>CM035416.1:31268368-31753368 GCA_020310875.1 Ceratopteris richardii
AAAATGTGGGACATGCCATGAATGGGTCGATGGCACCAATTCCATCGATCTCATCATATGGATCTAATCTCATCAAGCCTAATAGCTCAAGAGTCAAGCCACTAAGAAAATAACATCTATTACTTATCAACGATCTATGATGAATCACAATATTAAAAGTAGAAAAAAGAAAGGATTACCAGAATATATATGTATCTAAAGAGAGGTATGTGAATCCATATTGTTGCAAAATCAAGATTTTTTGCTAAAAACCTTTGAAATTGTTCTCGATTCAAATCTCTTTAACAACTTTTATTACGATTTTCTTTTATTATACCTACTTAGGGAAGCCGTGGGATATTTGCATTTTTTTTGATGCTTATGCGTTGACGCATCTTATTTAGATACTATGTAGAGTTTTATATCTTGATTTTATAATGTTGTTTGTATTAGCATATGTGAAATATATACACTTCGTGTTATAAAAGTAAAAATCTATTCGTAGGGATTAAAACCCTGATTTTTATTTTGGGTTTGAATGACCTAGATGATTTAAGTGATTTAATCTCTGGTCTCTCAATCATACTATGTGTGCATTGAGAGAGCCACTCCCCAACACAGACCATATACTTGTATACTTGTACACAAGCTCCATAGTGCTTCCTTTCATATCAACTGTGCATAACATAGAGTATAAGGGTTGTATCACTCCCATCAATGCATGTACCTCTCTCTAAAAATTATCACTTCTGCATTGTCTTTGCTCTCTTGGTTATTTGGCCATTCCATGCAAACCACCTGAGAGAAAGCACTCTATGCATAAGAGCTTGCCTTACTCAAAACAACTTCTCCATGACAATGCATATGTAGGCAAACCTAGTCTTTGCAAGTCTAAGAAGTGTGGAAAACAATGTCAGAATGCCCTAGATATGGACAAAAATCTAGCAACCCTAATTTTGGTACTTAGTCAAAATTTGGTCAAAGTTAGTAAAAATTTTTTATTGGCTCATTGGAAAGTACTCTCCGAGAGCTTTCTAATGATATATAAGATTGAACCATTAGGCGACAAAAAGTCAGCTAAAAGTCAAACCCTAGTTTCTTCTTTTCATAGCTTTTCAGCTCATAAATAATGGAGGGTCCAGATTTAATTGATGAAAAGCAAGTCAATCTCATTGTAAAAGCTAGACGAAAGTGAAGAAGCCCTAAAAACAAAATTGTAGGCGACAAAAACCTCACTCATGATTATTCAGAAATCACGAATAGGCTTTTGTGTTTTTTAACTTTTCGATGCTTTTCGATGTGATTTTGAGGCAATTTTTGGGGGAGACTTCAATCACGGAGTCTTGGAGGAGTATATGCAGATATGGAGGAGTTTTGGCCGCCTACCCTTCCATCTTCTCCACACATCTTGGTGTATTTTGATGAGGTGTGGCATCTAATTTAGGGTTTCTTCACATGTTGTTGTACCAAGTCTTTACCTACCACTTCATCATCCGAAGTGACCATTGGTGCTGCTCTACATAAGAGAAGACCTAATTTCAGATTAGGTTTTGCTGTATTAACTGTTTTTAACAGCTCATTTACTTATATTTGCACATATTCACTCACATAATACCTCTTAGACACTTTATCACTACATTTTGTACATAGAACCTTTTGGATTCAGCATTCAGTTTTATATCATTACGCACATTGTATTTTGACATTTTTCATTTATTTAGTGTGTGTAGTATCATTAAGCTGTTGCACTTCTATAATTGTCTTCTCTCTTCTCTATGGTTATTTATTTTTCTTGATCAAGTCAAGGGGTGTTATGTGCTAAGGTTCAAGTGTCGGAAAGATCCTGGAATTAACATGTGAATATTATTTGGGCATACCACATGTGACACTTGCAACAAGAAGCTCTTAATCATTGTAAGATTTGAATATAGAAAGCAATGAGTCCTCTTTGTGAACAAAGTGACCACTTTTTGACATGTGATAAAAATATCATGCTCCCAAGGAATCTTACCCACATCCTCAATAAACAAGTTGATGCTTGGAATCAACACGATAATAGGGAACTCCTCTAACATGCATCTCGTATGATATGTCCATATATATACTCTCTTGTGAGACAACCTTGGTGTAGATGCATCAATGCTACAAAGAAACATTGTGCCTTTGCAATAGTGATTCAAGATGTTATAAACATTTCTCCTTGGTATCTATCCATTCGTCACACATCAATGTGCTTCCATAATTTTTCAATGTCCCCTTTCATTGGCTCCAATTGTTTTTCCACCGTGTTTTTGGTCTTTCTAAGTTCACTACCTTTGAGCTTCTCATAGTTAGGTCCTTCCCACTAAAATCCAAGTCTATTCACAATCAGTGTTGCACTCGTCCGTCGAACGACTCACCCGTACGACTTGTCCCGTCTCGTCCTGTAGGGTCCAATCTTGTACGAGTTGTACGATTTAAGAACTGCCGCAACTGAAGAATATTGCAAGAAATATCTTCCATTGAAGAGGAGAAAAGGCTCTCTTCCTCAACATGAAGTGGTCTCACTGGATCATGACGATATCGGAATAGGTAATACTCCATCCATTTCTATTGGTTCAGCAAGACCCACAATGAGTTCACATGAATATGAGGAAGGAACAAGTCTTCCAAAGAGAAATAAGGGAGCATGTGAATGTGGTAGTGGTACCTCTCGACAACCTACCCTTGCACAAGTATCGGGGACATTGGCTTTTCTTAAAGAAAGGCAAAGAGTGGCTGAAATTGAAATTGCTAGAACCATAATTGAGTGCAATCTTCCCTTTAATGTGCTTTGCTTGGATCGATGGAAGGGTATGATAAGAGCCATAGCTAATGTTAGACCTTGTGAGGGATGGTATGGTGTTTCCTACAATGATATGCACACAAAAAAAATTTAGATGAGGAAAAAGCAAGAATTGATAAATCTTTGGAACCCTTGCGAGCCGGTTAGGCCAAGTATGGATGTTCCATTCTCTCCGATGGATGGAGTGATTCTAAAAAGAGGGATTATTAATATCTTTGTCTCTTGCTCTTACAAGCAGTGGATGCGGGAGTAAGAGGCAAAAAAGTCACTGGAAGCTTTATTTATTCACACATCCAGCAAGCCATACTTGAGGTAAGTTTCCAAATTCTTTCTTCAAATTTTCATTCTTAGAAATTAAAATTTTCCATCCTAGATTATGTGTAAAATCATATATATATGTGCCACATAATATGTATGTAATATTATGAATCATGATATATGCATGACATGTCACATATAATGTGACATGTCATACATATGTAATATGTGGACTTTGAAATTATATAATATGTAAATAGTAACATGTATGCAATCATCAATGTCACATACACACATGTCACATGTGCATAATGCATGTCACATGTGAGATGTGACATGTATGATGTCACATTGATGTTTGCAAACATATATATTACATATTATATAGTTTCAAAATTCACATATCAAATATGTATGACATGTCACATTATATGCGACATGTCATACATATATCATGATTCATAAATTACATACATATTATATAGCGCATATATTTGATTTGAATCTTGGAAATCTAAGGTTTAAATATTCAACATGCTAATTGTTTTTGTTTTCCTTCGCAACTTTTCATAGGTTGGTCACCCACATGTTATTCAAGTCATTACAGACAATGCATCAAATTGTGCTTCTATGGGAAGGAAGCTAGAGTAAGAGTTTTTCCAACTATAGTGTGGAGTCCTTGTGCCACTCATTGCCTTGATCTTCTTATGGAAGACATTGGAAAATTAGAGTGGGTGAAGAGCATAACACCAGAGGCCATCTCCATTGTTGACTTCATAAACGCTAAGGTGAGGTGCATGCTATATATCATTCATATTCAGAACTGGAGCTAAAAAAGCCATCGAAGACAAGATTTGCAGCCATGTGGATACTTTTAGACCGTCTTTTTGAAGTGCAAAATCAACTTCAAAAGATGGTTGTTTCAGAAGAGTTCAAGGAATGGTTGGATGGAGAGCCCATTGTCCAACAACGAGAGGCAAAGGCTATGCAAAGATTGTGTTTGAGAGAGTTTTTTTGGAGAAGTGTTCATGGTCTTGTCATTGCTATACTACCATTGTATAAAATTCTATGCATGACCGATATGGAGGGAGCAACAATTGGTGTACTTTATCACTTTATGAAGGAGGCAATAAATGAAATACAAAAATGCACTATCTTTGATGAGTCCTTTGATCCATGGTAAGACTTAAGTATAAGTTATAATTTGTTACTTTAAAGTTCAAAAACTTCATGAATCATGTCTTTGAAATTTATAATATTTAATAATCATTGCTAATCAATGTGTAAGTTTCCTTTTCCTATCTTTTTTAGTGATTTTTTGGAGAGCACACCTAAAAGGAATGACCTTCTCTACTTGATTGAGAAGAGATGGAAGTGGATGAATCATATATACATATTACATACATACATACATATATATATACTTTATACATATATACATACATACATAGTGAATACATATACATACATACATAAATATGACATACACATATGTATTATGATGTCACATACTACATATGATACATACATACATACATACAGCGTAGTATACATACATTTACATTATAATTTATTACATAATACATATGCATATGCCATATGTAATGTGCATGTCACATATGTGCTGATGTTGATTGTTATTCTATTATATATAATATAATATGGATAATGCGTCATCATCCATGATCCGTGGGACAACGCTAAGATGCATGAATGCACATTGCACAATGCACATGTGTCATGAACACAAGCATTTGAAATCTATTGGGTGTGATGATCTTAAGAGACAAGTCTCAAGACTTATGGTTTAATGCAATGAATGGAATAATGTGCTAGATGAGGAATCTCCTTGCCATGTGGAATTTGAACCTTTCTTCACCTTGGTTCTTGCCACTTGGAGGTCGTTCTTATTTGTAGGCTAAGGGCTTGGAGGATGAGTACCACTCTATTCTCTAGCCCCTCTCTCTCTCTCTCTGTCTCCCCACCCTCCACCCTCATTTATGCTTTGCTTAATCGACTATTGTGGTTGCTTATTGCACAATAGAAGGAGAGCTATAAAATGAAAGGCAAAATGGCCCTTCAGAGGCTTTTTTTTTGTGCTGTACACCACACATTGCAAGTGTTTGCACAACTTTGATTTGCATGAGTACCATCTTGCCTAGTAGCAAGCATGGCATACATAAGTGAGCCACAAGCGGATCGGTATGTAACATCTTTCATGTGATTGGTTGCTTCATCATTCTTTGGACAATCAACTTTGGATGATTTAACGTGGGGCAGGAGTTCCACACTAAGTACTTGAACATCATTCATGCTAAATCTATCTAGCACTTTTTCAATGTGTGTTTTTTTTAACATTTACAAGAGGTTTTGCTGCCTAGCTCTTTTTTTTTCTCAAGCTTAAAATATGCACAACCTCGATTTGATCCACAAGCTGGTACATATAAAACATCTTTCATGTGATTGGTTGCTTCATAATTTTTTTGGACAATCAGCTTTGGAGGATTTGGGGCTGGACTCTGGAGTTGCACACTAAGTACTTCAGCATCAGCCATGTTAAATTTATCTAGCACTTTTTCAATGTGTGTTTTTTAATCCTTGTGACATGTACAAGAGATGTTGCTGCCTATCTCTTTTTATCCTCAAGCTTAAGTTATAGAGCATTGGGTTTGCTCTTTTCCTTCCGAGCAAGCAACATATCATCAACATATAACACAAGAATGATTGGGGTGCCATTTGTATCCTTTTTGGTGTTCAAACTATGATATGCATGGTTGCATTTGAATCCATGTTTGAGCCTAAATATACCAAAATTTTTGTACAATTGCTTAGAAGTTAGGAGCTTGTTTTAGACCATGCAAGCTTGCTTTTTAGCGTAACATCTTTTTTCCGTGAATAAGCAAAATTTATGGCTGTTGTAAAGCTCCTCATCAATGCCATCATGCAAGAATGCTGTTTTTACATTCATGTGGTTCAAATGTAAATACAAGGCAACAATGAGAATGAAAAGAACACGGAGTGGTCACCTTGACAACAAGAGAGAGCACCTCTTGAAAGTTAATACCCACTTTTTGCACATGCCCTTGGCAACAAGCTTGCCTTTGTACTTGGGTTTGCCATAGAGTCTTGATTTTGTATACCATTTATTCGAATAGCCTACCTTACTTTGGGAAGCTCAACCAAATCTCAAAGTAACATTTGCATGCAAAGCTTAATTTGTTTTTGCGTTGTAAGCTCCCACTTCTTGTGCCCTCATGGTTTTGACTCTTTATATGTAAGAGGCTTACCCTCATCTGTCACTATGATTTGATGCAAAGATATGTCATATTTGTTTACTTATCTCTTAACTCTTGTACAACTTCACACTCAATGATCTACGTTCTCTGGCATAGGATCCACGTCAAGAGCAATCACAATGTCATCTTTTTTGGACTGTTATCCATCATTTATGGCCTTACTTTTTGCATGATTTTATGGCTGTGCATTGCAATCATAACCTATTGGAGTTTGAGGTCTGCAAAAGCACACGAACAACACAAGGAAGAAGAAGAAGAAGCTTGGAGCACAACACACAATACTCAATATTGAATGTATTACGAAGTGAATATACAAAGATAAGTAACCCGTTAGGGTTATAGGCATATATACCAGCTGGGAGAAAAAAGCTCCTAAAGAGGGAAAAAGGTGCCTCGACAAACCTAAGTGTGTTCACACACATCACTACCGAAATATATCAACAAATCCACCTGGGAGTGATGCAGTGAACAAGGAGCTTACATTCATGTAAAGGAAGTGCCAAGCTATGTGGGATCAATCTACAAAAGGAAGTAAGCCCAAAGCTTTGCAGAAAGCTTCAAACTTCTCTCTAAGCAGAGCCTTTGTGATAAGGTCTGCAACGTTCTCCTGTGTGGGCACATATGCCAAACTGATCTCTTAAGCAAAAAACCTCTCCTTGACATAATGATAGTGCACCTCAATGTGCTTAATGGAAGCACGGAACACACGGTTCTTCACAACTGCCAATGCGCTTTGACTGTTAGTGAAGATGATGGAGGCTGAAGATTGACCAATACCCAAATCAGCCAAAAGTTGTCTGAGCTACACACACTCAATAGTGGCTATGAAAGCTTCCCTATACTCAGCCTCACAACTAGAAATGGCCACAGTAGGCCGCTTCTTGCTCAACCAAGATATGCATGAGCTACCAAGCATGAAGCAAAAACCACTGGTGGACACACGAGTGTCATAGCAACCAGCCCGGTCAGAGTGAGAAAAAGCATGTAAATCTTGCGGTAGTGATCCCTCCTTGGGATAAAAAAATCCAAGTAGCCGGGTACCACTCAAGTAGCAAAAGATGCACTTAATCGCCTTCCAATGCTTGACACTAGGGCAATGCATAAACTCGCTCATTTGAGAGACCACAAACTGAATATGAGGTTGGGTAATGCATAAGTAAAGCATCCAATAGCTTGCTGATAGAGAACAACATCAAATGCATCTCAAGCATCGTGAAGACTAAACCGTAAACCTGTTTCCATAGGAGTGGAAACTCGTTTGCAGTTTTCAACGCCAAAACGTTGCAATAATGTGTCAATATATTTTGTTTGACACAAAGCTATTCTGCCATCAATCTGAATAAATTGAATGCCCAAATAATGATGCAAATGCCCCAAATCTGACATATCAAAAGAGGCATGCAAATCAGCCTTAAAATCAGCAATATGCTTCTCATTAGGACTAGTGAGAAGCATGTCTTCAACATAGACAACAATGATCAGAAGCACATCATGTGCACGCTTAACATATAAGGTGCTCTGAGTTGAATTGCTCTCAAAACCATGTGCAATCAAGTAGGCATGTATCTTTTCATACCAAGCACGTGGTGCTTGCTTCAAACCACATAATGCCTTTTTCAATCTACACACTTTGTTTTCATGCCCTTTCCGCACAAAACCACGGGGCTGAAATACATACACTTCATGTAAATCACCATTCAAAAATTCATTTTTAATATTGAACTCATGTACATTCCAACCATGATGAGCTACAAATGCATAAATGCTATGAATGGTAGTCATTCGGCATGTGGGTGCAAAGGCCTCATCAAAATCAATGCCTCTTTCCAGAGCATAAACTTTTGCAACAAGCCTAGTCTTATACCTGTCAATTGCTCCATCAGACTTGCGTTTCAGCTTGTATACCCATTTAGTGCCAATGGCCTTTTTGTTTGGAGGCAAATCGCATAAAGACCAAGTACCATTCTTCATAGTAGCATCATATTTTGATTGCATAGCAACCATCCAATTTTATGAATTTTGTGCTTCATCAAAAGAAATAGGCTCATTCTCATCAGAAAGACTAGAGGGAGCCATAGCATAGCAATCTGATGTAAAAGAAGCACTATGAGAGCCTGAACGAGTACGATATGACAGAGATGCTTCTAATATGCTATCTCGCGAAATTTGCACCAACCATTTAGGCATAGTTTTTCCCTCCTCTATATCGGCCCTCTCATCAACAAGTACATCATGTAAATTTGCATCAGAAATGGAATGATCTGCATCATCATGTGAAACCTATAAAGGTTGAGAAATTACCTCATTTGGACATGCACTTGATTGTCCACCTGTAAAAAGAGGAAGCAAAGTGTTATGCATGTCTTTAGAGCTAACCGATGTTTCCTTAGTGCATGAAAGTAATGGTTGAATTGCATCTTCCACATAAACAACATCACAGCTAACCAAAATGCATTTAGTATGTGGATGATATAGATCATAGCCTTTGCTTTCATAACGGTATCTAACAAAAATACATTTTATTGCTTTATCATCCAATTTTCTTTGTTGTTGTTCAGGCACTAATGCATACGCCAGACAACCAAAGACACGCAGATGAGAAACAAATGGCTTGCAACCATGCCAAAGTCTCATATGGAGTGATAGATTGCAATGCTTTGGTGGGACACGTGTTAAGTACATATGCTGCACACATAATAGTGTTAAGCCATAAGCTATGTGGTAAAGCTTGAGTTTTGATCATACACCTCGCCATCTCCATGAGTGACTTGTTCTTCTTTTTAGCAACTCCATTTTGTTGAGGTGTATACGGCACTGTACATTGATGTTTTATCCCATGTTCAGCCAGAAATGCATTAAAATCGGAAGAGAATGCTGAAATTGATAGTAGATTTTTCTTGATCCCTGGCACAAACAAAGCATCTGACAATGTGAAAGAACTACTATCAACACTAGTGAGAATGATCTTACAAACCCCTATTACAGGATAAGAGGAGTTGTTAGTGTATGTGATAGTATTTTTTGTAGGGACAGGCTCAAGTGAAGTGAAGAAACTGCGGTATGAGGTAATATGTTTGGTTGCGGTAGGCCTTGAACATCGTGGGGTAGAGTGCTTGGGTTCAAGTCCCACTCAGTGGACATTTCAAATTTCCAGTATTTATCCAACAATATGTTTGGTTGTCCCATTGTCAAAGTACCAAACATCTCAGTCAATTGGAGACATACACTCTTCATGAGAAGATGGGTCATAATTGTAAATAGTAGTAAATGCCCATTCTTCATTCTACATAAGATTAACAAACTTTGTTTTAGGTACAGAGGCCTCTATGAAATTCCAACATCTTTTTTCTTTGCCACTTTTGGAGCCAGTTTGGACAACTCTTTATGACAGAATCGTTTCCTTTTCAGTATTTGCAAAACAATTTTTTCTTTTTCGTTCTCTTCTTGTCTTTGTCTTCCTTTTTCGACCTTTAGCGCCATGGGTTTTGGACAAAGTTGTACAAAATTCAAGATCTAACCATACCATTAGATGTGCAATAGCTTATAGAGGCAATGGGCAAAGAACTGTCCTCAAATTCCAAGATGTTACAAAGTATGGATTTCTGAACATTTTCGCAGAAAATTACAACAAGCAAGAAAATACCCCCAAGGTTGACACAATTTTGAGGTTCTTGTCCCACAAGATTAGTACATATTTGAGCAATTATATGTTTGGCAGCATGTGGATACAGAAGCCCTGATTGTAAGGACTCATATGTGGATACAGAAGCCTTGATTTTTATTTTTTTTTTGGGCGGTGGTTTTGGTGCTTTTGTAGAATAGGAAAAATAGTGCCTCCTGTAATGAGTGATTGTGATTTTCAGAAAGCTTAATTCATAATTTTCACTTGAAATGAGAAAACCTTCAGCAATATACACTTGAGAATGTACTTTTTCATCAATGGCCTACTTGTAATGAACTTGTGGGACAAGTTTCATTGCAAGAAAGAGGAGTTTTCATGATGAATACCTTTGGAAAGTCAAGAACTGTCTTCAGCATGATTGTGGGCAGCAAGATACTTCAGTCCATAGCGCATTTGTAGTGAGAGATGGCACTAAGTTTCCCATAGCTTTTGAAAGAGCAGCCTGAGAGCTTTATGCTGATACTGAATATGTCCAATTTGGCCCAAGGAAAGTGCAAGTGCCGAGAAAAGAAGGGGGTTGGCTATGGAAGCTTAGGCTTGTGTAGAGAATTGAAGCAGATGAAAAAGAAGCTGAAGAAATTTTAACACGAAGTTTGCAGTTCAAAATTCTAAGGTTTTGAGACTTTAGGACAATTTTTACAAAAAATTGGCAGCTCTTGGGCACTTATCATAATTTAGGTTGTGAACACCTTTAAAAAGTCCAAATGAATACAAAGTTTCAAGTCCAAAAGTTTAAGGTTTTGAGACTTAGACAATTTTTACAAAAAATTGGAAGCTCTTGGGCACTTAACATAGATTATGATGCGAACACTTTTATAAAAGGTCCAAATAATCCAAGGACCAATGGAATGCCTGAAGCGGGCTCAATTTTGGGCTAATAAGTTCATATGTTTGGAAAGCTTTTAGAGAAAGCTCCAGTGTGAAAGGTTTTAAACATATGGAGTATCTTTGGCGGCTGTGGCCTGTTATCCCCATTTTGGTCTCCATATACATAGTGGAGTCTCATTTTCATAGGGTTGATGGTAACATAGTACAACGTAGAGATTTAAATTGGGATTTAAATCGTATAAATCATAGAGATTTCATATAATCCAAAATAACAAATGAGGTTTTTATCCACCCCTATGTTTCTATCTTTTATTTTTTTGCCTAGAGTATATGCAATACAGGGTAAGTGCCCACATACATCCATGATATGAAAGTACGTAAAATATGTAAAAGCATATCCATCTATCTACCTTGCATCAATCAATGATGATCTTGATATTTCCATCTACCTATCTACCTCTCTAGCTATTTATATATTTATCTATCTACTAGCCTACCTGTGTCTACCTACCCATCCATCCATCCGTCCATCCATTTATCCGTGTCTAGCTATCTATCTATTGATCTTTATTTCTTTCTATTGACCTATTTGTCTCCCTATCTATGGTCTACAGTCTATCTCTATCTATGTATCTACAAAAGAACCCACATGTTGAACTAATATATTATCATTATTTCACTAAAAAATACAAGAAAAAATTTATTTATCTATACTTAACTCATTTATTCATTTATGAAACTTTATGGAATGCAAGAATATAACAACAAAACGGAAATTTTGCCGAAAAGAAAAATGAGAACACAAAATAGAAAATTGTTAAAACTTCGTTATATAAGTAAAGAACACAAAAAAAACAAAGAAAAAAGATCTTTAACAGATTTTATTGATTTATCAATATTTATCAAGTGAAAGAACACAATAACAAAAGGTATTTTTTGTAAAAAGAACAAATCATTAAGATCTTGATAAAAATTGCTCCTTAAGGTTTAAATTGTAAGATAGATTTAAAAGATTTCTATTTTCAAAAAATTGTGAGGTTTTTTTAAATTATGGACGGTAGTCTCACTCTTGGTCTCAGCAGTAGTTCTGAATTAAGATAACCCTAGATCACAGCAAATGTGTGCTCCCAATCGCAATGTTCATGCAACAAGTCAAGCTACAGATGTAACAAACAACAACTCCATCTACTGCATGTTGAACTCACAGAGCAGATGACATGTTAAACTCTGGAACTTGCATGAATTATTGTGGCACTCTAGAATACAGATGCCAGATATCTTCAAAAGCCATGAGCACTGTTCCCAATGACTGCCGCGGTCGCTCTTTTGTGAGAACAGATCTTTTCGATCTTGTGAAGGTGAATATCCAAATCTGTGCTAAGCCAGGAGATTGCACTTCCCATTACTTGGCTGAGGTAAATAGCTCACAGCTACTCTTGAACATTGTCTGCAGGAGACTCTAAAGATCATGGAGATGGTTCAGACTTCTATAGCTTCTTTGATAGATACCCAATAACATATTGTATCTTGTCCCGTAGATCTGATAAAAATCAATGTATGATGTGTTTTTTTTTTTTGAAGATTCTAAACTCTGATTTATGTTGCCAATGACTCTGTTGCTCTCATTCCAATGGTTTAAATCTACTCTTTTTGAATAAGTTTGGGACTTGATTAAGTTTTTCTCTCTATGACATGTAGTGATGTGATCGTAAGCTTATATATTTATATGATCAATTAAAAACAAGAGTTTTTGTTTCTTGAAGTTGTTTGTTGCAGATGTGAAACCAAAAATGTCTAACATCTTCTTGTATGGAGTGGTGAGATCCATCAAGGAACTTGATTCCGCAGCTGCTGAGTCCAGGTTCTGCTATATGAAATTTGAAAGCTCGCTTTTGATTACAAACTTTACAAGCTCATTCTTGTATTTTTGCAACTGCATTTAATGTGCAGATTGGGAAAGGCATCATGTTTTTCTAGCACAGTCTATTAAACTTTGATTTGTCTCTCATTCTTATTGAAGCTGGTTGTGTTTTAGTTTCTTGATGTGCCAACCTTGTGAGATATACAGGGCTGTTGAGAAAATAATGTTCAAATGTTTTACTTTTCCTGGAAAAGGCAGGGTGGTTGGCCAGATGATTGGGACAGATCTGGATAAGGGTTTTGTGCTCCAAAGGGTGACATTGGAAGATAGCTCTGGGTCTATTGTCATATATTTTCTTTTCATAGATGGCCAGTAAGTATCAAATTTCATGATTTTTTCATTGGTATTTCCTGCTGGCTAACAGTTAGTTGATGGCTGAGAGAGAAGGAGATCAGGGAGTTTTGAAATTGGACATACACTATTCATCGCTGGCCTTAAATCTTTTACTGAGCCATCAGGCAGGTAATCCTGCATTCTTTTTTCAGTCCTTTGTAAGTAGGAGGAAGAGTATTGTACCGTAAAGAGGGTGCCATGCTTTTAGGGTGGACTGTTTCTGGAATGAAAGGCAAACAATGTCTCACCTGGTGAACCTAAGCCAGTTACCAGCATTGTTAACCTCGCCTTGCCTTTATCAGCTTCTATCACTTAATGAACTCTCAACAAGTCATATTGGAGTACAAGTAAGTTGGTTCTTTTCGAATTATCATTTTGTACACTGCAAGATTTGTTTTTCTATGTTTTGTTGCTTTTGTTTAATGTATATTTCTTTCACTGCATAGCACTTGAATGGGTGGTTGTTCTATAGCTGGTCTTGATTTGAGTACTGACCTCTTGTGTCTGCCTATATGGTTGGATGTGTTTGTTATGGTCTCAATTGATCATAAGGCATGCCCTTGTCTGATGATGCTCTGCTGTAACAGTTCTTTGTTACTTATTTTTGTTTCAATTTGGAGTCTTTGATTCAATTCAGGTCTTATATTAGTTTAAACCTTAGGGACATCAGCTAATTGTGTTATCATGGAAAACTAGAATTGAATTATTGACAATGACTTGTATCAACTGTTCTAATTGTCATGTTTTCTGCTCCGCTTCTAGTTCTTCTTCGGTTGCATACTTGTAATGCAGGTTAGAACCAGGAGTTGTCACATTAGAACCAGGAGCTGTGTTCAAATTTCTTGTGCAGTTGTGTTCACTAGGGCTAAGGCATGAATGACACATGGAAAAAATGATTTGGAATTGACAGTGTAGATGGTGAAGTGAAGTGTGGGTGCAGGGAATGCAAAATGCACTACTCCTGGAGCACATGTAAGCACATGGGCACATTAAAGCACATTACCATAATAGACACTTATCACCAAGCCTCCGTATCACCACCACAACTACACTTAGAAGTAAGAGTCACAACAGCAGCTCACAACTACACTTAGAAGTAAGAGTCACAAAAGCAGCAAGCATGCAGCAGAGTAGGGCACAAGACAACACCAACTAGAACAACCAAGTGTAACCCAATCTGTACAAGCCATTAGCTAATCATACCACTTATCATACAAACGCAAAACAATGGAACAACAGAATTCAACCTCCAAGTATTCTCATATAAGTAGCATAAGCAAACAACATAAGCAGGTCTCTACGAGCTCTAAGCCTGCTCTCACTCTCAGCTATAGTCTCTTGTAGTGTGCACTATATGCTATATCCTTCTCTCTTGAGGGTTCCCCTTTTTATAGGAGAGAGGTGAGGAACCGGTTACAATAGGAGAGTCTGTTACACGGGAGTAATGGGAAGTTAATGCACTAGGTGGTTTCATTTGTCAGCGTGGCCGCCAGTACCAGACTTTGTCGTGTAATGATGAGTGGTTGGGCCCCACTTGGCTGCCTTGTCAGGTCTGCTTGTCTGGGCATGCCTTGGGCATGCAGTCGCCCATCTGCCCATCTGGACGTCTTGGTGCCCAACCCCAATTTTTGGACGTCCTGGCGCCCAATTCTAGATTTTGGACGTCTTGGCGCCCAATTTGATATTTGGTTCCTTGGTGCCCATCCTTTACTCTGTCCTTCAAAAAATTTATTCTATAGGTTTTCCAAATTTTCACCTGTAGGTGGTGAACTGAAGTGTGTGGGTGCAGGGAATGCAAAATGCACTACTCCTGGAGCACATGAAGCACATTACCATAATAGACACTTATCACCAAGCCTGTGTATCACCATTACAAACTACACTTAGGAGTAAATCACCACTACAAACTACACTTAGGAGTAAGAGTCACAACAGCAGCATGCATAGAATAGAGCACAAGACAACACAACTTAGGACAACCAAATGTAACACAATCTGTACAAGCCATTAGATAATCATACCACATATCCTACAAACACAACAGTGAACAACAGAATTCAGCCTCCAAGTATTCTCACATAAGTAGCATAAGCAAACAACATAAGCAGAGACCACATGTCCTAACAAGGTACCTTGGGTTACCAGAAAATGACATTTGTTAGGGTTAAGTTTCAAACCTGTCTCTCTGCAACGCTGGAATACTTGTTCTAATTGCTTCAAATGTTCTGGTACATTTCCTACTGCAGTGGTGATACACAAGCTTGACTACCTCATTGCTCTTTCTTCCTAGGCTAGGGCAACCTCTCATCACTTTCCCTCATGTTAAGAATTGTCCTTCTCCATCCATAGCAAACATTCCCTCTTCCCCTCATGCACCCTTGAGCAAACCCCAAGTTGGTTTACCTGAAGCAACCTAAGGTTGTCTAAGGCAAACCTCCCTCCCTATCCCTCATAAATAAGGCGACCTCTTCCATTTTTTCTTGCTCTCTAACCTTCGCGACCTCTCCTCCCTTACTCCTCCCTCTAATGCCAACCAGATCTGCAAGAGCCACCTACCCTCCTCTACTTCCCCTTCCATCCCACCGCTCCACTAAGTTACCAAAATCTGGAGTACCTAGATTTTTTCACTTGCAGATTTGTTCTCAACTCCTTCAATATGAACAGGTTCAAATAATCAAGTTCAACGAGAGGCACAAATTGAAGCTGCTAGGCAACTGTCATCTAAAGAAGCCATAAAGAACTATAAGATCGCTGCTGCTGGGAGCTCCCATGCTCTCAGACGTTTACAAAACAGGGGAGACCTCCCCTCCTACCCGCCCCAAGGTCACGTTAACACCTACCCGCCCCAAGATCACGATAACACAATTTATGGACCACTCTAAAATTAGACAGAGATTAATTGGCCCAGATCGTTCCACGCCAACGCCACTATCCTATAACTACGTCCCTCACTTAGAATCTCACCATCGCTCATGTTAGGCATCAACAACGATACACAACACCCGTACATCAGCACCCGTACATCATCTCAACAGCCAGACTGGAAGAAGTGCTCCTCAGCACACAATTCGCATCTCCAAGGACACAGAGAGATTTTTGAAGCTGACGAGTACCTACTCAGAGCAACATCTGATGGCGCCTTTTCTGGACGCTTGCTAAGGTGGATGCAGCCATATGATCCAAATATCTTAAGGCTCACCACTCCTAATATCCTTCGGAAAGAACTCTGCGACGGCTGATCTTGGCGATTGTTAAATCTACACAATCTGAAGTGTGCTGAACGACGCCTTGTGCTAAGCCTGCTGAACGTGAACCTTGTGCAAGCTGAACCAGAGATCTCTTCGATCCATTCTCATATTTTGCTCTTCAATCCAAGTCTCCAATTCACCGCTATCAGCGTCTAATATTGGTTATCCCGCTCTGAAGAAGTCTAATTCTCTCCAATTCACTCCTATCAACGTCTCCAATTGGGCTATCAAGCTTGAAGAAGCGGAACCAGACGACTCTTCAATCTAAGTCTTCAATTCACGGTTACACAGGTCTCCAATTCTGTTATCCACTCTACTATCCATGTTTGCTACAATTAGTACCTCAACCTCAATATCTATTCATTATTTCCCACTCGGTCCACACAAGAAACTATAGTTACCATGGCATCGTCTTCAGTAGAAATTGAAGATACATTTTCAAAATTCAAAACGGACACAGAGAGTGCACCTGGCCAATCCAGTTCTCATGGCGATTCTAGCGATTCACTGTATGTTGTTTCTGAGGAGAATCCTTCCGAATCAGAGTCACTAGAAGAGGAAAATCAGCAAGATGAGAGCACATCTCCAACAAACACGGAAGCAAGTACTCACATCAAGGACACAACAGCATCACCGGCAAATGTGGCAAATGTGGCCACCAGAACAGAAATCATCATCTCCATTCTTGGGGAAATCTCTTTGAAATTGGACTTAAGCGTTTCCGATAAGCTTCAAAACTCATTCACTTTAGAGGAATTAAACAATATGGGGTTAATCAGAATAGCAAAAGCCAAGCTCCCTTCCCTCAGTGACCCTCAGAATTGAGGTATGGAGATCTTAACACTCTTCAAGTCATTTCCATCACTTTCTGGAGGAAGGATCACTAAGGAGAAGTTAGCAATTATGTTGGGTAGCCAAGGGATTCCAGAAACAAAGAAGGCATGCAGTTATGCTGAATTGACAGTTCTCGATATATTACAGGCATGTGCAACTAGTTTTTCGACTCCAAACTGTAGTCAGGTAATGATGAAGCGGTTACTCTTATTTAAAGCATTCTTCCTCCTCAAAGATAATTTTTGCACTTCACAGATATCAAAATATTGAACCACTTCTCTGCTTCGTCCATGCCAAACCCTATCCATATCATAAAACTCTTCTACAAACGCTCGCTGAACGGAAAAAACGCTATGGGTAGCAGGTAGGCAAGAAGGCTCTTACCTTCAGAGTGGTAGGAGGTCACATTATGCTCTACATTTCTAGGTATTTTTCAGCCCTACATTCGAGAGATGTGTGGGGTCGAGCATCATCTAATCAACCTAGTGCAGCGCATCCTCGAAAGAAACGAAGAGTGAAGATACAAAGGGATTCGAGGGAGCTTCTCGATACTCTTCCAATCGACTAGCAAGGGGCATGCCTTGGGCATGCAGTCGCCCATCTGGGCGTCTTGGTGCCCAACTCTAGTTTTTGGATGTCTTGGCGCCCAATTCTAGATTTTGGACGTCTTGGCGCCCAATTTGATATTTGATTCCTTGGTGCCCATCCTTTACTGTGTCCTTCAGAAAGTTTATTCTACAGGTTGCCTGCCACTAGCGTCTCTCCGTCTCGGAGAGAAAGGAAAAATGAATAACTGAGGTGTTACAAGCGAATAAATGGAGTGATTACATTATGAAGTGCCAAATATATCAAGAGAGTAAGTGGAGTGAATACATCATGAACTGCCAAATATAATTATGAGTTTTGCCAGTACAAAAAAAAATCCCATGAAGTCCTATAAAACTGGTATAAAATAAAATACTATGACACTGTGCAGGAATAAAATAAAGTACTAGGACACTCTACAACAAAAAATATGTGATTTCTGTCCAAATGACAATGATGCTAGTCGCATGCAGGCTGCTTCCCAGGCCTTCGATTCTCAGGTGTTCCTGAAGATGTGACCAAAGATTTTAAGGCACTAAATTTGGATTTGAGTGCATCCCTTTGCTTCCTTAGCAGTGCATTTTCAGCCAATAGTTTCTTGTTAGCTGATTTAAGGTCCTTATTCTAAGCCTTCAACTTTGTTCTCTTCTCTTCTTCATCCTGCAAAAATGCTTCTAGGTTGTGTACTTTCTTTTCAAGCCTGTTTGCATCCCTGAAGTGTCCAGACAATTCGAGGATTTGCATGTACATCTCCTTGTTGACGAGAGTTACTCTGAGACATTCTTCATTCAACATGTTAGCATGAGTGCGTAGCCGATTCTCTAAATCGACATAAGCCTGCCTATCTTCCAAAAGTTTGTTAGTAATTTCGGAAAATCTATTCTTGGTAACATCCATCTGACACATATTCTGTAAGTGATCAGGAACTAAGGGTCAGATATGTTTTTTGTACCTTTCGTTTGCGGATAGCTGTAGGTAGTTCTGAATTAGGTGAATCAAGAAATGGGATCGGAGGTAAATCTGTAGCGGGATTATGTCTGGAAGGAGAGAACCGGAATGGTGGTGGAAAGGGTAGTATTTCGAACGACGGTTGTTGAATAGTGTTTGGTGGGACGGGTGTATCATTTGGGGGGATAGATGTCGGTGGGGATGGGAGTGGCGATGGGGGGTGTGATTGTGCCTATGGCGAGGGGGCTTTGGGTGGTGCAAGTTGTCGAGGGGAAGGTGGTGGTGTGGATAATGCTTGAAATTGGAGATGAATGGGGTTTATAGGTGGGTCGATGGTGATGTGAGTGGGTAGGGCGGGAGCGGGAGTGGGATTAGGTGTGGCAATGGAAGCAGTGGGTGCGGGAGTGGGAGTGGGATGAGGTGAGGCAATGTGTGCACTGGGTGCGTCTGAGGTGTTTGGGGTTTGTGAAGGTTGGGGAGATGGAACGACGGGAGAAGCTTTCTTAGAGGAAGTAGGCGCGTGTTTGATAGGTGGAAATGGGGTATTAGCTGATGTGCGTACCTTTTTTGATGTTCTGGCATATCCTTGCTCATCGATTGGAAGAGTATCGAGGAGCTCCCTGGAATCCCTTTGTATTTTCACTCTTCGTTTCTTTCGAGGATGCGCTGCACTAGGTTGTTTAGATGATGCTGGACCCAATACATCTCTCGAATGTAGGGTTGAAAAATACCTAGCAATGTAGAGCATAATGTGATCTCCTACCACTCTGAAGGTAAGAGCCTTCTTGCCTACCTCCTTCCCATAGCGTTTTTCCCGTTCGGTGAGCGTTTGCAGAAGAGTTTTATGATATGGATAGGGTTTGGCATTGACGAAGCATAGAAGTGGTTCACATATTTTGATATCCGTGAAGTGCAAATTATCTTTGAGGAGGAAGAATGCTTTACATAAGAGTAACCGCTTCATCATTACCTGACTACAGTTTGGAGTCGAAAAACTAGTTGCACATGCCTGTAATATGTCGGGAACTGTCAATTCGGCATAACTGCCTGCCTTCTTTGTTTCTGGAATCCCTTGGCTACCCAACATAATTGTTAACTTGTCCTTAGTGATCCTTCCTCCAAAAAGTGATGGAAATGACTTGAAGAGTGTTAAGATCTCCATACCATAATTCTGAGGGTCACTGAGGGAAGGGAGCTTGGCTTTTGCTATTGTGATTAACCCCATATTGTTTAATTCCTCTAAAGTGAATGAGTTTTGAAGCTTACCGGAAAGGCTTAAGTCCAGTTTCAAAGAGATTTCCCCAAGAATGTAGATGATGATTTTTGTTGTGGTGGCCACATTTGCCACATTTGCTGGTGATGCTGCTGTGTCCTTGATATGAGTACTTGCTTCAGTGTATGGTGGAAATGAGCCCTCATCCTGCTGATTTTCCTCTTCTAGCGACTCCGATTCGGAAGGATTCTCCTCAGAAACAACGTTCAGTGAATCGCTAGAGTCACCATGAGAACTGGATTGGTCAGATGCACTCTCTGTGTCTTTTTGAATTCTGAAAATGTATCCTCAATTTCTACTGAAGACGATGCCATGGTAACTATAGTTTCTTGTGTGGACCGAGTGGGAAATAATCAACAGATATTGAGGTTGAGGTACTAATTGTAGCAAACCTGGATAGTAGAGTGGATAATAGAATTGGAGACCTGTGTAACCGTGAATTGAAGACTTGGATTGAAGAGTCATCTGGTTCCGCTTCTTCAAGCTTGATAGCCTAATTGGAGACGTTGATAGCAGTGAATTGGAGAGAATTAGACTTCTTAAGAGCGGGATAGCCAATTTTAGACGCTGTTAGCGGTGAATTGGAGACTTGGATTGAAGAGCAGAATATGAGAATAGATCGAAGGTTCAGCTTCTAATTCAAGCTGAGCACAAGGTTCACATTCAGCAGGCTTAGCACAAGGCATCGTTCAGCACACTTCAGATGGTGTAGATTTAGCAGTGGCCTGGATCAGCTGTCGCAGAGTTCTTTCCGAAGGATATTAGGAGTGGTGAGCCTTAAGATATTTGGACCATATGGCTGCATCCACCTTAGCAAGCGTCCAGAAAAGGTGCCATCAGATGTTGCTCTGAGTAGGTACTCGTCAGCTTCAAAAATCTCTCTGTGTCCTTGGAGATGCAAATTGTGTGCTGAGGAGCGCTTCTTCCAGTCTGGCTGTTGAGATGATGTACGGGTGCTGATGTGCGGGTGCTGTGTATCGCTGTTGATGCCTAACATGAGCGATGGTGAGATTCTAAGTGAGGGACGTAGTTATAGGATAGTGGCATTGGTGTGGAACGATCTGAGCCAATTAATCTCTGTCTAATTTTAGAATGGTCCATAAATTGTGTTATCGTGATCTTGGGGCGGGTAGGTGTTAACGTGACCTTGGGGCGGGTAGGAGGGGAGGTCGCCCTTGTTTTGTAAGCGTTGGAGAGCATGGGAGCTCCCAACAACAACGATCTTATAGTTCTTTATGGCTTCGTTAGATGACAGTTGCCTAGTAGCTTCAATTTCTGCCTCTCGTTGAGCTTGATTATTTGAACCTATTCATATTGAAGGAGTTGAGAACAAATCTGCAAGTGAAAAATCTAGGTACTCCAGTTTTTGGTAACTTAGTGGAGCGGTGGGATGGAAGGGGGAGTAGAGGAGAGTAGGTGGCTCTTGCAGATCTGGTTGGCATTAGAGGGAGGAGTAAGGGAGGGGAGGTCGCCAAGGTTAGAGAGGAAGAAAAGATGGAAGAGGAGGTCGCCTTATTTATGAGCGATAGGGAGGGAGGTTTGCCTTGGACAACCTTAGGTTGCTTCGGGTAAACCAACTTGGGGTTCGCTCAAGGGTGCATGAGGGGAAGAGGGAATGTTTGCTATGGATGAAGAAGGATAATTCTTAACATGAGGGAAAGTGATGAGAGGTTGCCCTAGCCTAGGAAGAAAGAGTAATGAGGTAGTCTTTTTGAAGAGGAGAAGAGGTGGGGAAGGGATGAGAGAGGTTAGGTCGTTATTGTGAGCAAGGAGGGAGTAGTCGCGTCTTGGATTAATAGAGGGAGGAGATGTCGCCTAAGTAGCATAGGATGGAGGTAAGATCGCCCATGTGCATAGGAAGGAGTTGAAGACGCCCATGGAGCACAAAGAGAGGTGAGGTCGCCCCTAGTATATCAAGGAGGTGACGTCGCCTTTGGTGTTCAATAGGGAGGTGAGGTCGCCCATGAGTATGATAAGGAGGTAGGGTCGCCTTGGTTGCATTCGAGGGAGTTGGTTTCGCCCATGAGACATGTGATGGAGGCATGTGATGGAGGTGAGAGGGATGACGGGGGAGGTAGAGGGAGATGGAGGGAAGGGTGAGATAGGCTAGAGGAAGGAGGAGATACACAAGAAGGGAGAGGAGGGGAGGTGGCCCTAGTCACATTTGAGGGAGGAGGAGGGGAGGTGGACTTAGTGAACACTTAGAGTGAGGAGGAGGGGAGGTGGCCGAAGTCAACACAAGAGGGTAGAGGAGGGGAGGTGGCCCAACTTCACACAAGAGGGGAGAGGAGGGGAGGTGGCCCTAGTGAACACTTAGAGGGAGGAGGAGGGAAGGTGGGCTCTTGTAATCAGTAAGAGGTGCCATCCTAGATGTTTTTGAGCTATAAGTTGAGGGTATAGGTATTTGTTGAGAAATTAGAGAAGTGAAGCCTTGCTCGCCACTTAATATGGTGCCAGGGTCTAATCCATTTATGGCAGCCATTACTTCTCCTCTGAATCTAGGACTCATAGCTAACAAGTTATATAAAGATACCTCTTGGTAGGTGTTCGGCAAGACTTGAACTGCAGTGAGAAAGCCTTCTTGATTGTTCCTTGAAGTAGCTCCATTGTGAAAGTGCCTTAGGTCCTCCTTAGATACTACATAAGCTTTGTCGATAACTTGTTCAAGAGTATCTTCATTTCTTCCTACTCTTCCCAGTTAGATTTTATGTTTGGCTTCCTGGGAAGGTTCATGCTCCATGGTCTTTTTTCCCTTGTCCTTTGTGGAACAAGCTGGATATGTTGCTTCCTTTGCAGCATCCTTCAAAGCTGCCTTCTGCTTTTGTGCCCTAGTCATTACTCCGGGAAGTTCCTCAAGTTGGACTACTCGGGCACTTGGAGAGTCTACATTGTCCTCATCATTAGTTACTGTGATGATTTGTAGGGGGCAAGAGTTACCTTGTGTGCTTGTGGATGGCATTGACTTTGGGCAGTCCTTCGTATAATGATCCCTTGTTTCAGGAAAGTTTTTGGATGGTGGGGCATCTTCGGGAAGGGAACATTTACCTTAAATGGCCATACTCCCCACAGCTGTAACACATTATAGGCCTAAGTGGTCGGTTCTGGCGAGGCCTACCTTCTTGTCGTTGATGTCCTTGATTGGTGTAAAACGTTGTTCATAGATGGTACTCGTACGCGTACGAATACCCGTACGTATTTTCAGACCCGTACCTACCCGTACGTAATCGTACGAAAAATTTCAGATTTGCATAAATTTGCATAAATTTGCATAAATTTCAGATTTGCAATAATTTACATAAATTTCAGATTTTGCATAAACAAGTAATTCATGTTTTGATTCTAATTTCTCTTTTTTATTTAGGTGAATGTGGACAGATTTTGGCCTTCTGTGAGAGACACTCCTTAGTCGAGCACCAGCTACTACATATACGAGGAGGAAGGGGAGGAGGACATTACCATCGATGCCGCTATCCCCTCGTTTTGATGATGAGGGAAATCTTGTCAGTGATCCACCCAGTCCACCGTCATCTACTTATGAGATGACAACATCTGATTCTCTTGATGATGATTATGATGATAGTGATATTGATGAGATGGAGGATGCGGATGATGAGTGATCATTGTTCATCATGATTCATGATCCATGTGACATTTTAATTAGAGTTTTGGACTTATCACGACTCACTTTATTGACATTATGATGATTGATGATAGATGTATACATACTACATGATTGATGATGTTTGTCATTGGCTTTTAGTGTTTACCACTGTGGACTTGTGACTTGTCATTTTGTTATTTATGATTTATCATTTTTAATGTATGCATTCTTGCCACTTGGTGATGATTCATGAATCATGATGATCATGTTTGATGTGACTTGAAGTTTGATTTTATGTACTATGATGATTGAACATTGATGAGTCATCTATGATGTATGAAATTTGAACGAATGGTTTTACCGTTTTTGTAATGATGAATGATCATTGTAATTTGTAATGAATGAAATTTGATAGCATGGTTTTTGTTACTACAGAGAGAACACCATAGTCCAGTTCTTTCCTCCCTTAATGTTTTGAGTTCTTCAAGCTCTTGTCGTATCTGAGCGAGACCTTCTGAGGTACCTTTGTCCTCTTCTCTATTTCTTTGAAGCTTTAAGGTCTCTAGTTCCTTTCTCAAGGCTGTCACCATATCTTCATCTTGGGGGAAAGTCTTACCGGGATGTGTTCCAAAATGAATCCGTGCAGCCTCAATCCTCGTGGCAGCTGCTTCAAATTCTCTTAAAGTGGCATCCGGTCTCAAAAGCTCTCTCAGCATTTCGGCAAGGCTTTCTCCACCCACTTCTTAACAAGGAAATCCCCTGGTGGTTCTGGCAATCTTGCCACGAGTGACCTTGCCTGTGTCATAAGTTCTGAAAATGATTCTCCCATATGCAAGATTAGATTCTCAAGTTCATATAACGTTCTTTCTGTAGAGTTACCTAGTCGAAATGCTGCTTCCCATGTTTGGAAATGGTTTTCCGCGTATTGACTGAACCATTTGTCGGCCAATCTTTCAAGAGTTGATGGAAAGAGAGCAAGGAAGGCGTCTTGTCGTTGCTGTAAGCCCCTGCTCTTACAAATTGAAAGAAATCTTCGTACATGATCTTCAGAATCTTCATTAGCACCTCCATGAAATGAAGAAAATCTAATATTTATCCTTGACAAAAGAGCGGAAAGTTCCTCCGCCATAGCCTTATTAAGAAGAGTGTCTTGAGGTAAAGTCTTTTGAGTTTTAGCCTTGTCGTCTAACCCTTCTATTCTAGAAGCTAGACTTGAGGTAGATAGAGCTCTTATGGGTGTTAGGTAAGGGTCTGGCCTTCTTCAGTGGTAACTTTTGATTGGTGTCTTCTTAGGGCTTAGCTGCTTCTCTTTGCTAGCTCTGATGTGGGTCATGGACCATCTTGGGAACTATTTCCAAGAGAGGAAATAATGAGAGAGTGATTAGATGGGAGGAGGTGGCTCACCCTGATGGAGGAAGTCACCCCAATGAAGAGGTCGCCCAAGAAGAAGGAGTCTTCGCCCAAGAAGAGGTTGCTCAAGTGGAGGAGGAGGAGGAGGAGTCGCCCAAAAAGTCAAAAGAGGAGGAGGAGTCGCCCAAGAAGCCAAGAGAGGGGGAGGAGGAGTCGTCGCCCAAGAAGCCAAGAGAGGAGGAGGAGTAGTCACCCAAGAAGCCAAGGAGGAGAAGGAATAGTCACCCAAGAAGCCAAGAAGGAGGAGGAGGAGGAGGAGTCGCCCAAGAAGCCAAGAGAGGAGGGGGAGGAGGAGTCGCCCAAACAACCAAAAGAGGAGGGAGAGGAGGAGTCGCCCAAAAAGCCGAGAGAGGAGGAAGAGGAGTCGTCACCCAAACAACCAAAAGAGGAGGAAGAGGAGTCGTGGTCGCCCAAAAAGCCAAGAGAGGAGGAAAAGGAGGAGGAGTCGCCCAAAAAGTCAAGAGAGGAGGAAGAGGAGGAGGAGGAGGAGAAGGGGCCACCCTAAGGAGAAGAGGTGGCCCTGGGCACTCAAGCTCTAAGTGATTCCTCAAGGAAAAGGAAATCTCTAGAAGCCCTGTCCCACCGGGCGTGCCAAATTTTCACCTGTAGATGGTGAAGTGAAGTGTGGGTGCAGGGAATGCAAAATGTACTACTCCTGGAGCACATGTAAGCACATGGGCACATTAAAGCACATTACCATAATAGACACTTATCACCGAGCGTCCGTATCACCACCACAACTACACTTAGAAGTAAGAGTCACAACAGCAGCTCACAACTACACTTAGAAGTAAGAGTCACAAAAGCAGCAAGCATGCGGCAGAGTAGGGCACAAGACAACACCAACTAGAACAACCAAGTGTAACCCAATCTGTACATGCCATTAGCTAATCATACCACTTATCATACAAATGCAAAACAATGGAACAACAGAATTCAACCTCCAAGTATTCTCATATAAGTAGCATAAGCAAACAACATAAGCAGGTCTCTACGAGCT
This sequence comes from Ceratopteris richardii, assembly GCA_020310875.1. Lineage (NCBI taxonomy): Eukaryota > Viridiplantae > Streptophyta > Polypodiopsida > Polypodiales > Pteridaceae > Ceratopteris > Ceratopteris richardii. Next base: position 31,294,389 of record CM035416.1, read on the forward strand.
CTAAGCCTGCTCTCACTCTCAGCTAGTCTCCTGTAGTGTGCACTATATGCTATATCCTTCTCTCTTGAGGGTTCCCCTTTTTATAGGAGAGAGGTGAAGAACCGGTTACAATAGGAGAGTTTGTTACACGGGAGTAATGGGAAGTTAATGCACTAGGCGGTTTCATTTGTCAGCATGGCCGCCAGTACGATACTTTGTCGTGTAATGATGAGTGGCTGGGCCCCACTTGGCCGTCTTGTCAGGTCTGCTTGTCTGGGCATGCCTTGGGCATGCAGTCGCCCATCTGCCCATCTGGACGTCTTGGTGCCCAACTCCAGTTTTTGGACGTCTTGGCGCCCAATTCTAGATTTTGGACGTCTTGGCGCCCAATTTGATATTTGGTTCCTTGGTGCCCATCCTTTACTTTGTCCTTCAAAAAATTTATTCTACAGACAGGTCAAATAATATTATATAAACTTCACTTCGTGCATATGAATACAAGATGGATATGTTCTAGGTTTGGTCTTGGAGGGTACCATAATTGGTGCATTTTTGAGATGAAGTTTGTGTTACAGAAATGTAATCTCGTGGCTTCTTTTATTTGAGTGTATTTTACATAATTAATGCTGGAACAAACTTTTTGAATTTACCTGATCCCTGGATGTTAGATTTCAGGTTTGCAGGGTTCTTGTAAGAGATATCAAACTGGGTCCAACCAGTGCAGATCAAAATTGTAATTACTTCCCAGAAAGTGCTTTTCAAGGAAGCAAGGGAGAAAGTAAAGTAGCTCGAAGTGTTGTAATGGTTCTGGAACTTTATGACAGGCAAAGTGGAATAGATAGGGTGTGCACTGCATTATGCTCTGGGCAGCCTGCAAGAGAGATACTACAAGCATCTATAGAAGATTTCTTAACTTGGCCTGAGGTTTGTGCAAATCTGTGGCCTTATTTCTGCAAGGAGGTCAAATGGGAATGTTTTTTTCCTTTCCTTTACTTTTTGTTTTTGGGTTCCTCTTTTTCTTCTTTCTAGGACAGGCAGGTTTTGGATGATATGTTTTGTGATGTCTCTGCTTAGGATGAGCAAGCTATGTACTTGTGTGGCCTTGAAAAAGAAGAGTACATTGTTACTATTTACAATGGAGGGGGGCAGTGCATGCCAAATTTTCTCCCTGTCCAAGGGGAGAGTCCATGGAGGATAGCTCAAGCATTGAAGTGGGAGAACATGGAGAACTGAGGTTTGTGCAACTCTGGGACTTATTTCTGTGAGAGAGTTCAATGGAAATGTTTTTTTTTAACCTTGGGGTTTGTTTGTTATTTTTGGTCCTCATCATGGTTGTCGCTGCTGTTGTTGTTTTGTGCATCTGTATGTGTTTCCCGCGTAGGGCAAACAATTTCTAAAGAATGTCCTATTGGTGCATTTGGTTACGGTGAGCAATATTTGTATCTATCTGGCCTTGGAAGAGGAGCACACGGCTGTCTTTTACGGTGGAATTGAAAAGTGCATGCCGAATTCTCTCCACCCACCCTCCATCCTGGGCAAGGAGGGGAGTCCACAGAGGACAGGTGAAGCATTGAAGCCAAAGAACATGGATTACTGGATAGTTATGCTGAAGAGGACCAGGAGCATAGCAAAATCACCTGATTGCTTAAATGTTTAACACAGTGTGTTCCTGTTTATAGCCGTCTTTCAAATTCTGTGTATAATAGCTGCCAGCTTTGATGGCATTTACTTGTCTGGCATGTAGAAATGGTGTATCCAAATATTTTGATGTGAAGTAGGAAGTTGATAGGCTTGTCATAATTGTACACAGCGATTCTCCTCATCCTATGCATTGAAGTACTTGCAGAGAAGGATTTACCTGCTTTTAGGTTCATTCAGTTGTACACGATAAATGGAGGGTTTTTTTATTTTTGAGATCTGGAAACTATGAACTATGATGGAAAATTGGCTACATCCCTTGATGCCCACATTTATGTTTCTGGATTCAGGTGTTTTGCATTTTCGACAGTGGCATATTGTTACAGACGTAATGTAGGAAATCAGTCAGAAATGTTCGCTACCAAGAATGTGGCATCAACTTGCAATGTTCCAGCAATTATAATTATTCAAGTAGTTAAATGAATTTCGTGTGTTTCTGTGAAGGGTCATCTTCTTGAACATTGCTCTGTTACAGAGCTCAACATCACTTATGTTTGATGTACTCTTATTGGAGTCTTACAATCTTCCTGGAAATGAATAATTTATCTTTCACCTGGGTTCTTGTTTATGTATCCCTTTTCTCGTGTCATCTAATGTCTCTATATGAGTACCTTGATGAGGTTCTATTCTAAATTAAAAAAGTATTTTTTGAAAACTTCCATGCTTGGTCATCTTATTGCTACCTCAACAATAATCTAAGAACCAAGAGACATTCATGAATGAAAATAGACAAGTTGATGGATGACGTGAATACAAAATGGAAAAAGGGCATTTTTTGAATAAGTACTTTACAATCCTGGAGTTCAATAATTCTTAATCTTGGGTCATTGAGACTAATTTGGTATATGTTCAAGGATGATAAAAACACTTCTTTAAAATGAAGTTTAAACAATCAAATTTGCAAAAAGGCTTGTTTTTAAGGTTGTCGCTAATTCGGATTCAATAAAAGCACTCAAGTAGGCTCACTGAAACAGATGGGTTAGAATTTATATGGGCTGAATGATTGTATTTATCATTGTTTTTCATATAAGCCATACCTTAACATTCACAAATTTTGGTAATTGTATCCGGAATATTATTATGTTTGGCTTTGAGGATCTATTGATTTGTGGATGTATCAGAATCCCACCCTGTAGAATTGCTAAATTAAACTTCATGGATGTTAAGGTAGTATGTAGGTGTGCTTTAAGTATAATTAATTCCCAGTAAAAGGTATCCAAGCTCAAGATGCAGCCTTTGGGCAAAGCTTTTGTTCATGTTGTGGTAGTTGGGCAAAGCTTTTGTTGATGTTGCCATGTATGATTAAAGAGAAGAGATGTTAGTTTGTCATCATCAACATTCAGGAGTGTTGCTTCAAACAGGTTTTTTAGAATGTTTGGAAGCAGCCCAGGTTGGCACCTATGGTTCTCTTTTATGAGGATGAATGAGTTACAGATGCTTTGAGTTCCTTGTATATGTGACTTTCATTACTCTCTAGTTTTCGGCACTTTGAATACTCTCTAGTTTTGTACAACTTAGGATTACTTGGGCAGTGAATTGCTTTTTGCTCTCGAGCACTTCGGGGATAAGAAAACTTCAGATTTGGATGGTCTATCCAAAGAATTTATTCTTTGTTATTTTGAACTCGTGCAAGACTCTCATCACAAATGTGGCTAAGGAAATGTGGATAGACAACTATGTGCCCTCGCCCATTGAGGATGGCATAACAGTTGTTATTTTTAAAGTAGAGGAACCTCCCACATTCTCAGATTGGATGTCTATTAAAGGCATTAACTATCTGTTTACAACTACATTTATCTTGTTCATTTAACTTCATATCTTTTTTGTTGTTATGTTTGCCGTTTAGTTTGCTCGATTAGAGAACCATAATACGATTATGATGTGAATAGATCTCAATAAAGCTTATGACATTTTCTTGGAGATTTGGTCACAAGATATCTCGTGTGATTTATATTCTTTTCCAAGAAGATTGTATCTCAATTTTGATTCATGGAGCCCTACGTACATTATCGAAGTTCTTCATTGTATAAGACAAAGGTCTTTTGAGTGTCTTGCTCTTTGCTTTTGCTATCCATCCAATGTATTGTTTGACTGATGATTTTATTGAGGGAGCACTTTATAGCTTGCAGTTCAATTTGGAAATTATTTAGAGTATGTCTCAGCCCTATAGAATGTGTTATGTATCGTCACTTGATCGGACACATTCATCTTTGTGTCCATTATGCAAGCTATGAAAGTGTTCTCATGGCACATGCAGTTTGTGCAGTCTTTTATGGGTTGTGCTTGGGAGCTTGTCACTCAACCTGACATAAATGGCGTTTTCAGTATCCTTGACCTCATTCGGTCTTTGTACATGTGACTTTCGTTAATGAGTAAGATTTAGCACGCTGGGTTGTGTACTTCAAAGGTCATTGGGAACTTGAAATATGATAAAAATTGTACTTGCATGCTTCTTCAAAATCTTCTCATGATTGGGTCATGGAAGAAACTGTGGCTTTTACTGCAGTGGAATGAACATATATTTGGTGGGGAAACTCATTACTGTTGGAGCTTGTTATTGGTTTCTCTTATGTACCTCTTTTCTGGTTGCAACAGTTGGCTCAGATTTGAGATACACTCACCAAAAAGAGATTACTATCTTGAACCAATGCTGAACTGGTCGTCGATAGTTGCTCCCCTTTCTTCCTGCTCGGTGGCAGTATGAGGATATTGCAGCTCCCCACTTCATATAAGTATCGAGTGGAATAGATTGGATATTGGCTATTGTTTCTTACCACTTCGTACATGTATGAAGCAAAAGATTCAACATCGGCTATTGCTTTGGGATGATCTGATGCATCTGCAACTTCCTATTACAATGCATTATTTCCAAGCGCCAATGTCGATCCTATCTCTTACCTATGTTGTGGCTTTTGTAGATTGGGATAGTGGTGGCGAAAATGAACAAAAGTATTGAATAACGTGTTTTCTTGCTGAGAATAATTGTGAAAGTTCAAGTGCATCTATGGGCACTTGTTTACTATCTCATCTGCACGTTCCCATTCTCAAATGTGGTGAGGAATCTGGATCTGTGTCATGTTTTTTGGGATTGTAGAAATATCAAACGGTGCTAGCATGATTTATTGTGATGACTTTGCTTTGCTTCTCCCATGCATTTCAAAATTTTGTATGAAATTCATGATGCTGCATGCACATGGATATGTGATCACTTGTGCTTTTGGTTTCTTTGGCTTATTTGGCAATCCAAGAATGCTCTTATTTTTGGGAGAAGAGAATTGTTTTTCAAGTCTTGCTCTCGATGTACTTCGAGATCAGCTTCTAATTTCATCATTGGCCTTGCTTCCAGATATTGGATCCATCTTGAACATCGTTATGCATATTATTATCCTTGCTCAACAATGGAACAATGCTCTTTTGTTTGGGGGAGGAATTGTTGTTATGTAGTCTTACTCTTTTACTTTGAGATCAGCTTCTAGTGTCGTCATTAGCATTGCCCTTGGATACTGGATTCATCATGAACATCATTATTCATAGTATGCTTCAACTTTTCATTATGTTGTATCTTCGGGGAACTTGTTCTCGTGTACATAATGAATAACATAACTTGTTCTTCAAAGGAACAAGAAGTTTATACGCATGCATGGATGCATGCACTGTACTATGTATGCACAATGAAGATTCAATATTGTTTTTTTTTTTTTGCTTGCATCTCATTGGCATGCCTACTGTCAGTTAGTCATGCCCCTGTATCTTTCTTGATTTGCTTGTATTGCCATACCTTGATCGATTGTTCTTGCTGAGTTTTCACCATGGAGCCTTTTAACAACTTGTACATCCTTTCAATGTTATGCATTTGCCTCCTTGTAACCCAATGTGGTGAAAAGAACATGATTGCTTTGGTCAAGTCATTTCGAGTTATACCCCTCTTCCATGTCATCTCGTATACATTAATGATTGCTTCAATCCTAAATTCCATGTATCCTTGTCTTGAGCCATCTCATATGTAGGATCAGGGTTCAACCTATTCATTCATATAGTGCTAGGATTGCTTTATTGATACTTCAAGTGGTAGGTGATATCGAAGTTGACGTTCAATTGAAAAGAATTGCATCAAAGTTGATATTCAATTAAAGAATATTGCATCAAAATGATTTGCAATCCGGGTAAATATTGATATTTTTGGCATACCTTGGTCAATTGTTGATTATGTAGAGATTGATATGTTTTCTGCTTGATATTGTGGATCAAGTCTATTATAGAGGGTATGAATTCTAATGTTATAAAGTGGCTTTGGTTTATGTTAAGCCTAAGTTTCTCAAGAGTAAAGCCAAGGAAGTCACTTGGCTTAGTGGATAAGTCTTAAGATGCGAAGGAGGTCTTGGATTCAAATCCCATGAGATTTGGGAGAAGGTTTTACACAAGAGGTCCAAGGCCTTCTAGAAGGTTAACTTGATTCAACTCAAGTGAAATGGAACACATCACTGATTAACCACTCTAGTGCACTCAAGAAGACTTGTATATATGGTGGACATGTAGCCACTTTCTAGTTTAGCTACCCCTTGAGAGATGCTACATATGTGAGACTTGGCTGGGAGGTAAGGAGCAGTCATTCATCAAGCAAGGCATGGAAATTCTGACATCGCACTCGTCTCAGAAGTTTTTGTGGACCTTGGCACTATTCTCGATCCTCTGTCAATTATTCATTTGTAACTGATCTCTTTTGAAGCAAGAGTTTAGCAAGAGATTCACCCCTGAGGGGTGTGAAGGTCCTCTTAGGAGAAACAAGGGGAGAGGCTTTGGCCCCTACCTATGAATGAACGAAGCCCGCAAGTCCACGAGTAGAGGCAATCTCACTTGCGAGATGACCTATTCACGACACACAAGTGTTGTCTGTGTTACCAATATGAGGAGCTCTTCTTCTTCCCTTCGGAGTTGAAGGAAGAGTATTCCTGAGTTGAGTCTCCTCTTTTGATTTTGTTGCACATGCCACTTTAAAGTTAAGAATTTCAAAGTAGGAGTTTATGGGCGATGAAGGGAACTTTGAGCCATGCTATTTCTATGGGTAATACTAGTGTATTTATGTTTGCTTCAATGCTTATCTCATTTGTTGTATCTTTCATGCCTAGCCCACCAATAGTTACACATGCATTGCAATGTAATGTTTCTATTTTAAGTCACATGCATGCTTAAAATGCATTAGATGTAGGGTTTAAGAATGAAACTATTCACGTTGAGGAAATTATGATAGGAGAGGAAACATAAAAGCCTACTTCTAAATGGAGGAAAGATTTAGAAGATAGATTATTTATGTTAGAACATGCCTTGTCCAATGTCCATTAGAGGTTACAGAACTTTATCAATATTTTGATGGAGTTCAAATTCAACTTGGGACTATTTTGAGTTTACTTCAAGGACCCCAAGGTATAGGTAGGACTCCTCTAGATAGTCATACTGATATGATAGCAACCACACGGATGTCTATATATATGGGTAAGGATTTTTCCATTTCCTAAATATATATATTTTTCTTAACAAGTATTATAACTTGTCTCAGTTTGATGGCTCCTGTGACTCGTCTATTTGCTAATCAGTTGGGAAAAGACATAGTTTTAAGTCACCTTTCAGATCTTTCTTTAAGGAAAGATTTGTGGTCCCTTACTTCTCAAGAGAAGATAAGGATAGGAATAAAGATACCATCCTTATATTCTTGAATAAATGGCAAGATTTCATCAACTCAAGAATACTCACGAACGTGTGAGGATTATAGAAGCTAGTCTTTCTTTAGGCCATAAGGCCTACACCTAGTGGATGAGTCTCTCAGAGACTCAAGAAAAACGTTGAACTTGGAATCAATTCGCTACCCTCTTAAAGAAACAGTTCCTCCTAGAGAATGAGGAGGAATGAAATTGGGAAGCCTAGGATAAGACGCAATAGAAGGGACACCCATTATCTATTAGAGGGCTTAATACATGAATCAGAAATGAAGTCAAAACATCATGCACCTTAATCACTTGAGAAAGCAATTAAGATTGCATAACTCTATGAGGACAACTCATGCCTAGATATGCAACATGATAGTAGCAATCCCTTGAGGATCCTAGGAAATTATAAGGCAAAGGATCTCCTAGGAATGCACGCCAAAAGACTACATACATGCTTCCTCGAGAAGACTCTGAGAAAGCACAAAAAGAGAACTTGTGCTTTAGGTCATTGGAGTAGGGTCTATCTAGTTGGAAGGGATACAAAATGCTCTCAGATTGACAAAGAAAAAGGGAAAGAACATATTTATTTGATTCTAACCTTAAATTTGAATGAGAGTTCAAATTTTAGGTGAGTTCAAGTGATGCTTTGTATAAGTACCCACCAATGCTAGGTATCCAAGAACATGTGGCAATCACATGAGTTTGGGCCTCATGACTTAGTCAAGTTGCATAGTTTGATCAAGGCTCGCATAGTAAGAATTATGGTTGATGATGCGATGATGCATAATTTCATCAATTATGTCCTTGTTAAGAGGCCACATCTTTCATAGATCCCTTTATAACATAGATGTGTTGTTCCCATGATGCAAGGTCAAGATACATGCATCTGAGAAACCATGGCCTCTGATTTGGAACACGAATCTAGAACTTCAAGGAAAAGTTGAATTTCTAAATCATAAACATATAAATGACAGACTTGGTACTTGGGAGAGAGTGGCTTTGTAGTCTAGGATTTTCATTGTTTAGAAGTTATTACACTAATACTTTTGAATTCCAACATGATGAGGTCATGTACAAAATCAAGCGAGAGCATAATGTTCCACGTTTTTTGTTGATTTCTAGTTTAGAAATACAGAAACTTGTAAATAATAATGCAAGGACTCAAGATTTTTTTATCCTTAGCACCAACATAAATACTTTTGATAATAAAGAACAAGTTTCGTATGTCTTATTGTATATTCTTTGTGAATTATTTTTCAAGTTTAAGAATCTTTTGAAAGACTTTAAACATATGTTCCCTTTGAAACTATTGGAAGTGAGGTGGGTCTTAATAACTATTAATCACAGGTTTACAGGATCTTCCAATACATGAACCTTAGTATACACACCTTAATATTAAAAAATAGATGATGAGTGAGAGATAGAGAGAGAGTAGACAAGATTGCAAAGTGTACGGTAAGCTAGAATGCTCACCTACATTGTCTTATATTCCAATGTCAAATTACAAGATATGAATATAATACAAATTGACAAATTCTGAATCTAGGCAGAAATAGGGAACTAGATACAAGAAATTTTGTGCAAAGTGCCTAAGAGGTATGAAGAGTGTGTGTGTGTGTGTGTGTGTGTGAATATGGAAAATATGAATAATTTAGAATTGTTTTACAACAAACCCAAATTTTGATTAATCTGAATAAAAAACTAGTGAATGAACAAGTGAGGACATAAATAGACTTATTACTGACAGTAACTCAACAAGTGATGTTGATGGTTGGTTGATATAAATGCCTTCAATAACTCCAAGAGTAGAGCACACCTCCTCCAAGAGTGTAGAACTACTTCAAAGGTAGCACTCCAAGATGATCCTCCAATGCTAAGTTTGAGTGATGATAATACAAGGATCTTGGCCTTCTTATATAGCTCTCACTATGCCGTCATGATGAGAATAAAGAAAACACATAAAGCATGCAATCATGATTTGAAAAACAATGCAAAAATGTTTATGCTAACAGAAAAATCCGCAAAATGACGTTGCTAATTTTAGTGCCAAAAAATTATTTGCACTGCTCTGAAAGGATGATTGGTTTTGAACTGTGGTGGGTTGGTTGAGAGGCACTTCATCTAACCAACGTGCCCACACTTTGCTTGTGGAGGGCTTCTGCAAAGTATAAGTAATATGGCTGCTGAAGTTTGAAGACTTGAGACATGTTGACATTGTTTCCAACAATCCCTCCTTCAATGTCATAATGGTACAAGATTCAATAACCTACAAGACTTCTTGTGTCTCTCTCTGGTCAATGCTTTGGTAAAAATATCTACAATATTTTCACTTTTAGGTATGTAGACTAGCTCAATGTGCTTCTTAGATACTTGCTCCTGAATATAGTGGTAATGGACCTCTATATGCTTTGTCCTAGCATGATGAATAAGTTTCTTTGCAATAGCAATAACACTCTGATTGTGTGAAAATATGTGAATTGGAAGATGAACTTGAATATCAAGATAACTCAGAATCTTCTGTAACCAAATTGATTTAAGTGTAGCTGTAAAGGTAGTCGTATACTTTGCTTCACTTGAAGATGTAGCAATTGTAGGTTGTTTCTTGTATAACCAAGAGATAAGACAATCTCCTAGAAAGAAACAATATCCACTTATGCTTCTTCTTGAGTATTTATCGCCTGCCCAATCAAAATCTAAAAAATCCTTTAAGTAAGAAATATGAAGACTTTGGAAATACCATAGCATAATTGGGAGTTCCCTTGAAATATTTGAAAATTCGCTTAGTTGCTTTCCAATGAATCTTAAGCAGACTATGCATGAACTTGGATACTTGAGAAACTGCAAACTAAATGTCCGGACGTGTATTACATAGATATATCAAGCAAACAATTGCTTGACTATATACTGTAATATCAAATGATTATGAATTTGCTTTCGACTGCAATGATACTAACATCCGCAGGTGTTTGCATAGGCTTGGAATCTGCCATCTCAAACCTTTCCAATAATTTCTCAATGTATTGTTGTGTTATGTAGATACACTCATCTCTGTATATAAATTCAATCCCAAAGTAATAATGCAGAATACCTAAATCATTTATACCGAATGTATGATTAAGTTCTACTTTACAATATTGAAGGTGTGAATCTTTGGGACTTGTCATGATCATATCATCAACATATATGATAATAATAATCAAGACATCTTTTTGAGTTTTAACATAATGAGTAGGAGCCATATTCGAGTTTTCAAAACCAATAGATAGAAGATAGACATGTATCTTCTTGTACCAAGCTCTTGTTGCTTGCTTTAGTCCATACAAAGATTCGATGGGATTTCATACTAAATGATTTTTACTTGTCTCTTCAAAACCTTTTGCTATTGAACATAAACATCTTCGTAAAGATCACTATTAAGAAATGTAGTTTTGATATCTAACTCGAATACTTTCCAACCAAAGAATGCAGCTAAAGAAAATATTGTTATGAATACTGTCATTCTAGATGTAGGAGCAAAAGTCTAATCATATTCAATACCTTTCATTTGTGGATAACCTTTAACATCTGATCTTGCTTTATACTTGTCTATAGTATCATCTACTTTTCTTTTGATTTTGAAGATCCACTTGTCACTAGTAGCTTTCTTGCCTTTTGATAACTCCTCAAAGCTTCCATGTTTGATTCTTATGAATTGAATCCCCTTCTTGAATAGCTTTCTTCCATACAGGACTATGTAATGCACCTTGAACACTAGCCGGTTTATTCTCAACCAAAGTAAGAGCTAAAATATTATGAATCTCAAAACATTTTTCATAATTTACCTAGTTTGCTAGTTGTCTCTGTGTTTGAATTCTGGTTCTTCCAATGTATTCCTTTATACCACTGTTCTTCCAGGTTTGATATAACCACTTTGGCGTATTCTTGAAAAGTGGTGGTATCTCTTGTGGTTCTTGAGTATCTCTTTCTTGTGGAACTCGGGAACCTTCTCCAACTTCATAAGTTGGAACATCAAGAGGTACTGATGATGTGTTGGTGCAAATACCAAGCCTACACACTTGGCTAGATTTTATGTGTAACTGTTTGAAGTTCCGTGAGAACCATTGCTATGGATTCTTTACTTTCTTACCATTTGTAAAAGTCTATTTGACTTAGAGGAATATTTGTAGCTACCACTAAACTCCTGGAGTTTGTTAGATAGAAAAGCTACGAATTAATTTGGAGAGAATATCTCCTAGATTAGGGGAACATTTTTAGCGAGAGACAAAATTGAATTCGAATTCAAATTTTGAATGGAACATCTATAAAAGATGAATGTAAAAAACATGCGGTAGAGATCATTATAATCCCGAGTTTTTGTTGATCACATTGTAAGGGAGTAAGTCTCACATCATAGCCTACACCTCTATCTATCATTGGGCATTGATCATCATGCCAATGATCATGTGCAACATTGTTTCATAATACAATAGATCACTCATTACATCTGTTGATCTCTTTGTCATAGTCACTCAACACAATGATCTTGTATTGCTCATATCTCAGTCATTTCTCCACCATTTTCAATGTTCTATAGCTTCTTGGAATCAGCTCTAAGTCTTCTACATGCTGACAAATTTTGAAGACATTCTATTTAGTAGATTCGGAGAAAAGTGCGTCGAGGTGGTCACTGGTCAAACTCTGTAGAGGTCCTAAAAAATCGGGGGTAATGATTTGATTGCTAAATTGATTGCTCTGTGTATAGTGCATCATTTTAAGTGATTCTACTTGGAATCATTAGCTCATTAAGCTAACTTGATATCTCAAAAGGAATTTGTCTAATTCCTACTGTATTGGAAGCACTGAGCTTAACAAGCAGCAGGTATGTGAACAAAAATAGAAGGTTTTCATTGATTCTTTAAGTTCGAAGTAGTCTGTTTTGTTTCAATCATTTCTCACATCATTTCCAAAGCACATAGGCACTTGTTTAGTTTCATTGCAAAGCTAAGAGTGCCTACAACCCAACTCGGAAGCAAAAGAGGGCTGATACAAAGCAGGGATTAGCGGTACCTACTCATTTCTTGGAGTGTCCATCAATCTTTCCCAACAGTGGTATCAGAGCAAAGCTAAGGTAAAATGGGAGATGGTTTTCCTTCTTTCATTGATAAATTGGACAGGAACAACTATCAAGCATGGTCCTTGAGGATGAAGACATACTTGCAAGGAAGGAGTCTCTATGGATATATCTCAGGAGATGAGGAGATGCCCATTTTCAGAAGCAAAGGACAACCTACAAGAGAGGAGCATGAAAGACTCAATACATGGTGTGCCAAGGATGCATCAACAATGTCATACTTACTTAACTCAATCTATGATTTTATTGTTCCACACATTAGGAACTATAAAACATCCCAAGAGACTTGGGAAACATTCTCTTCATATTTCTCTTCGAACACAAGGGCTAGGAAGAACCAATTGTGGATTGAGTTTACCACTCAAAGGACGCAACCCAAGCAAGGCATCTCAGAGTATGTAACCAAAGTCAAGGATGTAGCTGATCAATTGGCAAGCATAGGAGAAGAGATTGAAGAGGAGCAGATTGTAAGACAAGTAATCAATGGTATTAAGGTAGATGACAAATGGGAGAGCTTCACAACTGCCATGGACTTATACATGGACATGCATATTCCAGATCTTACCACACTCATGGGGCAACTCTTTACCCAGGAAGCCAAGCTCAACAAGAATGGAGATTCATCAAGAGGTAATATCTCTTTTGCCCTATACACAGATAAAAGTAAGTCTAAAGAGAAAGGAAAGAACAAGAAGATTGAGGATGAAGGAGCTACCTCCCAAGCCAACTATGCAGGGAGAGGTAGAACCTCAAGTGGTAGGGGCATAGGAGGTAAGCAAGGTAGGGGGAGACCTTATAACTCCTCACCATGTAATATTTGTGAATTGTCAAATCATACTGTAGATGAGTGTTACACGAACTTCAAGAATCAGAGAGGTAGAGGATATCAAAGAGGTGGATATACACAATCAAGAGGAAGATTCAACCACCATCAAGGTTACAATAACAACTACAACAACAACTTCAATAACAACTACCAAGGAGGCTACAAAGCAAGGAAAGACTACAACAACTATACAGAGGAGCAAGAGGATTCTCTTCTGATTATGAATATGACTTCAAAACTAGTTATAAATGATGACCATATCTTCTACATTGACTCATGATGCTCAAACCATGTGGCAGGCAATGTTGCTCTTCTCTCTGACCTTGACGAACCTAAGAGTAAGCATAAGGTACAAACAGGTGATGACACCAAGCACTCAGTGATCAAGGTAGAAAATGTTAAGACCTCTGATGGAAATAAGAATCTATTGAGCAGGGTTCTATATGTACCTACAATTACCAAGAATTTGATGAGTGTTGGATAATTATGGAAAAAGGTTTGCAGGTCAGATTCAACCAATATGTGTCAAGGACAAAGGAAACCATCCTGAACCTTAGATTCCATGTGAATCCTATATCTCATGATTGGTTCAAAATTAAGAGAAACCAATGCTTCCATTGCATCCAGAACGTGCCAAAACCCTAAGATCGACTGTCTACTTGCTTGATTCGGATATCCAGAGCTCATGTTTTGAATTGATGATATCATCGATGACATCATCAATTCGTAACCCCCTTTCATGAACCGCCCTTGAAAACCTATATAAGGAGCGGTTAGACACATTCATAATCAGTCTTGCCAATACCAATCTTGGGAGCTCAAGGAGTCGTGACCACCAAGTAAGTATTCTCCAAGTTCTAGTTCCTGTTCTTGTCTTGTTCCTTGTTCCAGTCCTGTCTAGTCTTGTATCCTAGACATCTAGTCTTGTCCTCTTGTAATCTCGTAGTACAAGATCTTGTCGAGTTCTTTCTTGTATCTAGTCCATCTCCCAGAGCGGAGTTCTTGTAATCCAGAGTTCTTGTTCCATACTTACGATCCCGGGTTGTGGGATCTCCTGTATCATCTCTAGCTGAAAGTTGTAAAAGAGACCATACAGCCGGACCATGATATAAGAAAGGGTCTCATAATTCCATCCACACCCGTAGAAACATGTCTTGCCCCTGTCAAGTTAATCATGTCTAAGAAGACCCTTTCCCTTATAGCTCTGTTAGATTCAAGAGCGTTCTCATGTTTCATTGATGAAGGACTCGTTAAGAAACATGGAATTCCAGTACTTCGGAAGAACAGACCAGTAGTAGCTGAAGTAGTAGATGGGCGGCCTCTAGCATCCGGGAATATTACCATGGAAACCATATCACTAAGAGTACACCTTGGTGACCATGATTCACACATATGTTTCAATGTAATATCGAGTCCAGTAAATATGGTTATCATTAATGCCGTGGTTAAAGAAACATAATCCTGAAATTAATTGGGAGAATAATAAAATCACCCCTCGAGATATCCAGAAGAACCCAATATATGTCGGAGCTAAAACCTTCATACATGCAATAAGGAATGAACCGACATATATGATCTATGCCATACCAGCTCAAGAATCTAAGAAAGATGATCCAGTGCAGCTACCCAATCAATACAAAGGCTTTCAAGATGTTTTTGAAAAGAAGAATGCAGACATCCTTCCAAAGCATAGACCCTATGATTGTTCCATAGAACTTCAAGAGGGAGCACAACCACCCTTTGGACCAATCTACAGACTATCCTCAGAGGAACTTACAGAACTATGCAAGAACATTGATGAGAATCTAGCAAAGGGGTTTATCAAACACTCAAAGTCTCCAGCAAGAGCTCCTATTTTATTTGTAAAGAAGAAGGATGGGACTCTTCGGATGTGTGTAGACTATCGTGGATTGAATAAAGTCACTATAAAGAACAGATATCCTCTACCACTCATATCCGAGCTCTTGGAATGCCTTGGAAAAGCAAAATTCTTCACGATGATTGACCTTCGAGGAGCTTACAACCTTGTCAGGATCAGAGAAGGAGACAAATGGAAGACAACATTTCGAACAAGGTATGGCCATTTTGAATATGTAGTTATGCCATTTGGTCTCACAAATGCTCCAGCTGTCTTCCAACATATAATGAATGATATCTTTCGAGAATATTTAGATGACTTTGTTGTAATATACCTTGACGATATCTTGATATTTTCCAAAAATCTAAAGGATCATGAATGTCATGTAAAGATAGTCCTAGAGAAACTAAGAGAAAAAGGATTATATGCAAAATTGGAGAAGTGCTCTTTCCATAAGATAGAAGTGGAATTTTTAGGGTACATTGTATCAGATAAAGGAATTTTTATGGATCCTAAGAAGATTGAGATAATCCTTGATTGGCAACCACCTTCATGTGTTCGAGATGTACAATGTTTTTTGGGGTTTGCCAATTCCTACAGGATATTCATTAGAGATTACTCCAAGATAGTGAGACCTCTTACCAAGCTTACAGAAAAGTCCAAATTCTCATGGACCGAAGAAGCAGAAAAGGCCTTTCAGACCTTGAAATCAGCATTTACTACCGCTCTAATTCTAGTTCATCCTGATTCCAGTAAGCCCTTCTTCCTTGAGACAGATGCGTCAGACTTTGCTCTAGGGACCATTCTTTCCCAATATGGAGATGATGGACACCTACATCCAGTTGCATATCATTCAAGGAAGTTTTCCCCTCCAGAAATTAATTATGAAATTCATGATAAAGAACTTTTTGCCATAGTAGACGTGTTTGATACATGGCATCACCATCTAGAAGAAGCAGCTCATAAAGTCACTGTGTATTCAAATCACAAGAACCTAGAGTATTTTATGACCACCCGGATTCTCAATAGAAGGCAATCTCGATGGAGTAACTTTTTATCCAGATTCGACTTTGTCATCACATACCGTCCAGGACATCAACAATGTCAGTCAGATGCCCTGTCCAGAAGATCTTACCTTGCACCAAAGAAGGGTGAAGAGGCCTTTGATCAGCAAGATAGTGTATTACTCAAGCCTGAGCATCTCTAGTTAGCAGCTATCTCTTCAATCCATCATGAAGATTCAACCTTGAATTAGTTGATCCGTGAGAATCTACCACATGATGAATTGTTTTGTAACGTTAAGCAGAAAGCTCAAGAAGAAAAATTCCAAGAAGTAAACGAATTTCAGGAAAAGGATGGGTTATTACTCTATAAGAACCTATTGTATGTCCCTCCAGGAAAACCTAGGATCCAAGTACTTCAAGAACGCCATGACAACCTTGCAGCAGGACATTTTGGAGTGAATAAAACAATAGAACTCATATCAAGGGACTTTTGGTGGCCTCAGATGTGGAAGGAAGTCAAAGAATACATTCGAACCTGTG
This sequence comes from Ceratopteris richardii, assembly GCA_020310875.1. Lineage (NCBI taxonomy): Eukaryota > Viridiplantae > Streptophyta > Polypodiopsida > Polypodiales > Pteridaceae > Ceratopteris > Ceratopteris richardii. The sequence goes on from CM035416.1 coordinate 31,311,106, forward strand.
ATACTTGCAATAGATCTAAGGTACCCCGACATAAACCTCATGGCCTCTTGCAACCTCTACCTATTCCAGAAAGGCCATGGGCTTCATTGTCTATGGATTTCATCACAGATCTACCAAAGTCAGATAAGTATGATGCCATTCTTGTTATTGTGGATAGATTTACAAAGATGGCACACTTCATTCCAACTACCAAGGCAATTACAGGTGCAGCCACTGCTAGAATTTTTCTCAGGTATATATTTAGGCTTCATGGATTGCCTGATGACATTGTCAGTGATCGAGGTCCACAGTTCATATCCAGCTTTTGGAACAGTCTTTGCAAGCTCCTTGGTGTTCAAGTTAAACTATCTACAGCAAATCATCCACAGATTGATGGACAAACAGAATGGGTTAATCAAGTCCTGGAGCAATATCTCCGTTGCACTAGAAATTATCAATCTTGAGCTTTTACCCTTTGCAGAGTTTGCTTATAACAATAGTGTTCATGCATCTACCAAGCAAACTCCCTTCTTTGCAAATTATGGACAACATCCAAGGATGGATATACAACTCTCAAATCATGTCAAGAACCCAGCTGCTAGAGACAATGCCCAGTACGTGATGGACATTCACAAAGAACTCAAGGAAGAGATCCATAAAGCTCAAGAACAATATAAGTACTATGCAGATCAACATCGTGTCCAGAATCCATCGTATCAAATTGGGGATAAAGTATGGTTACTTAGAAACAATTTGCAAACCTCAAGACCTTGTGCAAAGTTAGATCATCAAAGATTTGGTCCATTTACCATCTTGGCCAAGATTAATCCAGTCACCTTCAAGCTCCAACTACCAAGTACTATGAGAATACATCCTGTTTTCCATGTATCCATGTTGGAACCTTATCAGATTTCACCATTGAGGGGGGAGAGACCTAGTCCTTCACCACCTATCGAGATTGATATCGTGAAGAATTTGAAGTCGAGCATGTCCTAGATTCTAGAATATCCCGAGGAAGATTGGAATACCTTATTCATTGGAAAGGGTATGACATCAGTGATCGTACTTGGGAACCTGCAAAAAACCTTCAAAGAGCACCAATCAAGGTTCAAGAATTCCATAAGAGAAATCCAACGAAGCCAAGACTAGATAACATGACCGCTCCTCGTGGAACTCGTCGCTTGAGGGGGAGGTGATGTCAAGGACAAAGGAAACCATCCTGAACCTTAGATTCCATGTGAGCCCTGTATCTCATGATTGGTTCAGAATTAGGAGAAACCAATGCTTCCATTGGATCCGGAACATGCCAAAACCCTAAGATCGACTGTCTACTTGCTTGATTCGGATATCCAGAGCTCATGTTTCGAATTGATAACATCATTGATGACATCATCAATTCGTAACCGCCTTTCATGAACCGCCCTTGAAAACCTATATAAGGAGGGGTTGGCCACATTCATAATCAGTCTTGCCAATACTAGTCTTGGGAGCTCAAGGAGTCGTGACCACCAAGTAAGTACTCTCCAAGTTCCAGTTCCTGTTCTTGTCTTGTTCCTTGTTCCAATCATGTCTAGTCTTGTATCCTGGACATCTAGTCTTGTCCTCTTGTAATCTCGTAGTACGAGATCTTGTCGAGTTCTTTCTTGTATCTAGTCCATCTCCCAGAGCGGAGTTCTTGTAATCCAGAGTTCTTGTTCCATACTTACGATCCCCGGTTGTGGGATCTCCTGTATCATCTCTAGCTGAGTTATCTACACCTACGGTCCCGGGTTGTGGGACTTCTTGTATCAGCTACATATTCTTGTGCTATTTTTCCTACGTGGGTATTCTTGTAATCAGAAGTGTATTTCTGAAATCTTGTCTATTGTAGTCAGAGAGCACAATCTAGTGCTCCCCTGACAATATGGAGCATTTGTGGAGGATCCCCAACATGGATTGAAGAGAATTGCCAAAGGAGAAAAGAGAGGTAGATTATTCACTTTTGAACTTGAAGATACAAGGAATATTGCACTTTGTAGTTACAAAGACCAAACACTATCAGAGCTTGAAATTTGGCATAAGAGATTAGGGCATATTGGTGAGAGAACTTTAAAACAAATATGTAGAGATCAATGTGTGCTTGGGATACCTAATGTATCCAAGCAACACATGATCTATAAATGTGGTGCTTGTCAGTTTGGAAAGGCTCACAAGTTACCCTTCTCAAGGAAAGGCTACATGCATGAAGATTACCTAGAGCTTGTCCACACAGATGTATGGGGACCAAGTAAGGATCCCTCAATTTCTGGATCAAGGTATAATGTATCTTTCATTGATGATTTCAGTAGGTGGACTATCTTATACTTATGAAGCACAAAGATGAAGTATTCAGTTGCTTTAAAAAGTATCTTGCACTTGTTGAGAACCAAATAGGAAGAAGCCTAAAGAGACTAAGGTCAGGTGGAGGAGGTGAGTACCTCTCAAATGAGTTTGATGCATTTTTGCAGGATAGAGGAATCAAGAGAGAAATTACAATAAGGTATACCCCTGAGCAAAATGGGGTGGCCGAGAAGAGAAATAGACTAATTGTTGAAACAGCTAGGTCAATGTTAAATGAGAAAAAATTACCTAATTACTTATGGGCAGAGAGTGTATCTACTGCTACTTATCTTGTAAACAGGTTGCCATCCAAATCTCTTGATGGGATGACTCCATATGAAGCATGGCATGGTAGAAGACCTTCACTTGATCATTGTAGGATCTTTGGATGTGTTGCTTATGTGCATATCCCTTCTCAAATCAGAGGTAAGCTAGACCCTAAGGCAGAAAACTGCATCTTCATAAGGTATGACTTGAATCAGAAAGGATACAAGTTTTACAATCCTTCCAACAAAGGATTTATGGTCAGTAGAGATGTTTTCTTTGATGAGAATGATTCTTGGTTTGAAAGTGAATGCACGAAAGTAAAGTTGCCTTATGACTTGGAAGAGGAGTTTCCAAGCCTCACTAAGGAGGAGCCTAATCAGATTGAAGACATCAATTCAGATGATGAGGACATCATCAACATAGAAGAGTTCAAGGCATGGAAGTCCAAAAGCAAAGTCAAAATGAAGAAGTTGGAGGATATACTAGAAGCATCCAACCAAGCAATCAGAAGATCACAAAGGGAGAGCAAGAAACTAATCAGATACAGGTATTACACTTCTTTAGTTACTAAGCACTTTGTTTATCTTGCAAAACACTTGTCATTTGAAGAACCATCATCATATGAAGAGGCAAAGACCAAGGCTTTCAACCATGCCAAGCCTCATATGGAGTAATTGATTGCAATGCTTTGGTGGGACACCTATTAAGTACATATGCTAGACACATAACAGCCTCAAGCTAGAAACTATGTGCTAAAGCTTGACTTTTGACCATACACCTTGCCATCTCCATGAGAGACCTATTCTTTCCTTTCCCCTGGATCAATTAAGAGGGTTCCCAACTTAAATGCTAACAAATTTTCAACCAGATCCAAAAATTGTTTGAAGCACGTAAACATTTCGGACTTTGCTTTCAATGGATACACCCATACATGCCTAGAAAAATCATCGATAAATTCATCAAGTAAAGATAGGTCCCAAAAGAAGGTGTCTGCATAGGACCACAAACATCACTATGAACAAGCTGCTACTTATGAGTAACATGAATTGAACCATCTTTTAAGAAGGAGGAACACTACATTTTGCCCAAAATACAACCTTCACATACATTTTTACAAGGTGCCTCAAATTTGGGAAAAGAGGATAGCATTTTTTTATATTTTCAAGTATAGCAAACTAACAAAATTTATATGACTAAAGCGTACATGCCAAAGTTTTTCATGTGGAAAAGATAAGAGCTCTTAAAAATTCTTGTGTGCAAAACTAGTCAAGGATAGCATATTAAATTGGGATAACGAATTGCATGATGCAATTTGGGCCTCCTCGATTGCGTACAAGTCTGCTTTAGGAAGAACCCCATTTTACAAGGTATATGGTCAAAAGGCTATCCTACCAATATATTTTCTAGCCCCATATTGCAGGTTGCACAATCCTAAGAGTGGTCCATACATGAGCTTTCAGAACATATAGTCCAGTTAGAAAATTTGCAAGAGACATAATTGAGAGCAGTTATAGAAATATATGCTACTAAAAGTGGAAAAAGAGCTTAATATGATGCATATATAAAAAATAAAGATCTCAAAGTAGGTGACTTAGTTCTAGTATATAGTTTCAAACAACATTTAAAGAAATTACAAAAGAGAGGATATGAAACCTTTGTATTCCATAGAATATCCACAATGGGAATGGTACACTTAGTGACATCTTATCTAATTCTATAAGTGGATGTCATAAAAAAGATATTTAGAGACTTGTACAAAAAAGAGGCTAGAGTAATTACAAGGTTCCAAAACACTCAAGCACTAACAACTTAGAAGGAAGAAATAATTGAGACTACAAGCTGATGAGAGGATGCAAATCAGATATACAAATTCATTTTAGTAACCATGTATCAACATGTAATGCCCATGGTCAAATAATTTATAAATAAGAGACCACATTTGAAAGTTTGAATGGTTTGGATGGTTTTAATATTAGTTGATTCTGTTGTAGATGCTAGGGATACATTGATGGTAAGCTTCTTAGTGTGCTACAACAAAGATCTCATAGAAGGATTGATCATAGGAGAATAATGGTTGCATGATCATTTTGTGTCTTTGAATCTAGCCCAAGGCATTCTTTTTGCGATAGTCAATGGTACAGAGGTGATTAATTTTCTTGAGATGATCAATGCAATCGATAAAAAAAGAACCTAAGTAGTTAATTCATCTAGATAAGAGTGATTGTTTGCTTGAAATTCATGTGTGTCACACTAATCCTCCATGAGGATTATCATCAAGACTTCTTCCTATTCCAAATTCTCCCTACTATATTGAATAGTGAGAATTGAACACTGACAATCATAACAATCGAAACACTCAAAAAAGTGCATCAATTGCAATGCAATGAAGAGAATGTGAATTCCAAATCAAAAGTGATGGAACAATCTGATCCACAATAAAGAATATTGAAGTTCAAATATGTTTGGCACCTAAAATCCATGAAAAGAGATTCCAAGCCAAGACTCTCTTCACACAAGGAACAATCTAGGAGGGAAGGGATCCAAATCTTCCATCATGCTACTGCAATTAGCCACAAGATATTTTGGTTCAACTATGAAATCTCCATTTTCAAGGCAAATAAGGATTGGCCTAGATATGCAAAGATTTTCTTCCATGCAAGACATCATATACACCTACAAAAAAAATAAAGTATTAGAAGGAAGATAGATCAATCAAGAAGAAGTCAAACATAAACAAAACAGTCACAAAACCCCACACTCTAGCTATCTTGTAGAGCTAGACTTCACTTTCAACAAATCCAAGTATGGGTCCAAAAAGATTAGCAACAAGGACATGAGAGAAGCCCAAGTGGAGTACATACAACATCAAAGATAGATACACAAGGCCTCAAAAAACAAGATGCCAAACTTACAAGCCTTGACATGCAAGAACACAAAACATTGAACTCCAAAGGCTCATATCAATAATAGAAACATGATTTCTTGAGTTAAGAAGGTAACCTCACTAGTCAACTAGTAGGTACAACACCAATGAGATAGTTAAAGATTTGGAAGCCTCAATCTATTTCTCTCACACAAGGTCAGGTAGCAAAGAGAAATCATTAGATGACTAGGATGGAACAACTACATCATCTCTTGGTCACTCTTTCTAAGCTGGCACAGCCATTAGTGAAACACATTATAGAAACCCTCCATTCAATACGTCAAGGCCATGAACTAGTGGAAGTAATGGATCAACCACACAACAACCAAATCAATGACACCTAAGTTTGTTGCTTCAACTTTTTAGAATAGGGTTCCTTGACATCAACGTCCCCTAATCCATCTTCTCAGGCACCTCATTCTTTGCACCATAATGTTTTGTATGCATTCCAAAGTGTACATGCATAGGACAACACTAGAAGACCATGCACAAGGCATATAACTTAAGAATACCCATGCACCACACCCTTAAGTCCATCCCACGTAAGGAATAAGAAAGAAACAATGACATATCACCTAAAAGAATAAGACTTTCTCACTTTGAAATTTTTTTTCTTATTCCTTTGGTTTTATGTTTTTTGACCACCACAAACACCCTCAAGTAGAAAACAAAGAAGTGTTGATATATTTTGGTAGTGATGTGTGTGAACGCACTAGGACCGTCGGGGCACTTTTTAGCTTGTATATATGCCGTAACCCTAATAGGTCACTTATCTTTGTGTATTCTCTTGGTAATACATTCAGTATTATATGTTGTGATCCAAGCTTCTTCTTCTTCCTTGTGTTGTTCGTGTGTTTTCGCAAATTTCAAACTCCAGCAATTGGTATCAGAGCAAGTTGCCGATCCATATAGGGCATCATTGACACCCCTCCGATCACAGTCTTAGACTCGCACAAGAATTGATGAGCAAGCTCAAGGCGATTAGGAGTTCAAAATGCACTATTGCTATGCTTGTGTAGGCGATTTTTTCCTTTTGTGCCAAACATATATACAGGTTTCGGTTCGCCACTACAAGTGCATTGAAGTCTACTATAGATAGAGTAGAGCTCAACAGGGTAGTTCTTTTCAAATTTGTGAGATACAGTCATTTTTCTACATCAAGCTATTTTATTCAGTGGCCATGGTCGATAGCAATGATGTATTTCATATGTTGGTTGTTGAGGATAGATTGGATGGTACTAATTACCTATTATGGGCATATATGATGATTCATGTATTAGCTACAAAAAGACTATGGAATATTGTGCAGAGGGTTGAAACGTGTCCTATTACACCTGCAAATGCAATGACCAAAGGTGGTGCAGATGGCATTGAAGATGATGATCTGCAAATTCCTCTTCATGATGCGATTCTTGTTGCACCTATTGCAAAGCAACTTCATTGGGATGGCATGCTCATGCACATGCAAACATGCATTGATAGATTTTTTTGTCAAAATGTGTCATTATACCTCACACTCACTCTTGCAAAATAGCAAAGGATGCTTGGGATACACTTACCACTTTATAGCAGGCAAGAAATGAGGCTCGTGTTGCTTACCTTTGAAAACAATTGGAGAATGAGCACATGAATGAAGGAGATTCCATGGACAATTTTTTGACAAAGATCAAAGATTTGAAGAATCAATTGATTTCTACTAATGAACTCTTACCTTATAGTTCACTTTTGCATAATGTTCTTAATGGTCTTCTAGATTCATTTCAGAGGTGTGCTTCTACTCTTTGGTTGATGTTGAAAGGCAATTCAATGCCTTAGCATTTGAGGAGTTAATCTAATTTTCGCTACACAAAGGTCATTCTAGATAGAACAGGTCAATCATGTGTGTTGCAGATCAAGCTTTCTTATCTAGTCAGATTGGCAATGGAAAATGGAGCTCCTCTACTAGGAAGAAAAAAATTTGCTAATGTTGCATAGTTGAAGAAGGAAGAGAAACATGAGAAGAAATCAAAAAATCAGAAATTGTTTTGCAAGCACTTTAAAGGAAACTATCATGTCATAAATAGTTGTCCAAAACTCACTACAAAAGAGGGAAAGAAGAAAGAGGTTGAAATGGTGGTTGCACAGGTCTCTACACCTAAATCAAAGTCTACTAATCTTGTGCAGAATGAAGAATGGACATTTACTATTTTTTGTAGTTTTGATACATCTTCTCATGAAGTGTATGTCTACATTAGACTCAGATGTCTCGTACTTTGATAGTGGGGAAACCAAACATATGACCTCGCAACATAGCTTCTTCAGTTCACTTGAGTTGCCCTTATAGGGAATACTGTCACATCTACCAACAACTCCTCTTATCCTGTAATGGGAGTTGGTAAGATCATTCTGGCTACTATTGGTGGTAGTTCTTTTACATTGTCAGATGTTTTGTTTGTACCAACAATCAAGAAAAATATGTTGTGAGTTTCGGTATTAGCCAAGATTGGCTTGGTTATCAAATTTGTCGATGATAGATGTACAGTTCATGATCTCTTAAATGAGCATGTTATTATTGCTTCTAGCATTTTATGTCATGGGTTGTATAAGCTCTTAGATTATGCAAAATCTATGAATGATTCAGCATGAGCAGTTCGAGATTCTGAGGCTATGTCAAATGCAAAGATTTGGCATGCACACTTTTTGAATTTTGCTAATTTGCTACACCTGCAGAATCTGAAATGGTGTCCTCTCTGCCCAAACTTGAGGCACCTTGTAAACATGTTTGTGAAGGCTATATTTTGGGCAAAATGCATTGTTCCTCCTTCTCAAAAGATGGTTTAGTTTGAGCTACTCTCAAATTGCAGCTTGTTCACAAAGATGTTTGTGGTCCTATGTAGACACCCTCTTTTGGGAACTACCTTTACTTCATGGCTTAATTGAAGATTTTTCCAAGTGTGCATGGGCCTATCCACTGAAAGCAAAGGCCAAAGTGATTATGTGCTCCAAATAATTTCTGGTTTTGGTTGAAAATATGTCAGCATGTAAAATGGGCACCCTCTATTTTGATCAAGGGGAGGAATACATGTCTTTGAATTTTAGTGCATTTCTGGTTGAACATGGGATAGAACATCAGTGTACAGTTCCGTATACACCTCAATAGAATGGATTTTCTAAAAGAAAGAACATGTCTATCATGAAGATGGTGAGGTGTATGGTCAAAAGTTTACCACATAGCTTTTGGCTTGAGGTTGTTATGTGTGTAGCAGATGTAGTTAACAAGTGTCCCACCAAAGCATTGCAGTCTATCACTCCAAATGAGGCATAGCATGGTCACAAGCAATCTGTTGCTCATCTATGTGTTTTTGGTTGTCTGGCAGGTGCATTAGTGCCTAAACAACAATGCAAGAAATTGGATGATAAAGCACTGAAACATATTTTTTTTTAATATGGTTCTGAAAGCAAAGGCTATCGTCTGTATCATCCATAGACTAAACACATTTTGCTTAGCCGTGATGTTGTTTTCATGGAACATGCAATTCAGCCATTAGTTTCATGTACCAAGGAGACTTATTTTAGCTCTAGAGATGTATATGACATTCTCTTTTTATACGTGGATATTCAAGTGTTGGTCCGAATGAGGAAATGTCTCAACCTTTATAGGTTTCATGTGATAATGCAGATCATTCCATTTCAGATGTAGATTACATGATGCACTTATTGATGAGAGGTCTAGTATAGAGGAAGCAAAAACTATGCCAAAATGGCTAGTGGAGACTTTGCGAGATAACAAATTAGATGCACCTATGTCATATGGTACTCGTTCAAGCTCTCATAGTGCTTGTTTTGCATGATACTGCTATGCTATGGTTGGCTGATGCTATTATGAAGAATGTTATCTGGTCCTTATGTGATTTGCCTCTTGGCAAGAAGGCCATTGGCACTAAGTGGGTATAGAAGCTGAAGCATAAGCCTGATGGAATAGTTGACAGGTATAAGGGTAGGATTTTTGCAAAAGGTTATGCTCTTGCAGCTTATCATGTTGGAATCTACATCAGTTGGACATTAAAACTCCATTTTTGAATGTTGAGAAAGGGCATGAACAAAGTCTACAGGTTGAAAAAGGCATTATATGGTTTGAAGCAAACACCACGTGCTTGGTATGAAAAGATACATTCCTACATGATTGCACATGGTTTTGAGAAGATTCCAACTAAGAGCACCATATATGTTAAGCATGCAACTGATGTGCTTCTGATCATTATTGTCTATGTTGATGACATGGTGCTCACTGGTCCTAACGAGAAGCATATTGCTGATTTTAAGGCTGATTTGCATGCCTCATTTGAGATATCAGATTTGGGGAATTCGCATTATTATTTGGGCATTCAATTTATGCAAGTTGATGGCATAATAGCTTCTTGTCAAAAAAAATATATTGACACATTATTGTAGTGTTTTGGCCTTGAAGACTACAAACCTATTGCCATTCCTATGGAAACAGGTTCACGGTTGAGTCTTCATGATGGTGGAGATGCATTTGATGTTGTTCTCTATCAGCAAGCTGTTGGATGCTTGATTTACTTATGCATAATGCGGCTTGCTATTCAGTTTGCTATCTCATATATGCGCACGTTTATGCATTGCCCATGTGTGAAGCATTGGCAGGCGGTTAAGCACATCTTTCGCTACTTGAGTGGTATGCGGATACTTGGATTGTTTTATCCCAAGGGGGGATCACTACCGCCATATGTAAATGCTTTTTTTGACTTTGATTGGGCAGGTTGCTATGACACCGGTATGTCCACCAATGGTTTTTGTTTCATGCTTCATAGCTCATGCATATCTTGGTTGAGCAAGAAGCAACCTACTGTGGCCACTTCTAGTTGAAAGGCTAAGTATAAGAAAGCTTTCACAACAACTGTTGAGTGTGTGTGGCTCAGATGCCTTATGGCTGATTTGAGTGTTGGTCAATCTTCTACCACCACCATCTTCATTGACAGTTAGAGCACATTGGCAGTTGCGAGGAATGTTGTGTTCTATGCTCACACTAAGCACATTAAGGTGCACTATCATTATCTCATGGAGAGGTTCTCTACTGGAGAGATATATTTGGCATATGTGCCCACACAGGAGAACATTCAAGACCTTTTCACAAAGGCTCTGTCTATGGAGAATTTTGAAGCTTTCTGCAAAGCTTTGGGCCTACTTCCTTTTGTGGATTGGTTCCACATAGCTTGGCACTTCCTTATACATGTGTGCCATTTCCTTGTTCATTGCATCACTCCTACTAGGGATTTGTTTATATATTTTGGTAGTGATGTGTGTGAACATACTAGGACCATGGGGGCACTTTTTTCCCTCTTTAGGAGGTTTCTTCCCCTGAGCTTGTATATATGCAAATAACCCTAATAGGTCACTTATCTTTGTACTCTTGGTAATAAATTCTGTATTGTGTGTTGTGATCCAAGCATCTTCTTCTTCCTTGTGACGTTTGCATGCTTCCGCAGGCCTCAAACTCCAACAAGAAGATCATATTTTTCATTTTGTTTCTTGTCATCTTCTTATTTGAGAAAATAATACAGACAATTAGATTTCCCACACTCACACTATCTTTCTCTTGATGAAGCCCAAATATTCCCAAATTTACCCCACCATATCAACAAAAAAACCTTGAATATTCTTGAACTTTTCTCATGACATTCTAGACCAATCCCACACTTCCTCAAACTCATCCTACCATTTTCCAAAAGAAAACCCACAATTCCCCGAAATGATCCCACAGATTTCCCAAAAAAAACCCACACCTCCTTGTGCTCACCTTGCCACACTGCAAAAAAAATCCAAAGGTCTCCAAAATCATCCCATCATATCTATCACAACCTCAAACTTTCCCAAATTTATTCCAACGTTTCTCCAAACTTCTACATTACACTAAATCTACATGCCATTATAATGATGATCCAATCACCCATATCGTCGTGTTCAAAAATCATTGCAACATTTTACATGCAAATAGAGATACTACCCACAAATGTAGAGTTTTTGAAGCCACATATAGAGTAATGGATTAAATGATTAACTAAGATTGACCTCACTCTATTTAGGGATCATGAAGTTCTCAAGTGTGAAATTTAGATGCAAATAGAGATACTACCCACAAAATGCAAACTTTTGGAAGCCACACTCACAGACAAACGGATTAAATGGTTAACTGAGTTTTAGCCCACTCATTTTAGGGATTATGAAGCTTTGAAGTGTGAATTTCAAAAATGGCTTAGATGTACGAAATCCAACTCTTAGTTGTATGATATTCTACAGAATCTTAGGCAATAAGCCCACCAGCATATGCAGGCTTATGCCACGTACTAGCAATTTCTTGTAGATAATCACCCTATGCCTGATGTAGTTTTTGGTTGGTTCATCAATGGCCTTTCTCCATGGCATTATCTGGATATATGGCATTGATGAAACTTCTTTAGATGATGTCATCCCTATTTCTCTAAAATTAGAAAGTAAACTTGGAATGACCACAGCCACGGCAAAAACTAGTGAATTGAGAAAATATTTGGACCTAATAGAAAGGCAACTAGCTAATCTTAGAAACAATTCTTGAAGACCCCTAAAGTAGATCTACTACACTTGTTGCAAAAATGTGAGACATGAAGTCAATGCATGACCTTGAATTAGATGTATTGCACAATTTGCCACATCAGTGACCACACTATGGCCAACTATATCCATAATGGAAGACTCCAAAATCAAGCCTCAATGACACATTAGGTAAGCACTAACTCCTATGCTCCACCTTAACCACCTAGTACCCCCTTCCCACCACCCTATCACCTTGTAGTACCTCAATACCCCCAGGGTACCTTCCAACTATATCCTTATCCTCATGCTCCTAATCCTCTATATCATCCCAAACCATATGTTTAATTCCACTAGAGCAACCACACCCACACATCCAAGATAATTATCCTCCTCTGCCGTATGCCTCACAATAGCTCAACCAACCATCGCAAGCACAATAGAATCAGCAACCGCAAAGGCCTAATTTTTATGGGTCGTTACAACCGTAATCAACACTATCAAGATTTTTGATATAGAGAAGAACTACTCAATTTGCAACCATACTTTTGACAAGCTTTGTAGAGTGACTTCTGTTTAGAAGAAGTTCATATTTGGGCTAATTTCTAGCATGCTCGAGAATTGGAACAAAGTAGAGAGCAACAAGCCACTCCTTCCAATATGGCAAAATTGACTTATCTGGAACCTGAATTCATAGTAGTACAGACTTGGTTTCATAGGGTTCTGCAACCCATAAAGGAACAACTTAGACCATCACTACAAAGCATAAAATACTCAAAATACATTGAGAAACCTAAAACAATAATCAAAAATCTTTAAAAGAATTGTAGAATCCAAAAAAATATGTTAAAGTCCAAAGAATACATTAAATACCGCAAAAATTATAAGAAAACTCTAAAACATCTAAAATCTAATAAGTGACTAAAACAACATAATTTTTTTTAGAAAACTCTAAAAAGCATTATAGAATACTTTAAAACTCTAAGAGTATTTCAAATACTTGGAAAAACATTAGAAATTCAAAGTACATACCTTGTAATCCTAAATCTACCTAAACAACATAAAATTCCATTTGAAAACTCTTAAAAGAACATAATAATTTTTAAAAAATATTACAAAACTATAAAAACCATAATAAATCATGAAAAATCCCTAAATCTTTAAAATCAAATTAAAAAACTCAAAAATATACATAAAAATCTAATAAATAACTAAGAATAATAGCGAAACTATGAATAATCATAAAAATAATTGAATACTTGAAACTTATCACAAAACCCAAAAACTATTTTGAACACCTAAGAAACTATTACAAAGGCAAAGAACACTTTAAAGCAACTACATTGAAAACCTTAAGATCTAATACAAAGCCTTAAAATAATTAAATATAAAAGAAACAAAATCAATATCAAAGACTATAAAAATCATTAGAATATCTAGACTTATCTTAAAATCATAAAAATAGTTCATGTACCTAAAAAAACATAAGAAAAGCATGAAAACATACTAAAATCTAGGGACTACATTAAAAACTTAAGAAACCAATTGAGAATCCCTTAAAAAAACATAAAACCTAGAAAATCTATGAGAAACCTTAAAAATCATTAGAAGCTTCAAAAACCACTAGTAAACCTAAGAAAATCTTAACATATAGAAAATACACTAGAAAACAAAACTCGATAAAAACCCTTAAAAATAGTTAGAATTATGATAGTTAACTAAAACGGATATCAAGTTCCATCAAAAATATTAAAAAAAAAAAGAATGCTTCAACACTTGAAAAACCACTAGAAAGATAAAACATTGTAAGATCTCAAAAGCACATCAAAAACCAAAAAAAATATTAAAAAATCAAAAAAGATATAATCATCTAAAGAATCCTTAAAAAACTATAGAAACTATCATAAGACCACAAAAATATTCCAAACTCCTAAAAGTACACCCAAATCTTCAAGAACCTAAAAAATCTTAGGAATCTAACAAATAACAAAAAGACATTAAACATTGGATTTTGAGGCCTGTGAAAGCACACAAACAATACTAGGAAGAAAAAGAAGCTTAGAGAACAATACATTACTAAATGTATTACCAAGTGAATGTATAAAGCTAAGTGATCTACTAGGGTTATAGACATATATACAAATTGGGGGAAAAACCTCTTAACAATAAAAAAGAAGTGTCTTGGCTACCCTAAGTGTGTTCAGAGAGATCACTACCAAAATCTATCAACAAATCCCCTTGGGAGTGATGCGGCAAATAAGGGGTTGACACTCATGTATAAGGAGTCAAGCTACATTGAAAGTAACAAATCCACAAAAGGAACTAATCCCAAAACTTTGTGAAAATCTTCAAACTTCTCCATAGACAAAGCCTTTGTGAAAAGGTATGCAAGGTTATCTTGTGTGGGCACATAACCCAAATTGATCTCTCCAACGAAGAATCTCTCCAACGAAGAATCTCTCCTTGACATAATCATAGTGTACCTCAGTGTGTTTTGCACAAGCATGGAATAGGGGTTCCTCACAACTACCAATGTTCTCTAACTTTGACTAAAGATAGTGGTGGTAGAAGACTGACCAACACCCAAATCACCAAAAGGCATCTAAGCCACACACACAAGTTGTCACTTCATCTAGGTCATCAACAACATCCCTCTGGTCATAGTCTCATAATTGCATAAAAATTGTTGAGCATAATTTGAGCCTCTAGATGCACTATCATAGTGACTATGTGGGGCAATTTTGTCCTTTTGTGAAAATCATATATACAAGTTTTTGCCTGCCATTACAAGTGCCTCTAAGTCTGCTATAGGTTTAGCAGAGTTCGACATGGTGTTCTTGTCAAAATTTTTGAGATACAGTCAATTTTCTACATCAAGGTATTAAGTCATTGGCCATGGCCAAAAGCAATGATGTATTTCATATGTTGGATTTTAAGGATACGTTGGACGGTAATAATTACCCATTTTGGGCATATATGACATGTCATGTATTGGTTGCAAAAGGCTTGTGGAATATTGTGCATGATGTTGAAAAGCTTTCCACTACACCTACAAATATAGCGATTGAACATGATATAGACGGTGTTGAAAATGATGATCTTCAATTTCTTGGTCATGTTATGGCTCTTATTGCATATACTATAGAGCAACTTCATTGGGATGGCAAAGATGCATAGACATATGCATTGATACCTTCATATGCCAAATGTGTCATTATCCCTCACATTTGCTCTTACAAAACATCAAAGATGATTGGGATACTCTTACAACATTATATCAGGCCAGAAATGAGACTCGTGTTGCTTACCTTTGAAAATAGTTGGCGATTAGGCATATAAATAAAGGAGATTCAATGGATAGTTTTTTGAAAACTATCAAACATTTAGATGACCAATTGATTTCTACTAATGAAATCTTGCCTACTAATTCAGTTGTGTAGATTCTTCTTCACGTTCTTCTAGATTCATATCAGACTTTCCCTTTTACTCTTTGGTTGATTATGAAAGGCAATCCAAATGCCTTACCATTTAAGGAGTTAGTCTCATTAATATTGTAGGAAGATTAATCCACATAGGACAAGTCAATTGTTTGTGTTGCAAATCAAGCATTTATAGCTAATCAGAAGGGAAAAGGTAAATGCAACTCATCTACTAGTAAGAAAAAAACTCCTAATGCTACACATTCAAAGAAGGAAGACAAAGATGACAAGAAAAGAAAAAATTAGAAAGATTTTTTCAAGTAACATCATCATATTTTGATTGCATAAAAGCCATCCAACTTTTTGAGTTTTGTGCTTCATCAAAAAGATATAGGCTCATTATCATGAAAAAGACAAGAGACAACCATTGCATAACAATATGATGCAAAAGCATTATGGGAGCCTTAACATGTAGGATATGACAAAGGTGCATCTAGTTTTCTATCTCTTCAAGTCTACACCAGCCATTTAGGCATAGTTTTTTCATCTTTTATGCTAGCCATCTCATCAATAAGTGCATCAAAATAAATCTGCATCAGAAATACAATGATTTGCATCATCATTTTAAACTTTTCATACATATCCTTTGAGATAATGGATGTCTCTTTAGTACATGAAAGTAATGGGTGAATTGCATCGTCCTCAAAAACAACATCATAACTAACCAAAATGTGGTTAGTCTATGGATGATACAGACAATAGCCTTTACTTTTAGAATTGTACCCAACAAAAATACATTTCACTACTTTATCAACCTCTTTTTTATATGTAGATACATCTACAAGAACCATTTCAACAACTTTCTTCTTTGCCTTCTTCGCAGCCGGTATAGGAAAACTCTTTATGACATGATCATTTGCTTTACAATACTTGCAAAATGTTTCTAAATTTTTTTATCCTTGTCATCTTTGTCTACCTTCTTTGATTGTAGAGCATAAGCAAATTTTTTATTACTAGTAGATGAGCTTCATTTACCTTTGCCCTTTTAACTATCTAAGAAATCTTGATTGGCAATATGCATAATTGACTTGTTCTACCTAGATTGACCTTCTTGCAACAAAATAGAGACTAACTCCGCAAAGATTAAGGCATTTGGATTGCCTGTCATGATCAACTGAAGAGTAGAAGCAAAAATCTAATAAGAATATGGAATACCACTAAGAACAAACTACACAACTCAACTATCTAACAAGAGTTCATAGGCACAAATCAACAGCTCATTCAAATCTTTGATTGTTGCTCTAGTACGATGGTACGCACCACATTAAGAAGCTCCACCTCCTTAATGTCAATCCACGGAAGAGATAGGAGTGATATGAATATCATGAACACGAGATATAGTGAGAGTAAAGGTGAGAAGCATAGAGATGCACACACACATACACACACACTAGGAAGAGACAAGCAAGACACAATGGAAGA
Organism: Ceratopteris richardii; assembly: GCA_020310875.1. Classification (NCBI taxonomy): domain Eukaryota; kingdom Viridiplantae; phylum Streptophyta; class Polypodiopsida; order Polypodiales; family Pteridaceae; genus Ceratopteris; species Ceratopteris richardii. Next base: position 31,328,101 of record CM035416.1, read on the forward strand.
TAGGAAATAGACTCTCGCTTAGGTGATTTCTTTCTCTTCTTTTGCTTGCTTTCTATATCTTCTATGAGTGGCTCGGGTTGTTCCAATTGATTTTCCTTTTCTTCTTCAAGGGTTTTGGCTTCTACAAAATAAAGATAGTCCTCTTCTATGGAACAGACGGGTTCCATGATGATGGATTCTAAATCCTCATCACTACTCTCGTCCGGTACTTGGGTCACTTCCATGCATTCTTCTAAGATAAAGTCTTCCTCAACAGGTTCAATCATAAAAATGGAAATGTCGTATCCATCCTCATCACAATGAGGGGTCCATTGTTCTTCATTCATCGCAATGTCCATCGTATCTAGGATTTCTACCCAACTGTGAGGCTCGAATTCCTCGTCTGGAAATACTATAGGTGCATAAGCTAGGTCTTGAAGAGTTCGTGGATGTTGTTCTGAACCTAAGGTCTTTGCTTCTAATCGTTTTTCTTCTTGTTTTACTACCTTATACATCCATAGATGAGTATCCTCGTGCAACCATCAGGGGTTTGATTCCAATGAGTGTACCGATTATGTTTCTCCCTATGTCTATGGATGGTGTTCCATTGTATTGGGGGTACATCTCGATGGGAATAGTCTTTAAGATTGACTTTAGTAGTCACTCCTAAATGTTGCAAGTACAAGGAATTAGTTCTCCAATCTTGTACAATTTGCAACTGACGCATGAATGGTCGTCCTAAAATCATCTCGTAAGCATAATTTTTCCCAAAATCACAAATGGCGAAAGTATGCTCAAACTCCACACAAGTGGTGAGAGATATGCCTTCTAGTAAGCCCAATGGCTTTTCTATATGTCCATCAGCCATTTGTAGCTTCATCCTGGTGGGTCTTAATGTTGGCTTATGTAGCTCAATGGTGAGTAGCACCTCCTTTAATGTCGATCTAGGAAGACATGAGGATGGTATGAAGACCTTGAACAAGTGTTGGCACAAGTGTGTGAGTGAGAATCGCACAAACATGCACACACACGCGCACACAAGGCAAGAACAAAGAGAGAGACAATGGAGTTCTTTAGATTACTCAAAAAGTCTCATGTACAAGCTCAAGTCACTAACAAGCTAACCTCAAAAATGAGCTCTCTAGCTCTTTTTATAGTTTTTTACTAGCTTTGGTCCTGTCCAGACCTAGTGTCTGGCCTAGTTAAAAACTAGGTTCCTAGGCTATTTTGGAGGCTAAAACGAGCTCTAAAAATTATGAAAATTGATACATGAATACTTCTAATACTCCTCAAGGACTCCTCGGCTTGAACAAAATGGAGTCCAATCTACCCAAAAATGGTATCTACAATGTTCATGTAGTGCTGAAAATCACTGTTGAAAAGAGATTGGATTGGAAAAATGGACTGGGCTACTTGCCGGATCTGCGTTGACTGCCTTGCCTACTTGTTCCTTCTCTCTGCTCTGACTCCTTTTGTTGGCTTCCCTGTCTTGTAGATCCTTGAGTGTCGTGACTACTACCAACACCCCCCTCTCTCGCATCTATCGTCTCTGATAGACCCTTGTTGGGCTGAACGTTTGACATAGTATTTGATGATGTCGGTAGCCAAGTGGTGCTCTTCTAGCCTCATTCCTCTGGCTAAATCTGTTAGTAAGGCATCCCAATCGACTAGTCGTGGAACGTGTGGATGAGGCAGATGCAATTGTTCGGAATGTAAGGTTCTCTCCACAGCAAAAAGTTGGAGGAGATGTGAGGGTCTAGGGACAAATATTTCAAAATGATACTCCCAAAACCTTGTAATGAACATCTCTTCAAAATTCTGTTTGTAGCATGCTAGGAGGTATTTGATTCTTGTGTGCCATGCATATATCACATTCATGGAGGGGGTTGTGCTCATGTCATATACTAAGTCAAGATTGCCTACAGTGAAACCGACTCTGGAGAAATGCGGGTCTTCAATGTTCTTGAAGGTTCAAAAGGTGACCAGCATTAATTCGAATATTTTCATACACATCTATGCCATCACGTCAGGAACATTTCGCAGTCTGACACCCCAGTGGCGGATGGTGGATATCATGTATGCTACTATGGCCGGTCCTCGTGGTGGTGCTACGTACATGTAATTTAGCCATTTCGCACAACCTTTAACATTCTTCATAGTGATGGAAAAATCTCGCCATGTGCATCTTCTAAGTATTGGGACGTAGCATGGATTGTATTTGATGAAGAGTGGCATATTATACCATTTCTGGATAAGTTTCTAGAAGATGAAGCCTCCAAGTGGGTTGGAAGATGGACCCTTGTGTAGCTCTTTCAGGTATGTCATCGGGACCAAATTGGGTGGCGAATGTTGGGGCCTTGCCACATTCATCGTTGAATTTCTGCATTATAATATGCTAGAAGCACACAATAGGGCACATATTGATCATCATTTGTGCCTATCCATCGGTGATGGGACATGAGTCGAAAGTATTCTGATTTTATAATGGTATCCTCAATTTTAGACATTGATTGAATTTGCACCACTACTCCCTCATTATGTGTCTTGGCCATTTTTTCGAGCATCTGCACTCATTCTGGGGCTTTTACTTCAAGTGTGTCCAATCCTTCAGATGTTTGTTGGCCACCCGGCATCAGCATAGGAACATAATGTTGAAGATAAATGTACAAGCTCATTTTCATATTAGCTATGCTTTGATAAATTTACCAAATATAAAGATAAATTTAAAAAAAGAGAAAAAAGAAAAAAATAAAAGAAAAAAAGTCTAGTCAAAATTCATGATGAGTAAGAGATACAATATCTTGCCTTGTAGTTAGTGGCATGTAGTGGGGAAAGTGGTGAGTTAAGAAGGAGGCACAAACTTCTTCACATGCTCATTGGTTATAAAAGTGAAGTGGGAGCATGTTCAAAACAAGGAGAGAAAGAGGCAAGAGCTCCCAATAGTCGGATCTAGTCATTTTGTCATTTTGTCTTCCCATAGACTCGTTCCAATCGCACATCAGTTTGTACACAGCTCTGTTGTGGAGTTCATATCTCAGTGTATATGTAACTGTTTCTTGCGTTTAAACACTCATTGGAAATCTTATCTTGTGCAATTTCTAGATATCAAATATCTCCTTCAAAGCTTATATATTCTGTGAGATATCCGTGAAAGAGTGAAGTCCAATTTTTTAGTATACCTGTGTAGACAGGTAGTCTATTTTGGTCGGTTAAATTCCCAAACAAAACATATCCAAATTGCTTGATCCTTGTCTTGTTGGAAAGCTCTTGGCATCTATTTAGAGAATCTAAAATATATGATTTAGAAGATTTATATTCTGTGATATATCTATTAGAGAGTGAAGTCTTGTTGTATAGTGTACTTATGTGTGCAGGTGGTCTATTTTGGTCAGTTGAGTTTCTTGACCAAGACGCATCCAAAATACTTGTTTTTTATCTTGTTTGAAAGCTATTTGTGTCTACATTCTCTATACCAAATATCTTTCTTAGAAAATATATATTGAGAGAGTTACCAGTCCGAGAGTGAAGTTCAGTTCTTCAGCATACTTATGTGGACAAGTAGTTCATCTTTGTCAGTTGCGTTTCATAATCAAAACTTGTCCAAATTAAGTTATTTATAGCTTGTTAGAAATTTCTCTTTGTTTACTTTGATTGACTAAAGGCACAAGTCCATTTGAGTTTTGTGTTGAGAGCAACAAGCTATCTAAGGTGCAACTGTTTGTCTAAGTGTTGGACATACAAGGGTTCACTACACATTTCCATTGCGCATAGGAGAACTCATTCTCCACAGTTGGTATCAGAGCAAACTTGGTGTTGAAGCTTCATCAACAAAGCTGGAGTTAAAGAAAAGTAAAAGAGGAGCTACAAACCAAGAGGGAGCTTCACAAACGCAAGAGCAAAGGATAATATAAATATTCGAGGTAACTCTCAAAGTCTTTGATAGTCTTCAATGGCTGACTTGGGTCAACAAGTAGAGAAATTGGATAAGGATAACTATCATGTGTGGAAGTTTAGAATGACCAACTACCTAATGGGCAAAGGCTTATGGGGTATTGTGAGCAACGATGATGCTCAACCTCATATCAGAGAAGCGTTTTATTAGGTGCCCTACATCGATCACTAGAGTAGGGTATTATTCTATGGGAACTTACACCTGAGACTTCACACATAGCCATATGATACCCTGGAGTTGCATAAGCATCTGTCCTAGGCTGATTTCTACCCTGTCTTCTTAATTTCATTCTTTGGCTTCTGCTTGTGCTTCTTCTCGAATTCGTTTTTCCTCTTCTTTGCGTTTCTTGGCCGTATTGAGTCGGTTAAGCATTTCCTCAGTGAGGGGTTCTTGGTATAATTTGACTCGGCATCCACTAATATAACTGGATAGGACGTCGCCTTCTAAAGTGGCAAACTCGACTGCCCCACTTGTTGATATTCTATTAATAATCATGGGTCCATAACCACACTTCTCTAGCTTTCTTGCATGTTGTTTCAGGGTATACACCAAAACCAAGTCTCCGGCTTTCACGCCTTTATCCTTCACATGGGCATCAAAGTATGCCTTTTGTCTCTTCTTAGCTGCATAAATCCCTGCGATAGCTCTCAGTCTTGTTTCACCTAGTCATTCAAGATCAAAGATTCTGGAAGAGAGTTTGTGTGTTGTCCACTCATGCTCCTATGCTACTCTCAGTGTAGGTATCAAAAAGTCCAATGGTAGCACTGCATTTTGGCCAAATACCATCTGAAAGGGTGTGGCTTGGAGTACCGTTTTATAGGCAACTCTATATGCCCAAACAGCATGATGTAGTTGTTTGTCCCAATCAGAGCGTTTATTATTCACTAATTTGGTTAGCACATTGCATAGAATCTTATTGGTGCTTTCGGCTTGCCCATTACCTTGTGGGTGATAGGGGGCAGACTTTTTGTGTATCACCAAGAACTCTTGGAGAAGATTTTTGATGACTTCATTCAAGAAGTGAATGGGATATTGAGTTTGCTGACAAATGTCACACCACTTCACATAGGTATGTGCATCCATGTGAAGGGTTGGCCACCACAAGTTTGCAAATAGGATTGCCTTAATCACACGATCTAGTCCAAAGTGTCCTCCTACTACACCTTAGTGAGCAGTTTCCAAGATCTTAAGATATTCACTCTCATGGACACATAGTCTTAGATATCCGTCTTTTCCATGCTTGTACAGATTATCACCAGTGAGTGTGTAATCGAGGGCTTCATGTTCTAAGCTTCTTCTCCTTGCCAGGGTCATATCTTGAGGGAATGTTTTCATCCTCAAGAAGGCTACCAATTGTTTGCTCCAATCTGGTATTAGAGACATTGGGTATAGTGTTGCATGCTCCACAGGTGGCCTAATAAGATAGACTGGGCATTCCTTACACAACTTATGGACATCTGCTTCCATAGTTGGCCAGTGCACTCCGAGTCTCCTTAGTGTCTATAGAGTTCTTAGCCTTGAATAGTCCTGGTCTAATGCACCCACATGCGCTAATTGCAACCATTTTGCATACTCAACTTCTTCCACACAACAAGCTAATATTTCTTGAACTGTATGCTTGTACATACTTCCCACCATGATATGGTACTTTTGAGCTTTTACCACCTCTTTATTTTGAGTGTTCAGCACTGGGTGTTTAGGTTCATGTGTCAAAACTGGCACTAATGTCTTGGCCCACTGCGGTACAACTTCCAAATTTAACAAGTAAGCATCAAGAAGATCATATGATACTCCTTGTGGGGCCTCTCCGCATGTGAGCCTCGAGATATGATCTGCTCTCAAGTGAGTCTTGCCTTTCCGCGCCACTACCTCAAAGTCATATTCCAGTAGTAGGAGAAACCATCGTACTAATCTACCTATATTACATGGCTTGTTCACTAAATACAACAATGCTTGATGGCTTGTAAAAATTTAAATTTATTTGCAAGCAAATAGTGTCTAAACCTTTTAACAGCATATACCATGCCTAATTCTTCTCATTCAATGTTGGTATAGTTTCGTTCAGCTTCATTCAACTATCTACTAGCATAAGCAATTGGAAGATCCATATTACCTTCACCCGTAGGTTGTGCAAGTACACACCCAATAGCATAATTGGATGCATCCACATGAACATGAAAGGGTTTGTTCCAATCTGGTGTAGTCAAGATTGGTGATGAACATAATTGTCGTTTAAGCTCATTGAAAGATCAATCCACTCAAAATTGGTCAAAAGTCTATACACAGGCTTTGCAATGATGGCATACATGTGTATAAAATGTCGGTAATAGCCACAATGCCCCATGAAAGCTTGCACTTCGGTAGCTTTGCAATAGCTCTCACTTTCTCCTCATCCGTGGATATGCCATTCCTTGACACTATGTGTCCTGAATCTTGCCTTGCTTGATCATAAAAACAGACTTTTTTGGGTTCAAGCAGACTTGATGTTCTCTACATTTGTCAAAGATAGTTCTCAGCTCAGGGATATGGGTTTGCCTTATGTTGGAATGGGCACAAAGATCATCAACATAGACTTCTAGATTCTTCCTCAGAAATTCCTTAAATATGTGGCACATCAGCTTCTGAAAGGTAGCGAGTGCATTGGTGAGACCAAATGGCATTACCGAAAAAGAAAATATGCCTCACTCTATGGCAAAAGCCATCTTATGCTGATCTTTTGGAGCAATGGCTACCTGATTGTAGCCAAAAAACCCATCAAGGAAGTTGTACACTTCCTTGCCTGCTACTCTTTCTAGCAGATGCTCGATAATCGGAAGCAGATAATTATCTCGAATGGTGGTTGCATTAACCTTGTTCAAGTTAATGCACACACGTAACTTTCCATTCTTGTTGGGCACCACTACAATGGGGATACCCATTCAGTGTGCTCAATTTCGTAGATGAATCTAGCTTCAACCAATCTATCTATCTCTTTCTTGATTTTGGCAGCATAGTTATCATTGTATGTGTATGGCTTCTATTTAGAAGGTTTGGCATTTGAGGTCATGGGAATCGTGTGTGAGCATATGTCAAGATCTACACCTTTTAAGTCCTTGTAGCTCCAAGCGAATACATCTCTGTATTCTCTTAGCAAACCTATCAACTCTTGCTCTTCTTTTTTCATCAAGCCATGTCCAATGTAGGTGCACTTTTCTTCTCCTTCTTCCATGGCTACCACAATTTTCTTGGTGGTTTCTTTGTTATTATAGGCCTCTCCTGCTTGTGCATCGCGTTCAGGAATTCTTATCATGACTCTCCTATCGTCTATCTCATACTTTTTGAAGTTTTCTGGGACCTCAAATAAGGATTCCTCCTCCTCTGGTGTGACTTCTCTCTTCTTCCTTTTCTTGCCTTCACTCTTGGCGATCACTTGTGTGGCTAACCTCACATTATTGGTAAGCTCTTCATGTCTTTGAGGGTGAACTTCTACTTCGTAGAAACATTCCTCATCTGATGCAAAAGGTGGGTCCATAATGATTGACTCTAGATCGGAGTCACTTGCATCCTTGAATGCATCAGCGCTAGGTTCACATTCTTCAATAACCAAATCACACATGATTGGCTCTATGGAGAAGACTGAAATATCATAGCCATCCTCGTCACAGTGGGGTGTCCATTGTTCTTCATTGATGGCTACATCCATTGTTGCTAAAATTTCTACCCAACCATGAGGCTCAAACTCTTCGTCAGGATATACTACAGGTGCATAGGCTGGGTCTTGAATTGATCTATGGGGTTCCTTCGCACCTACCTCTTCGGCTTTTTCTCTCTTCTCTTCTTCTAAGGCTACTTTGCACATCCATAAGTGGGTGTCTTCATGCGTCCATGAGGATCCTGATCCTATGGAATGCACTGATTCTGTATCATCCTTAGCTCTATGGATGGGATTCCATTGAATAGGTGGTATGTCTCTATGAGAGTAATCCTTGAGATTGACTTTGGTTGTAACACTTAAGTGTTGCAAATACAAAGAATTGGTCCCCCAATCTTGTACCACTTGCAACTATCACATAAATGGTCTTCCCAAAATCATCTCATAGGCCTGATTCTGCTAAAGTCACATATAGCAAAAGTATGTTCAAACTCTACACCACATGTAGTGAGAGTTATTCCTTCTGCCAGTCCTAAGGGTCTTTCAATGTGACCATCCGCCATCTTCAGTTTCATTCTTGTTGGCCTGAGTCCTGGCTTGCCCCAACACTTCCATAGGGAAGTGGTAGCAATTGCAACTCTTGCGCCTGAGTCCAAAATTTGTGTATCCTTGATGGGTAATGGGAAGATAGGTGTTTCCTTCCTCTCCTTCGCTCATGTCTCCTATCTTGTCCAAGGGTATTTTTGGCACTGTTCTATGAGATCCTTCCTGGGAACGAGGTTTTGCTACTTCTGGCACTTCATTGGCTAAATGTTTCCACAATTCTGGCCTAACCTTGAGTAGCTCTTCTAAAGTAAGATTGCATTGCACTTTAGTGTTTTTCACTACCTCGGTGTTCCTAGGTATGATTGAGGCTTCGTTTCTTATCATGACCGTGGGTGCTCTCATACAAGTAGACTTTGCTTCCCATGTGCCTGTGAAATGGGGTAGTTCTTGTAAGGAATTAGACTCAAAGGATTTTCTTCTGCAGTTGCGTACTTCACTGAAATCACATTAGATAGGGTAGGGGGTTGCTGTGCTAGAACTGGTTGAGGTCTCTGCTACCCTTGATTGGGTGGTTGATAGGGTTGTTGCGGCCTTCTGTACTGTTGTGGTGGGTACTGGTTGTGATACCTACCTTGTTGAAGTAATTCTTCATGGACTTAACCAGCTAGGTTGGCCTCAAGGTCCTAGTGTGTTCTCTAGGCCTTGGAAAAGGAAAATCATCAGCATTTCTTTGTTTTCTTGGGTCTCTAGGTCTCTCAGTTTCCACTCTATCCGTCTCCGTTCTCATCCTTTCTCTTCCCAAGGGGTTGGCAAAACTTACTTCGGGTCTATCTCTACTTCTATCCCTATGAGCTCCATGAGCTTGGGATGTCCCAGCTCATTGGTGACTATAGGAGACATTAGATCTTGGATGGGGAAAAACAAACTCTCCCTTCCAAGTGTAGGCATGCCTCCCATGCTCTGAGACCACAAAGATTCTCTCTGAAGTGTTGTCTAAATAGGTCACTTTGCCTAGACTCTCAGGATCTTTAAACTCATAGATCGTGAGTGTTTCGACCTCATTCAGCTGATCAGGTTTATACCTCCAAAAGGCTTCTTTAGTCTCTCAGTTCAAGAGCAGGTCTATGCTCTTATTGTCCTAGGGAATCCACTCGAGTGATGATTCTCGTCAGGACTGATTTACCTCAAGGGGTTCTAGGCTCTTCTCCTATGTTCCCTTGCTCTAGGTCACCTATATCTGTTTTTGGGATCACATTACCAAATTATTCTGTCCTATCTGGGTGGGTGGTGACCACGTACATGGTTCCTTCTTTGTGGTATGCACCATTTTCAAACTTGATTGCTGGATGTTCAAGTCCAATGGGTTGATCTGGGCTTTTGATCTGGATCACGGATCTTCTTAGGCTGTCCTCATAGATGCAAGCACCTAATTGGTTGGTCCTAAGGTATTCCAGTTGAGTCTTATAAGGACCTTCGACCTTTTGTAAGTAGGCCACACCTGAACTTCCTGTGGGTCTCTCCATACCATGAGACATCTCCAATTTGCTAGTTTCAGACCAAGGGTAGCGCGGATGAGCACTCAACTACTGAGCCCAAGATCTAGCAGTGTGAGTGACACTTGCCTCTGGGTGGGTCAGTCACGATTGATGGGTCAGTCGTGATTGATGGGTCGATCGTGATTGACACATGGCATGCGAAGGCTCTGTTGGTCGTGGTCAATCGATCGTGGACTCTGTCGGTCACGATCGATGTGTCAATCGTGATTGATAGGTCCGTCAGGATATGTCCATCGTCGTTTGTCAGTTGTGATTGACGTGTCAATCGCGATTGACAGAAAACTGAGGCATTTCAAAATTTTAAACACACTTTTAAGATGCCTTAGGCCTAAGCATTCTATTTATGCACTTGGTTTAGTAAAATAGTCAATTTTTTTGTCGATCACGATTGACAGAGATCAACACCTCGGGACCTGCACAGTCAAAAATTTTACCTGTTGGAGCTGGTACAGCTGTTGGGGCTGTTGGTTCTTGTAGAAGATCTCACAAAACGCACAAAAGCACAAGCACACAATAGCTCTCTCGCTCTCTCTCACAAGTGAAATGAGGGGACTAGTCTGGGAAGGATGATATGACCAAGAAACTAAAATTTTTGCGAAGGTGGAGAAGAAGGCAGGAGATGGTGATGAAGATGGTGAAGAAAACAAAAGGAAATAGATGAATGTGACGAAAATACCTATGACTCCAACGTCTCAACTCTACGTCTTACCATCACACGCTCGTCCTCAAAGCTCGATCCCCGGCAACGGCGCTGAAATTTGGTGTAGCTCAATGGTGAGTAGGACCTCCTTTAATGTCAATCTGGGAAGACATGAGGATGTTATGAAGACCTCGAACAAGTGATGGCACAAGTGTGTGAGTGAGAAGCACACAAACATGCACACACATACACACACAATGTGTGCACACAAGGCAAAGACAAAGAGAGAGACAATGGAGTTCTTTAGATTACTCAAAAAGTCTCATGTACAAGCTCAAATCACTAACAAGCTAACCTCAAAAATGAGCTCTCTAGCTCTTTTTATAGTTTTTTACTAGCTTTGGTCCTGTCCAGACCTAGTGTCCGGCCTAGTTAAAAATTAGGTTCCTAGGCTATTTGGGAGGCTCAAACGAGCTCTAAAAATTATGAAAATTGATACATAAATACTTCTAATACTCCTCAAGCTCAAGGACTCCTCAGCTTGAAAAAAATGGAGTCGATTCTACCCAAAAATGATATTTACAATGTTCATGTAGTACTAAAAATCACTGTTGAAAAGAGATTGGGTTGGAAAAATTGACTGGCCTACTTGTTGAATCTGTGTTGACTACCTTGCCTACTTGTTCCTTCTCTCTGCTCTGACTCCTTTCGTTGGCTTCCCTGTCTTGTAGATCCTTGAGTGCCCTGACTGCTACCAACAGCTTACCCCAACGTTTCCATAAGGTGGTGGTAGCAATGGCTACTCTGGCTCCTGAATCTAAGATGTCTTTGGTGGTGTAGCCCTTGTGGATTATTGGAAGATAAGTGTTACCTTCTTCTCCTTTGCTCACATCTCCAATTCGTTCTATCGATATCTCTAGTACCTTCTTGTGTGATCCTATTTGTGAGGGAGCAATAGCAACCTCAGGGAATTGGTTTGTCACGTGCCTCCACAATTCTCGTTTAATCTTTAACAACTCCTCTAGAGTGAGATGGCACTATACTCTAGTGTTCTTGACCACTTCTGTGTTCCTAGGAATCACTGATTCTTCATTCCTTACTAGGATCGTGGATGCTCTCATGCTGATAGACTTGGCTTCCTAAGGTCCTGTGAACTGAGGTAATTCTTGCAAAGAATTTGATTCAAAATCTGTGTGTTCACTCAGTTCTTCTTCCTCTACATCATCATAAATAGAGGGGATGTCTTGGGGAAATTGTTCTTGCAAGTCATCCATCTCTTGAATAGGAGGATGGGTTTCTTTCTCCCTTCTCCATTTCTCTTCTTGAATTTCTCTTAAAAATTCGTGTGAATACTTGGGTATGGAAGACAGATGGGCTTCAACTTTTGTATTTGGCACTTGAGACAAGGATGGTGCATTCATTTCTTGTGTCTCAGAAATAATAGGGTTCCTTTGCAGATTTGTTTTCTCATTGCTATTGATCAAGTATTATAACCTCTCCAGTAGTCATTGAAAGTGTAATTCAGGTTTTGCCATGTTATTCCAATTAGGATAACGAGAAGCTTTGAACATTGTTTGTGTTAATTCTACCATCTTCATGCAGAGTTTAGTTATCTCAATTTCTAAATCTACTCTCGGATAGTTCTTACTCATTTTAGCTACCTAAGGTCCTTCTTTTAATCTAGCCTAATATGCACAAAACATCATGTCTAGGTCTTCAGGCATGGGTTCAGCTAAAACTAATCCTAATCTCTGAACTAGATTCTCCCGATTAGATTCTTGCAAAGTCAATTCTAGGATTTTGGCTCTAGCTTCCTTGAGACTTCCTTCCAACTCAGTTATCCTTTTACTCCACTTTTTCTTAATTCTTTCTTTGGAATCTTTATAAGATTTCGTCTTTTTGCTACTAGACTCTCCAACTTCGCTAGTTCTGACTATTTTTTCAGGATTAAGCTGTTGATTCCATAAGAGCACCTGGGCTCTTGTTATAGCTTGGATAGGCACATATGTAGGGTTGGATCCGTCTACATTGTGTAAAATACCTATCACATTAATGGGTGTTATTTTTGAGGCATTAGCAAGGTTCTTCGGACAATCTCTAATGACATGCTCTTTACCACACTTGGCACAAAAACCTTGTATGTTATAGTATTATGATTGTCCTGCTATCAGAGGATGTGGACAATCCTTAATGAAATGATCTCCTTGGCACCTAAATCCTGGTCCTCTAGGGCCCTATGGTCTTTGCTGTCTTAACTTGGGTCGTTGATTAGGATTCGTATATGACATTAGCATAGTCGGGTTCTCAACTGGGTCTCAATGGTGGACTATCAGATCGATATGTTTCCACATGTTGTGGTGATCGTGCAATATGCGGGTGGCCTATCTACATGGGTAGAGTTAAAACTATTGGAATTAGGATCACTTTTTGTGATCAGGGGTGAAGAAGGCACTAAGGCCCTATTGAGGTTTTCTTCTACCGCAACATATTTGATTGGGATGACATTCGCTGGTGGGGGTGGTTGTTGAGCTAAAACAGGTTGAGGTCTCTATTGAGCCTAATATGGATAGTTTTGAGGAGGCCTTTAGTAATGAGGCTGAGCATTTTATTGACCTTGATGCCTACCTGGTTGGGGTATGCTTGTGGATAGTTCTGTCGTACTACTTGTTTGTTGTATGGGCAGTGATAGTCCTGGGCAGTTTGATTCGTGTATCGTCTCTCAATCGTACAATATTGGCCACTAGGGTTGGCTTGCAGTTGTGTTACATGGGAACATGCATTTGCCATATGATCACCACCACAGTTGTAACAACGCTTGTTTGTTGCTAACCTAGGCATCTGTTTACTAGAAACTCCTAGTTTTTGGGCCCCTTTCTTTGCTAGGCCTTCTATCGAGCTAGAAAGTTTTGAGGATGCTAGAGATGAACAATCTGAGTCCTTATAGACCTTTGAGAGTTCCAATTCATCTCCTAGGTTTTCCTCAATGTCTACAAATTCTTACACATTGCTCTAGTGTTCTAGGTTCCTTCAAGTATACATAGGAGCATAGTTTAGAGCTTAAGAGGCCATCTAAAAACAATGACACTTGCTCGGCCTATGAGGGCAGCTCTTGCATCGAGCATCTCTCAACATATTGTCTAAACCTACGTCCCGCAAGTCTAATTCTTTCCTGAGGGGTTTGTTTGGAGCTATGAATCAACGAAGAAGTATCATGTCTGATTCCACTTTTAGAGAATTCCATGATGAATGACTCTAACAAGTGATGAATATCCCTAAATTGCCTCTGTTGCAATGGTTGGAACCAAGTTAAAGCTGTGTTCTTTAACGTTAGTCCAAATGCATTGTATTGTGTAAACATGTCTTCTACTTGCTCTACTCTTAGCACTTGCTTAAATTCTGCAACATGGTCATAGGGATGTCTTGTCCCATCAAAAGAGTTTTTCATGGATTTTACTAATTGAGTGGGTCTTAGTACCCTTGGGTGTTCACGTGATCTGGGTAGAGGAAAATCATCTCTACCCCCTGGTATTCTAGGTTCCCTTTGTCTTTCCACTCTATCGGTGTCCATGGTGGTTCTATCCCTCCCTATGGGGTGAGTGAAACTTACTTTTGGTTCCTCTTTGTTCTTTTCTCTTTGATTACCATGGGCTGATGATGTCCTAGCACCCTGATGGCTTGCATTTAAGTTAGTTCGTGATGGAGGGAATACTTGTGTAGACAAGTCTTGCATGGTACGGCACTACAAATACTCGTTCTGATCTAGGTATACAACCTTTCCAGGTGTATCTGGGTCCTTGAATTCATAAATCATGATGGAGCCTACCTCACTAGGTTGTTCCATTCGATACCTCCAAAATGCTTCATCAGTTTCCTTATTTAGAAACAATTCTATGTTTCTATTGTCCTGAGGGATCCATTCTGAGTTTAACACTCTTGTTAGTACAGATTTCCCTCTAGGTGTCCTGGGTCCTGGGATTTGCTACACCAAACTCATTGGTATGATTTGGTTGAGTACTTATGATGTACATTGTTCCTTCTTTGTCTATGTATGTGTCTCTCTCGAATTTCACCACTGGACGTTCCAATCCAATGGGTTGGTCAGGATTGTGCAATTGCACAACTGATCTTCACAAACCATCCTCATAGATGCGAGCATCTAAGTGGTTGGTTCGGACATATTCTAATTGGGTTCTATAGGGTCCTTCGGGTCTTTCCAAATATGCTATGTTTAACCCTCCTTTTGGTCTTCCTATGCTAAAGGCCATTTCCGATTCACTGATATCTGAGCCCAACTCATAAGGATAACTAATCAATTGATGTGCCCATGAACGTGTAGTAGTTCCTACACTTGCTTCTGATGATCTAAGGCTTCGTCGATCGGACTTACCTATATGTTTGCCCGATCTAAGGTTCATGAATTTACTTTCTGAGTCACTCAATACACACTCTGATCGTCAATGTTTCTTTGTTCTTATTTTCTTGTTTTGTTTTTAATTCCTTTAGATTCTTGTCTTGTTTTAATGTATGCGTTAGGAATCAACTTTCGTTGTACTTTTGAGTTCTCATTCCGTCATACTTAAATTCTTTCCTTTAGGTTTTTGTATAGCACACTTTTATCTTAGTCTTGGACTTGAAAATTTAAGTCTCTTGGACAAGATGTGTTCCTATCGTCATCCTAATTTAATCCACAATGCTAAATGTTTAGCCTAATCAAATAATTGACTGAGGGGGTTGAGTATTCTTCCAACCTCGAGTCAGCTTCTTTGATTGCTCTACTGCCCAAGAAGTAGCACTTCCCAAGCCTTGCATTCTTCACTTGCCTTGCTTTGATTGCCCTTGGATAGCTCTTACTAGACCCATCAAAATCGAATGTTTAGTCCAATTCTTAAATTAATGCTCAAGCACTTGGATATATACACCTTTTAGGTCCCTTCTCCTTTTTAAATTAGCCAAATTTCCCAAATGCCCCCTTTCTTTCTTAGTCCCACAAATGGTGTCAACCTCAAATTATCTTATCTAACGATCAACACGTTCTTTTTGAAAAAACAATTAAGGTCGTGTAGCACTCAAAAAGAGCTTTCTAACGAGTTATAAAGCTCAAGAAACGGACTTCGAATGAAAAAGATATGAATATTCAGGCCCTTTGGGTTAAAAATTGATAAACAAGTTTTTCTTTAATTATGAGCTAAGGGTTGTCCAATAAGCTTAATCACCCAAAAATTCACTCAAAATAACCTCAAAATAACCCAAAAAATCAAACCCTAATTTTGGTGTTTTGGGTGGACAATCGTAATGGTCTGAGATAATCGTGATGGTCTGAGATAATCGCAATGGTCTGGGACCGTCGCGATGGCCCAGTTGAACCGTCGCGATGGTGTGGTACAATCACGATGGTCCAAGTGTGCAAGGCCTCATGATGGTCAAAGGTGAAGCGTCATGATGGTCTATCTAGTGAGTAATCACGATGGCATGAGCTCATCATGATGGTCAACGATCAACGCAACCGTCGTGATGGCATGAGCCCATTGCGATGGTCACAAGGCGCGATGGCTTGAGGCAATCGCGATGGTCCGAACTTGAAGTGTCACGATGGCGTACCTGGTATCATCGTGATGGTCTAATTTGACATGTGGCAAGTGGATCGTCACGATGGTGTGGGCCAATTGTGATGGCGTGGGGTCAACGAGATTGTCACAATGGTCAGTGACCATCACGATGGTTCAAGTGAATCGTCACGATGGTGTGAGACTGTCGCGATGGTCCGTCCGAGCCATCGCGATGGCGTGAGACAATCGCGATGGCATGAGCCCGTCGCAATGGTCCACCAAACTGATGATTTTGCAATTGCATTTGTGGATTTTTGTATGTGCAAGGATCGCCTATAGCATTGTGTACTCGCTTACCTCAAAAGTCGACTTTGTCATACCATCGCAATGGTCTGACACCTACGGTAGATTCTGATAGAAAGTGGATTTCTCACCTTTTGGAAGCTTTCCTGCTACTCTGGAGCACTGTACCTGCAAGAAAACTCAAAAACACACATGCACATACAAGCACAAAAGCTCTCTCTCTCTCGCATGCACAAATGAGGGAAAATGAGGAGGATAGGTGGATATGGTGAAATTTTTGATTTTTTCGGAGTGGAAGGAGATGATGCGGTGCTGAAGAAGGAGTGTAAAGGAGATGAAAAACACAAAAAACTACTTTAAACAAACAATAAAAACTGAAATTTTTACCTTCCAACACCACTTCTTGCTACACTGTTACCATCACACATTCGTCCTAGACTCGATCCCCAGCAACGGTGCCAAATTTTGTGTTGCTCTAGTACGATGATAAGCACCACGTTAAGAAGCTCCACCTCCTTAATGTCAATCCGCGGAAGAGATAGGAGTGATATGAAGATCGTGAACGTGAAATGTAGTGAGAGTGAAGGTGAGAAGCATAGAGATGCACACACACATACACACACACTAGGAAGAGAGAAGCAAGAGACAATGGAAGATAGGAAATAGACTCTATTGCTTAAGATCACTATCATAAGCTCAAAATAGCTCAAAGCTCACACTTGCCAATCTCAAAAATGAGCTCTCTAGCTCTTTTTATAGATTCTAGTCTAGTTTTGACTGGTTTCACATCTAGTGACTGGCATAGTTAAAAAATAGGTTCTAGGTACTATTTGGAGGCAGAAACGAGATCTAAAAATAACCAAAATTGGTACGCTTGTTCTACCTAAGCTCCTCAAGTGCGAGGACTCCTCGGCTTGCACAAAAGGGAGCATATAATTACAAAAGTGTGTGCTTCTATGTTACATATGATACAAGAGTGATGAAAATCACTATTGAGGGTTTTGAAAAAGTAATATAAAACATATTTCTTGGAAAAAATAATCCGTATGGCTCCCCACTACTTCATCGTAATCCGCTTTCACATGCTTCCACGTGGTTTGTGCCTCTGGCTACTGCCAACATTGATCTTTCTCAAATAAATTTCCATTGAATCTCCCTCATTCATATGATCAATCTCCAATTGTTTGTAGAGGTAAGCAACATGAGCCTCAGTTCTTTCCTAGTATGATTTTGTAAAATTATCCCAAGCACGTTTTGTTATCTTGTAGGATGAAATGTGAGGGATAATGGCGTGTTTGACAAAAAAAGATATCGATGCATGTGCATCTCTGCATCCCAACAAATTTTCTCTTCAATAGTGCAACAAGAACCAAAACAGAACCAAGAAATTGAAGATCATCATCTTCAAATCCATCTACATGACCTTTAATCACTTTATTTGTAGGTGTTGTAGGAAGTTTTTCAATACCTTGCACAATATTCCATAGGCCTTTTGCTACCATACACGGTGCATCATGTATGCCCATAATGGGTAATTGTTACCATCTAACTTATCCTCAACAACCAACATATAGAATACATCATTGCTTTCATTTATGGCCACTCTCTAAGTAGCTTGATGCAAAAATTCGACTATATCTCAAAAAGTTGAACGAAATTACCTAGTTCAATCACTAATCTTGCATTTGGATGATGAAACACTCTCACATTTTCATCTGATTTTTAGATTGTGACTGGAGGGTGTGAATGATGCCCTAGAGAAAGTTGCAACTTGATCTGACACCAATTGTTAGAGTTTGAGGTTTGCAGAAGCACAAACAGCACTAGGAAGAAAAAGAAGCTTGGAGAACAACACAATACTAAATGTATTACGATGTGAATGTACAAAGATCAATGAATCGTTAGGGTTATAGACATATATACAAGGGGGGGCTCCTAATGAGGAAAAAAAGTGCCCCAACGGCCCTCTGTCTCTTCAGACACATCACTACCAAAACATATCCATAATAAAAATCTATAAAAGATCCTACAATTTATTGAATGCTCTACACTTATCCAAAAACCCTAAAGATACTTCAAACATCTTAAGAACCAATAGAAATATCAAATTATACCTTAAAATATTATAAGTATATTTAAAACTAAACGAAAGCTAGTAGAAAATATTGAAAACATAAAAGGCTATATAATCTATTAAGGACTCTAAACCCATTATAAAGCCCAAAAAATACCATAAAATATAATAAGGATCTTAAAATTTAATATATTTTTACATATACGTAGAATATGTTAATTAGCTAACAAAAATATCAAACCCATGGAGAGATCCTAAAGATCATTAAAGTACTTTAATATCACCTCAAAACCATAAAGATACTACAAACACTTGAAAATGCAATGAAAAAAAAAAACTAAAAACAACAAAAAAATCAAAATCTTAAAAACCCACTAAAATACCTTAATATTCTAGAAACATGTTAAAAATCATTTTGTGTGAAGTCTTAATTAAAAGAAAACCAATTTCTTTCTTGCATTGTAGAAGGAAGCAACATATATGGGCATTTTTAGAAGAAAAAATGTAAAACTTGTAAAATTTGCAAATATGATATTGAAAGCAAACGAAGAGTTTGTTGTTAATACTTAGTAAGCCACTGGCCATCAAGAACTGTGAAAAATGCACTTGAATTTACTCATCATTGACAATGAAAAGGTATAAGGAAACATAATGTGAATCCTAAAGGCATGAACATATATTTATAAGATCCAATCACCAATCAAAGTCCATAGTATTTTTTATTACACTTAAGTGTTTCTCGAGCAACTTTCATGTGAGCCTTTTCCCTGTACATGTGAACTTTTTAATCTAGTGTTTGCTAGAATTTTTTCCCCGTGTTATCACATACATGATACACTCATATGTGGTGGTACTTTGTACTTAGGGATATTATTGAGCTCTTACTTCAATTCACTTCATCATCAATAGAAAGAGCCATTCCAACCATCCATCTTCTTTGTGTGTCTTGTTATGTTTGTGCTCCTTGTGTATGATTCTTGTGTGCCACCCAACAATGGTATCATAGCAAGTTAAGCTCCTTCTCAAGTGTTAGTTTTTCATGTCATGGTGCACGTGCACTTTTAACAGTACAAATTGACTTTGGAGCATAAAACATTGACTTTCAATAGCCAAAAAGATTTCCATCAGCTACCCTAAGCTTTTATCCCCATTTCAAAGTCATTCATGCAGCTAGAATTGCCATCAGAGTGAGATGAAATTTCAACTTTCATTGAAGTGAAGATCTTGTCACATTCTTGTTCTTTAGTGAACTGACAAGCATCAATGACTTGTTTTCCATGCTTCAAGTTGAAGTTAAGTTTGATGGGACCAACTATCCAATGCGGTCTTACATGATGGAACATGTTCTTGTTGTAAAACAACTATGGAACATAGTTGTTTACAACAAGAACATAGTCTAGGTTCTTCTACTTCATAGTCTAGTGTCATAGATGGAGCTTCTTCTTCAAGTACAATAGTTACTCCTTATCAACCTACATAGGAGCACCATAGATGGAATGGAAAAGATGATCGAGCTTATGCATTGATTACGCTTTTTGTGAAGCATCATATAGTTCCATGCATTCGTTCATGTTCTACATCAAAACATCCCTAGGACACTTTTGCTTATTTGTATGCCATACATAATGAAGCATGTGTTTCATACTTGAGAAGGAAACTTGAGAATGTATGTATGGGTGAAACTGATTTCGTGGATGTGTATGTGACATGCATCAAGGACTTGAAAGATCAATTGCCAAACATAGATGAGATTCTTCTAGATGCATCACTCATCTCTACATTGTTGAAAGGATTACCAAAATCTTTTGAAAGTTTTTCTACTATAATCCATTTGGTTGCAAACAGGAATCCAAATATGTATGCATATGATGTGGTTGTGTCTCTTTTTTTGCAAGAAGAAGAATCTAGAGTGAATAAGAGTGGTTTGATTGAAGGAATGCAAGCACTTGCTATCTCACAAAAAGGGAAAAGCAAGTATGGTTCAGCTTTGGCTTCATCAAATCCAAAGCCTCAACATTCCTCTTCCACTCATTCCTCTAATGATGTTGATTTGCAGAAGAAGAAGATATGCAAAAAATATTAGAAGGTTTTTCATAATATTGATGTGTAGAAAGCTTGCTAAGCGCGATGAAAAAAGAAGGAATCTGGCATGTCTAGTATTGAAACTATCTTGGCATCTAGTTTGTATCAATTGAGGGGGGAATAGTTATGCATCAAGTAAAGTATGTTTGAACTACTTCAACATTTTGACTTTGACAATTGCAAGCTAGTGTCCACACCAATGGAGAAAGGATTTAGGTTCTTAGTTGAGGATTCTCATGTTGGACACTCCTGTTTATCAGCAAGTTGTGGGATGTCTTATATATGCATGCAATACAATGCCAGATATATGGTATGCCATTTCTAAGTTGAGTTGATTCATGCATAGCCTTGGCACTAAGCATTGGCAAGGGGTGAAATGTGTGTTTTGATATCTCAAAGGCACTTTGATTTTAGGTTTCTTTTATGGTAGATATATTCATCCATTCTTGCATGCTTTTACACATAGTGATTGGGCTTGGTCTTATGAAAATCATGTGTCCAATAGTGGTAATTGCTTTTTCCTTGGAGACCCATGCATTCTGGTTGAGTAAGAAGCAACCTACAATGGCAACATGGAGTTGTGAAGCTGAGTACATGGTAGTGTTTAGAGTTACAATGGACTAAATATGGCTGAGATGCCTATTGATGGATCTTTGCATGGAGATTGATGTTGCTATTCACATTTGCACTGATAGTTAGAGTGCATTGCATGAAATCTAGTTTTTGCATGCATGGTCCAAACATATTGAGGTGCATTATCACTATGTGAGAAAGTGCCTTCATGCAGGAGATATTGATTTGGTATATGTGCCTACACAAAATAATTGGGCAGATATATTTAGCAAAGCTCTTCCATGGGAAAATTTTGAAGCTTTTTGCAAAGCTTTAGGCTCATTGTCTAGTGGAGGCTGATTTTTCACCCCTTGTATGTGTTCACATCATTTGCTCCAAGGACGTTTGTTATACTTATATGTTCCTTCAGTAGCTTTGATGTGAACATTTTCTGTATACATAGGCATTTTTTACTATAGTGATGGGTAGAGGTTTTTTCCCCATATTACCACATACATCATACAAATATGTCGTTGCACTTTGTACTTAGGAATATTATTTAGCTCTTACTTTAGGTCAGTTCATCATCAATAGAGAGAGCCATTCTGTTGTGACTCCACACAAGGTGAGAGATGCATGTATCCACCCAAACAACTCCACCCATATATATACCTCAAGTCCAAGGGGGAAAATATGAGGATATCTTCCCAAGTGTCCTCTCCACATGGATGCTAATCCAATGCCTTCTAACCTTGGAAATCACAAGGAATCACATGGCTCTCACATGGATTCTAAAAGGATTTCTACCAAGCTTGTACGTACAATTATCAAGGCTTGAGAGGCCTTCATAAGGGTTAAATACCATACCCTTAGGAAATATCAATCCTATGGGTCAAAACCCTTCAATTGGGAGTAAATAAATCCAAATCATTCAAGGGTTCAAACCATACTCTTGGAGACACTTTCCCAAGGGTTTCCCAATAAACCTTAAGGGTTCTCGAGGTGGTTTTGGACCCTCAAAACCCATGTCTTTGGCCACTTTGACCCATAGTTATACAACATTCTTCCCCCTTTAACATTTTCTTCCTCGAAAATTTATGTAGGTATAACATGTGGAGTTTGACCAAAACATATATGTTCTACTTCTTAACCAACATCTAGTAGTCTCTCTTCCCAAATACAAGACTACCATGTCCTACTGGGCTTTTGGAGTCAATGCAAAATGTAGGAAAGAAGTGATCCACGTCTTTGGGCAACCAACCTACCCAAGGCTACTTCCTCATAGACTTAACTTCCTTGGAATTGTTGGAAATAGAAACAATTCCTAACTCTTTTCTCTTCAAGAGTTTTATTCAAACTCTTTGAGAGAATAGACTCTCTCTTCATCCATTTATTTTTGAAGCAATACTCAATGAATGGATGATTTCCCTTAAACTCGTGTCTTTTGAAATTTAAAGGGGTTCTATACAAAACATCCACCTTTTGATGTTTAATTCAGTTACCTATTCCATCCAGTTGAACCTATTCTATAAATGACTTTGAAAGTCACATCCAATGTTCGATAAAGCGAGAAGGAAGAACTGAAATTATGTGTAACCGATTCAACTTCTAAGACACTAAGGTGATTTGAGTCAAATCAAATGAGACTCAAAACTTTAAGGAGTTACTCTAGCTAATGGCTTGAAGCATTATTTCTATCTTTATGAGATTGAATCTGAATTCTCAAAAAGATCCTTTGGGTAAGGTAAGACCATCATCCATCTACCAACCTCTAGTGGTATAAACAATTGGTGTCTTGAGCCTCCGAGTTTTGATGATGTTCAATTTTATTCTCAAACCATGATGCTTCAAATATCTTAAAAATTAAGTTAATCTCTTTCAATATCTTGAGACTCCCATATACTAGAATACCAATTCTAGTATAGATCTCTTTAATTAAGGAGATTGATTGCCTCGTTGTACTATCAACAAGGTGCTTTGGACTAACTTATTCTAATTTCATCTATGTTGATCACTAAGTCAAATTTTTTTCACTACTTCTTGATTTCCTTTATACAAAAATGCATAATGATTCAAGTTAGTGATTCACTTAGTTGTACTCTCAACTAAGTGCTTAGCCCTAGACTGACTAAGTTGAAATTTCCTTGCTTAAAAGGATCTTTCCAAGTTCTCTCTTCATAAATCTATATAGCATTTATTGTAGAGAACTATAAAGTCCTTTCTTGGAAGTCATAAATATACAATTCTTACTGAAAAGCTTTATAAAAAGTCTTTAGAAGGTTCTTTCAACTTCTTGATTTAAATGCTTGAAGTCCTGGTCATACTCTTTGACCACCATGTACTGATTTTTATCTTTGAAGTTTTGATTCCCTATTAGAATTGAATCTCCCTTCATGTCAAGATCCCAAGACTAAAAGATACCTATCATCTCATGGTTTGATGTCCCATACCATCATTCCTACATTAATGTGAATATAAGATATAGTGTCCCATACCACCATAATTTATATCCAACACTGATGTGTGGATTATATTTATCTTAAAGTCCAAAAGCATAATGTAACTATAGAGAACCCTTAAAATGATTGTGAACCTATTCTCACAAAAGGCTCACGGACTCATTGCTTCTCTCCCAAATCATGCTCGCATGAAAACCAACCTGGCTCTAAATGCCAATGTTGTGACTCCACACAACAAGAGTAAGGACAATCCAATAAAATAACTCGCCTAGCCCACAAGGGGTGAGAGATGCACATATCCACCCAAGCAACTCCACCCATATATATACCTCAAGACCAAGGGGGGAAATGTGAGGAGATCTTGCCAAGTGTCCTCTTCACATGGATGATCTTGCCAAGTGTCCTCTCCACATGGATGCTAATCCAAGGCCTTCTAACCTTGGAAATCACAAGGAATCACATGGCTCTCACATGGATTCTAAAAGGATTTCTCCCATGTATCCACCCAACCAACTCCACCCATATATATACCTCAAGGCCGAGGGGGAAAATGTGAGGAGACCTTTCCAAGTGTCCTCTCCACATGGATGATCTTTCCAAGTGTCCTCTCCACATGGATGCTAATCCAAGGCCTTCTAACCTTGGAAATCACAAGGAATCACATGGCTCTCACATGCATTCTAAAAGGATTTCTCCCAAGCTTGTAATGTACAATTCCCAAGGCTTGAGAGGCCTCCCTAAGGGTTAAATACCATAGCCTTAGGAAATATAAATCCTAAGGGTCAAAACCCTTCAATTCGGAGTAAATAAATTTAAATAGTTCAATTGGGAGTAAATAAATTTAAATAGTTCAAGGGTTCAAACCATACTTTCTTGGAGACACTTTCCCAAGGGTTTCCCAATGAAAGGGTTCTCCAAATGGTTTTGGACCCTTGAAACCCATGTCTTTGACCACTTTGACCCATAGTTATACAACACATTCCAACCATCTGTATTCTCCGTGTGTCTTTCGCACTTCTACACACAGCCAACATTTTCCCACCAATCTAAGCCTAGGGATCAAGTTAGGATTGATTTTATTCACATTCCCATGATCATACAATTTTTATTTGTTCAATATCAATATGCCTCATCTATGAAGTTTGTGCGATGCATTAAACTTGTAAATATTCAAATGGCTTAATAACCTCCAAATTATATTTCTTATCAAAATTAAAAAATGGGAATAGCCCTATCATGGTCTTCCTCCATGCCTCCACGGCCCTAACTCATAATCAATCATGGAATCATTATATATGTATGGGATATGTTAAAATCCTTCTATATTTTTTCACACAAGTTATTTTTGGGTGCATGTAGAAGTGTGAGAGACACACGAGAAGCACACACAAGGAGCACAAATGCAGCAAGGCACACGGAGAAGACAGATGGCTAGAATAACTCTCTCTATTAATAATAAATAGAATTTAAGTAAGAGCTGAATAATATCCCTAAGTACAAAGTACCACCACATGTGAGTGAATCATGTGTGAGGTAACATGGAGAAAAAAACTCTAGCCATCACTAGAGTAAAAAGTGCCCATGTATAGGGAAAAGGTTCACATCAAAGCTACTCAAGGAACACATAAGTGTAACAAACCCACCTAAAGTGAATGATGTGAACACATACAAGGATTGACAGATCAGCCCCCACTAGGCAATAAGCCTAAAGCTTTGCGAAACGCTTCATATGGTCTTGCCCTTTCATAGCAAATCCAAGCATTTTTTTCATGTAAACCTCTTCTTGCAAATCCCCATTCAAGAAAGCTATTTTTATGTCCAACTAATGTACTTTCCAACCTCATTAGGCAGCCAATACAATCACAGTATGAATGGTAGTCATGTGTGAAGTAGGTGCGAAATTTTCCTCGTAATCAATGCCATATTGTTATGCATATCCTTTGGCAACCAATCTAGCTTTTTAGCAATCAATGCTACCATCGGACTTTCTTTTAATCTTGTAAACCCACTTTGTACCAATGGCATTTTTCCCTTTTGGCAATGCACATAACTCCCAAGTACCATTCCTATGTATGAAATCCATTTTTTTCATAGCACTCATTCAATGTGGATTGTCACAAGCATCTTCAAAAGTAAGTGGCTCTTCATTACATGTTGTTGCAATAAGAGAATAATCCACAAAATTACTTGATGCATGGTAAGAGCTTGATCTTGTTCCACCAAGTAAAGGTGCACTCAATTTGCTATCTTGCAAAGTTTGTTTCAGCCAATCTAGCATATTTTCTACACTCTTGATAGACATGCATTCATTATGTAATACATCATCAACATGTATGTCATGCATGGGCTGAATTTCATGTTCATTTTCAGTCATATTTTGACTACTTGGGTCATGTGTACAATTACAAAGTTTACCTCATGCAACATGGTGTGAGCAGGAGTCACATGAGTGATCGGTATTCTTTGGGGATACTTATTGAGATCCGAGACAATTGACCTACATGATCTCATGTGGATGAGACCTGATCTTAAGTACAAAGATGGGTCCTTCCATACATGTACAATTTTCATACCTTTGTGGTAAGTCAAGTTTCTCTCATGTATGTCACTATATGTGATCAGGGATACGAGTTGAGGGATTGGTGGATGATTATTGAGGTGGTATGACTATCAACCTCCACATCCATAAGCATTACATTCTAAGAGGATTTCCACAAGGTGGGTCATAGGTCGTATTTTTCATGACACCACCTAGAGTGGGACCTCTACACATGTTTCCATTGTATATACCATGTGGGAGGCATTAGAAGATGCTTTCCATGAGATAGAGGATATTGGTTGCTTGTGTATCACCAGTAGAGATTGCAATGTGAGAGAGGATCTTCTTCCTCCATGACCACCGATGGGATATACCATGTGATGGAGGACTCATTTCTTGGGTCTAGCCACCTATGACATTTACCTTGTAATGAGGACTATGTAATGATTCACATACGGGTACTTGTCACGAGGTTGAGGAATTTATTTCTCAATAGATCATTGGGGAGATATGCATCCACATGCCATGACTGGATTTGATGCACCCTTTGCACATCATTTTTGTTTGATTGCCAGAGCATTCATGGATTTTACTTCATTCTTCTTCTGCATTCTTTTCACTTATGAGCGCATTGGTCTTTTTTTTTGGCATGAGGTGGATGCATTCTATGAAAGGGGCTAGTGGGTAACCACTATTAGGTGGACTCATGATAGGTATCGAAGATAGATCATGTGTTGATTATTCTCTGTCATGACCACCGAAGACTCTGTTTGGCTATTGGAACCTTGATTTTTTTTATGAAGGACAATGAGATAGCAAACATGGCTCCAGTCCACATGTGGTGGATGTAGGAGTTCATCCATATTTTTCGACATTGGATCCACATGTGATCTATTTTCTATAGTGAGTTGTGAACTTTCTATTGGTAGATACCCTAGTCCACAAAAATATGTGTGTGGGACATTAGAGTATGGATGATTCTAGGTATTGGAAAGGTATGAGAATTGGTAGTCACTTATTCATATGTCGGTCTAACCACGTTGGTAGAAAAGCCAAGGTGGACTTATGAGATACCTTAGAGGGTGTTACCTAAGGGTGACCATTTGTTGATATATTTAGGTAGTGATGTGACTAGGACCACCGGGGCACTTTTTTCCCTCTCTAGGAGGTTTTTTTCCCCTAGCTTGTATATATGCCTATAACCCTAACGGGTTACCTATCTTTAACATTCTAGTGGTAATACATTCAGTATTGTGTGTTGTGCTCCAAGCTCCTCCTTCTTCCTTGTGTTGTTCGCGTGCTTCCACAGATGTCTAACTCCAACAATTGGTATTCAGAGCATGTCGTCGCTTCATCTATGGCTTCATCTACACCTCTTTAGTCGCAGTCTTAGAATCGCACAAAATTTGATGAGCATACTCAAGCTGTTTCAGAGATCAAAACGGCTTCGCTTTGTCGTTCCAAAATCGTGATCCAAGCTTGTTTTGGCCTTCGAATGTACTATCATAGTGCTTATGCAGGCTATTTCATCTTTTTGTGCCAAAGATATATATAGGTTTTGGTTCGCCAGTATAAGCATCTCCAAGTCTGCTACAGGTTTAGCAGAACTCATCAAGGTAGTTCTGTTCAACTTTTTCATATACAGTCATTTTTCTACATCAGGGTATTTTAGTCAGTGGCCATGGCTGACAATTGTGATGTATTTCATATGTTGTCTGTTGAGGATAAGTTGGATGGTAAGAATTACCCATTGTGGGCTTATATGATGTGTCATGTATTGGTCGCAAAAGGACTATGGAATATTGTGTAGGGCATTGAAAGATGTCTTGTTACACCTACGAATATAGGTACTGCAAATACAGGTACTAGAGTTGATGGAGGTGGTGTCAAAGATGGTGATATTCTGTAGATTCCTATTCATGCTGCAGTTTTTGTTGCACCTACTGTAGAGCAAGTTCATTGGGATGGCAGAGATCTTCATGCACATGCATTGATAGCTTTACCTGACAAATGTGCCATTATTCCTCACATTCACTCTCGCAAAAGAACATCTAAGGATGCTTGGGATACACTTACCACATTGTACCAAGCTAGGAATGAGGCTCATGTTGCTTACCTCCAAAAACAGTTGGAGAGTGAGCACATGAATGAAGGTGATTCTATGGACATTTTTCTGACAAAGCTCAAGGATTTGAAGGAACAGTTGATTTTTGTTGATGAAGTTATACCAGATAGGTCACTTCAACAGACCGTTCTAAATGGTCTTCCTGACTCATATCAGAGTTTTGCTTCTACTCTTCGTTTGATGATGAAAGGCAATCCAAATGCCCTGTCATTTGAAGAGTTAGTTTTTGTTATGTTACAAGAAGATCAATCTAGGCAGAATAGGTCCATTATGCATGTTGCAGATCAAGCTGTTCTGGCTAGTCAGAAGGGCAAAGGAAAATGGAGCTCTTCTACTAGTAAGCAAAAATCTACAAATGTTGCACATTCGAAGAAGGAAGACAAAGATGAGAAGAAATCAGAAAAGCAGAAATTGTTTTGTAAATATTGTAAAGCAAATGATCGTGTCATTAAGAGCTATCCAAAAATGACTGCTAAAGAGGCAAAGAAGAAAGAGGCCAGAATGGTTGTTGCAGAGACCTATATACCCAAAACAGAGTTGGCTAATCTTGTGCAGAATGAAGAACGGGTGTTTACTACTATTTGTAGTTTTGACCCATCTTCTCATGAGCAGTGTATGTCTGCGGTAGACTCAGATGTTTGGAATTTTGATAGTGGGGCAACCAAACATATTACCTCAGCGCAATTTCTTCACTTCACTTGAGCCCCCCTACATGGAATACTGTCACATGTGCCAACAACTCCTCTTATCCTATCATGGGAGTTGGTAAGATCATTTTGACTACTGCTAATGGTAGTTCTTTCACTTTGTCAGATGCTTTATTTGTGCCAAGGATCAAGAAAAATCTGTTATCAGTTTTTGCATTAGCCAAGATTGGCTTGGTTGTGAAATTTGTTGATGACAGATGTACAGTTCAAGGATACCAGTGTAGAAACAATTGTTATGGAGTCGGATATATTACAAAGGATGTTGCCCCTGATGCTAGCTCTCTTAGCCCCTTGGGTTTTTTACCCAAGATTTTTTGCTCTTAAAGGTATGCTCCATTGTTATGTCAATAGATGGTATGATTTCACCCAGCATATACCTCTCATTTATGGTCTGATTGGATGAGTGACTTTCCCCGCTTGTTGTATGATCATGATAGTATTCAATATCAACTGATGTATGGCTCGTTGATATTGATATCTTATCATGAGCTAATCTCTTTCTCAATCATGAGACCTAGAGGCATGGATCCTTAGTTTGTAGTAGAGATTCCCTCCCCAAGTAAGGAATTGTTATAGAGGAGGAGAACACAATGAAGACAACCTTGCATTATGTTGTCTTCCTTGCACTTCATTCTTCTCCATACTATTCACATGATATGTACGCACCTCATAGTCTTGGTGGGGTAGGAGGGTGTACCTTATGGTAACCCTAGATCTTAAGACAATTAAAACTAACATGTGCATGATGTTATCTTCTCGATGGTGGTTTGTATTTGATCAAAGATCTTTGTTGTATCTTACAAGTCGAATCTATCTTGAGGAATCACTGACATCCTAGTTCCCTGATAGTTGACATGTTGCTGACTTGGACAAGTATCTTGGTCCCACGATAGTAGACCATTTGGAATCTTGGGTAGGTATCTTTGTTCCATGATAGTTTCCTTGCCTCTCAACTCGGATAAGATGATTTTATGTGATACTTTTGGAGGAGATTTGAGTTTGGAAGATATTATTATACATGTTCCACTAGAACCCACCTTGGTTCGAGACCAGAGGGTTACGTCCCCAAAGTGTTAGAACCCCTTACTTATCTAGTAGAACCCCTTAGTGGAGGCACTGACTTGAGTTTGTTTTGACTTGGGAGTTAATAAGGTTGTCAATGGATTGGACTCTTGGTTTTAGCCCAAAAATTGATGAGGAGAGCAATTAGAAACATCAAAGGACATCTAGATGGGTGCCTCTAATTAAGTGGCCGACCAAATATGAAATGGTTGTCTAGTGTGAACTCGGCCACCCTCTCATTTGAGCCTATAAATAGTATCCATTTGAGCCTATAAATAGGATCCATGGGCTCATTTGTGAGACATTCCTCGCATGAGGCACTTGGACTCTTAGCCCTTTAATAGAGCCTCGCCACCTGTACTGGTGGGGGCTGGTGATATGGGACATCAGTCCCTTTGAGGTGACTACCCACTTGGCTGCAGGCTCCCATATTGGCTCTACGGCTAGGAAGTGAGTCTAATGTCCTTCCTTCTATTGTTTGTGAACATGGTTTGTGTCTTATCTTGTCCAACACGGAGGACAGGTTATAACAATAATGTACCAAACATCACGATAATATCACCATTGCTGAAATCATGAACCATACACTTATCATCAACAAAGTTTACATGAAGCCCAGCTTTAGTAATCAAAGGAACTGAAATTAAGTTCTTCTTGATATCGGATACATTCAATGCATTTTTCAAGAGAATCAAACCTCCATTTGCAGCCATAAGCTCAATTTCTCCTACTCGAATAATAGGATAAGAGACATTGTTTGCCGACACCACATGTCCTCCTTTGGCTGCACCTTTCAAAGATGCAAAAAACCTTTTACATGAAGTTATGTGCTTTGAAGCACCACTATCAAAGAACCAATCTAAATCAACCTCACTCACAACCATACATTTAGAATGCAATGATGCATCATAATGACATGTAACAACACATGCCCAAAAATCTTGAGCCATGTTGACTTCATCATTCTTTGCATTTGAAGAATTTTCAACGATAAACATGCCAGATTCCTTCTTCTTTTCATTATGCTTAGCAAGATTTCTACTCTCATCAATAGTATGACCAACCTTCTAGTAATATTTGCATCTTTTTCTCTTTTGCAAATCAGCATCATTAGAGGAATGGGTGAAAGAGGAAAGTTGAGGCTTTGGTTTTGATGAACCCAAAGATGAACCATACTTGCTTTTCCATTTCTGTGAGATAGCAAGTGCTTGTGTTCCCTCAATCAAATCACTCTTATTCACTTTGTTGCTCCTCTTGCAAAAAAAAAAAAAAGAGACACAACCTCATCAAATGCATACATACTTGGATTCCCTTTTGCAACCAAACATAGTGTAGTGGCAAAGCTTTGAAAATATTTTGGTAATCCTTTCAACAATGTAAAGATGAATTATGCATTGAAAATAATCTCATCTATGTTTGTCAATTGCTCTTTCAAGTCCTATGTGTGTCACATATACATCCACAGACTCATTTTCATCCATACATAAATCCTCAAGTTGCTTCCTCAAGTATGCAACATGTGATTTATTATGCATTGCATACAAAGAAGCAAGAGTGTCCCATGTCTGTCTTGATGTAGAACATGACCAAATGTGTGAATTTATATAATGTTTCATAGAAAGCGCAATCAATGCATGAGCGTGAGAATCTTTTCCATCCCATCTAAGATGCCCTTGCATAGGTGGAGTAACTATTGTATTAGAAGAAGAAGCTCCATTTGTGATAGTAGACTATGAAGTAGAAGAACTTGTGTGTCTTCGATCTATATCGGCCACTATGTTCCATAGTTGTTTCGCAACAAGAACATCTTTCATCATGTAAGACCATATTGGATAATTGGTCCCATCAAGCTTATCTTCAGCTTGAAGCATCCCAAACAAGTCATTGATGCCCACCATTTCACTAAAGAACAAGAATGTGGCAAGATCTTTACTTCAGTGGAAGTTGAAATCAATGTCGAATGGATTCAATGATTGCACAAATGGATTCAAAATGGAGGTAAAACCTCAATGCAACTGGATGAAATGCTTCTTGACTGCTGAAAATCATTGTTCTATGCTTTGAAGTCGATTTGCACTATTAAAAGTATGTGCACACTGTGACGCGAAGAACCAAAGCTTGAGGAGAAGTTGAACCTGCTTTGATACCACTATTGGGTGTGTAGAAGTGCGAGAGACATTATTGCAATGCAGCAGTTTTTTCCCTCCTCCATTCAAAGAATGGTAAGATGTTACCCCGGAGTGCCATCTATGCATGGAGGGTGGCAATTCTGCTAATACATTCACATGCTGTGGGACGAACAAACAAGCCATAATGTTTCTTTGCCAGCGGAAAACACATTGTATCTTGGCTATCTCCTCAACAATTGCAGCATCAACAAGCTCAACACCAACCATAAGGTGCCCAATTAGCCTCGTTGTGTAGCGAGTCTCTCAACGCTGTCGATGAGGTTTATGACCAGACTGATTCAACTCTAGTTCTAAGCCACATATTTGCGAATCCTTCTCGTCAGACCCACCCTTTGAGAGAACCCTTAGCACAAAAACATACTGTTAGACACTCCAATACCATGGTAAGCGTACTTCCTGACTGATATTCAAGCTAGCCCCACATCAAAGTTTCTCTTTCATGTTATCTCACATTTTTTTGACACATCTAGCGTGCTTTCTAGAGTATATGTCAGTTTCTCTTTCGTATGACCTCACTTCATTTTCAATATTTTTAGTGCACTTCCGAGAGCATGTAACAGAATTTTAAAGAACTTCCAGAAACGCCGAACAAAATCTAGTTGATTTTATGCATATATTGCATTCAAGATGAATGCAGAGATGCTTGATAGATTATGAGCATATGTACATGCTATAATCTACCAATAATCGATTGAAGATCAATGTCTCTAGAAATTTATAGAGAAATTCATTTTCTTGGATGTTCAGTTCTTGAGCCCTATAGATTCAGCCCATTGAAATCAATATCTGAATCACTCAATAATGAGTCACTTGAGAAAGGAAGCGAGAGAGAGGAAAAAGGGGAGAGAGTAAAATTTTACAAAATGACTCAGAAGTCGATTATTGATTGGACGATGTAAACTTGTTCCTACTTGCCTCAAGCAGTCTTAATAACTCCCACCCTCCCTTTGTGCATGATGTGTAATTGAAACGTTCTAAAAGTTCCCAATTTCAATAGTCAGTTCATATGCAAGATCATGCATCTTCTACAAACGGAAGAGAGCTTTTTGACAAGATCTACATGGCCCTTCTCTCTTACACACGTTCTTGAGCTCCACGATAGCTGTCTCCTGATTATTCACTGTATGAATCAGAAACCTACAATTTGTTTGGGTCCTTTAAGAGTTCAGCTTATCAAATCCATTTGCACAATATTGCAACTTTGCCCAAACCATCCATACAAAAGTCAGCTTTTGAATCCTTTCAGGATTAAGCTTGGTTGATCAGTACTTTGCATGAGACTGGTTATGAAATAAGAATAAACGATTTCTTTTTCTGACTTGAAAAATATCAACACAAAATTATCGATACTCTCTTTAAACATTAAGTTCACTCACAGAACTTCCCCGGTTGCCACTAGCCTCAACCATGATTAGTATCGAGAACAGAATATGGGAAGCTTCATGGGTGTATACTTTAACTCTCTAATCGCTAAAATTTGCGGGTATTCTCTCTTTTTAGTTCTTACTGTACAAAAGAGAAATTTGACTGTGAAAAAGAAAAAAAGAAAAGAAGGGAAAAAATCCCTCTCACATTCCAGCCAGCAGTCCGACTGAAGGAAAGAAGCATCTTCTTCTTAGAACTCAAAAGGCTCATATTCTCATATATTCTCCCGAGTCCTGAGCAGTAAAATTGACTACAAGACCTGTTTGAGTTGTCCAGAATGATATACCACAAGCTTTCCTAAGAATAGATTGCAACTGGATTGTCGGAATTGCCCTGAAACTGTCCATGATCATGATTTTGTAATATTATTCCCCATCAACAGATGAATCTAAGCAACGAGACACAAAACTTTGGCACCGAAACTGATGTTAATTCACTTTCCCTCTGCCACACTAAGTATACAAAGTCATTTTTATGTGAGTATCCACAATGAGCATTGTGTGTTTCTTGCCTGTAAATGCACATGTATAAAATATGTACAGCAGTGAAGAATTCTGTTCTTCACAAAGATCATAAAAGTGTGTGTGGGCTTTGCAGTGTGAACCACCACCTAAACATATATTTCCAGGATTATATTTTTGCCTGTGTATAAGTTTATCTTTTCAGTAAGTTTACCAAATGGAGATACTTTCAACTGCTTCATACATTGTACATGATATTGATATAGTTAATATAGTAAATAAAAAATGAGGATCAATCTTGGTTGCCTTATTTGTACTAAAATGGGGATCACTCTTGATTGTACTAAAATGGGGATCATTCTCTTATTTGCGCGTTCTTGTGATGTTATCTTCTTTGAGTTCTCTGAAAACTAGCATCACAATGTAATTAAGGATCCTGCATACCAAAACATGCTGAACCTGCTATTTTATCACTTCATACAACATCTGTGAAGCTGTACTCAAGAAAAGGAACTTTGAAAACTGACCATCAAAGCTTCCTGCCAAGATTGTTGGGCCTGTGTGGGCGTATAGTGTAGGCCACCTAGCCATATACTTCCACAAGTAGGCCACCTAGCCATATACTTCCACAAGTATATTCTGCATATTTATAAGTTTAACTTGGCAGTAACTTTACTTAATGCAGCTATCCTTAACTTCTTCATGCATTGTGTGTATTTACATTGATGTATTTAGTATTGACTAATCTCTGCACTCTTGTAATATTTTCTTCTTCGAGTTCTCAATAGGCTCTTTCATTTACACAATTCCTCACATCTGGCAACAGAGCATAATCACAGATTGTGTGCAAGAACATGCTGAACCTGTTGTTTAATTGGTCCCCATAGCATCTATGAAGGTCTACCCCTGGCTCCTAGAGGACCATGTTACAGATCTCAGGGACATCACTTCATTCGTGATTGCCCTATACCAACTTCATCGGTGAATGATTATGCCGATCCACCCACTTGAATTCACCTATGCACTAGTCTGTGAAATATTACACCTGTCGACATACTCAGGTGGCAGTTTGATTGTTTCAGAGCAATGTTTCTACAAGATGTTCGCGATTAAATATATGAGATCTGTATTTGTGGATAAAAGCCACAACGAGGGCTGTTAGGCATGTGTGGTCTTCGTGGCGTGAAACACCCCTAGCAATATATTTCCACATTACCTTGCCTTTTTGGTAGCATTACTTAAAATCAGGTTGTACATCAACATCTAAGAGTAGGTGCAGCATACGACAAAAGAAGAATTCTACAAAAGAAATAAGTCATATCATTCTCCTCTCACCTGTTTTAAAGTTTTAATTCCCTTTTATGGGGAAGGCTTATAGCATTGCTATAGTAGATCAACTTCCTGAAGTGTCCAAGGTAAGTCTCTTATCCAGGAAAATATGCATCTTAAATTTACCACCATAATCACAGATTAATTGCACAGCTGAATGTTGTACTGGGCTGCCTACCAACAGTGTCCATTTCCTTCTACATTGGCAGAAAGTTAAAAGCTAAGATAATAATCATTATAGCATGACATTTTTTCTGTGTTATCAGCAAAGTCTGTGCTTTGCCTAGACCAAAAAGCAGAACCAATCATCTGAGGGTACATATTGCATCTAAAGTTATCCCATCGAGGTCAGAGCAAACCATAAAACACAGCAATTCACTGAAGTACAAAAACTGCATTCTTGCAGACAAATCTCCACCAAAAGTACATTTGAATCTCCTAATAGTATCGATCAAATATTTTATGGCATAGATTTGAAAATTTGAATATTTCTCAAAGAAAATTTAAAAAATGATGTGCACTTAACAAAATCTATATCTACAAGTGAAGCCAAACTGCCACTGTTTATAATAATGCAGACCGCTCAACTGCAATGTAATCAACTATGGAAAGAATTAAGACATCCGAAATGATCTCCTGCAGGGAAAATTGTGACGGCAAAAGCTTTGTAGATGACCAAACATATAAAGCAGCTGGGTAGCCTACTCTTCCAAGAAGCTAATGAGACATCTCAAACCGCTGCTGCAGAAGAAACTGTGAAGGCAGAAGCTGAGCAGAAAAGAAGATACCTGAAGCAAAGGCCTGCAGGACAATTGAGTGATGACACAGGATACAAGTTAGAAACTATCCCTCAATCTCCGGACCAGTAAGTCAATGGACTTCTTCTTGTTTGGATTCCGAGGATTTCTGGAAAAGAACTTTTCAGGTAAATCTCTATACTTCTCTGCTATAGCAAGGACCTTTTGAGAATCTAAAGCACTGTAGCTTTTCTGCCGAATAACAGGATTTAAGAAATTTTCAGGTTGATTGCTAAGAAAAAGATTCACAAGCTGGCGAGCCTCTGTAAGACAATGCCGAAGATTCATTGCACCCTGGAGCTCATTCAATCCTGCAGTTTGAAACCACTCATCAGCACATGACTCGAGCAGCTTAAGATCTGCATCCATCCCAATGATTGCATTGAGGTTGAATTGCCGCACATCTGCATTGAGGAAAGCAGACACTATTTCCTCTGATATATGTAATAAGACACCACTGATAACACTGCTTAAAGCATCCAAAGGTAAAATTTGCTGTGCTAAAGGGACTATGGTTCCAAGATATATGATGAGCTCATTGAAGTATTCATTGCCATTTTGTGGTGGATCATCAGGAGCCCAGTTGATATTATCAGTTAATTGCATGAATTCATCCACTTTCGACTTAACAAGTATCAACATCCGCTCATGTGCAGCACCTTGTGATGTAAGAAGCACTGATTTGGCTGCAAGTGAGGCTTGTGGTCTGTCTATAAGACGGACAGGAATGCCGCAAAGTTGAGCAGCATATCGGGCAAAAAAATCACATGATCGTTCTAGCACAGTCATATTTGCTGCTATCTGCATGGCATGTGACACAGCTAATGTTGTGCTTCTAATCACTTTTAGCAACGCCTCATTGAGAACAGTAATCAGGAGTTTATCAAGATATTTTTTCACTATGTCATAAAAATCCATGTGACTTCCATAAGCCAAAAAGCTGACCGAGTCCTCAATAAATGTTTTGACAATTCGACAACATTCAGGAACAGTTGCTGAGAAAGGTGCAACAAAAGGAAATGCTGGCATGATGTCCGTAGCTTGCAGATGAAAGGCCAACACATTTGATCTGTATTCATAGTCCTTCTTTATAATCATTTTATCATAATTATCATTTGCAAGGGACTCATCAATTGCTAGTCTGCAGTTATGTAGTAGAAGTTCATGGTATTTGTCCCTGTTTTTATCTAAAATGTCTAAAAGAGGGCCCACCTGATAACCATATTTCCTCAAAGTAGCACAGAGAAGACTAATATAATCCTTTACAATTAGTAAGTGATTTGCTGTCTGCATGCGTGAGAACTGATCTTCAGTGACAGAAATCATCTTAGCCAAAGCAATGTCCCACAAGCTTTCCACTTGAGAATTTGTGATGAGACTGCCTGCAGTTCTAACGATTTTATCTTCAATTATGAAGAAACCTGCAATCTGGGAAAAATAAATCTGATGGTGCTCTAAAAATGATTGTGAAGATGAAAACTGAAGATCCGAGTTTAGTTGCAGCTGTCGATTCTTGTAATAGTAATCCTGAAACTGGTCCTGAAGTCCAAGACAAGTATGTATGTGATGGGCTCTATATACTGGTATAAGATCAAATTTCAAGACTGAATCATCCTCATCAAGGCCCACTGTTTCCAAAGTGTAAAGGC
The DNA here is from genome assembly GCA_020310875.1 of Ceratopteris richardii. Classification (NCBI taxonomy): domain Eukaryota; kingdom Viridiplantae; phylum Streptophyta; class Polypodiopsida; order Polypodiales; family Pteridaceae; genus Ceratopteris; species Ceratopteris richardii. Next base: position 31,365,704 of record CM035416.1, read on the forward strand.
ATTCTTTTACATCATGTCTACTCATTTCTTCAGCCTCTCTTTGTCTATTTCGCACCTCCATCTCCCTTTTCCTCGCCATTGACGCTTGTCCTATGGATTGTTGCCCTACCTCTCTAGCAATGCTTCTTATCTGAACCAGCCAGTCGCTGAATTCATTGCTGACACTCTTTTCAATGTGTGCTCTGCTTATGGGTATCTGCCTTTCAAGCATGTGCCGAAGATCCAGTGATGGAATCTTGGGTATGTAATCCCGCTCAATGGCATCCATCAGCTTCAATGCCGGGTAATACATGTTACTTGCAAGACGTTCATTGACTCTCACACACAAACCGATTACATCAGAGCAGACTTTCAATGAATATAATGCTTCGGTGATGTTCTTCTTTGTAGCATGGGACTCAATCAGTTCATCAAGCTTCTCTAGTAATGCATTCCCAACCTCCTGCATTTGAGCATTTCCAGAGGCAAGGCTGTCCTTAAGGTCATGAGCATCAACCAATACACCTCGAAGTTCATCAACTGCATGAATGAATTCTTCATAATGAACCCTACAAAGATCCTCAATTTCAGACTCCTTGAATTTCACAAAGTTACGCAGCTGATGCAGCAGTAATTCCGGCTTCCCCATCTCAAAAGCTGCTCTGATGATGGGACCGAGGTCTTCTCCATTGCTTATGCAAGATGACACTGTCACGTCATCTACAACACCATGGCTTCTTTCCCCATTTTCGGTAGGATTTCTCTTCTTTGGCTTAGGTTGCATCTTAACTGCATGAACTGAACAAACAAAAAATGAAAATCCATATTAAGACCAACGATGGCCAGCTTTTCCGCCAATCAAGTTCTATTATTTCAGTCTTCCTCCTTCACACTCCTTCACAACTGCTAGCAATGCATGAAACGAGACCGTAGAGAGCATTGCAACACATGAAACTGGGATAAAGAAGCAGAGGAAGCCTTATTGCATTTGCATGAACGTTACATATCAGAAATGGATCCAGATCAAGGCTTTGTCACTACAACCCCTGAAGAGTTATGCAGCAACAGATATCGACGTTCACAAGTAAAGATGTGAGTGAACGAGTGCATATTTGTACGACGCCTAGAAATCAGCGTACATGCGTCAAATCCGTTGCAGAATAACATAGGAGACATGAGGCCTTATCTAGGAACGAAAAAATACTCAGGCACTTGCACAGACGTACTAGAAACGTATGCGGAAAACAGAGATCTAGTAGATTCATAGGCTTTCAAACAGAGGACAGTAGCTCAAACTCAATGCACAGGAGGTCTCTGTTACCTGAGAATCCTACGGATCAGAGGGAGGACGCAGAAGACGAGCCAATCGAGCTTCCGAAAAGCATGGAGATAGCAAGAATCAGTTGAGAAGCATTCAGAACTGGGCAAGCTTCGCTAAGCTAGGCCACGATGGAGAAAGTGTCCGAAGAGTGATCGGATTCGTCTGTGACTGACTCCATCGCAGATGCGGATGTACAAAGGTGCAAAATAAAGTTAGCATTCGGGTGCATTTACTTTTATTATTCTTTCCTAATTCACAAGCGTTGTGTGCCTTGCGAAGTTGTTTTTTTTTTATTTTTTTAAAGAAAAAAAAAAAGAAAAAAACGTTGTGTGCCTTGCGAAGTTGTTGCAATTTGACAATGGATTATGCTCGTAGTCGGCGATGAGTCATTTAGTGGTTAGCATTTTGCACTCCCCCATGATGGGTGTAGGGTTCAAGTACCATCGATCGGCCCCACGTAAGCCTTTGGAAAGTGGGAGATAAGGAGGGTCTCTTCCATGGGTGTGTTGTTCTTTCAAATTTAGAGGTAATTGGAAGAGTAGGTCACTGATCGAACTTTCAAAAAAAGACGAGACAATAATGGATAACATCGAGTATCCTTTGGATAGCCTCAAGCATCATTTGGATAGCACAAGAGGGTTTATTCCTCCAAGTCGACTCTCAAGTTCACGGTAAAACACGCTCGAAAGGAGATTAAGGTATCGGATGCTCAAAAATCATTTTCGAAAGCTCAAATCGATTTCCATCAAGACTCAAAGCCTCGAAGTAGGTTTGGGCAAGGTGAATGGATTCCACAAAGGTTGTGAGTACCTAATGGCCTCTAGAAAAGGAACTTGGGCACTCTAGTATATGAAAAGGTACAAACAAGATGTCGTGCACTTTGAGAAATTCGCCCAACAAAGATGGGAGTGTATCTCCCAATCCGTATGTTGGATTGAAACATATAAGGTATCATTGGAAAGCTCTAGACACAGACTTATCTTGATTAGTATTTCATTGAGTGTTGTCAGATCTAATAAGTATAGTGGGCCAAGTGTCATGACACTTGTCAAGTATTGTTTTTCTCAAGTATCATCTATTTTTTGTCATTTTTCCCACGAGTTTAAGGGGCTAAAGACACATTTTCAAGGGAAAAGAGAGCTCAATCACACACTCTCACACTCAAAAAGGAGCACACACAAAAATTGAGGCAAGGAAGAATGAACTTCTTCTTCTTCTTCTTCTTCTTCTTCTTCTTCTTCTTCTTCTTCTTCTTCTTCTTCTTCTTCTTCTTCTTCTTCTTCTTCTTCTTCTTCTTCTTCTTCTTCTTCTATTACATAAAAGGAATATACAAGCATGACCTAATACAACAATATAACTAGTGCAATATATAAAGAACAATACATAAGGAAAAACCCAATATCTACAAATGAGTGAGTGGCAAGAAACAAGTGTGCCATCACTCTCGATATATGAATCTAATAAAGCTCACTAAAGTATCCTTGACATATACTAGTGTGACCATTATACATGTCAGAGAAATGAAAAAGTGATACATGTCATCCTCGATAATCACATGTTGAGTTTGATGTCTCAACACTCCTCATCAAGCTCAATGTCATGTCCTCTAATCCCAGCATCTTTCGAAACTTCTTCAGCTTCTCTGTTTTAAGTGCTTTAGTGAAAATATCAGCAACCTCCTCATCTGTCCTCACATAAACAAGATCAATATCATCTGCTAATACCTTCTCTCCGATGAAATGAAAATGTACGTCAATATGCTTTGTTCTAGCATGAAAGACAAGATTTCGTGCTAAGTGAATGATGCTAAGATTATCACAATAGATGATGATCGGATTTTGCACTTCCACACCTAAATATGCAAGTAGCATATCTAACCATGATGCCTCACATGCTTCCATTGCAGCACCTCTATACTCAGCCTCTGTACTCGACAAAGCAATAGTGGGTCGCTTCTTGCTACTCTATGTAATAGCTACACTTCCAAATAAGAATACAAAACCACTAGTAGATCTTCTATCGAGAATAGTACCAACCCAATCTACATCGGCGTATCCATGAACTTGAAAATCTACACCAACTTCATAAAACAATGCATAATCCAAAGTAGCACTCACATAATGTAGAATGCACCTTAAAGCATCTAAGTGCAATTTCTCAGGAACCTACATAAATTGACTTTCAAGTCTAGCCATATGGCTTAGATCAGGCCTTGTAATTGTGAGATATATCAAACTTCCCACGATTTTCCTATATATACTAGCATTTTCCAATGCTTCACCTGATGTAGTATCCAACTTCAAATCATGATCTAATGGCATAGAGATTGTCTTAAATCATCCATACCATAATTTTACAACATACTCAAGGCATATTGCCTTTGCAACATCCATATACTTGTTTATGTAGGTATAAAATCAATGCCCAAAAAATAGCTCAACAACCAAGAGCTTTCATGTCAAATTCCTGCATAAAGAGTTGCTTTACCTCTTTAATGCTTTCTTCATTATCACCTCCTACAATCAATTCATCAACATAAATAGCCACAATTGTGATGCCATCATCACCCTTCCTTGCATATAATGAATTATCTGCATCACACATAGAAAATCCAATGGTGTCTAAGTAATCAAAAATCCTTGCATGTCAAGGCTGAGTGGCTCGTTTGTGTACAAAGCCATAGTCTAGGTTATTTGAATCTTCATATCATTGTGACTTGTTCATGTATACTTCTTCCTGTAACTCACCATGTAAGAAAGCATTTCCCACATCCATCTGATGCTAAGTCCATCCTTTTGTTGTAATTAATGCAACAAGTGCTCTAACAACAGACATACTAGTTATAGGGTTGAATGCTTCCTCATAACCAATGCCATATGTTTGTGCATATCCTTTTGCTACCAATTGTGCTTTATACCTACTTATGCTACCATAAGCAATGTGTTTTACCTTATAAACCCACTTACAACCTATGGGTTTCTTTCCTTGTGACAATAGAACCAACTTCCATGTTTCATTTCCATAAAGTGCAGCCATCTCCTCATCCATAGCTTTTTCCAAATCTACATTTTCGATTGCATCTTCAAATCAAGAAGGTTCAACATCTTGTATTACCTTATTCATGTAGGCACAATGATGAGCCATGTAACTATCATACCTCAATTGTTGCATTGAATTCCACATCTTCTTAGATCTTTTTGGTCCTAGGTCACTTGTCTTTGTATCATCTACATGTGCCTTTCTTACTCCTAGAATCTTTACAGAGGGCAATCCAAGTTCCTCATCGAGGCTCTTTTTTCAACCACTTGTATCTCCATCAATGTCATCAAAACTTGTCGATGTTTTACTTCCAACAGAAAGCTTTTCTTTACCTTTCTTTGATGTTGTTGGTGAATTTGCTAGACTAAAATTTCCATGCAATCTTCCACTCCATGGATTTTGACTTGGAACTATTACTCAATGACACATCAAGTCTACTCAAAACTTGAGATTTTGCACTTGATTTTTCAGCATTTCCTTTGTCATTTGATTCAAGATTAATTCCTTCTTTGGCATCTACATATAAGCTTGGTATTTCATCAAACACCACATATTTGCTTACTTTCACCCCTCATGTGAGTGGGTTATAACATTTATATGCCTTTTGATCAAGGAAGTATCCAATGAAGATACATTTTTCTACTTTTGGATCAAGCTTCGTCCTCAACTCATCTAGAACATGTACATATGCAATACTACCAAATACTTTCATATGTGATAAGTTTGGCTTTTTACCTTTAAACTTCTCTTCAGGTGTAACTTGATGTATAGCAGGAAGTAAGTGAACACCTCACCTTTCTCTTTCATGAATTATATGCATACTTTTCATCTATGGTCATCAATGAAAGTAACATAGAACCTGCAACCACCCATCGATGTGGTCTTTGAAGGACCCCAAACATTTGTATATAGTATTTCTAGCACATTCTCACTAACATGCTTGTCATGCAGAAATGATGCTCTTGATTGTTTACCAAATTGACATGCTACACATACCTTTGCATCTAATTTGGTAGTCCATTGACAATCTCTATTGATTGCATCAATTTTAGCCTCTGCAAATTTGCATGGCCAAGTTGTTTGTGCTAGATCTCTATATTAGTAATAACTCCTACACCTTTTGCAAACAAGGTTGCATTCATTTCAGGAATTTTCACATTTAAGGTGAGCATTCTACCCACTTTGTTTCCTTTGGCAATAAATCTTCCATCCTATTTGTACTCTTCTACATATAACCCATCATGACCTGACTTGTAATCCCTAATCAACCATTTGTCCAAAGAAACCAGATTCTTTCTTATATTTGGAACATGCAACACATCAGCAAGATGTTCTACCTTCCCATCCTCCATAGATAGTGTTGTGTTTCCTATATGCTCGATAGGATGTGATGTGTCATCACCTTTTTTAACATATCCAGGAACTAGCAATTTCTGCAAACTACTAAACCATTCCACATGACTTGTCATGTGATTTGAAGCACTTGAATCAACATACCATACATTACCATTCGATTTTGAAACATCAGCACACATCATATTCATCATGTGATGTTGGATCATGAACAACCTTTCAAAATGATATGCACTTGTGGATGCATCATTGTTTTGTTGCCTTCTATTATTTTGACTCTTGAACCTGCAATCACGTTCAAAGTGTCCATGTTTACACAATTCCAACACCCTTTACTATCATTACTTGAATCATTTCTTTGGAAATTTCTATGGCCTCTTTGGCTCCCACTACCTTGAAACTATCCTCTACCTCCTCCATGATTCTGATGTTGACCTTGGTCTTGATTACTTTTTCCTCTCCCACTTATGAAACCTCTACCTCTGTCCCTTCCTATACGAGAGTAGAATGCCCGCTCAAAACTAGGTTTTCCTTGGGAGTTTGAGTCCTCACCAAGATTATTTTCTTCAATAATCAGCATGGATACCAGATTAGCAAAATTCATAATATTTTTCCTAGCCTAAATAGAAGTTCTAAACTGCTTATATGTAGCTCCTGAACCACAAAGGCAGACTTCCACCTTATCATCATCATCTACGTTGATGCCAATAGATGCAAGTGACTCACATATGCTTTTGATTTTCAGGGTTTCACTCACTTACCGACATGCCTTTTTTCACCAGTGTATTTACATGCCTTTGTATTGGTCTCATACAACGTAACCAAATTGTTCCAAGCCTCTTTCAAAGTCGTAGCATCTTGTATGTGCCCAATCATGCTATTCTATTTGGTAATAGATAGCCAATACATTACCTTTCATGCTCCTTGATGTCATTCTTCATATGCTCTTAGTTGGTCCACATTCTAATTCCACTCTGGTAACTATGGAGTGTTTTCATTAGTGGTAAGCATTTTGCACTCACCCATGATACTGTTGATATATTTAGGTAGTGATGTGTGTGAACACTCTAGGACCGTCGGGGCACTTTTTTCCCTCTTTAGGAGGTTTTTTTCCCCCGGCTTGTATATACGCCTTTTGCCCTAATGGGCTACTTATCTTTGTACATTCTCTAGTAATACATTCAGAATTGTGTGTTTGTGCTCCAAGCTTCTTCTTCTTCCTTGTGCTGTTCGCGTGCTTCCGCAGACGTCTATCTCCAACAATTGGTATCAGAGCAGGTCGTCGCTTCTTCTAGGGCGCCGTCGACACTCCTCCGTTTGCAGTCTCAGATTCGCACGAAATTTGGTGAGCATACTCAGGGTGTTTCCGAGATCAAAACATCTTCGCTCTGTGGTGCCGAAATCGCGATCTGAGCTCGTTTCGGCCTCCGAACGCACTATCACAGCGCTTGTGCAGGCTATTTCGTCCTTTTGTGCCAAAGGTATGTACCAGTTTTTGTTCGCCAGTTTAAGCGTCTCGAAGTCTGCTACAGGTCTAGCAGAACTCGTCTGGGCAGTTCTGTTCAACTTTTTCAGATACAGTCAATTTTCTGCATCAAGGTATTCTAGTCACCGGCCATGGCTGAAAGCAGTGATGTATTCCGTATGTTGGCTGTTGAGGATAAGTTGGATGGTACCAACTACCCATTATGGGCTTATATGATGCGACATGTACTGGTTGCAAAAGGATTGTGGAACATTGTGCAGGGTGTTGAAAGACGTCCTGTTACACCTATAACGACAGGTACTGCAAATACAGGTGTTGGAGGTGATGAAGATGGTGTCGAAGATGATATTCTGCATATTCCTGTTCGTGCTGCTGTTTCTGTTGCACCTACTGCAGAGCAGATTCGTTGGGATGGCAGAGATGCCCAGGCACATGCATTGATAGCTTTGTCTGTCAAACGTGCCATTATTCCTCACATTCGCTCTTGCAGAACAGCAAAGGATGCTTGGGATACATTACCACTTTGTACCAGGCTAGGAATGAGGCTCGTGTTGCTTACCTCCGAAAACAGTTTGAGAGTGAGCACATGAATGAAGGTGTTTCTATGGACAGTTTTCTTACAAAGATCAAAGACCTGAAGGAACAATTGATTTCCGCTGATGAGGTTATACCAGATAGCTCACTTGTGCAGACCGTTCTGAATGGTCTTCTTGATTCATATCAGAGTTTTGCCTTTACTGTTCGGTTGATGATGAAAGGCAATCCGAATGCCTTGTCATTTGAGGAATTAGTCTCTGTTCTGTTGCAAGAAGATCAGTCCAGGCAGAACAGGTCCATTATGCGTGTTGCAGATCAAGCTTTCCTGGCTAGTCAGAAGGGCAAAGGAAAATGGAGCTCTTCTACTAGTAAGCAGAAATCTGCAAATGCTGCACAATCAAAGAACCAGGATAAAGATGAGAAGAAATCAGAAAAGCAGAAATTGTTCTACAAGTACTGTAAAGGAAATGATCATATTATAAAGAACTGTCCAAAACTGGCTGCTAAAGAGGCAAAGAAGAAAGAGGCTGGAATGGTTGTTGCAGAGGCCTCTACACCAAAAACAGAGTCTGCAAATCTTGTGCAGGAAGAAGAATGGGCGTTTACTACTGTCTGCAGTTTTGACCCATCTTCTCATGATCAGTGCATGTCTGCAGTAGACTCAGATGTTTGGTACTTTGACAGTGGGGCGACCAAACATATTACCTCGCAGCGCAGTTTCTTCTCTTCACTCGAGCCTGCCCCTACAAGGAATACTGTCACATGCGCCAATAACTCCTCTTATCCTGTTATGGGAGTTGGTAAGATCATTCTGACTACTGCTGATGGTAGTTCTTTCACTTTGTCAGATGCTTTATTTGTGCCAGGGATCAAAAAGAACCTGTTATCAGTTTCTGCATTAGCCAAGATTGGCTTGGTTGTGAAATTCGTTGATGACAGGTGTACAGTCCATGATCTCTCAAATGGCGATGTGATTATTGCTTCTGGCATTTTATGTTGTGGGCTGTATAAGCTCATAGACTATGAAAGATCTGTGAATGATTCGGCATGTGCAGTTCATGATTCTCAGGCTATGTTAGATGCAAAGCTTTGGCATGCACGCTTTGGTCATCTCAATTTTGCTAGTTTGTTACGCCTGCAGAAATCTGAAATGGTGTCCTCTTTGCCCAAACTTGAGGCACCTGGAAAACATGTTTGTGAAGGCTGTATTTTGGGCAAAATGCAGCGTTCTTCCTTTCCAAAAGATGGTTCAGTTCGGGCTACGGAGAAATTGCAGCTTGTACATAGTGATGTCTGTGGTCCTATGCAGACACCCTCTTTTGGAAATTACCTTTACTTCGTGACTTTCATTGATGATTTTTCCAGGCATGCATGGGTATATCCACTCAAAGCAAAGTCCGAAGTGTTCATGTGCTTCAAACAGTTTTTGGTTTTGGCTGAAAATCTGTCAGCATGTAAAATAGGCACCCTCCGTTCTGATCGAGGGGGGGAATATATGTCTTCATATTTTAATGCATTTCTGGCAGAACGTGGGATAAAACACCAGTGTACAGTGCCGTATACACCTCAACAGAATGGAGTTGCTGAACGAAAGAAGAGGTCACTCATGGAGATGGCGAGGTGCATGGTCAAAAGTCAGGCTTTACCACATAGTTTCTGGCTTGAGGCTGTCATGTGTGCAGCATATGTACTGAACAGGTGTCCCACTAAAGCGTTGCAGTCTATCACTCCATATGAGGCTTGGCATGACCCCAAGCCATCTGTTGCTCATCTGCGTGTTTTTGGTTGTTTGGCATATGCATTAGTGCCTGAACAACATCGCAGAAAATTGGATGATAAGGCAGTAAAATGTATTTTTGTTGGGTACAGTTCTGAAAGTAAAGGCTATCGTCTGTATCATCCACAGACTAAACGCATTCTGGTTAGCCGTGATGTTGTCTTTGTGGAAGATGCTATTCAGCCATTGCTTTCATGTACTAAGGAGACATCTGTTAGCTCCAAAGACATGTATGATACTTTGATGCCTCTTTTTACAGGTGGACAGGCTAGTGCTGGTCCTAATGAGGCAACTTCTCAGCCTTTGCAGGTTTCATATGATGATGCAGATCATTCCATTTCTGACGCAGATTTACATGATGCACTTGTTGATGAGAGAGCTGATATTGAGCACGCAAAAACTATGCCAAAATGGCTGGTGCAGACTTTGCGTGACAGCAAATTAGATGCACCTTTGTCATATCATACTCGTTCAGGCTCTCATAGTGCCTCCTTTGCATCAGATTGCTATGCTATGGGTGCATCTAGTCTCTATGATGAGAATGAGCCTGTTTCTTTTGATGAAGCACAAAATTCAGAAAATTGGATGGCTGCTATGCAATCTGAATATGATGCTATAATGAAGAATGGTACATGGTCTTTATGTGACTTGCCTCCTGGCAAGAAGGCCATTGGCACTAAGTGGGTATACAAGCTGAAGCGTAAATCTGATGGTACAGTTGACAGGTATAAGGCTAGGCTTGTTGCAAAGGGTTATGCACAGGAAAGAGGCATTGATTTTGATGAGACCTTTGCACCTACATGTCGTATGACTACTGTTCGGAGCATTTGTGCACTTGCAGCCCATCATGGTTGGAATGTACATCAGTTGGACATTAAAACAGCATTTCTGAATGGTGACTTGCATGAAGAAGTGTATGTTTTTCAGCCCCGTGGCTTTGTGCAGAAAGGGCATGAAAACCAGGTTTGCAGGTTAAAGAAGGCATTATATGGTTTAAAGCAAGCACCACGTGCTTGATATGAGAAGATACATGCCTATCTGATTGCACATGGTTTTGAGAACAGTCCAACTGAAAGCACCTTATATGTTAAACGTGCTAATGTTGTGCTTCTGATCATTGTTGTCTATGTTGATGACATGCTGCTCACTGGTCCTATTGAGACACATATTGCTGATTTTAAGGCTGATTTGCATGCCTCATTTGAGATGTCTGATTTGGGGCATTTGCATCACTATTTGGGCATTCAGTTTATGCACGTTGATGGTGGAATGGCTTTGTGTCAAACGAAATATATTGACACATTATTGCAGCGTTTTGGCCTTGAAGACTATAAGCCTATTGCCACTCCTATGGAGATAGGTTTACGATTGAGTCTTCATGATGCTGGAGATGCATTTGATGTTGTTCTCTATCAGCAGGCTGTTGGATGCTTGATTTACTTATGCATTACTCGGCCAGATATTCAGTTTGTTGTCTCAGAGATGAGCAGGTTTATGCATTGCCCAGGAGTCACGCATTGGAAAGCGGTTAAGCGCATCTTTCGCTACTTGAGTGGTACTCGGCTACTTGGGTTGTTTTATCCCAAGGGGGGATCACTACCGTTGATTTGCATGCTTTTTCTGACTCAGATTGGGCTGGTTGCTATGACACTCGTTTGTCCACCAGTGGTTTTTGCTTCATGCTTGGTAGCTCATGTATATCTTGGTTGAGCAAGAAGCAGCCTACTATGGCCACTTCCAGTTGTGAGGCTGAGTATAGGGCAGCTTTCACAGCGATTGTTGAGTGTGTGTGGCTCAGACGCCTTATGGCTGATTTGGGTGTTGGCCAGTCTTCTGCCACCACCATCTTCACTGACAGTCAGAGCGCATTGGCAGTTGCGAGGAACCCTGTGTTCCATGCTCGCACTAAGCACATTGAGGTGCATTATCACTATGTCAGGGAGAGGTTCTCTGTTGGGGAGATCAGCTTGGCATATGTGCCCACGTAGGAGAACATTGCAGACCTTTTCACGAAGGCTCTGCCTAGGGAGAAGTTTGAAGCTTTCCGCAAAGCTTTGGGCTTACTTCCTTTTGTGGAGTGATTTCCACATAGCTTGGCACTTCCTTATACATGAGTGCCAGCTCCTTGTTCACCGCATCACTCCCAGGGGGGATTTGTTGATATATTTAGGTAGTGATGTGTGTGAACACTCTAGGACCGCCGGGGCACTTTTTTCCCTCTTTAGGAGGTTTTTTTCCCCCGGCTTGTATATACACATGTTGCCCTAATGGGATACTTATCTTTGTACATTCTCTAGTAATACATTCAGAATTGTGTGTTTGTGCTCCAAGCTTCTTCTTCTTCCTTGTGCTGTTCGCGTGCTTTCGCAGACGTCTATCTCCAACAGATACGCATCAATTGGTCTGCCATAAGTCTTTGGAAAGTGGGAGATAAGGAGGGTCTCCTTAATGGGTGTGTTGTGTTTTCAAATTTAGAGCTAATTCAAAGAGTAAGTGAGTGTTTGAACTTCCAAAAAAAAAAAAAAATAGTGAATAGGCTTGAGTACCATTTGGATAGCACAAGAGGGTTTATTCCTCCAATTAAACTCTCAAGTTCACGATAAAATAGGCTCAAAAGGAGATTAAGATAGTGGATGCTCAAAAATCATTTTCAAAAGTTGAAACCATTTTCCATCAAGACTCAAAGTCTTGAAGTAGGCTTGGGCAAGGTGAATGGATTTCACAAAGGTTGTGGGTAACTAATGGCCTCTAGAAAAGGAGCTTGGGTACTCTAGTATCTAAAAAGGTACAAAAAAGATGTTGTGCACTTTGAAAAATTCGCCCAACAAAGATGAGAGTGTATCTCCCAATCCGTATGTTGGATTGGAACATGTAAGCTATCATAAAAAGCTCTAGAAAAAGCTTGTCTTGATTAGCATTTGATTGAGTGTTGTGGCATCTCATAAGTGGTGTTGTGAGCCAAGTGTCATGACACTTGTCAAGTATTTTTTTTCTCAAGTCATGGAAGTTAAGTATCATCTATTTTTTGTCATTTTTCCCATGACTTTAAGGGGCTAAAAGACACATTTTCAAGGGAAAATTGAGAGGGGTTGATATGCATAGGGATCCCTAATAGGTCCTATTATCCTATTTTGCCCCTAGAGCCTAAGTTTTTTGTCAAAAATCCTTTTTTGATCTACAGAGCTCATCCTTTTAAATCCCAAGCCATCTCAACTATTTTTCCTAAAGACCATACATTGATTTTAAGATATCATAATTTCAGTTTGACCTTCAACTGAGAGTGGGGAGTTAAGTAGCCTCTATAGAAATTTCAAAAATACAAGGGAGAAAAAAGAAATTCAAAGATACTTGAGACTTATCTAGACTTGAACAACAAGGAATTCAAAGGGGATAGACCACCTCTAGGATGTTTTTAATTCTCCACTCTATGAGGAACATCGTAAAATACCTAGTTAACGTATTATCACCCCTATCATACCCAAACATAGAATTTTTATTCTTTTAAAAGCATATACAAACTTGTTGTATATTCTTGTTGCAATTGTATATATTCTTGAGCGATTTGAGGTAAAAAGGGACCTCAAATAGCCAAGTAAGCATTGCACTTATTTATTGCAACGTTCAACTACGACTCTATATATTGATTGGTAGTCGAGATAGGAAAGAATCATTGCACTGCATAGATTGATTGAGTGTGCATGTGCATGAATCTTAGATTAGGTAAATCAATGGGAAGATCTACATATAGCAGCATCTCTATTACATGAATGTTATAGGCTCAATTAGGAGCACTTACAAGACATCAAATGATTCTAAGAGTGAAATAGAAACAATGGCCTCATCAAGTTCTACGAATATGTGAAACCTAGATCTCAACATGAAAGAATATTTGATGTCCGTAATGGAATGAGAGTACCAAATCAAACTCACCTTCACACACATTACTGCAATAGAAGTTGCCGTATATAAAGATGATTGTGGACAGTCAATAGTTGGATTAGGTGAAATCAAGGATCTAACTCTCCCTAATATCATTGTAGTATGACCTGAAGGAGAGCAATTAGTTGACAAGATGGAAGCCTATTATATGGATTCATATAAACCTAGAGAGAATCACTCCACAAGGAAAAGGTTACCTAGATAATATTGGCCTAAATCTTGACCCCCATCAAGATCAAAGTAATATTGAACCCAATGCCTTGCCATCATTAGCAAGGACCATCCATGTAAGCAAATTCATTCATGGTGGGTTTAGCTGTGAAGTCTACTTTGCTTCAGAAACCAAAGAATCATTTTGGACTCTACCACCACCCACATGCAAGGGTCCTTATCATTTGGACATTCATGAGTTCAAATATTCAAATCCAACCTTACCCAAAGAATCATTTTGGACTCTACCACCACCTATAGGCAAAGGTCCATATCATTTGGACATTCATGGGTTCAAATATTCAAATCCAAAATCCAACCAATCTATGAATTCAAAAGGAATAGGTCATATTATCCACTAGATATGGATGTCCAACAACATTTTACATATCATGGCCTACCTATCTTTGTGATTGATGTCCCAAGGAGAGTGGCCATTCCACCTTGCAGTCCTAGGAATCCCAATCATTTATTTTTAATGGTTCAAACCGATCATGTAGCCCATGCTTCAAGTGTGTCATCTATCAATACTGCGATAGTGTTGAGGACTATCCTATCTCAGTAGCTCAGACAATGGTAATCTCAACTCTAAAAACAATTGTATCTATAACATTGAACATGAATACCACTTGGCAACATGTGCCTACCATGTCTTTTATGACCATGATGATTACAATGCCTATGCTAGGTATGCCACCACCACCCAATCCTACTATCCCCCCTACATTCCCTCAAGGGCCACTGTTGCAAAGCGAAGAAGAGCACAAGGCAGAGAAAAAGATGGACCCCAAAATTTTTTCAATTTGGACACCTTATTTTTGTATCATAATCATTTTGTAATATAATTTTCGATGTAAAAGCACTAGAGGAGTCCTCTAGATGCATCCCCAAAGAAGATTAGTAGCTTACCCATGTAAATTAGTAGGAAGTTAGCCTTTTAGTGAATAAAGTGCCGGTCTCTTGTGTGAAAGGACCATTTTTAGGGCACATGTATATAAGTCAATTTGTGACTCTTTGTAAAGACTTTTTGCCATTGTGAGAATCAAGAGCACAGAATTTTGAATTTGTGTCTTCTCCTCTCTGTATCTTCTTCTTTGTGAGCTTGTATGCATGTGTGTTGCTTGAAAAGAGTGTTAGGAAGTGTTGTCTATCCATGAAAGTGTTTGTTTGCTGTGGTTAAGGTGTGTGTGAAGTGTAGGAAGTGCTGAAGTGTAGGAAGGTCATTCCCGCGACTCAATATTTTGCTTATAACTTGAAGCAGAAGTGTTAGAATTGAGTGAAAATACCACCATTGGATGCGTCTTCTTGAGAGCTTTGAAAGGCATATGCTATTTGCTATATTCGGAGTTCGAAGCTGAGAGAAAAGTTCAATTTACTGTTGACTGCTGCTCCAAGTATCGTGACACCATGACTGACAGTTGAAGCTTGTTTGGATTAGTCTTTGCCTTGTTTGCACTCTTTGGGAAGCCCATTCACATTGATCATTACTTGAATGCATGTCTTCATACACTCGGCTAGGTTTTGATACTCCTTGGATTGATAAATAAAGCATGAATCCCCACTATATGCACTTGAGGGGGATTGAGGTATAGTCTCTTTCTCCACAAGTCCTTAAGTTGGAACTTAGGTACACACGTTTTTGGCGCCATTGTCGGGGAATGTCGAATCAAACCGAGGCATTCGTGTGATGGTAAGTAGCTTTTTGCATTGAAGTGAGTAGAGGAGTGGTGATTTTCTCTTCTTTGGTAAGTCACATTCATCCGCACTTACTACTTCTCACTCTTGAAGTGTGTGTAGTGAGTTATTAGTCTAGGGAAGTGAGTGGAGTGAGTAGAGTAGTGAGGAAGTTAGAGTAGCCATTAATTCTAGTCTTGTGAGTTTTTGTAGTTAGAAAGAATCTTTCAAAAGAAAAGAGTATAAAAACCAAAAACATTGCCTTTTCAAATCACTTGTTCCCAAACCAAGTATCGTGTGCGCACTCTGTCGAGTATCGTGAGCTGAGACGAGGGATTTTTGGAGCTTTGTAGAGCGAGTCAGAGGGATAAGGAAGTTGGGAAGAGCTTCCAAGGTGAGCACACTACTGAATCTTTGTGCAAACCCACTTTTGAAATCAATTTTTCAGAAAAACGACCTCCGGTAAGTATCGTGAAAAGTAGACAGGGGTGGGGACAAGTTTATTTCTGTGATACAGTTGGTGAGGAGAGGGTAAATGAGCTGGAGAAACACATGTGCATTTAAAATTTAGTATATACTTGCAAAAAAATGAAAAAGTGCCAAGTATCGTGTTCTCTCGCGGTTGAGTATCGCGATACCTAGGTATCGTGAACTCCTGTGGTTGAGTATCGCGATACTTAAACTGGTCGAATATCGTATATCGTTGAGAAATCCTCACGATATTTGTCATATATCGCATATCGTGAAATTCAGATCACGACACTCATCGAGTATCGTCTATCGTGAATCTCAAATCGTGATACATGTGCAATATTGCGTATCGTGAGGGTAACTCTTCGCGATACTTGTTGAGTATCGAGTATCGTTGGAAATTTTCCACGATACTTGGGAAGTATCATGTATCGTGGAGGCAACTTTCCCGATACCTGACAAATATCGAGTATCATCTTGAATTTCCTCGCGATACTTGTTGTGTGTCGAGTATCGTGGACATTTTCTCATTGAATATCGTGTATCACGTATCGCCATATCTCTGATCGCGATACCTGTCAAGTATCGTGTATCGAGTTCCTCAAGTATCGAGTTCCTCAAGTATCGAGTATCGTGTTTGGCACGCAATATTGGGCAAATATCGTGTATCGTGTTCACCAAGTATCATATATCGTGTTCTTGGAATATCGTGTATCGTCTGGTTCACATGTCGAGTATCGTGGCACCCTTCTAGTGTGTCAGGTATCGAGTATCGTGACATACTCTGTTTGGGTGAAATATCGAGTATCGTGGATTAGTTTGGGTCAAGTATCGTGAGTTGTGGATTCCCTGTCAGTCCTTTTCCAACCAAATTTTCTCTGGAATCCTGACCCTTAGTGAAGAACTCTAGAAGCTGGAGGTTGGCTAAGGCTAAACAGAACTTTAAAGTGAATGAACCTGAGATCTGGAAGAACCCTAGGAAGCCGAAGAAGTGTAATCTCTTTAGTGGGAAGTGTAGCCGAACCCAGTAGTCACTCACATTATTCTGAAACCTCTAGTGAGTCAGAGGAAGAAATTCCCATGGCTTCCGAGGACATGCAAAATACAGTGCCGATGATTGGCATGATGTCAATTATTGAGGGAGAATATCGAACATCTTTAGAATATGTGACCACCAATCAACATGAGATACCCATATACCTAGATGGTCTAAACCGATCCGTGGCCAGACTAAAGAAAGCTTCAGATGCTTACATAGTGCCGAAGCCAGCTGTTAAGTATGCAGGAGGATTTTATATGGACAAAAGGGATATCCAGTATGTTGTTACAGAACACCCTGAAAACATCAATGAACTTGGGAAAGAAAACAATGCTCATAACTTTAATGAAGAAGGAACGGAAGAGCAAGTAACCACGCCCAGAGGGAGATCTACTGTGACTAGGGTATGGAGAGGAGACCTAGTTCCTCAAGATGACTCATTAATGGATGTGTATTTGATCAATGGAATGGAGCATCTCCTTAGAGCCCACTCTTCATTATGGGAAGTAGCCCCTAACCCAGTTACTGTCTATGAGTTACAAGACCCTGAATTCCCCACCATTATCACATATTTGGACAAAAATCATAGGAGATACTGGCCTCTAACAGAGTCAGAAAGAGCAGGGTTGAAATATCAGAACATTCCAGTATTCCCCCCTAGGGATCAAGCCACTACTTCACAAAACCCACATGGAACCTTTGAGAATAATTCATTCCAACAGTCAGGACAAACACAACAAACACATATTCCAGTCAAACCACATGTACAGTTAGTTATGCCGTCAAATAACCCTAACTATCCACCTCAAGCACCTGTTGACCCAAGGAACGGAATTCCTGCCCCAGTCAGACCACCTGTGGTAAGAGGACCTGGTATACCCATTGGAAGACCAGTTTTCCCAGTGATGCCTAGACCACCTGAAGCAGGAAGAAGATTGAGACCTATTCAAGTTGCCAAATGTATGAGAAACCATTATGATGGCTCTAGCGAACCTTACAATCATATAGCTGAATTTAAGCAAGTAATCAGAGCTGAACAAGTGGAAGACTTTTTGATCCAATATGAATCTTTCGGTCTAACTTTGACAGACACAGCTTTAACTTGGTTTTAGCCATTAGACCCAAATAATTTTCAACACATGGAACAAGTCTATCAAGAAATGATTGAGGAATTCACTAAGTCTGGGATTAAAAACAACTCATCATCATTGATCCATAGTTTTAAGCAAGCTCCTACAGAATCACTGAGATGGGCAGCAACAAGATTTAAGCAGTATGTGGATAGATGCCCCGTGGAAGAGAGACCTACCCAAAACAAGATGGTGTCATTATTTTTGGAAGGATTAGTGAATCGATCATTAAGATCATTAGTATATGTGAAAAGAGTTCAAACTTTGCAAGAGTGTATGAAAGAATGTATCGACCTAGAAGACAATCTAGCAGAAGATCTGAAAATACCTCAAGGTAGTATCAAAAGTGAAGATTCAGCCAGCAGCACATCAAACCCTAAGAACAATGTAGAGGAAATAGCCGACTTAGTAGCAAAGAAGTTGAACATTCAAGGACAGAGGAACTACCCCAACAACCTAATGAGAGTGCCCATGCTTTGAAGATGTATGCATTGTGGAGGTGATCATCCTTCTCATTTGTGCACTAGGGGAGTGGTCCCACCACCTGCTTATGCTTACAATAGACCACCTATTCCGGGCCCTCTACAATATTACAGCATAGAACAAAAATACACAAATCACAGCACAGAAAATTGTCCTTACAATAGACAATCAAGACCAATACAACCGCTCATGAGACCTTATGGATACCCTCAGAGAGATCTAGGAGGAGAAGCCTTCAGATATCCCACATATCAGCAGCAGACACCAGCACCACGACCTTATGCCTAATCAAAGTTACACTCAACCACATCCAATGTTAGGACAACAACCACCCCATCCTCAAAATGTTGTCCCAGTGAAGGTGGCCCAACCTGAAGAAAACTTAGAAAGAGCGATCGTTCCAGCCACACCTTTGACTAGTAATGAAACATATGATCCATCCTATGACCATAGTCAAGGAAACTATCCCACTTATGAGAGCTCTATGATAGAATATGGACAAATGTACGACCCACATGCATATGGCATGGAAGCACCGGATAATTTTTACGGATATGAGCAGGATTATGTGTCATTGATGTACACAGCTCTGAGAGCACCCATACCCCCCGACCTATGAATAGATCGCTTGTACCTAGAGGACCATGTTATAGATGCGGAGGTGACCATTATATCAGAGAATGTACACTACCAAACCCACCACCACCACAGAGAGTTTGGGAAGGATACTGTAGTGATTGTGGTAAAAAACACATTTTCAGAGATTGCCCCAAGAACCCCAACAAGGTTAACTCTAACGTGCAGATTAACGTGATAGAAGTGATAGAGTCATCAGGGAGTGATAAGGAGTACACTGTGCCATTGAAAGCAATAACAAGAGCTAAAGCTAGAGAGACCCTAGAAAAAACTGAAGAAAATAATCAAGGTGACAGAGGAATGAGTATACCTGTACCCCAAGTAGCTGAAGACTCAGAGGATCCTGGAAAAAGTGTTACAAGTAAACCAACACAGAGATGGAAGAATCGTAGAGACATGATAAAGGAAAAGAAATTACGACAACAGATGGAGAAGAAAAAAAATGAACAAAGTCAAAAAGAGAAACAAGAAGTGGAAGGAGAAAATCGGAAAGGAACGTCTAAAAAAGAAGAGGTAGGATCAGTTTTAGCAGATCCCATGCCAGAAGAGTTAGCCATGTGGATTCAGGCATACAAGGCACGAATAAGAGCGGGACCAACCATTGAACAACATGAAAAAGAATATCCTAGAGGTGACTTAGAGAAAGAAAGGTTGGAGATATGCAAAAAGTTAATTGAAGTAGCTCAACAGACCTTAGAAAAACCTGCTCTTCAACTACCCAATTCACGAATTCCCGAAAAAGAATTCCAAAAGTGTGTCACCCCTAATGACCCCGAGAAACCCGAAGCAGGTGAGACACATAATAGAAATTACTGCGAAAATAAAAGGGAAGGATCCATTGTTCCCGAAGTAGAAGGGGAATGGCCTAAAGATTTGTGGGCAAGAGTCCAAGAAGACAGATGGAAGAAAGTGGAAAGAATTGAACCACCATTTGAAGAGCTAGAAGCAGAAGGTGAAATTGAAGATTCCATACCTGAACTAAATTCAGAAGAATTAATACCCATTGACCAAAGTGAAAAGGAAAATGACAGTGAAAAGGTCTTGCCCAATTACACAGGAGAACACGAACATAATTTAGAATTATATTGCATCCCCTCAATAAGGAAAAAAGGACCGAACCCATCAGTCCAAACCTCAGACATCATACAACACCTTAAAAAGGTAAAAATTCCTTGTACTCTAACCTTGGAAGAATTGTTGAAGATTAAACCACACTTGAAGGAGAAACTGACAAGTCAGTTGGAGATCAAGGCAAAAGAGACGGAGATGCCTGATGAAGTGGCCACAGTCAAAATTCCAATCGATAAGGTTGGAGATTTCAGTGAGGGAGATGAAGGAAACACTTGCCTTCCAATTACCTATAGGGGTTACACCACTAAAGCCATCTTAGATTCTGGAGCTGGAGTAGGAATAGCAACTAAAGAAATCTGGGAGAAATGGGGAAAACCTGCTTTAAGACCAACGCGCATGAAGATACAAATGGCAGACGGACACACTGAACGACCCTTGGGATTATTGGAACGAGTATTTTTTACCACATGTGGAGTTGAATTCGAACACACCTTAGTGATATGTCAATTTGAAAGGGCTAGCAATTATGAAATGATACTTGGAAGACCCTTCATGAGACAACTAAAGGTAGTGCAAGATTGGGGAAAAGATGCGGTATATCTACAGCATGAAGGAACCACCACAAGAATAAATCTCCACACATACACGTTTTAAGATGTTCCTCCCTTACAATGGAATCAGATTCATAAAGAAGAAGATGAGCAGTCGATTCATAGTATAGGTTCAAGTGATCAATCATGGATGAACGCAGACACTCATCTATGGATATGCCAAACTGCGAGAAAGGAAGAGGATAGGAGGAAAGGATGGAAGCACAGGCAGGGAATCGCTAGATCGGTACAAGATCCAGCCTATATGCCTCAAATATTCCTAGATGAAGAATTCGAACCTCATGGTTGGATGGAGATTTTAGCCACTCTTGATGTGTGTGTAAACGAAGAAGTGATAACCATGAATGAATGTATTGACAAGGAAGGCTATGACGTTAGTCTATATGTGGTAGTTCTTCAAGAGGCCGAAGAAGGGAAGTAATTGAAAAAGAATGGAAAGAGGATTACGAGAGCATTGAAATGGAACTTGAACATATGGAAACGAAAAATGAAACTCAAGAAGTAAGTGTCATAGCTAATGAAATAAATCACAAACCAACACAGGAAAAAAAGCTTGGATTAGATAGAGTAAAAAATGATGAAAACAACAAGCCTCAAGATCAATTTGAAGTGCCTGCCCACTTCAAAAAATATGAAGTAGAAGAGAGAAAAATTTCTATTCAAATGCCAAGACGAGAAGCTCAGTCAGGAATAGCATATGATAACAAAGAACAGACCAAGAAAATAGCAGTAACTTTAGAGGAAGGAGAAGAACGATGTACTTTTATAGGCCAAGATGTCTCAAAGGAAGAAGAGCAAGAGTTGATACAACTCATTCGAGAATATAGGGATGTCTTTGCGTGGACATATAAGGATTTGAAAGGAGTATATCCTTCCATATGCGCCCATAGAATCCCTATGACATCTGAGGCTAAACCTTCCAAACAAAGACCTTACACATATAATGATGTTTACTCAGCAAAGATCAAAGAAGAAATAGATAAGTTGTTAGATGTTGGGTTCATTTATGAGATCGAACACACGGAATGGGTGTCACCTTTGGTGGTTGTACCGAAAAAGAATGGAAAGTTAAGGGTATGTATTAATCTGAAAAAAGTAAATGCTGCCACCATAAGAGACAGTTACCCATTACCCATCACGGATCATCTTTTGGAAAGAGTGGCAGGGAAGGAAGTTTATAGTTTTTGGGACGGCTTTTCAGGGTATAATCAGGTAGCCATTGCTCCTGAGGACCAACATAAAACAACCTTTGCAACTGAATGGGGAGTATACGCCTTTAGGGTTATGCCTTTCGGCCTAACCAATGCCCCAGCCACTTTCCAAAGATTGATGTACCATGTATTCAAGGAGTTCCTGAGAAAGAGTATGGAGGTATACGTGGATGATTTATGCACTTATTCAGCTATACGATCAGAGCATATCCCTGAACTAGGAAAGATCTTTGCCAAATGTCGACAATATAGAGTATGCCTCAACCCAAAAAAATGTGTCTTCATGGTTCGACAAGGAAAAATATTAGGACATATTGTCTCTAAGAATGGAATCTCAACTGACGAAGACAAAATCAAAGTCATTCTGGATTAACCGAGACCAAAGACTGCTAAAGAAGTACAAGCATTTATGGGACATTGCGGATACTACCGAAGATTTATACATATGTATGCCATAATTGCTAGACCTCTTTATGCATTATTGACTCAGTTTAATTGGACTGAAGAATGTGAAAAGGCCTTTAACGAATTAAAGAGTTGATTGTGTTCAGCCCCAATCCTTCGAGTACCTAATTGGAACAAACCCTTTCACATTCACGTAGATGCTTCCAAGTTTGCCATTGGTTGCATCCTAGCTCAACCCGTAGATACAAGAAAATTAGATCACCCTATAGCCTATGCCAGTAGACAATTGAATCAAGCAGAACGCAATTATACCATGACTGAAAGAGAAGGTCTAGGAATGGTATACGCAATGAAAAATTTTTGACACTACTTATTGGCAAACAAATTCAAATTCTTCATTGATCATCAAGCTCTACTGTACTTAGTTAATAAGCCTTGTAATACGGGACGACTAGTACGATGGTTCCTATTGTTGATGGAATTTGATTTTGAAGTAGTGGTCAAGAAAGGAAATACCCACATTAGAGCAGATCTCTTATCAAGAATGACACATGGAGAACCACCCATAGGAGTACCAGATGATCTGCCGGATACGTACCTATTCAACCTCGAAGTATGTCCCCAATGGGCAGAAAAGTTGATCCCTATACTCACGCCTGGACCTAAAGATGGGATCACACCAAACCGAACCCAAGACCTATAGAAGACTAAAAACCTTCATATCATTGCTGGAAGTTTGTATCACCAAGACTCAAGTGGATTACTCATGAGATGCGTAGAAGAAGAGGAACAAGTAGTGTGGCTTCAAAAAGCACATGTAAATTAATGGAAAACTTATTTAAATGCAATCGGAACATGGCAAACATTGAAGAGATTAGACATATATTGGCCAACCATGCAAAGGGATACATATAACTATGTATCAGCCTGTCCAACTTGTCAAGAACGGAATCCAGAAGAGAACTCTAATTTATGCTACTCCACTGTAGCACCAAGATGGAGCATGCCTCTGGTGAAGTTCTTAAAGACCCAAGAGTACCCAGAAGGAGCCACTCTAGCAAGGAAATGTGCACTTGTAGAACAAAGCAAGGACTATGCTCTTATAGGAAAACAACTCTTTAAACAAGGAAGAGATAATCATTTGCGAATGTGCATTCATGAAGACGAGTATCTTGCTATTTTAGAGATGGCACATACAGGAGCTGCAGGAGGACATTTTTCTGCAGATAAAACAACAAAAATGATTCTTTTTGCAGGAATGTGGTGGCCAACTCTACATCAAGATGCAGTCACATATGTTCAACGGTGTGATACTTGTCAACGAACGAAATATCCAATTAGAAGAGATGAAATGCTGCTGAAACCCATGATGAGTGCCAGAGCCTTCACTAAATGGGGAATAGACTTCATAGGACCTATTAGCCCACCAGCTAAAGGATCCCATGCTGAGTACATAATCGTAGCCACAAACTATTTGACCAAATGGGTTGAAGCCAAAGCAACCAAGAAAAATGATGCAAGGACTACAACAAAGTTTCTCTTTGAGAACGTTTTCACTCGATTTGGACTACCAATAGGAATTGTGAGTGATAGAGGCACACACTTTGTGAATGAAGTTATAGAAGCCTTACTGAATGAATTCTTGGTAATTCATAAGAAATCAGCCCCTTATCACCCACAAGCCAATGGACAAGCCAAAAGTTCAAATAAAATCTTGTGTACAATTCTCACAAAAGTTGTGAACAATGGTAGATTGGATTGGGATAAACAATTACATCATGCTTTATGGGCATTCCAAGTAGCTTACAAGACCACCATAGGAACTACTCCTTTTAACTTAGTGTATGGACAAAATGCTATTTTGCCAATTGATTTCTTAATACCCACTCTCAGAGTAGCGACAACTTATGAGTGGACGGGACATGAACTATCAGCTCAATTGGATCAAATAGAAAAGTTACATGAAACTAGGTTACAAGCAGTAGCAGAGATATATGTTGCTAAAAAGGCGACAGAAAACCTATTTTGATGCTCATATCAAAGATAAAAACTTGAAAGAAGGAGACTTAGTTTTGGTATATACCCTGAAACAACATGCTAAGAAATTACAAAAAAGGGGATATGGCCCGTTAATCATCAATCGCATATCCACAAGTGGAGCCATCAGTTTAGCAACTCTAGATGGAGGTGTATTGCCAAACTATATCAGTGGTTGCCGAGTAAAAAAATATTTAGAGCCACTGACTGAAGAAATAATGTCACGACTAATAAGGGGTAAAAATAGGCGTATAGAGGAAGAAAGAATACGAGAAGAAGCTAGACAAGAAGTGCTAGAGTGGATCAGGAAACGAAAAGAGTGGATGAGAGAGAGAGATGAGAGATATCACCTAGGAGAGGAGCTCATCCCACTGGCCAACTTTAGGGCCATTGAAACCTAGGGCAACAAAGGAAGCAGCCATATTTGAATCTGGGAGCTGGAAAAAAAGAGTACCACTTAGTGGATGCACTCATTGACACAGGAGCTGCTATAAGCTGTATCACATTTTCATTAACCGAGAAACTTAAGGAAGAATTACGTCGCACAGCTGATTGGAATAGGAGGAAAGATCACACAGTGTATCGGAGAGATCACTTAACTTCTACATCTTGGAAACAACACTATGGAGCAAAAACTCTTAGTATGTCATGATCAGGACTTATTAGAAGAGCTCGTGTTAGGTCAAGACTGGATATACGAATATGAAGTGACTATTCAATTGGCCTTAGGATACATCTCGGCAAAGATAGGACATCGTGAAGTATTGAGCATGCTAGAAGAACGACCAACCAAAGCCAAAAGTATAGAACCGAGGACGCACTTAAATGAGCACAATGATGAATGTATGATCACTCGCACTATGGAAACTACTTCATCGAGTACATGTGAGGATGCCCTGAGTTTCGAGTGCACACAATCTTCTAATCTAGTCAATCACATGATTAGTGTCCTATCCAAAAACAGTCTCAATGAGGAACCGAGCACCAGAAAGGCAAGTCAGCAAGACTCTTACAAATCAGCACAAATTAGGATATACCCCATCCCTTACACTAGATAGGCTTGGATCCAAAAAGATCAAGTGAAAGTGTATCTTCAACAACAGAACTACTCACGACATCAGAAGGAACGACAGAATAAAAGTACATATCATGTTGGACACCTAGTTCCACAAAACATTGCTAGAGTATGGATTCCGAAGAAGGTGAGAGCTGCTCAGCCAACCCGAACACAAATATGGATTCCCAAGTCATGTACTCAAAGGACAATCCTCAAAAAGGACGAGTTAATGCACAAGGAGAATCAGTATGATGTAAAGGCAAAAAGACAGAAGATAAATTGCTACAGGATAGAGCACGAGTCTACATACGATTCATCCATCATTCCAAGCTTCAAAAAGCAGACAATGCAGAAGCATCATATGAGAAGCACTGCATTCACCAGGAATGTTGGGAACACAAATTCTCCCAATAGAATAAAGCAGATTTGGATGCTGAAAGACAAGACAAGTTGTATACATCTACCAAATAATTCGAGTTGCACACATTTGGAGTTACCAGAACCCAAAGTATGCATAATAGGGCCACATTACAAGGCCAAGCATTTGGCACAATTTTCTTCTATTTCAGGATAGTGAAGCACATTTCCCTCTTGGGAAATAGGAGAGCACATGTACACAATCTAAGAAATCACTCAAAAATTCATAATTGCTTCGGCTATGAACTAACTTTTCTGTTTTTCTTTCAGGCAAAAACATAAAAAATGTAAATAAGAATGAAAAAAATCCCAGGTATTACCCTTCTCACACCCACGGGGAAGGGACGATACTATTCACGCGGAGCATTGCCAATGTAATGAAAGACAAATGAAGGATGATTTTTAATACCATCTTGCCACTAATTACTGCTCTATATTGAGTGCAAATGGCATCTTCTAATTCCGAAGCTACGCAAGAGGAAGAGGTCCAGATTCTTCCCTTGGAATCAATAACTAAGGCAAGAGGTCATTGGTTTCTTTATGATCAACCAGTGTCCGAGTTTCTTTTCATGGCAACCATCAAGATCATGGAGAGAGATCACTACTTCCCTATCATGTCACAAGACTTCAAGACGATCATACAAGGATTACCACGTATGACAGATGTCTGGACAGAAGCTAGAATTGATGCATTCTTAAGACTTCCAATATATTTGCCAGATTTTCAGAGATGTACACAAGTGATGAATACACTCCAGTCGGCATCGAATAAGATCTCAGTCCCAGAGGCAAGAGTACT
Source organism: Ceratopteris richardii (assembly GCA_020310875.1). Classification (NCBI taxonomy): domain Eukaryota; kingdom Viridiplantae; phylum Streptophyta; class Polypodiopsida; order Polypodiales; family Pteridaceae; genus Ceratopteris; species Ceratopteris richardii. The sequence continues at coordinate 31,392,386 of CM035416.1, forward strand.
GGATAAAGTGGGTGCATGGAAAACCATTCAATTCACTCATGAGCTAATTAACAGAGCTTTCGGATGGAATCAAGAGGGACTCATGAATGTCAAAGATGAATGTCATGATCCGAAAAAGAGAATATTTTTGGAAATCAACAGAACGGATATTGAAGACTCTGTTCGCTTAGTTCACCAGCATTTTTTCTTTCCAAGTATGCATAGATACACAACACCTCAAAAGATTGTTGTGCAGCTACTCTCACATGCTATGAGGCAAGTAGGAAATCAAGTCAACATGACTCCATATGTTCAAGAACGCCTATTTGAAGCGAAGAAGAAGTGGAGTCAGAAAAAGTCCTTGAATGGAAGTTCGGCATTGACCTTACTCATTTATGAGGCACTTGAAATGAAGGATTGCTTACGCTTGATGCCAACCTCAACAGAGATGGCCAAATACGTAAAGTCAGCAACTATTCCAAAGAAAAAGAAAACAGTCATCACTGTTGAAGAAGTAGGAACCAGTTCAAAGACACCTATGAGAGGAACTAAACGCCTAAGAGAGGAAGAAGCTCAAGGGACACCACAATCAAAGAGAACACATGTATTACCGAAGATTCCTGTGATACAGCAGCCAATAACCAAGAGAGACCTCTCTGCAGCCCTGGAAGAAACGCATCAGTATATGCGGGGGAAAGTAAATTTGAATATTCAAGGTCGCCATTACAGACAAGAAAGCTAGGAAAAGAAACCGAAGGATAAAGAACATACTCATAAAGTACCTTCCAGATACAAAGAAATAGGGTTGGAGGAATCAAGCTCTAATGAGGAATCAAGCCCTGAGAAGGACACCCTAGATACTGACATACGAATAGAAACACACAATGAGGATTGGACAGAGATCAATCAAGTCGAAGTCACACCTGACAACCAATAGGCACACGCAAAGAGCATGGAAGAATCCATTGAACCAGTGCACGTAATTCAATTGAATGATAAGTCAAAGATAAGCATCAAGGAAGTTCCAATGACTAATAAAGATGTAGTGCCACCTATCAAAGAGGAAATACAAACTCCAGTGGACCAGGACTCAACCCTACAACCAAATAAGGAGCCAATTATGATTGAAGTGCCTGATGATACACCTCAAGGCAAGATTGACCACATGGAGGCTGAGCCAAGGATCCAACTTCATATTAGGCAGCCCCATGATACTATGTTACACGTGGCACAAGGGAAAGATGTGACAACAGGAGCAGAACCTAGTATCCCTACCACATGGTTAAATGTGGATGTTACTCAATTGAAACCTGTTGTCAAGCAAATGATACAAACGGCCATGGACACGCAACAGCAAATGATGGACATCGATGCAGATTATGACAAGGCTATGCGGGAGAAGAATCAGTTTCAAATCATGAGTGAACAACTGTCCGCAAAGCTCATCCAGGCCTAGAAAGAGATTGCAACCAAAGGAACGGAGTTACTCGCAGTAAAAACACAATGTGATACATTGATGCACCAACATCATCAACTCCAGGCATGATTGACAGACTTACAAAGATTACATGAAGCCAGTGAAGCCGACAAAGAGAGAATGAAAGCTCAAAGCAACTTGCTCGAAACAAAACTTAAGGTGTATATGGAGGAAAATGATAGCTTACGGAGCCGCAATAAAGAACTGATGAAGGCATTACTATATGACCAGCCTATCAAAAAACAAGAGACTACAGCTATTGACCAGAAAGAATTAAGAGATCAGATTGAGAAATATGCAGATCTGCTGAAACAAGAGCAAATCCTAAGAGAAGAATGGGAATAAAAATACATGAATGAAACTAAGGAGCTCACGAAACAGTTAAACATCGCCAATGGAAAACTTGCAGTGAGTTACAGTGAAAATATGGATCATGTAGCAGAAATTGGTAATGAACTGCTTGCAGCAAAAGAAGCACTCAGAGCAGCTATGCAAGAAATTAAAGCGAAGACTGAACGCATAGCACAATTAGAGACCAAAGCAGAATAGAAAGCATCAATTGGGACACCAATAGAGCCAACAAAAGAAAATCCTACTGACGAGGTAGAGGTACATCCTCTATCTCCCCCGATTTATAATTCTCCAATGAAAGAGCAGATGGCGGAAACACATGATGATCATCCAATGTCATACACTACAGAAATAGGTCAGAAGGAACGGGCACTATTGGTGTCCCGGTTGATAGAAAATTTTGAAAATGAAGTCATCAAAGTCATGAAAGAAGCAAGGATTAAAGGTAAAGACTTGGAGACGATCATGAAGCCTTTCAACATTTTGTATGGACTATTGAAAGAGAAAACAAGGCAATACATAAAGAAGATCACACAGAAAAATCCAGACGAACAGGTGCAGTTCAACAATGACACGTTCAACTATACTCAAGAGGAATTTGAAGCATCACAGCCTGTTTGGAGGAGAAAATTTTTGGAGAAACATCCTACATTATGGGTGCACTGGCAAGCAGCCCCATACTCATTACAGGTAAATCCTTCTTTTTGTCCAACACCACGTCGCCGAGAAGCCAGAGAATTTTTGGACATGCAACAGAGTGGTGCTATCAATAAACAATGGCTGAATTATCCACTACTCCCAAGTCCACCTCATAATTATCTACCAACGGAAGACTACATGGTAAAAACCATTGAATTTTGGCTGCAGAGTTATGCAACAGTACCCGATTTAACTATCAAGATGACCAATAAAATACTCAGTATGATACTTACAGTATTAAAGGTCTTCAAACACGCGGCATATACATTTTTAAACTTCATTGGCATTAATCAGGGAACATATATTCTCGTTTTTTATTTGTCTGTTTTGCCTAGCCAACCCACAATAATGGCATATTATTTTAGGCTTATGTTTTTACCGAGTACATTCATGCAAACCTTCGAAGAAGCGTTCTTTACAGGGTTTTTTGAAATTGATTCAGAAATCTTTTTAAAGATGTCATCCGACTTGAATGCCCGATTAGTGGCATATGAGCTAAGCTTCTTCGCTGATCATAGACAGCCGCCACATGATGATGTGAAAGTAGAATAGTGGAAGCAACTTATGATTCGTGAAGCTAATCTACTTAATGAAACAGAGCAAAAAGTATACAGAACATACTCCTGTCGACTTCCAAAGCCTGTCTGAGACGACAGAGTTCAGGAGGGGGGCAGTGTTGAGGGAGAGTCAAGTAAAAAGAAGAAAAGAAGAAGACAAAGAAAGAAACTTCATTAAAAAGATCATATCTGAAGATACATCTTTGCAAGAAGCCCCGCAAGGGCGCAACACCCATCTCTACACAGAGCCCCGCATGGGCACATATCAAGGAAAAAGCACGTAGGTGGAAGGAGGAACCAGGGCCAGGAAAGTATCCGTGAAGAAGTGCAAGAAGATATCCAGTGGTTCCGAAACCACAAGAAGGTCCTTCAACATCTGGGTCTTTGGAAGGTCCAGATCGAAGGCTGAAACACATCCTCATACCTTCCACTGATGGCGTGCGTGGCAACCCGCTTAACAGGCAACATAAATGCATCAGGCCCAGAGGATGTAAAAGAAGAATCAAGAACATGCCATCAAAACTGAACACCTGTTTAACAAACAGGCAGAACCGACCAAAAGATGCATGCGGATAAAAAACTGAAGACAAGAAGTAAAGATTGTCAAGGGTCGACAGAGACAAAGAGGGGGAGAGTGTTGCAGAGCGAAGAAGAGCACAAGGCAGAGAAAAAGATGGGCCCCAAAATTTTTCCGATTTGGACACCTTATTTTTGTATCATAATCATTTTGTAATATAATTTTCGATGTAAAAGCACTAGAGGAGTCCTCTAGATGCATCCCCAAAGAAGATTAGTAGCTTACCCATGTAAATTAGTAGGAAATTAGCTTTTTAGTGAATAAAGTGCCGGTCTCTTGTGTGAAAGGACCATTTTTAGGGCACATGTATATAAGTCAATTTGTGACTCTCTGTAAAGACTTTTTGCCATTGTGATAATCAAGAGCACAAAATTTCGAATTTGTGTCTTCTCCTCTCTGTATCTTCTTCTTTGTGAGCTTGTATGCATGTGTGTTGCTTGAAAAGAGTGTTAGGAAGTGTTGTCTATCCATGAAAGTGTTTGTTTGCTGTGGTTAAGGTGTGTGTGAAGTGTAGGAAGTGTTGAAGTGTAGGAAGGTCATTCCCGCGACTCAGTATTTTGCTTATAACTTGAAGCAGAAGTGTCAGAATTGAGTGAAAATACCACCATTGGATGCGTCTTCTCGAGAGCTTCGAAACGCATATGTATTTTCTATATTCGGAGTTTTGAGCTGAGAGAAAAGTTCAATTTACTGTTGGCTGCTGCTCCAAGTATCGTGACACCATGACTGACAGTTGAAGCTTGTTTGGATTAGTCTTTGCCTTGTTTGCACTCTTTGGGAAGCCCATTCACATTGATCATTACTTGAATGCATGTCTTCATACACTCGGCTAGGTTTTGATACTCCTTGGATTGATAAATAAAGCGTGAATCTCCACTATATGCACTTGAGGGGGATTGAGGTATAGTCTCTTTCTCCACAAGTCCCTAAGTTGGAATGTAGGTACACAGCCACCTCAAATGCCATATTCAATAAATCCATCAGACCAACAAAGTGCCCATTGTGACCAAAGCAACACCCATTTATCAAGGCATGGCACAACAACCTCAAATACCACAAGTGCAAATTGTAAGAACTGACTTCTATAGAAGGCTCAGACCTTCCCAAGTGGAAAAGTGTGTGTGAGGTAGGAGTTAAATTTGCTTTTATAACTAAATTTTCTTTTATAACTAAATTTTCTAAGACAAGAGTTAAGCATGCTACACTTATGTGTTCTTCAAGTAGCTTTGATATGAAGCTTTTCCCTATACATGTGCATTTTTTACTCTTGTGCTAGCTAGAGGTTTATTCCACGTGTTATTACATACATGATACACTCATATGTGGAGGACTTTATATTTAGGGATATTATTCATCTCTTACCCCAGTTATGTTCATCATTAATAGAGAGGGGTATTCCAACGAGCATAGACACTTGTCCTTAGTGCCACTCAGATATCTCAAAATCATCTTGACCACTTCCCAATGTTTCTTGCCAAGATTAGACATATATCTGCTCACAACTCCCACTGCAAATGCAATGTCTGGTCCCGTAGCTACGATAGCATACATGAGACTAGCAATAGCAGACTGATAGGGAATTTCGGTCATGAATTCATTTTCCTCATCTGATTTGGGGCAACCATCCTTGCTTAGTTTCACGTATGTGGGTAAAGGTGTACTCAATGCCTTTTCCACTCTACATATTGAACCTATGAAGTACTTTGGATATGTACTCACTTTGAGACAAGTATATTCATATTTTGCTCTTATCACGAGTAATGAGCATGCCAAGAATATGTTTGGCATCCCCCAAATCCTTCATATCAAATGTCTGACTCAACTTCTTTTTGAGAATTGACAAGTCATAAGAGGACTTCCTAGCAATCAACATATAATCGACATAAAGTATCAAGCATATCAAGCTTCCATCTGAGCATCTCTTTGTGTAGAGACAATGATCCTCATTTCTTTGAGAATAGACTTGAGACTTCATAAAAGCATCAAAATTTTGGTACCATTGTCTAGGGGACTGTTTAAGTCCATACAAGCTCTTCTTGAGCTTACAAACTAGACTTTCCTTGCCAAGAACTACATAAACCTCTGGTTGTTCCATATAGATCTCATCTGTAAGATCTCCATGCAAGAAATCAGTTTTCACATCCATTTGGACTAGCTCTAAGTCCTCCATTGCAATGAATCCAAGCAACATGCATAGGGTAGTCATCCTGACCACTGGAGAGAAGATTTCTTCGAAGTCAACACCATATTTTTGCTCAAAACCCTTTGCAACAAGTCGTGATTTATACTTTGAGAAGCACTATCTAATGCGAATTTCAGCTTATATAGCCATTTACATGGTAAAGCTTTCTTGCCCTTTGGCAAATGTACTAAATCCCAAGTACCAGTCTTGTGAATAGAATCCAACTCACTCTTCATGGCATGCTCCCACTTGACATGATCCTCTGTCTGCATAGCCTCTTTGTAGCAAGAAGGCTCACCAACATCTGTTAGCATAACAAAATCTAAACCTAGAACATATCTATCAGGTAGATGTGAGACATGTGCAGAGCATCTCAATGGTTGCTAAACAAGAACATCTGATCGGACATTCTCTTGAACATCCCTATGTGTAGCATTTTTAAGCATGCTAATTGGAGGACTAGTATCCTCAAACACCAATCTTCTCATCTCAACCTCCTTAATGGGTTGTTTATGCATCTTAGACTCATTGAAATTGACATCACGACTTCTGATCACTGACCGTGTTTCAGGATCCCATAAGCGATGTCCAAATTGTCCTTCTCGACCATATCCAAGAAAAATGCATTTCTTTGACTTATGGTCCACCTTTTGTATAATATTCTTGGGTATATGAACATATGCTTCACACCCAAAAACTCGAAGATGATCATAATATGGTGGCTTCCCTGTCCATAACTCTTGTGCCACTTTTAGACCTTTAGCAATACTAGATGAAAGGTTAATCTTATGAACTGCAATCAATACTGCTTCTGCCCAAAAGCCTTGTGAGAGGTTTGCATGATGCAACATAGAAACTAGTCTATCTTGAATAGCTCTTTTCATCTTTTTAGCTACACCATTCTGTACTCATGTATAAGGAGTTGTAAACTCTCTATGAATCCCTCTAGACTGACAGAAAAGGCTGAATTCATGTGAGGTATACTCACCCCCATTATCTGAACGTAAAGCCTTAAGCTTAGTTCCTTTTTCAGTCTCAACTAAAGCAAGCCATTTTCTGAAAGTAGGGAATACCTCATCCTTCAATTTGATAGGATATACCCAAACTTTTCTAGTAGCATCATCTATGAAAGTGACAAAGTAAAGAGAACCACCTAAGGACGTAGTGGGCATAATTAGAGAACCATTCTGTGTGTGGTGTCACATGGAAAGAAGCACCAAAATCTAGTAGACACGTGTGGGAAAGAGAATCAGTCATAAGAGCCTCAGTTAGCACAATACTATCAAGTGTCAACACATCAACATCATCAGAAATAGCATTAATCTCTTCAATCTTCGCAGTCGAAGTAGATGGTGCAGGTAACTGTTTAACATGCCCCTCAACATTCTGTCCTTTACCTTTAGCATTCTTTAATATAACAATATTTCTTCATGTGACCTTTCTTATGAAAATAATGGCATTCAATATCCCTCTTTCTTGATTTACTTCTACTTTTATTCTGTTGACCATTATTTTCCTTATTTTTGCTCCTTCCACGTTGCTAATTCTTTCCTTGGTAAGAATCACGAACATTATATGCATCTCCACTTTGATTGCCAACCATAGATTTTCTACGAATCTCCTCACTCTCCACATATGTAATCATAGACGAGTTTACCACCAGGTGCACTATTGCTAATAGTTGTGCAAAACGTATCCCATGATGATGGCAAGGTGCATAATAGCAATATTGCTTTCATTTCATTATCCATATCCATTTTCTGAGCTTGTAATTGGGAGAATATAGCATCAAACTCATTAAGCAACACTATCTGTGTCCTTAATGCAAAGGTCATATAATTTTCTCATCAGATACACTTTATTTGATGTTGTCTCTTTTTCATATGTATTGCATAACTTCTTCCAAAGCTCCTCTACACTTTCACAGTCTAATATTGTAAAGTAAACATTATCTGCCAGGTGCAAGTGAATGGTAGACCTCGCCATTTCATCTAACTCATCCCAATCATCTTCATCCATGTCAGCAAGCTTCTTTGAAATCCCATTTACTGGCTTCCATTGCCTCGTTTGAATCAGCACATCTTTAATGTGATTCTTCCATAGAGCAAAGTTTGTGCTATGAAATCTTTGAATCTCAAAATGGTCTTTGCCCTGCAAGTTACAACTGCTCCTCGGAACACATGCACTAGACCCTGATCCACCAGATGTGCCTGAGACCTGTGATGCCATGATGGTAGAGAATTGAATAAAATGATAATGGAGCTAGAAGAGTCCAAACACCAATGAATAAGTGTATCAAGGAGTAAATCGACCACTGTATAGTTGACAAAACAAAAAATCTAGAAAAATTTTGCCATAGTATCCTCTACAAAATGAGCATATGACCAGTGTCAAAATATCATAAAACTGCAAGTAGTGACATGTTTACCTGCATAGTGAATCACTAACTCCACTACATATAATCAGTTACCCAAGCCAACTAGGATTATCGAGCACCTCTGAACAACTATCATACATCTCCTATGGCGAGGCTGGGTAAGTCTTCCACCTACATCGCCGAAGAGACCCCGACATCTGGGTGTCCCCGAGTTAAGAAAACCTCACCATGACCCTCTTTATCAAACATAAAAGGCTTTATGCAAAAAACATGACCATTATATCAATGACCACATGGACGTACATAAGCGATATCCACAAAAGCATACATGATGTGTATGTGCTCAATATATGCAGTAAAATGACACTAAAAGGATGAATGCACAACCCAAAAACTAGCCAACAACATCTGCAAGTGTCTGTCAACTTTGATGCTTTAGGCCCAAAAAACTACATAAATTTGCAGAGGTTGCTCCCACCAAAACTAAAAACCTTTCTAGAAACTTGTAGTTTTATGAGTGTGGTTGAAAACACAGCCCCAAATGTTGATATTTATTATCAGAAAAGTACAAAGAACGCTCTTCTTGATGTTCTTGGACCTGTGCTCTGATATCAATGAAGTTTTTCATTGGCGATGCACCACAGTGCACTCTTCTTCTTGAGAGTTCCACGATGATATCCTCATAGTAGAAAACTGAGATCCTAGGGCCACACATGGTACTACCTACAGAGGCTACAAAATATGCAGAAAAACACACTACATAGGGAGCACAAACACAAACTTCTTAGGTGTTACGAATGCAATTGAACTTCGAGTCTCTGATTGACCAAGCCACTATATGTTTTATTAAAGAACATATACAAAGAAATGTCCGGTGGCCATTTTGCCTTTCACATGGAAACTAATGGTAACATTCATTTCAAGATTCATTTCAACTTTCATTGAAGTATTTTGTTACATTCTTGTTCTTTAGTGAAATGTCGGGCAACAATGACTTGTTTCTGATGCTTCAAGTTGAAGATAAGCCTGATGGAACCAACTATCCAATGTGGTCTTACATGATGAAATATATTATCATTGCAAAACAACTATGGAACACAGTGGCAAATGTAGATCAAGACCCCAACTTCTTCTACTTCATAGTCTACTATCACAAATGGAGCTTCTTCTTCAAGTATAGTGGTTATTCCTTGTCAATCTACATAAGAGCAACTTAGATGGTATGGAAAAGATGCTTAAGCTCATGCATTGAGACATATTCCGTCATGCTTAAGCTCATTCCACATATTCTGTCAAGTTATACATCAAGTCAAGCATGAGACACTCTTGCTTCTTTGTATGTTGTGCATAATGAAGCAATATTGCATACTTGAGGATGTATCTATGGCTGGAAATGAGTTTGTGGATGTGTATATGACATGCATCAAAGACTTGAACGAGCAATTGACAAACATAGATGAGATTATTTTGGATACATCACTCATCTCTACATTGTTGAAAGGATTACGAGAATATTTTCAAAGCTTTGCCACTACACTCATTTGGTTGCAAAAGGGAATCAAAATATGTGTATGCATTTGATGAGATTATGTTTCTTCTTTTGCAAGAAGAGCAACCTAGAGTGAATATGAGTGGTTTGATTGAGGGAACGCAAGCACCTTCTATCTCACAAAAAGAGAAAAGCATGTATGGTTCAACTTTGGGTTCATCAAAACCAAAGTCTTAGCCTTTCTCTTCCACTCATTCCTCTAATGATGCTAATTTGAAGAAAACAAAGAGTTGCAAATGTTTTTAGAAGGCCAGTCATACTTTGATGAGTTTAGAAAGCTTGCTAAGCACAATGAAAAGAAGAAGGAATTTGACATCTCTATTGTTGAAAATTCTTCAACTACAAAGAATGATGAAGCCAACATGGATCAAGATTTTTGACCATGTGTTGTTAAATTTCATTATGATCCATCATCGCATTCTAAATGTATGGTTGTGAGTGAATTTGATTTAGATTGGTTCTTTGATAGTGGTGCTTCAAGCACATAACTTCATGCAAAAGGTTTTTTGCATATTTAAAAGATGCATCCAAAGGAGGACATGCCATTTGTGCAAACAATGCCTCTTATCCTATCATTGAAGGAGGAACTGAGCTTACGACTACAAATGGATGTGTGGTACTCTTGAAAAATGCATTTTATGTACCCGATATCAAGAAGTACTTAACTTCAGATCCTTTGATTACCAAAGTTGGATTTCATGTACGCTTTGTTGTTTATAAGTGCATGGCTCATGATTTCAAGTCCGATACATCATCCAATAGTTTGTATCACTTGGATACATAGAAGAGGATTGCCTCAAATGCCTTGGTTGCTCATACTTCCTCTATGGTTGAAATGGAGCTTTGACGATCTCATTTTGATCACTTGAACTTGAAAAGTTTGCTTTACTTACAAAAGGTGTACATGGTTATTGGTTTTCCAACACTTGAATCCATTGAAAACCATGCATGTAAAGGTTGCATTCTTAGAAAAATGTATCATGCATCTTTTCATAAATATAGTCATACACACACTACAAGAAAATTGAAGTTTATTTGATGTATGTGGTCTCATCAAGACTCCATCTTTTGGGAAAAATATATATTTTTTTTACCTTCATTGATGATGTTACTCGCCATACATGGATGTATCCGGTGAAAAAAAATAATGAGTTAATTTATTTATTCAAAGCACTTTTAGCTATGGCTGATTTTTTTTAGAAAACAAGCTTTTGATTCTACACACAGATCGGGGTGGTGAATACATCTCACATGAGTTTAATGCTTTTCTTCATGAAAGAGGAATTTCACACCAATGTATAATGCCATATACACCACAGTAAAATGGTGTTGTATAGCATAAAAATAGGAAAATCCTTGAAATGGCACGGTGTATGGTTAAAGGAAAGCACTTCCTAACAAGTTTTGGATGGAAGCGGTCATGGGTGCAAACTATGTATTGAATCACTACCCTAAAATAGCATTAAGATTCATAGCTCCTTTTGAGGCTTGGAATGGACATAAACCTATGCTTAGTCATATGCACATGTATGGTTGTTTGGCATATGCTTTTCTACCATCACAACATCAAAAAATTGATGACAAGACAAAGAAATTCATATTTGTTGGTTATAGTGCTAAAAGTAAGGGATAACATTTGTACCATCCATCGATAAACACAATTATTGTGATTTGAGGTGTGGAATTTACACAAAATTCATTTTTCTCTCTACTTGAATGTAAAAAATAGCCAATACTTAGCTCACAAAGTGTGTTTGATACACTCATGATTTTTTTCCAAAGTGATGCACTTGATTATGGCTATATAGACCAACCACGTGAGGTTCAAAGGGATGAAAAATTACGAAAAGATAGAGCTGAAAATGCAGATGTTATCTAGCCAAACATGGTTGAAATTTTCTAGCCAAACATCATTGGAACTATTGGAAATTTGTAGCCAACCTAAAGAGGTTGGAAAGTACATCAATTGGACATTAAAACAGCTTTCTTGAATGGTGATTTGCAAGAGGAGGTTTATGTGAAGCAACCTCCTTGAATTTCCATGAAAGGGCAAAAGAATATGTTTTTTCTCTTGCATAAATCCTTTCATGGTCTCAATCAATCTGCATGTGCATGCTATGAAAAAATCCATAAGCACTTGATTTCTCTTGGGTTCACATGTAGTCCCAATGAAGGCACACAAGTGCACAAAGATGGGGATGTTCTTACAATGCTTGTTCTTTATGTTGATACATACTCTTGACTGGGTCATGTGATGCAAAACTTGATATTTTTATGCTTGATTTGTAGCATGCTTTTGATGTCACTTATCATCTTTTGAGCTACTATATTGGCATCTAATTTGTATCCATTGAGGGGGAAAGGTTATGCATCAAGCAAAGTATGTGAAAAAACTAATTCAGTGTTTTGCCTTTGAGGATTGTAAGCCACATTCTACACCAATGGAGAAAGTATTTAAGTTGTCAATTGAGGATTCTAGTGATGTATTTGACACTCCTTTATCAGCAAGTTGTGGGATGTCTTATATATGCATGCGACACAAGGACTCATATACAACATGCACTTTCCTAGTTTAGTCAATTCATTCATAACCCTAGCACTAAGCATTGGCAAGCGGTGAAACGCGTTTTTAGATATCTCAAAGGCACTTTGATAGAGATATTCAACCATGCTTGCATGCTTTTACAAACAGTGATTGGGCTAGTTGTTATGATACTCACATGTACACTAGTAGTAATTGCTTTTTCCTTGGAGACTCATGCATATCTTTATTGAGTCAGAAGCAACCTATAGTAGTGACAACCTATACGAATCCCATTCCTCTTCAAACCAATTATATTTTTTCAAAAGTTTTAATTTCTTATTGAATGTCCTTATGTATTCACACTACTTGGTCTTAGGTACCAAGATAGGATCTAAGTGCATCTCACAATCATATTCCTTGATGCTATATTCTCATACTTTTGTGATTCTTAAGATTCCCCCTTTATATATTTGAATTATTCCTTGATACACGTAATACTCTCTTAATTCTCTTCCTTGGGATCATTTTCTTAGTGTCATAGAACTATTAAAGCTTAGTCTAGAAATTACTTGATAAAAATGGTGAAATCTAAATTTCTTAACCATTTATAAGATCAATTAGAAAGGATACATGAGATGGGTTTCATGAGGAAGCACCAATGGGTGCTTATAATTTCAAGTGAGTATCTAGGCTAGTCCCTAGCATAATTTTGTAGAGGATTCAGCTCAAAGGGTCTATATGTGAGAGAGGAGAAATGAATCAAGAGGCACACACATTAGATGAAAAGGTCTTTCCAACCAAGCATGCGAGCCACTTACTTATAGGTGGCTAAGAACTCACTCAACCTCTCTTTCCCCAACCAATTTTCCTAATAAAGGAACAATGTGTGATGATATACTTCTCATACAATGTAGACAACCCCAAGACTAATATGAAATCATGGTAATCATACTTAAGTCTATGGACTACCCATTTGTGAAATCTGCATACACAAATTTGCACTCCCTATTCTCTAGTTTTTTGCATTTTTTATAGGTTTGCAGATGTAGTTACAAAGACTAATTGAGATGACATCCAAAAGGAGAACCTATGCACAAGTCGATAGTCTACATAGTGTGACCAAAACCTACAACCTATGCAACTCCAAGGCTTATGACCAAGGCATAGACCTTGGCATGCCTTGTCATCAAAATCACCAAAGTCACCATTGGAATTGTTGGCTACAGGAGGGAGGACTCAATGATCAAGGGAGATGATTATTCCTCGTACTTCTTGGAAGATCACTCATCCTAAATATATTCCCTAAAGCTCTCTTAACTAGAAAATTCTTACCACTGAGCTACACCTCTTTGGTGATTGAAAAAGCATAAATACTAAGGTTTTACTTATCTTGAGCATTATTTGAGTCTTCATAACTCTCTTGATGGCCTCATGGAGCTTATTTGAAGTTGTTCATTGGGAGATTATTGGATCCATTTTGGAGTTCTTTGGTGCATATTTCTCTTTGCACATGCCTCAATTATGTTGGAAACAACCACTACTTATTAACAAATCATCAATTGTTGTCAGGTTATTTTGCATGTGTGTGTTGAGCCTTGCATAAGATTGATCTTGGGTTGATTTTTCTCTCTTTAACTTAGCTATATGTTTGCACTTCTTGCATATATCGGTTAAGCACACACACTATGCATGCCTCTATGGACACCACCTATGTACATTCATATGGTATGACATAGGGGTTACATTTTAGATAAACCTTTGACATGCTAAAGAGGATCTCGGTGAGGTTTTCTTAACTAGGAAGCATATAGATGTTAGGATCTCTTTGGTGATGCAGGTGGAAGACGTATCCTAGCCTTGTCATAGGAGATGTATGCTAGTGGACTTAAAGGTGCTTGTTGGAAGCAGTCAGAGGCACAGTCAGAGGCATAGACGACATGGAAGCATGTAAAGACGGAGCAGGGAGCCAGTCGGATCATTTTTTCAAACAATTATTTTTTTATTACCTCTTCAAATATCCAACAGTGATTTTCATCACTCTTGTAACATATGTAATATAGACAAAACCCCATTTTGTAATTCATAGCTCCATTTTGTGCAAGCCGAGGAGTCCTCGAGCTTGAGGAGCTTAGGTAGAATGCGCATACCAATTTTCGTTATTTTTAGACATCGTTTAACCTTCCAAATAGCCTCTAGGACCTATTTTTTAACTAGGCTGGTCACTAGATGTGAAACCGGTCAAAACTAGTCTAGAAACTATAAAAAGAGCTAGAGAGCTCATTTTTGAGGTTGGTTCATTTTGGTTAGTGTGAGCTTAGAGCTAGTTTGAGCTTGTAATAGTGATCTTGAGGAATAGAACTAATTTCCCACCTTCCATTGTGTCTTGCTTGTCTCTTCATTGTGCGTGTGTATGTGTGTGTGCATCTTTGTACTTCTCACCTTCACTCTCACATCATCTCACATTCACGATCTTCATATCACTCCTACCTCTCCCACGGATTGACATTAAGGAGGTGAAGCTTCTTACGTGGTTCTCACCATTGTGCTAGAGCAACACCAAATTTGGCGCCGTTGCCGGGGATCGAGTCTGGGACGAATGTGTGATGGTAAGAGTATAGCAAGAAGTGGCGTTGGAAGGTAAAAATTTCAGTTTTTGTTGTTGTTTTTACTTAGTTTTTAGTGTGTTTCACCTTCCCCATACTCCATCTTCATCATCGCATCATCATCTTCATCTCCAAAAAAATCAGAAAATTCACCATATCCATCCATTCACCTCATTTCCCCTCATTTGTGCATGCGAGAGAGCGAGAGAGAACTTTTGTGCTTGTGTGTGCTTGTGTTTTCTTGAGTTTTCTTGCAGGTACAGAGCTCCCGTGCATCAGGAAAGCTTGGAAAAGGTAAAAATTTACTCTCTGTCAAAGATCTGCCGAGTGTGGCGGACCATCGCGATGGTCTGCAACCTTCAGAATTTTTGGTAGGCGACCACACCACGAGGTAGGCGACCCTTGCGCTTGCACGAATCCACAGGCGCATCTCAAAAATCATAAGTTTGGTGGACCATCGCGATTGGCTCGGACCATCGCGATTGTGTCGCACCATCGCGATAGGCTCACGCCATCGCGACGGCTCGGTCGGACCATCGCGACGGTTCACTTGAGCCATCGCCACAGTTCACTTGGACCATCGCGATTGTTCAGCTGACCCCGGACCATCGCGATTGGCTCATGCCATCGCCACGACAGTGCCACGTGTCACGATAGACCATCGCGACGGTTCATTTTTTGGACCATCGCGACAGCCCAAAATCGGACCATCGCGATTGGCTCACGCCATCACACTTGTGACCATCGCGACGGTTCACTCCGGACCATCGCGATTGTCCACCTTTGACCGTTGACCGCGCCATCGCGATTGTCTGCCTGATCACGCCATCGCGATGGTCCATTTCCACGCCATCGCGATCGTTCACTTCGGGCCATCGCGACGGTTCATCATTTTGCACCATCGCGATTGTCCAAATTCCACGCCATCGCGACGGTTCGCTTGGACCATCGCGACGGTCCCAGACCATCGCGATTGTGCACCCTCATCGCAAATTTTGGGCTCCAATTTTTGACCAATTTTGAGGGTATTTTTGAGAAATTTTTGGACCATTAGACTCATAGGAGACCCCTTAGCTCATATTTGAAGGAAAATCTGATTGTCAGTTTTTACCCCCCAGGGCCTGAACGCTCATAACTTTTTCATCCGAAGTCCGTTTTTTGAGCTTAATAGCTCGTTAGAAAGCTCGTGACGAGTACTACGTGACCTAGTTAGGGACTAGGAAGCCAGGGGGCAAGTATTGAAATTTTGGGCAAAAGGGAAGGGACTAAAAAAGTGTGTATGCTCAAGTGTTTGATCACCTTGTGAATTGGTCTAATATTGGAATTTTTCAGGTCTAGCAAGGGCAATCAAAAGCAAGCAAGCAAGGCAGTGAAGACAGCAAAGCTTGGGAAGCGCGGCTTCTTGGGCAACAGAGCATCAGAGCAACCAGAAAAGCCGACTCGAGGTTGGAAGATTACTCAACCCCCTCAGTCAATTCTCAGCTTAGGCTAAACGGTAGTTGTGGATTTAAGACGATAGGAATGCCTCAAGTTCAAGATACCTAATTCTTTCAAGTTTAAGACTTAAAGTAAAGGTGTGTGTGAAGAAAACCTAAAGAAAAGAACCTAAGTCTGACGGAACGAGAACTCAAAATCATCACGGAAAGTCGAATTCCTGACGCATAAATTAAGACAAGAATCCAAAGAAAATTAAAAAAGATCAAGAAAGTAATAACAAAGAACCAGTAACGATCTAAGTGTGTGACTTAGTGAGCAAGGAAGGAAATTAATGAACCTTAGATCGGGCAAATATATAGGTAAGTCGGACCGACGAAGCCTTAGATCATCAGAGGCTAGTGTAAGAACTACTGCTCGATCGTGGGCTCAGCAGTTGAATAGTAATTACCCCTACGAGAGCTCAGAGACTAGCGAATCAGAAATGGCATTTAGCGCAGACAGACCAGAAGGAGGGTCTAATGTAGCATATTTAGAAAAACCTGAAGGACCCTATAGAACGCAACTAGAGTTTCTCCGAACCAACCGACTAGGTGCTCGCATCTATGAGGATGGTTTGCGAAGGCAAGTGGTGCAACTGCACAACCCTGATCAACCCATTGGATTGGAAAGACCAGTGGTGAAATTTGAGAGAGACGCTTACATAGACAAAGAAGGAACCATGTACGTCCTAAGTACGCAACCAAACGATACTAATGAGTTTGGCACAATTCAATTAGAGACGGAAGTGAAATTTCAAGGAAAAGAACCGTTAGAAGAACCTAGAACACCTAGAGGGAAATCTGTACTAACAAGAATACTCATCCCAGAATGGATCCCTCAAGATAACAGGAGCACCGAGTTGTTCGTAAATAAAGAGACAGATGAAGCCTTTTGGAGGTACAGAAAGGAACACCCGGGTGAGATAGGCATCATTACAATTTATGAATTCAAGGACCCAGATACACCTGGAAAGGTTGTATACCTGGATGAGACTTCAGAAAGAGTCTTTGTGGTGCCTGAACGCGCTAAAAACACATACACATGGAGAGGTGAATTGATATTCCCTCCATCTAGAACGAACATGAATACAAGTCAACAAGGGGCAGGAACATCCTCAGCCCATGGACATCAAAGAGAAGGAAATAAAGAGAGACCAGAAGTAAGCTTTAATCACCCCATAGGGAGAGATAGAACAACCACGGACACCAATAGAGCGGATAGACAAAGAGATCATGGAATACTAGGTGGTAGAGATGATTTTCCTCTACCTAGACCACGTGAACACGCAAGAGTATTGAGACCCACTCAATTAGTGAAATCCATGAAGAATTACTTTGATGGGACGGGAGATCCCTATGACCATGTCGCAGAATTCAAGCAGGTACTAAGAGCAGAACAAGTCGAGGACATGTTCACGCAATACAATGCATTTGGACTAACGTTAAAGAATACCGCTTTAACTTGGTTCCAACCATTGCAACAAAGGCAATTTAGAGACATCCATCACTTTTTAGAGTCATTCATCACAGAATTCTCTAAAAGTGGGATTAGACACGACACGTCTTCGTTGATTCATAGCTTTAAACAGACCCCTCAAGAAACAGTAAGACTGGCAGGTCGTAGATTCAGACAATATGTTGAACGATGTCCAATGCAAGAGCTACCCTCACAAGCCAAACAAGTATCACTGTTCCTAGATGGCTTGTTGAGCGCTAAACTACGCTCCTATGTGTACCTAAAAGAACCCAGAACGCTAGAGGAGTGTGTAAGAATATGTATAGACATCGAGGACAACCTAGGAGATGAATTAGAACTCTCAAAGGTCTATAAGGACTCAGACTGTTCTTCTCTAGCATCCACAAAATTGTCTAATTCGATAGAGGACCTAGCAGAAAAAGTGGCCCAAAAACTAGGAGTTTCTAGCAAACAGGTGCCCAAGCTACCAACTAACGTACGTTGTTACACTTGTGGTGGAAATCATTTGGCAAATGTGTGCCCCAATGCACCTCAACCTCAAGCCAACCCTAGTGGCCAATATTGCACAATTGAGAGAAGATACACGAATCATACGGCTCAGGACTGCCCATACAACAAACAAACCGTAAGGCAGAATTACCCGCAAACATACCAGCAGCCAGGTAGGTATCAAGGCCAATACAATGCTCAGCCTTATTACTATAGGCCTCCTCAGAACTACCCATACCAGGCTCAACAGAGACCTCAACCCGTCTTAGCTCAGCAGCCACCCCCACCAGCGAATGTCATCTCAGTCAAATACGCTGCTGCAGAAGAGAACCTAAGTAGGGCGTTAGTGCCTTCTTCACCCTTGATCACAGAAAGTGACCCGAACTCAAACAGCTTTGACTCTACTCATGTAACTAGTCCACCCGCTTATTACACGGAGTCACCAGAACATGTGGAGACATATCATTACGATAGTCCACCAATGGAACCTAGTTGGGAGCCAGATTATGCTAATGTGATGTACGCCAACCCAAATCCACGGCCCCAATTGAGACAACAAAGACTACAGGGCCCTAGAGGACCATGCTTTAGGTGCCAAGGAGATCACTTCATTAAGGATTGTCCACATCCCCCAATAGCAAGGCAATCACAGTACTATAACATACAAGGCTTTTGTGCCGATTGTGGCAAAGAGCACATAATCAAAGATTGTCCTAAGAACCCAGTTAGCACTTCGAATGTGACACCGATCAACGTGATAGGTATTGTAAATAACGCAGATGGATCCAACCCTACATACGTGCCTATCCAAGCTATAACCAGAGCCCAGGCGCTCTTACAAAACCAACAGCTTAATCAAGAGAAAGTAGCCGGAACTAGTGAAGTTGCAGAATCGAGTAGTAAAAAGACGAAATCTTGGAAAGATTCTAGAGAAAGGATAAAGAGAAAATGGAGTAAAAAGATAAGCGAGTTGGAAGGAAGTTTGAAGGAGTCGAGAGCCAAAATACAAGAATTGGCTTCACGAGAAGTGAATCAAGAAGACCCAGCTCAAAAATCAGGATCAGTTTTAGCGGAACCCATACCAGAAGATCTAGACATGATGTTTCGTGCATATCAGGCTAGATTAAAAGAGGGACCTCAAGTAACGGAAATGAGTAAAAACTACCCTCGAGCTGATCTAGAAATTGAGAGAACTAAACTTTGCATGAAGATGGTAGAACTAGCACAAGCTTTGTTTGAAGCCTCTAGATATCTTAATTGGAATAACATGGCAAAACCGGAACTACACTTTCAAGGACTAATGGAGAGGCTAGAATATTTGATAGAAAGCAAAGAGAAAAAGGATCAGCCTAGGAACCCTATTGTCCCAGAGACACAGGAAAGGAGTGCACCATCCCTGTCTCAAGTACCCAATACAGAAAGTCAAGATAACCTATCCTCCATACATAGGTACTCACATGAATTTTTAAGAGAAATACAAGAAGAGAAATGGAGAAAAGAACAAGGAACTCATCCTCCTATTCAAGAAATAGACGACTTGCAGGAACAATTTCCCCAAGACATCCCCTCTATATATGATGATGTAGAGGTGGAACAACTGAGTGAACCCACAGGATTTGAATCTAATTCTCTACAAGAATTACCTCAGTTCACAGGACCTTGGGAAGCTAAGTCTATTAGTATGAGAGCACCCACGATAATAGTGAGGAATGAAGAATCAGTGATCCCTAGGAACACGGAAGTGATCAAGAATACCAAAGTACAATGTAATCTCACTCTGGAGGAATTGTTAAAGGTAAAACCAGAATTGTGGAAGCACGTAGCAATTCAATTCCCTGAGCTAGCTACCACACCCTCTCAGATAAGATCACATAAGAAGGTACCAGAGATACCCGTGGAAAAGATTGGAGACGTAAGCGAAGGAGAGGAAGGTAACACATATCTTCCAATAACCCATCAGGGCTACACCACGAAAGCCATCTTAGATTCAGGAGCCGGAGTAGCCATCGCTACCACCACTTTATGGAAACGTTGGGGTAAGCCAGCACTCAGACCCACCAGGATGAAGCTACAAATGGCTGATGGACACATAGAAAAACCATTAGGCTTACTAGAAGGCATATCTCTCACCACTTGTGGTGTAGAATTTGAGCATACTTTCGCCATTTGTGACTTTGCGAAAAATCGTGCTTATGAGATGATATTGGGACGACCATTCATGCGTCAGTTGCAAATTGTACAAGATTGGGGAACTAATTCTTTGTACTTGCAACATTTAGGAGTGACTACCAAAGTCAATCTTAAAGACTATTCACATAGAGATGTACCCCCAATACAATGGAATACCATCCATAAGACACCAGTAGAGACGGAATCCGTGCACTCATTAGAATCAGATCCTTCTTGGTTGCATGAGGATACCCATTTATGGATGTGTAAAGTAGCCAAACAAGAGGAAGAACGATTAGAAGCCAGGACCTTAGGTGCAGAACAACATCCAAGAACCCTTCAAGATCTAGCCTACGCACCTGTAGTATTCCCAGACGAAGAGTTTGAACCCCATGGTTGGGCAGAAATACTAGCAACCATGGATGTAGCCATCAATGAAGAACAATGGACACCCCACTGTGACGAGGATGGCTATGACATTTCAGTTTTCACGATAGAGCCAATCACGGGCGATGCAATTTTAGAAGAGTGTGAACCGAACACTGATGCATTTGAGGATGCAAGCGATGTTGATTTGGAATCAATTATTATGGACTCTCCATTCGCATCAGAGGAAGAATATTTCTACGAAGTAGAGACTCACACTCAGAGACACGAGGACATTACGAATGAGGTGAGGTTAGCCACAGAAGTGACTAACAAGAGTGAAGGCAAGAAAAGGAAGAAGAAAGACGCCATGTCAGAAAAAGAAGAATCTTTGTTTGAAGTACCCGAGAATTTCAAGAAATATGAAATCGAAGATAGAAGAATCATGGTACGAATGCCTAATAGAAAAGCGAATGACGGACAAGTATATGATAACCGAGAGAAAACCAAGAAAGTAATAGTTGCCATAGAAGGAGAAGAAGAAAAATGCACATATATAGGGCATGATTTGACGACTGAAGAAGAAGAAGAGTTAATTGCCCTATTGCGCGAATATAGAGATGTTTTTGCTTGGAGTTACAAAGATTTGAAAGGAGTAGATCCACATATATGTTCTCATAGAATCCCTATGACTCCAGATGCAAAACCAACAAAACAGAAACCTTACACGTACAATGATAACTACGCTGCGAAGATTAAAGAGGAGATAGATCGCTTGATAGAAGCAGGATTCATTTACGAAATTGAGCACACCGAATGGGTATCCCCCATTGTGGTTGTGCCCAAGAAGAATGGAAAATTGCGTGTGTGTATTAACCTTAAAAAAATTAATGCCGCAACGATTAGGGACAGTTATCCTCTTCCTATCACAGAACATCTATTGGAAAGAGTTGCGGGCAAGGAAGTTTACAGCTTCCTTGATGGATTTTCAGGCTATAATCAAGTAGCCATTGCTCCAGAAGATCAACACAAGACGGCTTTTGCCACAGAATGGGGCATATTTGCATTTCGTGTAATGCCATTTGGCTTGACAAATGCACCCGCCACTTTCCAGCGACTCATGTGTCATGTTTTCAAGGAATTCTTACGCAAGAGCTTGGAAGTTTATGTCGATGACTTATGTGCTCATTCAAATGTAAGACAGACACATATTCCAGAGTTAAGACAAGTATTTGACAAATGTCGAGAATATCAGGTTTGTTTGAACCCAGAAAAATGCGTTTTCATGGTCAGACAAGGCAAAATTCTAGGACACATTGTGTCAAAAAATGGAATCTCCACGGATGAAGAAAAGGTGAGGGTAATTGCAGAATTACCTAGACCAACTAATGTGAAAGAGGTACAGGCATTTATGGGCCATTGCGGATATTATAGGAGATTCATACACATGTATGCAATCATAGCCAAGCCTTTGTACTCTCTTTTAACCAATTTTGAATGGACAGATGAATGTGAAAATTCATTCAATGAACTCAAACGACGCTTGTGCTCAGCACCTATATTGACTACCCCAGATTGGAGTAAGCCATTCCATGTACACGTGGATGCATCCAATTACGCCATAGGATGTGTGTTAGCACAACCCACGAATGAAGGTAACATAGATCTCCCCATAGCCTACGCTAGCAGACAATTGAACGCAGCAGAAAGAAATTACACCACGACGGAACGAGAAGGACTAGGGATGATCTACGCAGTAAAGAAGTTTAGGCACTACTTGTTGGCCAACAAATTCAAGTTCTTTACAGATCATCAAGCCCTATTGTACTTAGTCAACAAGCCATGTAACACAGGACGACTAATACGTTGGTTTCTATTACTCATGGAGTATGATTTTGAAGTAGTAGTCAGGAAAGGAAAGACACATCTTAGAGCTGACCACCTTTCAAGATTAACCTCAGGAGAAGCTCCTCAAGGAGTAGCGGATGAATTACCAGATGCATACTTGTTTAACCTTGAGATAGCACCAGAATGGGCTAAGCCTATAGTCCCTATTCTGACATACGGACCCAAGAATCCTAGGATAAAGATCAAAGAAGGAGAGATTACCAAGTCTCAGAGGTACCAAATCATGGCAGGAAGCATATATAAACAGGATAATCAAAAGATTCTTGCCTGTTGTGTAGATGAAGCAGAGCATGCGAATTGGTTGCAATTAGCACACATAGGTGCACTAAAGCAACATCATTCAAAACATCGAACATTACAGACTCTGCATAGATTAGGAGTATATTGGCCTACGATGGAAGCAGATGTCTACAAGTTGTGTAAGGAATGCCATGTTTGCTGTGAAAGACCACCAGTAGAGCATGCGCATTATATCATGTGTCTCTCACACCAGACTGGAGTGAACCTTTAGTGACATACTTGAGGACGAACACATTCCCTCAAGGCATGACCTTAGCTCGACAACGCAGTCTAGAGCAGGAAGCTCAAGACTATTCACTTATTGGCGATAATTTATACAAAAGAGGACGAGATGGATATTTAAGACAATGCGTTCATGAAAGCGAGTATCTGAACATACTAGAGACTGCACACCAAGGTGTTGCAGGAGGTCACTTTGGACCAGATAGGATAGTCAAAGCCATTCTCTTTGCAGGATTATGGTGGCCCACTCTTCACATGGATGCTCATACCTATGTAAAGAGATGTGATGTGTGCCAAAGAACTCAGTTTCCTACTCGCAGAGATGAAATGCCATTGAAACCCATGATGGGCGGACGTGCATTTTCAAAGTGGGGTATAGACTTTGTAGGACCCATCAACCCCCTTGCAAAAGGTACACATGCGGAATACATTATTGTTGCCACAGATTATCTAACCAAATGGGTAGAGGCAAAAGCCACAAAAAAGAATGATGCTCACACGACTGCAAAATTCTTATTTGAAAATGTCTTTACAAGATATGGATTGCCTATAGAGTTGGTGAGCGATCGAGGCACTCACTTTCTAAACCAAGTCATTGAATATTTGTTACAGGATTTTATGGTGATTCACAAGAAATCTGCACCATATCATCCTCAGGCCAATGGTCAGGCTGAAAGCACTAACAAGATACTTTGTAACGTACTGACGAAACTCGTGAACAACAAACGTTCAGATTGGGACAAACAGTTACACCACGCTGTTTGGGCATATCGAGTGGCCTACAAGACCGTACTCAATGCAACTCCCTTTCAGATGGTTTTTGGTCAGAATGCAGTGCTTCCTTTGGACTTCTTGATACCGACCCTTAAGGTTGCACAAGAACATCAGTGGACCGGCCATGAATTATCAGCAAGAATAATGGACTTGGAACGATTAGGAGAAACCAGGCTGAAAGCAGCAGCAGGAATATACGTAGCGAAGAAGCGACAGACTGCATATTTTGATGCACAGGTGAAAGATAAAGGTTTAAAAGAAGGAGATTTAGTTCTAGTGTATACGCTGAAACAGCACGCACGGAAGTTAGAAAAGCGAGGTTATGGACCTATGATCATTAACAGACTTTCGACTAGTGGAGCAGTACAGTTAGCCACCTTAGAAGGAGATATAATGCCTAATTACATTAGTGGCTGTAGAGTCAGGTTATATCAAGAACCTCTTACTGAGGATATGCTTAGACGACTCACGTTGGCAAAGAAGCGTAAGGAGGAAGAAAATAGAATACGAGCCGAAGCTCAGGCAAAAGCCATAGAACGCATTAAGCGCATGAAGCTAAGAAGACAAGGACTAGGGAGAGAACATTACAACCATCTGGAAACATCACCCAGATATCCCATGGCCATGTGTCAAGTAAAGTCAACCACTCATCTTAGCATAGTGGATAGGAGACCATTCATTACAGTTAGGCTAGAGCACGGCAATCCTTGCCAAGAACTCAGGGCTTTAATTGACTCAGGTGCTGCAACTAGTGGGATTAGATGGTCCCACTATAAGGATTCAGGAATAGAAATGCGGCCAATTGAGGCATACCTCATAGGCCTAGGAGGCATGGAAACCCCTTGCATGGGTGAGGTGGACCTTCCTATCCTCGTTAAGGATGTGACCATGACAGCGAAGCTACTAGTGTGCCATGATGACGACCTGATAGAACCCCTAATCCTTGGCCAAGATTGGCTATACGATCACTCAGTGGACCTAAATCTTAGACAAGGCTCCTTACAGATTGGAACCTTAGAGCAGAAGCGAGTGATACCGCTTGACTTCCCTAACGGTATTCCAACTGAGGTTTGTAACCCTAGACCCTATGAAATACATGCGACGGAAGACCGGAAGATCTTTGATCAGCTCAGTCACGTTACGTCTACACCAACCCACTCGGGCTTGGCTATGGACAGTTGTCAATCAGAAGGACGACAGGAGATCTTCCCTGGGACTTCCTGCAAACTAGAAGAGGCAGTTACCCAACCGCAAGGGCAGATGGACACAATCAGCGGTCAGGTGGGTTGCATCAGCGGCCAAATGAGCACGACACCCTGCGGTGCTCATCCTTCCAAACTTGTTGCGGACTGGCCTAGATTAAAGTTAAAGAACGAATCACTTCCTAATGGGCAGGTCACACAAGTTTTGGATCTCCCTTCTTTTCCAAAGCAGAGCGTCCATCCGACCTCTCAACCTCAACCACGACAGAGTCAACCACGACGAAGGAACCCAGACCGACGGCAGTATCAGAAGACACCACAAGGAAAGCAGTATAGGCCACCCAAAGGAAGCGGCACCAGACTAATATGGGTGCCAAAAGGACAAAAAGCACCGAAGAACTCCAACCAAGCAGAGATCGACAAGAAAAAGGCAGGGCAGAAACAGAATCAGTATCCACCATCCCCTCGACCTCCTTCTACAGGTCCGAGCATTCGACAAATTTGGATCGCCAAGAAATACCTTACCCATAGACCCACACCCATGCAGATTTGGGTACCCAAACCATGTATCATAGCTCAACCCTTAAGCCATGTAATATATACCCCTCACAAATCTTTCCATCCCTCAACACCACCACACCCGATACTACCTTTGACCCCTCAGCAGAAACCCACCACCCACTCAAGGACTCTTAGGAAATGGATACCAAAGCGTGTCCAACCGTCTTCCCCTAACCCATTGACTAACTACTCCCCGACTAACATACAACCTTGTAATAAATCACTAACCTTTAAACCTTGTATAAATTCACCCACCATCATAACACATCACTCATAATCTCATCTCATCAAGAAATGTATGCTTAATCTGAAACGTGTAGGTGTCTAGAGACCTGCACTAGTGCTGCAAGAAGCATTGCACCCATCACATCACAGCACTTGGCTACACGGGTTACGCATCAGTTATGGAAAGGGATTGCGGTCTCACTTTAATGGGATCATAATTAATTTCCATGCTAATGTGTTAATCTTTTGTAGCAGATCTTTCTCATTAGCGCATCAGTCACCATGCAAACCGACGAAGGACCATCAGGAGCAGGCCCCAGTGTAGCTGCAGTGCCCCTTAACGTGTTACGAGCAGAATCCCACCCGACTGCTCCACCGCCAGAATTCCAAGGATTTCCAGGGCCCATGCCGATCGACAATCCACCTATGGGCTACACAGAAAAGATACACCGTAACTCTCACTGGTTTCAGGGACTTGCAGGACCCTTAGCGGACGCGGATTTCATATTTGAATCTAATTTGACATTTGATGACCGCACTTGGGGAAAATACCAATTCTTCTTCAGAGAGTTCGAAGCCCTACAGAACACCCAGGATTTAACTCACGTTTGGGCCAGAGCAGGCTTCACGGAGTATTTCAGTGATCCTCTGCCCAAACCTGACTTTTACAGGTGTTATTATTTAATCACTACTTTGCTGGCCTCAGAGAATAAGGATATCCCCGGAACTTTTATTTTGCCTTCTTTAGTGGATGATCCACCCTACAAAAGGTTTTACCTCTCAAAGGATTTAATCAGAGCGGCCATCAAAATTCATGGCACCCACACGCCCACAGATCGAGAAAGATTAATTCCAGACCCTATGAAACGTGGGGATGTCACTAAGTGGGAGGAGATCTCAGCAATTACACCAGAGCTGTCAAAGCCACTAAGGATATGCATGCAACACTTTGCATTCCCCGCTCAGGACAGATTTACCATGCCACATAAAAGAATATGGTTTGGATTGTATTTGGCATGTACGGGACCTCAGACGGTTGATCTGGCAAGCTGGATCATTGATCAAATGTATTTGGCACAGCACAGATGGGAACGCAAGAAAGTGCTTAATGGATGTTGTGCGCTGACAAGAATTGTTTATATGTGCTTGGCCTATGATTTGCCAATTGAACGTGCATTAACAGGAGAAGAGCTGAAAGCATTCAAAGGAACAACGAAGAAAGCCAGGAAGCCCAGCAGAACACGGGCAGGTAAGCGCATGAGAGGCACCATTCCTTGCCTTCAAGTGCCAGAGTCACCATCACCACAACCCTCTCCAGAGCGATCACCAACAGAAGCCGCTCCCACAGTGCAACCTATTCGCATAAGGTTGTCTAGACCAGTGGTCACGAAGGGCACTACTAGTATCGCTGCACCTCAGGCAGCTGCAACCACAGAACCCACCACCACGACAGCAGAAGCTCCCACCACTATTGGTGCGGAAGCCTTTTCTTTCCCAATACCACACATGGAGGCAGAACCAATAAACACAACATTCGATTTTGAGATGCCGGATGCATTCTCAAATGAGTTCCAGTTTTCAGAGGCACAAATGTTCTCCCAAGAATATGAACGCCCCAGTTACCCTACCACACCGCGGGATCTGCCACAGGGACAAGTTGTGTCTAGCTCTGATGATGAACGAACAGCCACAGATGACGAAGAAGGTGACGATGAAGCCAGCCAGGGCACGCATGATTCCCAAGAACAAGGACAGACAGACGGCCAAGGCCAACAAACCGATGCACACGGTGACACCAGCACGCACGAAGAGGAGACTTTCGAAGCAGCAGCTTACACGCTGGCAATCAAGAAATTATATCGTACGATGGAGAAAGTCTGGGCACGGAAGAAATTAACTGAAGAAGAGAGCCAGGCCCTAATCGAACAAGAACTAGTCTCCGGAGGGTTTGAAGAAGTCTACATCAGAGGGTTCAGAGAACTGGTCCAATCCATCGGCCCGGTCGAAGCACTGAGGTATTTACAAAGGAAGCCACTCCCCCAATACGACCCTCGCAGAGTTCGACTGCTATCGAAGCCCGGTGAATATATTCGAGTTCCGGTAGGTGCTCAATCATCCCACCAGGCGCAAGATGCACGCCTACGGCCGGAAAGATCCTTCATCGAAGAAGCTATCCTAGTCGATTCCCTGCCACGTACTACCGTTGTACATACTACCACTATCCTTGAAATAACATCCACACCTTCTACTCCTCTCTCACCTCATGTTTCACCAACCCATCCTGTATCCCCCGCACACACACCTGCTCCTCCCACCGCCACACCAGTTCACGGCAACATAGCCACACCCTTTGCCCTGCCCATTCATGCCACCATGCCCGTACCCACCCCACCTCGTCTACATGTTAACCCCTTCACCCCTTCATCCTTCCCATCCTTTCCCCCACCTTTAAGACCCCCTTTCACCTTTCTAACCCCACTAACCTTCTCACCAGTTTCACCTCCTCAACCCACCATAACCCCTATTTCCCCTTTTCACCAAGCTGCTCCAGCCATCCCCCGTATAAATTACTCTACATTTGTAAATCCCGTCTTCACACCTACACAACCACCCACATACACACCGCTTTTCACAGTCACCGCACTTGACACGTCCAATGACATGGACATCTCACCACCCACCGAACCAGCACCCACTCCACTCACAACACCATCATATTTAGGTACGTCACAATTTTCCACGATCACCACTGCATCCACCTTCCCAACCCCATTCCCCATTCCCGTTGCATCTACTTCCACTGCATCCTCACTTAACACTTCATTACTATTATCGCCAACCATAGACACTGCACTTCAACAAATGTTCACATGCATGACACAAGTACGAGATGAGTTTGCATCTCTTGGCAACAACTATCAACAGCTGCAGAGGACGACGAATGAATTACAGTCGCAGCTTAATTCATTATCGATCGAGAATGCCTCGTTAAATACGCGATACCAAGAACTAAGAGAGGCATATCATAAGCTAGAGCTAGAAAGTGAAGAGAAGACAAAAGAAGCCACTGTTGATCTGGACAACCTGCTTCGAGCCCAAACAATTAGGAACGCGACGCTGACAAGGAATATGGGTCTACTCAGGAGGCACCTAGCCGCAGCCCAGGAGGAGAACGTGAGACTCCAAGCGCAGAATAGAGAAAATTTGGAAGCGGCACTGGACCACCCTGAACAACCATTAAGTCCGAGCAGATTCAAGGCAATCCCATCTGAATCGATGCGGATGTTGCTAGATGACCATGTTCGACTGCTAGAAGACTATGATCGAATGAATGAAGAACATCAGAAGCTAAAAGAAGATCACAAGTTACTACAGCTCAGAGAACCGGCACCACAACAAGCACCAGTGGCAGCAGAAGTACCAGAACCTGTGGACCCCTCTCCTGAACTCATAGAGGAACTAAACGCATTACGGGCCCAGGTAATCACTCTCCAGTCAAGAATTGATGTATACGAAGCACCACCACGGCCTGATTCCCCACCGGAGATCCCAGCTGACGACGAGCACATAACCATTCCGGTGGAGGAAACATTTGAAGAAGCATACGAGCCAATACCCATCCCAGGCGGACAAGTCACGGCCGAAGGCCAGATGACCTATGAACTTCCTACCCCTGCGTGGATGAAAACGATCGAAGAACTTGGAACGACACATTCGGCCAGAGTAGAGGCACAGTTACATGCCATGGCCATGATTGAAGAGAGAATCTTACAATCCCCCTTCTTTGCTCATTTGGCCCCCCGACGCTATATATCTGGGCATGAGCTGCAATATAAACCGTACTTCATGTTAATGGCTGAATATCAGCTAGCTATAGAGAAAGAAACCGGCATGAAACCCACGCATGCTACACAATTCGAGCCGGCGGACTCACATGGGTGAAAGCGCCTTTACATTTAAAGTATAATCCTTGCTGGGGACCAGTACCACGACGCCGCTCCTGGACTGCATTCGCTATCAAAGTACAAAACAATAGGCAGTGTCAGGATTGGCTGAATTATCCCTACTTCAAGCCACCTACCGAGTTGCCCACTGTTGGCTATATGATGGCCACAATCCGTCACTGGCTCCCTCGCCTGAAGCATATGAATGATATCGCAGCGCATATGACTGTCAAAATTTTTGACATGATGCAAATGATATTTAAAGTCTTCCGACGCGTCAAGGCACCGCATGTAAACACCCCGGGATTTGAGCATGGTAACTTTGATCTAGTATATGACATGAGCACAACGCCATCGCTCCGGGTGTGTTATGCCTGGCACTGTAGGATAAAATACCTCCCGGCATGCTACAAACAAACCTTTGAAGAGATGTTCACCACCGGGTTTTGGGAATACCATTCCGAGGTATTCATCAGCAGGCCCACACATTTATTGCAACTTTTTGCCTGTGAGCGAATGGTTTATTCCACGCATTATCAACTCCCGCCACCCGACGAACCGCAACCAATCGACTGGGAGAAGCTCGAGGCTGATCTGGCCCGAGGCATTCGAATCTCTGAGCACACCCTCGCTCACGACCTCCTACAAAACTACATCCGGCAGACCGCACAACAAGGTTCTGTCGAGGACGACAGAAGCGAGAGGGAGGGGGGTGTTGGAAGCAGTCAGAGGCACAGTCAGAGGCACAGACGACATGGAAGCATGTAAAGACGGAGCAGGGAGCCAGTCGGATCATTTTTTCAAACAATTATGTTTTTATTACCTCTTCAAATATCCAACAGTGATTTTCATCACTCTTGTAACATATGTAATATAGACAAAACCCCATTTTGTAATTCATAGCTCCATTTTGTGCAAGCCGAGGAGTCCTCGAGCTTGAGGAGCTTAGGTAGAATGCGCATACCAATTTTCGTTATTTTTAGACATCGTTTAACCTTCCAAATAGCCTCTAGGACCTATTTTTTAACTAGGCCGGTCACTAGATGTGAAACCGGTCAAAACTAGTCTAGAAACTATAAAAAGAGCTAGAGAGCTCATTTTTGAGGTTGGTTCATTTTGGTTAGTGTGAGCTTAGAGCTAGTTTGAGCTTGTAATAGTGATCTTGAGGAATAGAACTAATTTCCCACCTTCCATTGTGTCTTGCTTGTCTCTTCATTGTGCGTGTGTATGTGTGTGTGCATCTTTGTACTTCTCACCTTCACTCTCACATCATCTCACGTTCACGATCTTCATATCACTCCTACCTCTCCCACGGATTGACATTAAGGAGGTGAAGCTTCTTACGTGGTTCTCACCATTGTGCTAGAGCAACAGTGCTGGATAAACTGAATTGGCTTCTTTGGGTACTTTGGTGTATGCAATGAGCAGTACAAAGGTATGGATTGAAATAAGTGTGCAATTTTATGACACTTCTATTAGTTCGTTGACAATGGTTTGATGCTTATCATCTCCATTTTCAAAGAAAACTTTGCCAAAATTTTCAAAGATTTCCATTTTGACCCATGCATAGCCTATTCTTACTCCTTGATTTGCTTCTTGGTGTGAGCATATCAACTTGCAAATAGTCATTTTTACCACCCATTGCTCATTATTGTTCATTTTTCATTGTTCTAGGGAAATTCTACCAAAGTTTTCTCAAAATTTGACACATAGTCATATTTCAAAGTGTTCGGGGTACCTACTTAAGTCTCTAGTCTTATGGATTAATACCATTAGTTTTTATGTGAAAGGCCAAATGGCCACCAAGCCCTCTTGTATATTTATGTCCTAATAAAACATATAGTGGCTTGGTTAGCTACAAAATTTATTGAGATTGCCCATTTGTGAAACTTTCATACACAAATTTGCACTCTTTGTTCTTTGGTTTTTTACATTTTCTTATAGGTCATCATAGATGGGTATAGAGAGAAGTTGTGATGTTATCCATAAGGATAATTTGTGCATAGATTGATGGTTTGCATAGTCTGGTGGAAATGTGCAATGTAGGAAACTCCAAGGCTAGTATGCAATCATGGTAATGGTACTTAATTCTATGGAATGCCCATTTGTGAAATATGCATCTGCATTTTCTATAATTTTGCACATACAACTACAAAGAGCAGTTGCAATGATATTCAAAAGGATAAACCATGCACAGGTCAATAGTCTATAGAGTGTGATTGAAGCCTACAATCTAGGCAACTCCAAGGCTTACGACCAAAGCCTACACCTTGGGATACCTTGTCATTTAAATGACCAAAGTCACCATTGGAGCTATTGCTTGCACAAGGTAGCACCTCAATGCTCTATTGGAGTTTGAGGTTTATGGAAGCACATGAACAACACAAGGAAGAAGAAGAAGCTTGCAGCACAACACAACATTGAATGAATTAGCAAGTGAATGTACAAAGAGAAGTAAACCATTAGGGTTATAGGCATATATACAATCCAGGGGGAAAAACCTCCTAAAGATGGAAAAAAGTGCCCTATTGGTGAAAAGTGTGTTCACACACATCACTACCAAAATATATCAACAAATCGCCCATGGGAGTGATGCATAACAAGGAGTTGACACTCATGTATAAGGAAGTGCCAAGCTATGTAGAAAGAGATCAATCCACAAAAGTAAGTAAACCCAAACCTTTGCGAAAAGCTTGAAACTTCTCCCTAGGCATAACCTTTGTGAAAAGTTTTGCAACATTATCCTATGTGGGCACATAGGCCAAACTTATCGCTC
Source organism: Ceratopteris richardii (assembly GCA_020310875.1). Lineage (NCBI taxonomy): Eukaryota > Viridiplantae > Streptophyta > Polypodiopsida > Polypodiales > Pteridaceae > Ceratopteris > Ceratopteris richardii. The sequence continues at coordinate 31,425,149 of CM035416.1, forward strand.
CAATGGAGAACCTCCCCTTGACATACTAATAGTGCACCTCAATGTGCTCTATATGAGCATGGACACAAGGTTCCTTGCAACTATCAATGCACTCTGATTGTCAATGAAGATGGTGGTGGCAGAGGACTCACCAACACCCAAAATCAGCCAAAAGGTTTTTGAGCCACACACACTCAATAGTCGTTCTGAACGATGTCCTATACTTATCTTCACAACTAGAAATGGCCACTTTAGGCTTCTCCTTGATCAACCAAGATATGCATGAGCTACCAAGCATGAAGCAAAGACCATTGGTGGGCACATGAGTGTCATAACAACCAACTAGTCAAAGTCAAAAAATCATGTAAATTTGGTAGTAAAGATATCCCCTTGGGATAAAACAATCCAAGTAGCTGGATACCACTCAAATAGTGACATATGCACATACTTGCTTGCTAATCCTTGACAGCTAGGCAATACATAAACTTTCTCATATGAGAGACAACAAACTGAATATCAAGCTGAATGATGCATAAGTAAATCAAGCATCCAACAACCTATTGATAGAGAAAAACATTAAATGCATCTCCAACATCATGAAGACTCAATCCCAAATCATAAACTTGTGTGAATAGGAGTAGTAATAAGTTTGCAATCTTCAAGGTCAAAATGATGCAACAATGTGTCAATATATTTTGTTTGACCATAACCTATTACCCCGTCAACTTGCACAAATTGAATGCCCAAATAATGATGCAAATGCCCAAAATCCGACACCTCAAAAGAGGCATGCAAATCAGCCTTAAATTCAACAATATGCTTCTCATTAAGAACAATGAGCAAAATTTTATCAACATACATAACAATGATTAGAAGTACATCATCTACACACTTGACATATAAGATGCTCTCAGTTGAATTGTTCTCAAAACCATGTGCAATGAAGTGGGCATGTATCTTTTCATACCGAGCACGTGGTGCTCACTTCAAACCATATAATGCCTTTTTCAATGTGCACACTTCGTTTTCATGCCATTTTTGTGTAAAACCATGCGGTTGAGGTACATGCACTTCTTTATGTAACTCACCATTCAAAAATGTAGTTTTAATATCCAATTGATGTACATTCCAATCATGATGAGCTGTAAGTGCATAGATGCTACAAATGATGGTCATTCGGCATGTGGGTGCAATGGTCTCATCAAAATCAATGCCTCTCTCTTGATCATAACCTTTCGCAACAAGCCTAGCCTTATAGATATGAACCGTTCCATTAGGCTTATGTTTCATCTTGTATACCCATTAAGTGCCAATGGTCGTTTTTCTTGGAGACAAATCACATAAAGACCATGTACCATTCTTCACAATAGCATCATATTCTAGTTGCATTGCAACCATCCAATTTTTTGAATTTTGTGCTTCATCAAAAGAAAAAGGCTCATTCTCATCACAAAGACTGGAGGGAGCCATTGCATAGCAATCTGATGCAAAGGAAGCACTATGAGAGCTTGAATGAGTACAATATGATAAAGATGAATCTAATTTGCTATCTCTGAAAGTTTAGACCAGCCATTTTGGCATGGTTTTTGCCTCGTCTATATTAGTCCTCTCATCAACAAGTGCATCATGTAAATTTGCATAAAAAATGGAATGATCTGCATCATTATGTCAAATCAATAAAGGTGGAGAAATTGAATCATTTGGACCAGCACTTGAATGTCCACTTGTAAAAAGAGGGATCAAAGTGTCATATACATCTCTAGAGCTAAGTGAAGTCTCCTTGGTACATGAAAGTAATGGTTGAATTACATCTTCCACAAAAACAAAATCACAACTAACCAAAATGCATCTAGTATGTGTATGATACAAACAATAGTCTTTGCTTTTAGGATTGTACCCAAGGAAAATACATTTCACTACTTTATCATCTAATTTTTTGCATTGTTGTTCAAGCACTAATGCATATGCCACACGACCAAAACACATAGATGAGCAATAGATGGCTTGTGAACATGCCAAGCCTCATATGGAGTGATAGATTGTAGAGCTTTGGTGGGACACCTGTTAAGTACATATGTTGCATGCATAACAACCCAAGCCAAAAGCTATATGGTAAAGTCGGACTTTTGACCATACACCTCACCATATCCATGAGAGACATGTTCTTTCTTTCAGAAATTCCATTTTTTTGAGGTGTGTACGGCACTATACACTAATGTTTTATCCCATGCTCAACCAAAAATGCATTAAAAATAGAAGACATGTATCCCCCCCTCAATCAAAACAAAGGGTTCCCAATTCGGATGTTGGTAGACTTTCAATCATAACTAGAAACCATTTGAAGTACATAAACACTTCGGACTTTGCTTTCAATGGATACATGTTGATATATTTAGGTAGTGATGTGTGTGAACACACTAGGACCGTTGGGGCACTTTTTTCCCTCTTTAGGAGGTTTTTCCCCCGGCTTATATATATGCCTATTGCCCTAATGGGCTACTTATCTTTGTACATTCTCTAGTAATACATTCAGTATTGTGTGTTGTTCTCCAAGCTTCTTCTTTTTCCTTGTGCTATTCGTGTGCTTCCGCAGACATCTAACTCCAACAATTGGTATCAGAGCAGGTCGTCGTTTCATCTAGGGTGCCATCGACACTTGTTCGTTTGCAGTCTCAAATTCGCACAAAATTTGGTGAGCATACTCAGGGTGTTTCAAAGATCAAAACGGCTTTGCTCTAGGGTGTCGAAATTGCGATCTGAGCTCGTTTCGGCCTCCGAACGCACTATCGCAGTGCTTGTGCAGGCTATTTCATCTTTTTGTGCCAAAGGTATATACCAGTTTCTGTTCGCTAGTATAAGCGTCTCAAACTCTGCTATAGGTCTAGTGGAATTCGTCTGGGCAGATCTGCTCAACTTTTTGAGATACACTCAATTTTTTGCATCAAGGTATTTTAGTCACCGGCCATGGCTGAAAGCAGTGATGTATTCCGTATGTTGGTTGTTGAGGATAAGTTGGATGGTACCAACTACCCGTTATGGGCTTATATGATGCGACATGTGTTGGTTGCAAAAGGACTGTGGAACATTTTGGAGGGTGTCGAAAAACATCTTATCACACCTGCAACGGTTACAACTGTAGGTACTGAAGCTGATGCAGAAGGTGTCGAAGATGATGATATTCTGCATATTCCTGTTCGTGCTGCGGTTTTTGCTACACCTACTACAGAGCAAATTCGTTGGGATGGCAGAGATGCCCAAGTACATGCATTGATAGCTTTGTCTGTCAAACGTGCCATTATTCCTCATATTCGCTCTTGCAGAACAGCTAAGGATGCTTGGGATACACTTACCACATTGTACCAAGCTAGGAATGAGGCTCGTGTTGCTTACCTCCGAAAATAGTTGGAGAGTGAGCACATGAATGAAGGTGATTCTATGGACGGTTTCCTAACAAAGATCAAAGACTTGAAGGAACAATTGATTTCTGCTGATGAGGTTATACTAGATAGCTCACTTGTGCAGACCATTCTGAATGGTCTTCTTGATTCATATCAGAGTTTTGCTTCTTTGGTTGATGATGAAAGGCAATCCAAATGCCTTGTCATTTGAGGAGTTAGTCTCTGTTCTGTTGCAGGAAGATCAGTCTAGGTAGAACAGGTCCATTATGCGTGTTGCAGATCAAGCTTTCTTGGCTAGTCAGAAGGGTAAAGGAAAATGGAGCTCTTCTACTAGTAAGCAAAAATCTGCAAATGCTGCACATTCGAAGAACCAAGACAAAGATGAGAAAAAATCAGAAAAGCAGAAATTGTTTTGTAAGTACTGTAAAGGGAATGATCATATAAAAAAGAACTGTCCAAAACTGGTTGCAAAAATGGCAAAGAAGAAAAAGAGCTAGAATGGTTATTGCAGAAGCCTCTACACCAAAAACGGAGTCTGCTAATCTTGTGGAGGAAGAAGAATGGGTGTTTACTACTGTTTGCAGTTTCGACCCATCTTCTCATGAGCAGTGCATGTCTGCAGTGGACTCAGATGTTTGGTACTTTGACAGTGGGGTGACCAAACATATTACCTCGCAATGTAGTTTCTTCTCTTCACTCGAGTCTGCCCCTACAAGGAATACTGTTACATGTGCAAACAACTCCTCTTATCCTGTTATGGGAGTTGGTAAGATCATTTTGACTACTGCTCATGGTAGTTCTTTCACTTTGTCAGATGCTTTATTTGTGCCAGGGATCAAGAAGAACCTGTTATCAGTTTCTACATTAGCCAAGATTGGCTTGGTTGTGAAATTTGTTGGTGATAGGTGTACAGTTCATGAACTGTCAAATGGCGATGTGATTATTGCTTCTGGCATTTTATGTCATGGGCTGTATAAGCTCATAGGCTACGAAAGATCTGTGAATGATTTGGCATGTGCAGTACATGATTCTCAGGTTATCTCAGATACAAAGCTTTGGCATGCACACTTTGGTCATCTGAATTTTGCTAGTTTGCTATGCCTGCAGAAATCTGAAATGGTGTCCTCTTTGCCCAAACTTGAGGCACCTTGAAAACATGTTTGTGAAGGTTGTATTTTGGGCAAAATGCAGCGTTCCTCATTTCCAAAAGATGGTTCAGTTCGGGCTACTCAGAAATTGCAGCTTGTACATAGTGATGTCTGTGGTCCTATGAAGACACCTTCTTTTGGAAATTATCTTTACTTGGTGACTTTCATTGATGATTTTTCCAGGCATGCATTGGTATATCCATTGAAGGCAAAGTCCGAAGTGTTCATGTGCTTCAAATGGTTTTTGGTTTTGGCTGAAGTATGTCAGCATGTAAAATGGGCACCCTCCATTCAGATCGAGGGGGGTAATATATGTCTTCTGATTTTAATGCATTTTTGGCTGAACGTGGGATAAAACACCAGTGCATAGTGTGGTATACACCTCAACAGAATGGAGTTGTTGAACGAAAGAACATGTCACTCATGGAGATGGCAAGGTGTATGGTCAAGAGTCAGGCTTTACCACATAGTTTTTGGCTTGAGGCTGTCATGTGTGCAGCATATGTACTTAACAGGTGTCCCACTAAAGCGTTGCAGTATATCACTCCATATGAGGCTTGGCATGATTGCAAGCCATGTGTTGCTCATCTGCGTGTTTTTGGTTGTTTGGCATATGCATTAGTGCCTGAACAACATCGCAGAAAATTGGATGATAAAGCAGTAAAATGTATTTTTTGGGTACAGTTCTGAAAGTAAAGGCTATCGTCTGTATCATCCACAGACTAAACACATTCTGGTTAGCCGTGATGTTGTTTTTGTGGAAGATGATATTCAGCCATTGCTTTCATGTACTAAGGAGACATCTGTTAGCTCCAAAGACATGTATGATACTTTGCTGCCTCTTTTTACAGGTGGATAGTCTAGTGCTAGTCCCAATGAGGCAACTTCTCAGCCTTTGCAGGTTTCATGTGATGATGCAGATTATTCCATTTTTTATGCAGATTTATATGATGCACTAGTTGATGAGAGAGCTGATATTGAGCAGGCAAAAACTATGCCAAAATCGCTGGTGCAGACTTTGCGTGATAGCAAATTAGATGCACCTCTATCATATCGTACTCGTTCAGGCTCTCATAGTGCCTCTTTTGCATCAGATTGCTATGCTATGGTGCATCTAGTCTCTGTGATGAGAATGAGCCTGTTTTGTTTGATGAAGCACAAAGTTTAGAAAATTGGATGGCTGCTATGCAATCTGAATATGATGCTATAATGAAGAATGGTACTTGGTCTTTATGTGAATTGCCTCCAGGCAAGAAGGCCATTGGCACTAAGTGGGTATACAAGCTGAAGCATAAACCGGATGGTACAGTTGACATGTATAAGGCTAGGCTTGTTGCAAAGGGTTATGCACAGGAAAGAGGCATTGATTTTGATGAGACCTTTGCACCTACATGCCGTATGACTACTATTCGGAGCATCTGTGCACTTGCAGCTCATCATCGTTGGAATGTACATCAGTTGGACATTAAACAACATTTCTAAATGGTGACTTGCATGAAGAAGTGTATGTTTTTCAGCCCCGTGGCTTTGTGCAGAAAGGGCATGACAACCAGGTGTGCAAGTTAAAGGAGGCATTATATGGTTTAAAGCAAGCACCACGTGCTTGGTATGAGAAGATACATGCCTATCTTATTGCACATGGCTTTGAGAATAGTCCAACTGAAAGCACCTTATATGTTAAGCGTGCAAATGATGTGCTTCTGATCATTGTTGTCTATGTTGACGACATGCTGCTCACCTATTGAGAAGCATATTGCTGATTTTAAGGCTGATTTACATGCCTCATTTGAGATGTCTGATTTGGGGCATTTGCATCACTATTTGGGCATTCAATTTATGCAAGTTGATAGTGGAATGGCTTTGTGTCAAACGAAATACATTGACACATTATTGCAGCATTTTCGCCTTGAAGACTATAAGCCTATTGCCACTCCTATGGAGATAGGTTTACGATTGAGTCGTCATGATGCCGAAGATGCATTTGATGCTATTCTCTATCAGCAAGTTGTTGGATGCTTGATTTACTTATGCTTTACTTGGCTAGATATTCAGTTTGTTGTCTCACAGATGAGCACATTTATGCATTGCCCAAGAGTCAAGCATTGGCAGGCGGTTAAGTGCATCTTTTGCTACTTGAGTGGTACTCGGCTACTTGGGTTGTTTTATCCCAAGGGGGGATCACTACCGCCAAATTTTCATGCTTTTTCTAACTCTGATTGGGCTAGTTGCTATGACACACGTGTGTCCACTAGTGGCTTTTGCTTCATGCTTGGTAGCTCATGTATATCTTGGTTGAGCAAGAAGCAACCTACTGTGGCCACTTCCAGTTGTGAGGCTGAGTATAGGGTAGCTTTCATAGCTACTATTGAGTGTGTGTGGCTCAGACGCCTTATGGCTGATTTGGGTGTTGGTTAGACTTCTGTCACCACCATCTTCATTGAGAGTCAGAGCGCATTGGCAGTTGCGAGGAACGCTGTGTTCCATGCTCGCACTAAGCACATTGAGCTGCATTATCTATGTCAGGGAGAGGTTCTCTGCAAGGGAGATCAGCTTGGCATATGTGCCCACGCAGGAGAACATTGCAGACCTTTTCATGAAGGCTCTGCCTAGGGAGAAGTTTGAAGCTTTCCACAAAGCTTTGGGCTTACTTCCTTTTGTGGAGTGATTTCCACATAGCTTGGCACTTCCTTATACATGAGTGCCAGCTCCTTGTTCTCCGCATCACTCCTAGGGGGGATTTGTTGATATATTTAGGTAGTGATGTATGTGAACACACTAGGACTGCTGGGGCACTTTTTTCCCTCTTTAGGAGGTTTTTTCCCCCGGCTTGTATATACACCTATTGCCCTAATGGGCTACTTATCTTTGTACATTCTCTAGTAATACATTCAGTATTGTGTGTTGTGCTCCAAGCTTCTTCTTCTTCCTTGTGCTATTCGTGTGCTTCCGCAGACGTCTAACTCCAACAATACATACATGCATGCTTGGAGCAATCATCAATAAAAGACATGAAGTAAAGGTAGTTCCCAAAAGAAGGTGTCTCCATAGGACTACACACATCACCGTGAACAAGCTACAATTTATGAGCAGCTCAAACTAAACCATCTTTTAGAAAAGAGGAATGTTGCATTTTGCCTAGAATACAGCCTTCATATATATTTTTATAATGTATCTCAAGTTTGGGTAGAGAGGACACCATTTCGGATTTCTATAGGCATATTGGACAATATGGAAATACTGACTCATAATTGGAAAAAATTATCCTTCTCCAACAAGTACAGTAAATCTTGATGATCAATAAAAAAATTTCAATTTATTGGCTAGCAAGTAGTGTCAAAATTTCTTTACTGCATAGACCATCGTTGGTCCTTCTCTTTGCGTCACAGTGTAATTTTGTTAAGCTTGGTTGAATTGTCTACTTGCATAGGCAATAGGATGATCTATCTTTCATTTGTCTGTTGGTTGTGCCAATATGCATCCATTAGCAAAATTATAAGCATCTATGCAAATATGGAATGTTTTATTCCAATTAGGCACTTTTAATATGGGTGTTGAACTCAATCTTCTTTTCAACTTATTGAACGCTTGTTTGAATTCATCACTTCACTTGAATTGATTTAACAATTCATTTACGGGTTTAGCTATGATTGCATATATGTGAATAAATCATTGGTAGTATCCATAGTGACCCATAAAGCCTTGTATTTCCTTTATGTTCTTAGGTCTAGGCAATTCTAGGATTACCTTGACTTCATCCATAGACATACCATTTTTTGACACTATGTGTCCAACTATCTTACCTTGTCTTACCATAAAAACACACTTTTCAGGGTTCATGCATACTCGATATTGTCTACACTTCTCAAAGATGCATCTAGTACATGAGCAAATCTCTGGAAAGAGTAGTTGCATAGGTCATCCACATATACTTACATACTCTTCCTTATGAATTACTTAAAAACATGACACAACATAGCCCTAAAAACATATACTCGCCATTCAGTAACCAAAATAGCTTTATGTTGATCCTTAGTAGTAGCTACTTGATTGTATCTTGAAAAGCCATCAAGGAAGTTGTACACTTCCTTGCCTCCTACTCTTTCCAAAAGATGATCAGTGATAGTGGGTAACTATCGCTGATGGTGGTAGCATTAAACTTTTTCAAGTTAATACAAACCCTAAGTTTCTCATTTTTCTCGGGTACTACTACCAATGGAGAAACCCATTCTGTATGAATCCTGCTGCTAATAGCTTGTCTATCTCTTCTTTTATCTTCGCTGAGTAGACATCATTATAAGTGTATGGTCTTTGTTTTGAGGTCTTTGCTTCAAGAGTCACATGAATACTATGAGAACAAATATTTGGATCTACTCTCTTCAAATACATATGATTCCATGTGAAGACATCTCAATACTCCCATATTAACTCTACTAGTTCTTACTTTTCTTCCATAGAGACACCTTTGCCTATGAAAGTGCATTTATCCTCATCATTTTCTTAGTTCACTATGATCTTCTTGGTTTGCTCCTTGTTGTCATATCTATTCATTCATGTGCCTCTCTCTTAGGCATTTGAATGGCAATTTTTGTCTTTTCCACCTCATGTCTCTTGAAGTGCTTAGGAACTTCAAAATATTCCTTTTGTTGGTATTCTTCCTTTTCTTCATTCTCATTACTAGTATTTTCTCGATATTCTTCTATGGAGAAGATGTGATTTTCTTCCCTGTTATGTATGCCAGTTTCCTTCAAATATTGTTCTTTTGAATCAAATTTAGGTTCCATTATCATAATTTCATAATCTTCATCTTCCTCCTTTTCCTAGTCATCATCATCTTCTTCCTTCATCTTTACCATGAATAGAAAGATCATATCCTCGTGCACACACTCGGCCATAATCAACACTTATTCATTTACACACACATCTAAGGTTGCTAATATCTCCATCCAACCATGCAGTTTAAATGCTTCATCAAGAAATATTTGAGGCGTGTAAGTTGGGTCTTCTATTGTTCACTCTCGTTCCTATCATACATTAGAGCCTTTTTTCTTCTCTCTAGCAAACTTTGCAAATCCATAGTTGAGTATCCTTGCTCATCCAAGATTGATCACTAGATCCTGCACTATGGATTAATACATCATCTTCCTTTTTATGGATGGGATTCCATTGAAGAGGTGGAACATCGCTATAAGAGGAGTTTTGGAGACTTATTTTAGTTGTTGTGCCTTGGGTTGAAGGTACAAAGTGTCTCTTCTCCAATCTTGAAATACTTTTGATTGTCTCATGAATGGTCATCCCAAAATTATTTCATAATTGCATGCCTTGCCAAATTGACATATGGCTAGGGTGTGTTTGAACTCTACTCCACATGTAGTCAAGATCACATGCTCTAGGAGTCCTAAGGGCCACTCTATAAGACCATATCCCAATTGCAATTTTATCTAGTAGGTCTTAAGGCTCGTTTTCCCCATTTTTCCCAAATTTCTTTGGTCGCAATCCCTACTCCTGCCCTAGTTTCTAGTATGGCTTTAGTCATGTATCCTCTAAATGTGATTGGCAGGCAAGTTTTCCTTCATCACCTTCACTGAAATCTCCTACCTTGTCCATGGGTATTTTCATTTAGTAGGGGTTTCTTCATTAACCTTTTCCTTGTCTTAACTAATTTATTCTTTAAGATTAAGTTGTATGGCTAGCTTATATACTCACCCATGTATTTTGGAAATGTGATAATGTTGATAGCTTCTTCGATTTCAAAGTCTTGATCAATTTTTTTTTTTGTTTCTATTTCTCTCTCAATCATTGGTTGGTTTATAGAAGCATCTAATTCCATGAAAGGAGGGATCTCTCTTTCCATCTTCTTCAATCTATCCTCAGACTTTGGCCCATAGGTCTTGTGGACAATTTGCTTCTACCTCAAGAATCAATGAATCAATCTCCATGGTTCCTAATCCTAATTGCTCTTTGATCACTTTGGGTTTTTTTGGTTCTACTTGCTTTGAGTTAAAACTTTCTAAACATTCTTGGAATTTATTCTCTGGAATTCTTATCTCTGAAATGATTGGGATTGACTTTTCTAGTGTAACGTAAGCAACTTCAATAGGATTTTTACATAATTCTAGTCTCTCTTTCTCCATAACTCCTCTAGGGTAACATCGATCATGATGCTCTAAACTAGGTCCTGCCTCTATTCTAGATTGATAAGCTTTCAACAACATTTGTAAGTCTTTAGGAATAGGATCCATAATAATTGATCCTACATGTTCCTTCATTTGTTCTTCCTTCACCACATCACCTTCTTGTTTATCTTGGTAATTGTGTAGAATCAATCTTCTACCACTAGGGGTGAGGATTCTTCTCCTTTTTCACTTATAGGACTATTGGGCCTCTTTTCACTAAGGGTTTTTATTTTTTCTTTATCTTGCGCTCTTGTGATAGCCTTTAGTGGAACCTGGTACTCTATCACTACCAGAGGACTCAATTACTTCAATCACATTGATATGAGTAGTGGAAGATGCTCTGGAGGGATTATTCAGGGACAATCCTAGAATAGGTGTTCTTTTCCACAATCAATACAATATCCTTCCTAAGTTTTTTGAGGAGGTGGGTGATAGGGCATTGTACATTCCCTAAAGAAATGATCTCCTCCACATCTATAATAAGGTCCTCTTGGCACTGACAAACCAATATATTGGAGTCTAGACATTGTTGTATCAATTACTACCCAATATCTTCTCTTATCTTGATCCAAATATGTGACTCTTGAGGATTCTTCTCGATCATTCAACTCATAAATGGCAGAAGGGTTATTAAAGGCATAGTTGTTTGCAACAACTTATCCATTCAAGCAATTATATAAAAATCCATCAAATCATCATCTCAAGGAATTTTATCCCCTCCCAAGACATTCACTACTACATACTTCCCTCCAAGAGTCATCATTGGCTCTCTATTATCCATATTGTTTGGGTTACTTGGTTCCTCAATCTCCCATTTCATTAATTCTATCGAGTTGGTCAGTCACTAGTTACAAATTTCCTCATTTATCTACATAGAAATCGCCTTCAAACTTTACAACTGGTCTTTGGAAAACTTCAAAGGTGATTGAGTTTCTCAATCTTGCCACTTATCTGTTGAGTCCATCTATAGGAACCCTATGCAAGCTAGTAGAAACATATTGCAAAGAAGTTATATATTCCCCTTCTATCAAGGACATAGATTTGGGAGAGTAGAAAGAATTGTGCATGTCTTATGAAGTCAACATTAGCTCACTTTCAAATTCACTAGAAGTATCTAAATATGTGGAGTGGATGTTGCTCTGCATCATACTCCCTGTTGAGGATATTACACTCCTAAAGCACATCTTGATGTCACGTTCATTCGAAGTCTATGATGCCTCTCAATTTTTATATCCCTAAGTTCTTTTTATCTTCAAGTTTTTAGTGTTTCAATTGTTGGGCTTCAGGTCCAAGTGGGTTTAAAAAGCAAAACTTTCCTAAGTATTGTTTTTGGATCAAGTGTGACTTGTCTTAGAAACTCATGATACACAACACTCAAAATTTTGACAACACACAACACTCAACTCCCATGAAATGATACTCAACTAGACAATACATGATACACACAGCAAGGATACACAACACTTGATGGTCATGACACACAACACAAGATCTTGGTATCAAAAATACATGATACTCAAGGTATCGACAATACATGATACTTGGAGTATCGATGACACATGATACTCAGGCAAAATGATATGACACTCAATCACAATGATACACAATACTTGGTTTGTCACATGATGACACTTGATTGTATTTGTGATGCTCGATACACACCAAGGATGACACACAATACTCAGTACATGAGTACCGCATGATGATACTCAACTATTCACAATGCAAGATACTCAAGTATCACAATACTTTACTAGGAGTAAGGTGTCAACAATACATGAGACCTTGCAGGTGTCTGTGACACAGGGGAATTTGGTATTGCGATACCAAACTCAACCGTTCATGAAACTTGGGCTTTTTATAACTTTCTTTTAAAGTTTAAAGTGATCCTTGTGCTCCTCATGCACTCCTATCCTCTCCTATGTACCTGTATCATAAAAAATCCTATGCTTTTCCTAAAAATGCCTCTCATGACACTTGGGATGTGTTGTTTCTCCCCACATGCATATGTATGTGTGAAAATGATGTGTCAAGTGTGTAGGGCTCACCTCAAAGCTCTTTTCTCTCAATTTTTTGGCCCCTAATTCTCTATGTAGGCTGAGTTCTAAGCGATACCAATCTCGATGATATCAATCACCCTAAGCTCTCTCCATGACACTTACCTTTAACCAATGAATTTTGGGATGTGGTTTTTGGCTTGGTTTTTGGGTTTAGACACTGGCTAAGATCATTGTTCTAGAAGAAATGCAAATTTTTTGTTTTTTGAGGGTTTGAATGTCCTAACCTACTCCAATGCTATCCCTTCCTAAATCTTAAACCCTAGTTTCTCGACTTCCTCACCTACTTCTAAAAACATCTTACACACACACTAGGTGTATGAGAAAGCAAGTGCAAGTGATCAATGACTTTCCATGATATCGAAGTCCTTCTTCACATTCACTATCTTTAGAGTGGGACTCTAACCATCACATAAGCACCTTGACTTAGGCCCTCATCCTTGCAAGGTCTTATGCACTAGTGACAAGCGAGACTAACTAGCCTTCACACATCCAACCAGTGCACATAGTGGTGGTTTCATACACACACATTCAATTATCAAACCAAGAGTATGATTCAATCAAGTGCACAAAAACATGTGCTAGTGATGGTAGATGTGGGAATAGGTAAATTTATGCACACACAAGTGGGTTTCCACCTCACATGACACCTTCTACATGTGGGTGTTTGTCACGATACTTGGTGTAGCACCAGACACAAAATTGATGATTTATCCTAGCTCCAATACCCGAATATGGTCAGTAGTGGGTTTTTGAAGATGTCAGTGACTAATGGTGTCACTTCAACTTGATCAGGCATCTTTGATCCAAGTTATACCCAAAAAACTAAGTGTCAAGAATCACCTTCCTACACCTAACAACTCCTTATGCTTCACACACACAAGATAACAATGAAAAAATGTGGGGAAGGGGTATATAACACCTTCAAGCATACATTTCATGCCTTAAACACACATACAAGCTCATGAAGAAGAAGATACACAAGCAAGAAGAAGGAAGAGCAATTTTTGAAGTTAGTTTTGTATTATACTTATATACATGTGCCCTAACTTTGGTCCGTTTGCACAAGAAATCATTACTTTCTTTAGAGATTCCTAAAAAGCTACCACTTTGATCTACATGGGTTTTCTTACATGCTTGAGGGAATATGCATCTAGAGGTCTCCTCTAGTGCATCTATAAGGCTTCCATGAGTTCCATGTTCTGATATGCAAAAAGAAAAATGAGAACTTCCTTGAAAATTTTGTGAGCATCCTCTTCCTCTCTTCTTCTCTTTACTTCTTTTTTTCTCTATTCTCTAACTTTGTGCAACAATCCATAAGCCAAAGCCTTGTGAAAAGCTTAAAACTCCCTAGGCTTAGCCTTTGAAAAGGTCTGCAACATTATCTTGTGTGGGAACATAAGCCAAATTGATCCCTCTAGTAGAGAACCTCTCCTTGACATAATGATGGTGCACCTCAATGTGCTTTGTGCGAGCATGGAACACAAGGTTCCTTGCACTACCGATGCACTCTAACTATTAGTGAAAATGGTGGTGGTAGAAGATTAACCAAACTTCATAATAACATCATATTGTCATTGCATAGAAGCCATCCAATTTTTTGAGTTTTGCGATTCATCAAAAGAAACATTCTCATTCTCATCATAAAGACTAGAGGCATCCATTGCATTGTTGACATATTTGGGTAGTGATGTGTGTGAACATTCTTAGGACTGTTGGAGTTAGACGTCTGCACAAGCACGCGAACAACACAAGGAAGTAGAAGAAGCTTGGAGCACAACACACAACACTGAATGTATTACTAGAGAATGTACAAAGATAAGTAGCCCATTAGGGCACTAGGCATATATACAAGCCAGGGGAAAAAACCTCCTAAAGAGGGAAAAAAGTGCCCCAGCGCTCTTAGTGTGTTCACACACATCACCACCTAAATATATCAACAAATCCCCCTTGGGAGTGATGCGGTGAACAAGGAGCTGGCACTCATGTATAAGGAAGTGCCAAGCTATGTGGAATCAATCCACAAAAGGAAGTAAGCCCAAAGCTTTGCGGAAAGCTTCAAACTTCTCCCTAGGCAGAGCCTTCGTGAAAAGGTCTGCAATGTTCTCCTGTGTGGGCACATATGCCAAGCTGATCTCCCCAGCAGAGAACCTCTCCCTGAAATAATGATAATGCACCTCAATGTGCTTAGTGCGAGCATGGAACATAGGGTTCCTCACAACTGCCAACGTGCTTTGACTGTCAATGAAGATGGTGGTGGGAGAAGACTGACCAACACCCAAATCAGCCATAAGGCGTCTCAGCCAAACACACTCAATAGTAGCTGTGAAAGCTACCCTATACTTAGCCTCACAACTAGAAGTGGCCAGAGTAGGCTTCTTCTTGCTCAAGAGATATACATGAGCTACCAAGCATGAAGCAAAATCCACTTGTAGACACATGAGTGTCATAGCAACCAGCCCAATCAGAGTCAGAAAAAGCATGCAAATTTGGTGGTAGTGATCCCCCCTGGGATAAAACAACCCAAGTAGCCGAGTACCACTCAAGTAGTGAAAGATGCGCTTAACCGCATGCCAATGCTTGACACCTAGGCAATGCATAAACCTGCTCATCTATGAGACAACAAACTGAATATCTGGCCGAGTAATGCATAAGTAAATCAAGCATCTAACAGCCTGCTAATAGAGAACAACATCAAATGCATCTTTAGCATCCTGAAGAATCAATCATAAACCTGTCTCCATAGGAGCGGCAATAGACTTACAGTCTTCAAGGCCGAAACATTGCAATAATGTGTCAATATATTTCATTTGACACAAAGCCATTCCACCATCAACCTACATAAATTGAATGCCCAAATAGTGATGCAAATGCCCCAAATCAGACATCTCAAATGAGGCATGTAGATCAGCCTTAAAATCAGCAATATGCCTCTCATGAGGACCAGTGAGCAGCATGTCATCAACATAAACCACAATGATCAGAAGTACATCACTAGCATGCTTAACATATAAGGTGCTTTCAGTTGGACTGTTCTCAAAACCATGTGCAATCAGATAGTCATGTATCTTCTCATACCAAGCACGTGGTGCTTGCTTTAAACCATATAATGCTTTCTTTAACCTGCACACCTGATTTTCATGCCCTTTCCACACAAAGCCATGGGGCTGAAAAACATACACTTCTTCATGCAAGTCACCATCCAGAAATGTTGTTTTAATGTCTAACTGATGTACATTCCAACCATGATGAGCTGCAAGTGCACAGATGCTACGAACAGTAGCATTACGCAAGTAGGAGCAAAGGTCTCATCAAAATCAATGCCTCTTTCTTGCCCATAACCCTTTGCAACAAGCCTAGCCTTATACCTATCAACTGTATCATCAGGCTTACGCTTCAGCTTGTATACCCACTTAGTCCCAATGGCCTTCTTGGCAAAAGGCAAGTCACATAAAGACCAAGTACCATTCTTCATTATAGCATCATATTCAGATTGCATAACAACCATCCAATTTTATGAATTTTGTGCTTCATCAAATGAAACAAGTTCATTCTCAACACAGAGACTAGATGCATCCATAGCATAGCAATCTGATGCAAAAGAGGCAGTATGAGAGCCATAGATATGATGAGATGCATCTAATTTGTTGTCATGCAAAAGTCTACACCAGCCATTTTGGCATAGTTTTTGCCTGCTCAATATCAACTCTCTCATCACCAAGTGCATCATGTAAATCTACATCAGAAATGGAATGATCTGCATCATCACATGAGACCTGCAAAGGCTGAGAAGTTGCCTCATTAGGACCAGCATTGGACTTTCCACCTATAAAAAGAGGCGGCAAAGTATCATACATGTCTTTAGAGCTAACAAATGTTTCCTTAGTACATGAAAGCAATGGCTGAATAGCATCACGGCTAACCAGAATGCGTTTAGCCTGTGGATGATACAGACGATAGCCTTTACTTTCAAAACTGTATCCAACAAAAATACATTTTATTGCTTTATCATCCAATTTTCTACGATGTTGTTCAGGCACTAATGCATATGCCAAACAACCAAAAACACATAGATGAGCAACAGATGGCTTGCGATCATGCCAAGCCTCATATGGAGTGATAGACTGCAGTGCTTTAGTGGGACACCTGTTAAGTACGTATGCTTCACACATAATAGTCTCAAGTCAGAAACTATGTGGTAAGGCCTGAACCTTGACCATACACCTCGCCATCTCCATGAGTGACTTGTTCTTTCGTTCAGCAACTCCATTTTGTTGAGGTGTATATGGCACTGTACATTGGTGTTTTATCCCACGTTTAGCCAGAAATGCATTAAAATCAGAAGACATATATTCCCCCCCTCGATCAGAATGGAGGGTGCCCATTTTATATGCTGACATATTTTCAGCCAAAACTAGAAAGTGTTTGAAGCACATGAATACTTCATACTTTACCTTCAATGGATATACCCATGCATGCCCAGAAAAATCATCAATGAAAGTCACGAAGTAAAGATAATTTCCAAAAGAAGGTGTTTGCATAGGACCACAGACATCACTATGTACAAGCTGCAATTTCTCAGTAGCCCGAACTGAACCATCTTTTGGAAAGGAGGAATGCTGCATTTTGCCCAAAATACAGCCTTCACAAACATGTTTTTAGGGTGCCTCAAGTTTGGGCAAAGAGGACACCATTTCAAATTTCTGTTGGCATAGCAAACTAGCAAAATTCGGATGAACAAAGCGTGCAAGCCAAAGCTTGGCATCTGACATAGCCTGAGAATCATGTACTGCACATGCCAAATCATTTATAGATCTTTCATATTCTATGAGCTTATACAGCCCACACCATAAAATGCCAAAATAAATGATGACATCACCATTTGACAGATCATGAACTGTACATCTATCATCAGCACTAGTCAAAATGATCTTACCAACTCCCACAGCAGGATAAGAGGAGTTGTTGGTGCATGTAACAGTATTCCCTGTAGGGGCAGGCTCGAGTGAAGAGAAGAAACTATGCTGCGAGGTAATATGTTTGGTCACCCCACTGTCAAAGTACCAAACATCTGAGTCTACTGCAGACGTGCACTGCTGATGAGAAGGTGGGTCAAAATTGCAAACAATAGTAAACGCCCATTCTTCTTCCTGCACAAGATTAACAGACTCTGTTTTGGTGTAGAGGCTTCTGCAACAACCATTCTAGCCTCTTTCTTCTTTGCCTCTTTAGCAGCCAATTTTGGACAGTTCTTTATGATATGATAATTTTCTTCATAGTACTTGCAAAACAATTTCTGCTTTTCTGATTTCTTTTCCTCTTTGTCTTCTCTCTTCGATTGTGCAGAATTAACAGATTTCTGCTTATTAATTGAAGAGCTCCATTTTCCTTTGCCCTTCTGACTAGCCAGGAAAGCTTGATCTACAACACACATAATGGACCTATTCTGCCTGGACTAATCCTCCTACAACAAAACAGAGACTAACTCCTCAAATGACAAGGCATTTGGATTGCCTTTCATCATCAACCGAAGAGTAGAAGCAAAACTATGATATGAATCAGGAAGACCATTCAGAACAGTCTGCATAAGTGAGCTATCTGGTATAACCTCATCAGCAGAAATCAATTGTTCCTTCAAGTCTTTGATCTTTGTTAGAAAATTGTCCATAGAATCACCTTCATTCATGTGCTCACTCTCCAACTGTTTTCGGAGGTAAGCAACATGAGCCTCATTCCTAGCTTGGTACAATGTGGTAAGTGTATCCCAAGCATCCTTAGTTGTTAATTGACAGGTATAAAGCTAGGCTTGTTGCTCCCACATGCCAAATGACCACTGTTAAGAGCAATTGTGCACTTGCAGCTCATCATGGTTGGAATTCACATCAGTTGGACATTAAAAATGCATTCCTAAATGGTGAATTACATGAAAAAGTGTATGCATTTCAAGATCATGTTTTTGTGCAAAAAAGGGCATGAAAACGAAGTGTGCATGCTGAAAAAGGCTTTATATGGTTTGAAACAAGCATGAAGTGCTTGGTCTGAAAAGATACATGCCTACTTGAGTGCACATGTCAATCATAATGCTAGGTCTTGGGCCCAGTACTTGAGCCACTATTCGCACTACCCTAGCTCTGGAACAGTCCTATTCAGAGCACCTTATATGTTAAGCATGCAGATGATGTACTTCTGATAATCATGGTATATGTTGATGACATGCTTCTCATTGGTCATAATGAGAAGCATATTGCTGAATTTAAGGTTGATTTTCATGCCTCTTTTGAGATGTCTTATTTGGGCCATTTACATCATTATTTGGGCATTTAGTTTAAGCAAGTTGATGGGGGAATAGCTTTGTGTCAAACAAAATTTATTGAAAAATTATTGTAGTGTTTCAGCCTTGAACATTGCAAACCTATTGCCACTCCTATGAAAACATGTTTACAATTGAGTCTTCGTGATGCAAAATATGCATTTGATGTTGTTCTCTATCATAGGTTGTTGGATGCTTGATTTACTCATGCATAACTTGGCCTAATATTCACTTTGTTGTCTCTCATGTGAGCAGGTTCATGCATTGCCCAAGTGTCAAGCATTGGTAGGTGGTTAAATGCATCTTTTGCTATTTGAGGGGTATCTAAAGCATGATTTCCATTCTTTAATGTATAGCTTGGAGCAAGCGAGTCACAAATCTGTATGATTTGTAGCAACGTGCTTTAAGCAATATGTAGATAGATGTCAACCTAGAAAAAGTCCACGAGCAAGGAAGTCGATCTCTCTGTTCCTAGACAGATTGACTAACAAACAATTACTCTTATTAGTATATATTCAAATCCTTGGTATCTTAGATGAATGTATCAGAGAGTGTGGACTTAGATGATAATTTAGCTACAAAATTGGAGATTTCACCCTCCAACACTAAGAGTGAATTATTTTCTTCTTCTATCTCAATAAAATCCTCAATGGAAGAGCTTGTCGATATGGTAATGAAGAAGCTTCAGATGGAACATGCAAAGAAGCAATGTAGCACTCCATATGATGAGAGAACACAACCACTTAAGAGGTATCAACACAGTTATGGGGATCATCCCACTTACATTTGCCATAGAGTACCAAGGTACACATCACCAAAGTAAAATAGATCGCCTCAACATCAGTACTAGAAACAACAATATTAGTGGAGACCACATTACCAACCTAGATTTATGTATCCTCCTAGGGATGCATATGGAAATCCTCATAGAGATCAACAACAATACTATAGAGAACCTTGCTACAAACAACCTAGGTATAACTAAGGAAAACAAGATCTTGCAAGGCCAGTTTCGGATCAACAACCAACTCCACCTCCAAATGTTTTTCCAATCAAGTATGCAAAGGAAAACACAAAGAGGTCTATTGTCTCAATCGAAATTGCAATGATAGAAACCATCCCTAGATATATGGAGATGTACCTAGAAGATAGAAACATGTATCTTGAGGATACACACACTGAAGGTAAATGGTATAAAAAAGAAGCCTACTGTCTTGGAAACCCTAGTGAAAAGCCCAATTGGATTGATCAATCTAGTGCATTAATTTACTATGTTGCTATTAAGAGACAAGAATGAACAAACAATGCACCTTCTCCTAAAGGCTCATGCTATAGATGTGGCAACAACCACTTCTTGAAGGATTACCCAAAATCATCTAGGACATTTATGTGGAATATTGAAGGATTTTGTGAGGACCATGGGAAGAGCACTTAATTAAGGATGTCCTCAAAAACCTCAAAACATAGCTCACACATCACAAAAAATGGTTAAAATCATGGAAAGGTGGTAATGATTTCGAAGGAAAACTACCTTTTCAAGCAGTAACACAAGCTCAAGCTAAGGAACAAGCTAAGGAGAATGACATCAAACAATCAAATGAGGGAGAAGAACCTTCATTGATTGTTCAATGGGCACACTATAGAAGAGATTTTACGTAGTGGAGAAGGTGTAGCAATATCACTAAGTCCTTATGGCAAAAGTGGGGAAAACATGCACTGCAACCCACTCATCTAAAATTACAATTGGCGGACGAGAGCAACGTATTGGTTTTCTAGAGAATGTAAATCTAAGAACCTAGTATGGAGTGGATTTTGATCATACTTTAGCTATCTATAACTTCAGCTAAGCAAGTAACTACAAGATGATTCTAAGAAGACCATTATGCGTCAACTGAAAGTTGTGCAAGATTAAGGTATCAATGCTCTTTATTTGCAACATTTAGGGATAACAACTAGAATCAATATGCTTACATTCAATCATAGAGACATCCTCCCATCCAATGAAACAATGTACACAAAGATGCACATGATTTTGTCTTAGTCAAATCATCACAATCAAAATCTTGGATGCATGAGGATGCAAGTTTGTGGCTTTGTAGGCAATCCCACAAAGAAGAGCAGTGCTTAACACGAAGAGATCTTGTGAGTGTAGTGATTCAATACATACCTATAGAAGATCTAGCTTATATTTCTTAACCTTTCAACGATAAAGAATTTGAACATCATAGCTAGATGCAAATATTAGCTTTCATGAATATTTTTGTTAATGAGAGTAACTTAACATAACATTGTGATGTAGAACTTTATGAACCTAATGAATTGTCTATGATGATGGTTTTAGAAGAAATCGAGGAAGGAGAACCATCACTAGTTCAAGTTGAGAGTTTAGATTACGAGGACTTGATTTTAGTCCATATGGAATCAGAATTCGATTCAAGAAAGGAGATCCTAAAAGGAATTATTGTTGATGATTGTATTAGGGATCCAATAACTTATACATATCCCCTATACAAAGTTGAGAAACCCAAAGAGGAAAATATTACCACAATAGAGAGGAAGTCAGATGACTTTGAGCCTCTCGAACACTTCAAGAAATACGAAGTAGAAAGCTGAAGAGTTGTGGCTTTAAGACCTAAGTGTGAGGCCAAAGTAGGAGAATCAGATGACAATTAAGATATGAAGAAAAAAGTGGTATTTATAGTAGAAGATGGTGAAGAAAAGTGCACTTACATTGGAACAAGACTATAACAAAGAACAAGACTAGAACTAGAATTGGAACTTTGAAAGTACTTACATGGAGATCATGACTCCTTGAGCTCCCAAGATTGGTACTCGCAAGACTGAGGATGTATGTGTCCAATCACTCCTTATATATGTGTTAAAGGGTGGTTATGAACTGATAATCTCATCCATGATGTCAACAATGAAAAATAGTACCTTTTGTATGTAAGATTAAGCAAGTAGACAATCAACCTTAGGGTTTTTATGTATTCAAGATGTGATGGAATCATAAGTTTTTCCAAAAACATTTGAAACAATAATGAGATATAGGAAGTCACGTGAAATCTAAGGTTTAGGATGGTTCCTTTGTGTCCATGACATCACCTCCTCCTCAAGTGATGCATTCCATGAGGAGTGGCCATGAGATTTTGACTTTTCTTGAACTTGAATCTTCATAGTTCTTGGTCTTTGTAGAGTTTTTGGTATGTGGAATTGGAACAAGATGATGATGGATATCCATGATGAAACTAGAAAGGGTGTGTAGTATATATAGGTGCAAAATCAAGTGTGTGATTCTTGTGATGGAATGTATTCCTCTTTTGACTCTGATGATGATCCTTCCAAATGCATGGTTTATGGTTGAGATTCTTCAAATTCTTAACCAATGCTAAGACATGGAAAACTCTCATAAATTTAAGATGAACTTGATATGGTTTATTGGGTGTCCATACATCTATGCTACAAAAAGACAATAGAAAGATTACTATGACGTGCATATTAAAGATAAAGGTTTACAAGAAGGAGACTATGTTTTAGAATATACACTAAAACAACATGCCAAGAAATTTACAATCAACAAAATCTCCACTTGAGGTGTAGTCTAGTTAGCAACATCGGAAGTTGATATTTTGCCTAATTACATTAGTGGATGCCATATCAAGAGTTATCTTGAACCCTTGAAAGATGATATGATGGCGAGACTCCAAACTACTAAAGATCAAAAGGCCAAGGAATTCAGAATCAGAGAAGACGATCAGGAAGAATCTAGGCAAAGTATCCTTCAACATAAGCAACTGATGCAAGACATTTTTGACCCTCTTTCTTCCAACCCAATTCAAGTATTTACATTGAGAGTAATAGATAAAAAACCATTGGAAAAGACACTATGGTTACATGCCATGTTGGGACTAGAATGAGAGAAAAAATGATGGCTCACATAAACTCAAGCATAGCTAAGAGTGTGATATGTATGGAATTATCTTGGGATATCCATGAAGAGATCTTTCAATCAAATGTTGACATGATTGATGTACAAGGACCGATACTAACTTATCTTGGATGCACTATGGTCTTAATAAACATTGAAGGGTTAGTTTCTCTAGAAGAATTTTTAATTTTGGAGGAACCATTTATGGAAGAGCAAATCATATTAGGAAAAGTTTGGTTGAAGCTGCATTGTACAACTATGCGTTACCTTTACAATTGTGTGTTTATTGATAACGGACATATGTGTGGAAGGTTATTATTTTCTTATCTACATTGCTTTACACCTAAAAGAGAATGCATGATTGCATCTCATGATTCTGATTCTCCAATGAATTAAATGAACACATTGTGTGAGGAGAATGCCATTAAGAGTGAATGTGAGGACCACTCTCAAGAGGAAAGAGAGGTGAGGGAAATAAAAGAGGCAAAGAATTCCAAAGAAATTTTAGACTCTATACTTGAGGAAGCTCAAGCAAAGACAACCAATGATCCTTCATCATGCAAAGGAAAGAGAACCTACAAGGGAAGCTCATCCTTATTGTTATTATGCATCAATAAAGAATTGACAAGTTTGGGTACTTGAGGCCCTACTTCAAGCTCAACAAGGACAAGCTCAATTTTGTATCCCTAAAATAGTTTTGAGCATGAAGCAATGAGTGAAGTCACCTCCAAAACTTGACTCCAAAAAACACTAACAGAACCCACACTTATGAAAAAACCCAAACCAAGCTTCGTAAACTTGAAAACACAAGATTAGTAGTGGCCATGCCTAGCAAGTGAATTTGGAATCCTATAGAGAATACCAAACAAATAGTCATAGTTTCAAAGAAACTACAAAAATTTTCACCCATGAGACTTAAGTGGGTAAAAAAACAAACTCCCATCTCTAAACATGTTAGACATTCTCTTAAATGGGTACCCAACCTTAGTAATGATCCAAAGTCTTTAGAAATTCCCATCATAGGAGAATAATTTCAATCCGTAGAGAGATCGATTCACTCATAAACACCTCTTTTTCAAGTGACTTGGACCATTAAGAAAGCCTCGTTGCTAGAAATCCTTCATCTTCATAACCAAACTTTATCTTTTGTGTATTTTAAGTTCATTTTTGCATTCTTGTATTTTCCATGAGCAATGTTGTGAATCCTAGATGTTAGAGGCCTATACATACACCATTGTATATATTTTGCATCTTTACTAACAACTCTAACTTCATTAACCAACTAACATGATTTGGAAAGAGTTGTGCTAACATCATTGCTACAATCATATTGCAAGTATGGGTGCTTCATTGTCACAAAGACAAGAGAAAGAACCAATGGTGGAAACACAAGAAGCTAGCCCAATAGCCAATAGTGTCATGACCATTAGTGATTATTGGTTGAAAAATCCACAGTAAGTGCCACTACATCAGATTGTTGAACACATTTACATGGACCACCATGGAATGCACCAGGATCATGTCAAAGTGGTGTACCTCACTATAGAATTTCAGTCTATTCTTGCACATTTGATGGTAGTAGTAGCCTGGAATGATTTATAGATACAAGGGTTTTCTATCCTTCCATTGGTTCGTGTGGATGCAAATCGATACATAGAATTCCTATCCACGTTCAATCATGTTCATTCTCTCTTTTGATTCATCTCTGTATTTAATTAAGGGTCCATCCTTTGTCAATCTGAAAGGAGAGGAATCATAATCCTTGTCACTTTCCTTTAATCCAACTTGATGTATATACATGCCTTGTACTTATGGACTAGGGGAATGAGTGGATTTCTATACTGGTGTTAGCTTAATTGTTTCCTTTTGGCACTTTTTCAATAGGTATGTATCTTCACCTCTTTATGAACCTAACATACCTTATTCTCAATGGTCTTATCTTAATTCTTATCTCGATGTTTTTCTATTGAATCTCAAGTCTCTTTTCTTGTTGGCCATCAGAGGAAATTCTCAAACATAGTCAACTCAGCTCCCATCACACTAATAGGTACTTTCTCTAATATGTAGAAATCCATCCTATATTTTTTCCACCTTCTTTCTCCTCCCAATGCTCAGTGGCCAACTTGAATACCATCTTGAATTCCTTGGTGTCATTAAATGGGAGAAAGGACTAAGGTGTCCAATTCACATGCCAACTAATCTTATATCTTAAAGTATCTTTAATCTCTCTTTGGCATGATTTAACCATAAAAGATTTCATCCTTTTAATCAATCTAGGTCATTTTGCTTTTCTACCTCTAGACATATTTATTTGAGCTATGAACATGTATTTCTCCTTTAGATCCATTCTTCTTCATTGATTTGGAGACACCTTCTTTTGGAAACTATCTTTACTTTGTGACTTTCATTGATGATTTTTCCAAGCATGCATGGGTATATCCACTCAAAGCAAAGTCGGAAGTGTTTATATGCTTCAAACAGTTTTTGGTTTTGGCTGAAAATCTGTCAACATGTAAAATGGGCACCCTCCATTTTGATCGAGGAGGGGAATATATAACATGGGATAAAACATCAATGTACAGTGTTGTATACACCTCAAGAGAATGGAGTTGTTGAATGAAAGAACAGATCACTCATGGAGATGGCGAGGCGTATGGTCAAGAGTCAGGCTTTACCACATAGTTTTTGGCTTGAGGTTGTCATGTGTCGAACATATGTACTTAACAGGTGTCCCACTCAAGCCCTGAAGTCTATCACTCCATATGAGGCTTGGCATGGTCGCAAGCCATCTGTTGCTCATTTGCGTGTTTTTGGTTTTCTGGCATATGCATTAGTGCTTGAACAACATCACAAAAAATTGGATGATAAAGCAGTAAAATGTATTTTTATTGGGTACAATTATGAAAGCAAAAGCTATCGTCTATATCATCCATAGACTAAATGCATTCTGGTTAGCCATGATGTTGTTTTGTGGAAGATGCTATTCAACCCTTGCTTTCATGTACAAAGGAGACATCTGTTAGCTCCAAAGACATGTATGATACTTTACTACCTCTTTTTACAGGTGGATAGTCTAGAGCTGGTCCTAATGAGGCAACTTCTCAGCCTTTGGATGTTTCATGTGATGATGCAGATCATTCCATTTCTGATGCAGATTTACATGATGCACTTATTGATGAGAGAGATGATATTGAGCAGGCAAAAACTGTGCCAACATGGCTAGTGCAGACTTTGTGTGATAGTAAATTAGATGCACCTCTGTCATATCATACTCGTTTTAGGCTCTCATAGCACGTGTTTTGCATCAGATTGCTATGTTATGGCTGCATCTAGTCTTTGTGATGGGACTGAGCCTGTTTTGTTTGGTGAAGCACAAAATTCTGAACGTTGGATGGCTGCAATGCAATCTGGATATGATGCTACCATGAAGAATTGTACTTGGTCTTTATGTGACTTGCTTCCTGGCAAGAAGGCCATTGGCACTAAGTGGGTATACAAGTTGAAGAGTAAACCTGATGGAACAATTGACATGTTTAAGGCTAGGCTTGTTGCAAAGGGTTATGCGTAGGAAAGAGGCATTGATTTTGATGAGACCTTTGCACCTACATGCCGAATGACTACTATTTGTAGCATATCTGCACTTGCAGCTCATCATGGTTGGAATGTACATTAGTTGGACATTAAAACAACATTTTTGAATGGTGACTTGCATAAAGAAGTGTATGTTTTTTAGGCATGTGGCTTTGTGCAGAAAAGGCATGAAAACCAGGTGTGCAGGTTAAAGAAGGCATTATATGGTTTAAAGCAAGCACCACGTGCTTGGTATGAAAAGGTACATGCCTATCTCATTGCACTTGGTTTTGAGAACAATCCAACTGAAAGCACCTTATATGTTAAGTGTGCTAATGATGTTCTCCTGATCATTTTTGTGTATGTTGATGACATCCTCCTCACTGGTCCTCATGACATGCATATTGCTGATTTTAAGGCTTATTTGCATGCCTCATTTGAGATGTCTGGTTTGGGGCATTTGCATCACTATTTGGGCATTCAGTTTATGCAGGCTGATGGTGGAATGGCTTTGTGTCAAACGAATATATTGACACATTATTGCAACATTTTGGCCTTGAAGACTGTAAGCCTATTGCCACTCCTATTGAGACAGGTTTACGATTCAGTCTTCATGATGCTGGAGATGAATTTGATGCTGTTCTCTATCAGCAGGTTGTTGGATGCTTGATTTACTTATGCATTACTAGGCCAGATATTCAGTTTGATGTCTCACAAATGAGTAGGTTTATGCATGGGCGGGTTAAGCACATTTTTCGCTACTTGAGTGGTACCCGACTACTTCGATTGTTTTATCCCAAAGACGGATCACTACCGCTAGATTTGCATGCTTTTTTTGACAATGATTGGGTTGGTTTCTATGACACTCGTGTGTCCACTAGTGGCTTTTGCTTCATGCTTGGTAGTTCATTTATATCTTGGTTGAGCAAGAAGCAACCTACTATGGCCACTTCCAATTGTGAGGTTGAGTATAGCGAAGCTTTCACAGCGACTATTGAGTGTGCGTGGCTCAGATGCCTTATGGCTGATTTGGGTGTTGGTCAGTCTTCTGCCACCACCATCTTCACTGACAGTCAAAGCACATTGGCAGTTGCGAGGAACCCTGTATTCCATGCTCACACTAAGCACATTGAGGTGCATTTTCATTATGTTAGGGTGAGGTTCTCTATTGGAGAGATCAGCTTGGCATATGTGCCCATGCAAGAGAAGATTGCAAACCTTTTCACGAAGGCTCTGTCTAGGGAGAACTTTAAAGCTTTTCGCAAAGCTTTGGGCTTACTTCCTTTTGTGGATTGATTCCACATGTCTTGGCACTTCCTTATACATGAGTGCCAGCTCCTTGTTCATGGCATCACTCCAAGGGGGGATTTGTTGATATATTTAGGTAGTGATGTGTGTGGACACAATAGGACCGTCGGGGCACTTTTTCCCTCTTTAGGAGGCTTCCCCTCCCCCCCTTGTATATACGCCTATAACCCTAATGGGTTACTTATCTTTGTACATTCTAGTGGTTCAGTATTGTGTGTTGTGCTCCAAGCTTCTTCTTCCTCGTTGTGATGTTCGCATGCGTCCGTAGATGTCTAACTCCAACATCTTAAATCCATTGATCAGCTTCATTTTTGCCAGTTCTCTTTGTCTTTGTGGGTCCATGAAGAGTTTTTTTTTCATGCATAGACATTTTGGTAGTTTTGTAATGATTTTTGAAGTTATTCATTGTTAGAGGATAAGAAGTAGAAAAACCTAAAAACAAAGTGAAGAACGTCAAGGAAGGAGGAGATAAGAAGCAATTGCAAAAAGTAATTCACCCTGAATAGATCCATCACTTTTTACACATACGAGTCTTTTGGACATGTTTTATGTAAGTAAAGGTACATGGTCTAAGAGGAGTGTAAGAAGGAACACTAAGGCCAAAAGAAGGAGAAAAGATAAAAAGTGCAAAAAAGTGATTTCCTAGCAGAGCCATGACTCTTTGCATGAAGTGGCATTTGGCCTGAGCTTTTTTGAGATTGAAGGTGATGAGGTGAAATATTTTAAGACTTATGTTCAAAAAACTCAAATAACAAGTGAAAAATCACCTTAAGTGAGGAGACAAGAAGATTTGTAAAAATCGATTTTGCACATGTAAGTTATGGATAGAATTTGTGCAAAGTGAGATATTCAAAAACCTAAGAACAAAATCAATAGTTTTTCCCAAGTGTACACAACTATGTCAATCCATGGAGCAAATGATTGGTGGTATGAAGATTGCATGCGAGACATAACAAGCACATGCATCAACAACAAGAGAGGGCAATCATGCCAACACATGCATGCACATACACACTCACAAGTCAAGAGATATGATTTACTCCAAAAAGCTGCTTGTATTTCTCTAGAAATGAGAGAATTCTCTTTTACAATGATGCCCATTCACTTCTATAGATTTTTGAAGGGTTGTGTTCACATTTAAGCATTCAACATAGTTAAAAAATAGGTCTTAGGGATCATTTAAGGGTCAAAATGGTTTCCAAAAGTTATGAGAAAATTAGGGAAGGATATTATAATGGCCATGAGGCTTGGCTACTAATCAGTCTTTACATGGTGGGATTTGCACAAAAAATTGGGTAAAGGCCAAAAATAGGCCATTTTACATGTATTTTGGGTACAAATTAGGGAAAATTATAATATGGAGAGAATTTTAAGCTTGGAAAATTTGGTTCTACACTTTCTTGCTCTTTCTTCCCTTTGAATCAATCTTAGACATTTGACTTTGACTTTGGCCACTTTGTTTCACACTTGGACACTTCCTTAGAGATTCCTCCAATAATCAAATTTGGGGCATCTGCATCATTATTTGGGCATTCAATCTATGAAAAGTGATGGTGGCAATTCTTTCTATCAACACTTCATTGCAATGTTTTAACCTTAACGATTGTAAACATATTTCCACATCTCATAGAAATCTATTTTCAATTGAGTCTTCATGATTATGAAAATGCATTTGATGGTAGTCTATTGGATGCTAGCTTATTTACGTATGCATCATGTGGCTTGATAAGGGGGAATCAGTACTAGTAGATTTACATGTTTTTTCCAACTCAAATTAGGCTAGTTGTTATGACACTCATGTGTCAGTGGTTTTTGCTTCATAGTTGCAAGAAGTAGAAGGCTGAGTATAGGGTAGCTTTCATAGTTATTATTGAGTGTGTGTGGTTCATATGCCTTATGGATGACTTGGGTGTTGGTAAGACTTTTTCCACCACCATATTTATGGATAGTCAAAGTTCATTGCTAGTTACGAGGAATACTAACTTCCATGCTCGCACTAACCACATTGAGGTGCACTATCATCATGTGTAATAAGCTTAAATGGTGAGATAATTCATTCAAAATTTTTGTTATACATTGTGTAGATAATGTTTAGAATGAGTGTTCTGTTCATTTTATGCATATAGAAAAAAATTATGGATGATAGTTTTTATATTATCTCTCTAAAACTTATCTGCTTTGTTTTTTAGGTGAAATTCAAAGATGAAGATGAGAGAATTATGAAAAAAAATAAGAAAAAGGTAAATATACATAGTAGAATAAAACTTTCTCTTTGAAAATTTTGTAAATCATGCATTAAGTACCTTTTTTCAAGCTCTGAAATTGGTTCACTATAAAATTATGCCTTTTTAAATTCTCTCTCTATAATTTCTAAACTTACAAGGCTGAAAATTGCTATTTGGAGGCCAAATTGGACATAGAGCATCTCCAAGTATTGTGCAAATTGAAGAGCTAAACATTTTTGCCTCTCACAACCATTTTGGAACTCACATTTTTGAGTTATAAGGCCCAAAAAAGTGATGATTTTCCAACATTAAAAAAAAAACTAAGTGAGCTTTTTCTATTATTATTCAAGTTTGTAAATGTGGTGCATATGTGTTTTCATGCATGTTCTGGTTGTTGATGTATGTGTTTTTTTGTTGCTTTTTCTTCTACTTTTGATAGGTTCCATAAAGCAACATACCACTCAAGCACATGCGTTTTACAAAAGTTGTGCATGCAATGCTCAGAGAGACAAATTTTGATAAAATTTTGTGGATCACGTGTGTCCTTCATCAGAAGATCAACTACGTTTTAGGAGAATGTTGCATCATGCAAGAGGAGGTAGCAAATCAAAGATTTTCCCTAGGAGTGTGATTGAGATGGAGATTGAGATTGTGAATGAGAGTATGATTGAGAGTGTGGGTGTGAATAAGATTGAGATTTCTCAAGGTGTTGGGGAGGTTGAGGCTTTGCAATGAATCTATTTTGCATAAGCTATTGTATTCGATGAAGCTATATTGCATAAGCTATTGCAATGAAGCTATATTTCATAAGCTATTGCAATGAAGCTATATTGCATAAGCTATTGCAATGAAGCTATATTGCATAAGCTATTTGGGTGGTAAGAAAAATAAGGTCAATGATGCATTGAGTCCAAAACCTTTATGTAATATCATTTTTGTAGTAGATTAGAAGAGTTGAAACATGGTTCTTTTTATGCATCTATTTTAAAATTTTTTGCATACAAATTGGAGACTGATGTATCAAAAACAAACTTCATTTGCAAAATGGATTTTTATATTGTAATAATTGATTATGCTTGAACCTCCATTAAAAATTCAAATATTACATGATTGTCATGATGCACCTTTTTCTGCACATCTTGGGTTATTATAGGGCCTATGACAACACCAAACATTCTAATTTTTTGCCATGTATGAAGTAGGATATTAGAAAATATTTCATTGAATGTTTGAAGTGCCAACAAGTGAAATATGAGTTTAAAAGGATGCCTTGAATGCTACAAGCTTTGGATGTTCCAAAATAAAAGTGGGAATCTATTTCTATGGTCTTCATCACTAAATTGACTATGACCAAATGTAAACATGACACCATATTTGTGGTAGTTGATCAATTCACTAAAATGGCATATTTTCTTCCCATGAAAAAGACTAATATTACCTTGAATATTGCAAAATTGTTTGCAAAAGAAACTTCCTGAGTGCATGGGATGCCTAAGAACATAGTTTCTAATAGAGACTTTAGCTTCATATCAAACTTTTGGAAACCAACATTTGAATCAATCAGTACTCAACTTTGTATGAGTATAGCTTTCAATCCACAAAGTGAAATAACCTAGCTCTTTGATACCAATGTAATAACTCTACAACATGACCAAGAAGAATAAACTACTTAAGAGAAATAAATCATCTAACAAGATCACCATGGGCAATAGAGAGTATGTATCCACCCATCCAACTCCACTCATATATATATATATATATATATATATATATATATATATATATATATATATAGAGAGAGAGAGAGAGAGAGAGAGACCTCTAAGCCAAGGGGGTGCATGTCCTTGGGTTTGGCCATTGGCCAAGTGTCCCTCATGTGGACACCTTCCCAAGGGTGATCACATGCCTTCTAATTTCCCAAGGTCCATCACATGCCTTCTAAATGAAATGAGGATTCTTCTCTCATGTATGCCCTAAGCTAGTGGCACTTCGAGAAGCTTCTTCCAAGAATATGATTCCCACACCTTATGATAAATCAATCCTAAGGTTCACAACTATTCAATTGGGAGCTCATATGAATAAATACATAAGGTTCAAAACTAAAGGTTCAACCCAAAGGTTAAAGCATGTTTCAAGTGTAAATCAAGGGCTAAACCAAGGAAAATATACATCATATTCCAATCTTTAAAATCTATATATTTAGCCTTATGAACCCATGAACTATACAACATAAACCTAAAGATTTGCAATTCTTCTAGGTTAGGATGTGGCCATTCCATGATAGCCTGCACCTTTTCAAGATCCATCTGGATTCCATGTTTGGAGATGATATGTCAAATATATCTAACCTTTTTCTTGAAAAATTCACACTTTGATTCTTTGGAAAAGAGTGATTTTTCTCTTAACACTTGGAAGACTTTCTATAAATGCACCAAGTGTTCTACTTTTGACTTACAATGGATCATAATATCATCAAGAAAGTCTATCGCAAGATTTCCTAAATAGGGCCATAACACATTGTTCATGAGTTTCATGAATATGGAAGGAGCATTGGTGAGACCAAATGGCATCATCAAGAACTCATAGTGCCCATACCTAGTCCTAAAGGCAATCTTAGGTATATCTTCTGCCTTTATCCTAATCTATTGATACCCTCATCTTAAATCAATCTTAGTGAAGTATTGAGCTTGTGTAATTGATCAAATAGATCATCTAACCTAGGCTTGGAAATCTATTTTTGATAGTTACCTTATTTAATGCTCTATAATCAATACACAATCACATAGATCCATCTTTCTTTTTTGCTAGGAGCTTTAGTGATGCCCACGGGGAATTACTAAGTCCAATAAATACTTTATTTAAGTAATCATGAATCTGAATCTCTACTTCCTGATGTTGAGATACACTAAGCCTATATGGAGGTTTACAAACAGGTTTTGTGTTAGCTACTAAGTCAATGGCATGGTCAATGTCTCCTCTAGAAGGTAGTAATCCTTTAGGCAAGTTAATTGGGAATACATATTTATATTCAAACATTAACTGTTTAAAATATCTAACAACACATTCTTGCAAAGAAGAATAATAAAAAGTCGTATCCATAAGTACATTATGATCATAAAAAGATACATATGAGACCTTCTTGCTCTTTTAATGCCCTTCGATCATTTCCTTGAATTCCATCCCTAAAGAGCAAGGACTAAGGTGTCTTATTCTCATGCCCGGTAATCTTATGTTTCAAAGATTTCTTCACTTTTCCATTAACCTTTCCTTGGCATGACTTATCAATCCATAACAAGTTTGATCTCTTTGACTAATCTAGGTCATTTGCTTTCTCAAAATTTGAAAATTTTTCTTCACAAAAGCTTTTGACTCTACGCACGGATCATGGTGGTGAATACATGTCACATGAGTTTAATGCTTTTCTTTGTGAAAGAGGTATTTCACACCAATGTATGGTGCCATATACACCTCAACAAAATGGTGTTGTGAAGCATAAAACTAGAACTCTACTTGAAATGGCACGATGTATGGTTAAAGGAAAGCATCTTCCTGATAAGTTTTGGATGGAAGCGGTCATGTGTGCAAACTATGTGTTGAATCATTGCCCTACAAAAGCATTGAGATTCATCACTCCTTATGAGGCTTGGAATGGTCATAAGCCTATGGTTAGTCATATGCGTGTGTTTGGTCGTTTGCAATATGCTCTTGTGTCATCACAACAATGTCACAAACTTGATGACAAGGCAAAGAAATGTATATTTGTTGGTTATAGTGCTGAAAGTAAGGGATATTGTTTGTACCATCCATTGACGAACACAATTATTGTGAGTCAAGTTGTGGTATTTGCTGAAAATTCAATTTTCCCTCTACTTGAATGCAAAAAACAACCAACAATTAGCTCACAAGATGTGTTCGATACACTCATGCCTTTGTTCCAAAATGGTGCGCTTGACTATGATCATGTAGACCAGCCAACTCAGGCTCAAAGGGCTGAAAAATTCCAGCCAAATAGGGTTGAAAATGTAGAGAATTTCTAGCCAAACATGGCTGAAAATTTTCAGCCAAAAATTGTCAAAACTGCTGGAAATTTTCAGCCACATATGGCTAAACATTTGCATCAAAATATGGCTGAAAATGAGCATGAAATTCAGCCCACACATGATGTACATATTGATGATGTATTGCATAATGAATGCATGTCTATCAAGAGTGCACAATCTATGCCAAAGTGGTTGAAACAAACTTTGCAGGACAACAAATTGAGTGCACCTTTACTGGGTAGAACAAGATCAAGCTCTCACCATGCATCAAGTAATCTCATTATTCTCTTATTGCTACAACATGTAATGAAGAGCCACTTTCTTTTGAAGATGCATGTGATGATCCACAACGGATGAGTGCTATGCAATCAGAAATGGATTCCATCCATAGGAATGGTACTTGGGAGTTATGTGAATTGCCAAAAGGAAAGAATGCCATTGGTACAAAGTGGGTTTATAAGATTAAGAGAAAATCTGATGGTAGCATTGATTGCTACAAAGCTAGATTGGTTGCCAAAGGTTATGCGTAACAATATGGCATTGATTATGAGGAAACATTTGCACCTACTTCACACATGACTACAATTCGTACCATGGTTGCATTGGCTGCCCATCGAGGTTGGAGAGTGCATCAATTGGACATAAAAACAACCTTCTTGAATGGTGATTGCAAGAAGAGGTTTATGTGAAGCAACCTCCTGGATTTGCTATGAAAGGGAAAGAGCATATGGTTTTTTGCTTGCATAAAGCCTTGTATGGTCTCAAGCAAGCTCCACGTGCATGGTATGACAAAATACATAAGTACTTGATTGCTCTTGGCTTCACATGTAGTCCGATTGAAAGCACACTCTATGTATGCAAAAACGGGGTTGATCTTATAGTGCTTGTTCTTTATGTCGATGACATACTCTTGATTGGGTCATGTGATGCAAAACTTGACATTCTTATGGCTGATTTGCACCATACTTTTGATGTCACTTATCTTGGACTTTTGAGCTACTATCTTGGCATCCAGTTTGTATCTGTTGAGGGGGGAATTGTTATGCATCAAGAAAAGTATGTTGAAAAACTACTTCAGCGTTTTGACTTTGAGGATTGTTATTGAGTCACATAATCTCAATATACCATTAAACTTTTATGCTTTTGATATCATATGAGGAAGTCATTTTCCTATCTTGAACCTTAAAAGTATAGAGCTTAATTTCTCTCTCATGTCTCATCAACCCATGCATACATAGTGAATGCCAAGAATAGATTCATCTTTACTTAAAGATGGGCAACACGAATAAGGTTCAAAAATTGGACCCCTCTTTAAAGCATGAATGGAATTAAATCTTTGAGTCCCATTTTATGCATGAAAATGAATCCAATAGATGCTCATGGTTTCCATTCATGTTCATGCCATGCTGTGATGAACTTGATATGCTCAATACATAATCATCTCCATGTGGTGAGTCCATTAATAACTAATGAAGATCCTTTGCAATTCATTTATGTCATAATACCATCACTTAGATGCATCATTCTTATGTGCATGTGGATCTCAACTATTTTGGAATGCATCTTTTCATGCAATAATCTAGCACCACATATAAAAATGAGCAATTTGGAAATAGTACTTACTTGCATCATAGCTATGTCCATCCATTGTCTCTTTGCATAGCGAGGCTTGTCCATTTGAATCTTGAGTCGATACAAGTTTGGAAATTCTTGATTCATGAAGATTTCATTGTCCTTTCATGGGCATATACCTACTTACCTGTATGTCCAAAGTATACATCTATATTTACCAAAGCTCTAAGGATACAAGAATGCATGCTTACTCCTTTTATTATGAACAAGCGCGTAAATAAAATTCCTTTACCACATCGCCTAAGAGATGAATTCAAAGCTCATTCAATGAATGTCATACATAGAATGAATTCTACGCATATTCAATGTATGTCCATACTTAAATAGATACTTTTCCGTGGACTACAAATGGTGCATGCATTGCATCACATGATGTATCAAGATAAGATGAAGCTAAACATATGCAAGTAAAAGACACAATACTTATATTTCATGAATGCTTGAAAACTTCCATTTGTTGATGCGGGAAAGACACACTCCTTTCTCGAGCTCCATAACTTCCAACATCACCTCCATGCTTCTTTGGAAGATAGTAGGCTTCACCTTATCGTCATGTGAGCATCCCTCTGATATTCCCTATATGAGCATCTTTTCAATACTATCTCTTCAATAATCCCTGTATGAGCATCTCTTCATGCATTCTATGTAAGAAATGGGGTTAATCAAGGAACATAAAAGTGGTTGCTGTGTGCGCAAAAGCATGGAAGGATGAGAAGAGATCCAACTTCGTGGCTCATGGGTTGCCCTATAAATCCCATGTATGAGATTTTTCTATCATGAAAGATCTACGTAAGTGATTACAAGATTATTCTTTCTTCAAAATCAGCCAACTCCACCCATATATATACCTCTAGGACAAGGGGTGCATGTCCTTGGACACTTCAAGTGTCCATCCAAGTGTCCCTCATGTGGAAACTTTCCTAAGGTCCAACCACATGGTATCACATGGATACTTAATCAAGTGGGCCCCTCCCTCTCACATACACCCCAAAGTGTCACTAGGAGAAGCTTCTCCCTAGTCTAAGGTTCCCAAACCTTAGGATAAATCAAGCATAAGCTTGAGAGCCTTCAAATAGGAGTTCAATTGATTAAATAACTCAAGGGTTCAAGTCCTATACATGGAGATACTTTCCCAAGGATTTCTCATATAACTCCAAAGGTTCTCCAAGGGGATTTGAACCATTAAAACCCCATGCTTAGACCCATGGTTATAGAATACATGAGCATCTACATTAAAAAATGCATCAACAACATGCATCATGTAAATTAAATAAAATACATATATGAATGCATGATTTGAGAGGTGTATTGGCTACATTGCTCTCACCTTGAATACAAAATGTACTTACATTCTTTAAAAAATCAATAGTATTTTCTTGATAAATTCTTTTAATTGTGTCCCCTAATCCCCAAAGCCATTCTCTATCCAATATTGTATCTAAACCATCAATGTTCATAATTTGGAAGTCTAAATGATCCACAAATCCTTGTATTAGAACTTCCATCTTGGATACCATAATATCCCATATCCTGTTATCCTTGCCTTGCATCATAGATATGATGTATTTATGTGCATTGGGTTGTCAGGGAATCTTTAATTTATTGAGTAGAGTGTAGTTCATAAAATTATGTGTGGTATAGTCATCTATCATGACTCTCCCTGTAGTCTTGTATACACTTCCATGAATCTTAACCAAATCATGTGGTCCAAACCACGATGACCACAATGATTGAGTTAAGCAACATGTGTGCTCTATGTCCTCATGCATCATCTCCACTTCCTTATAGCTAGAGCTACCATAAGCTGGAAGTGTATTCATGAGGCAGGCTACCTTTTTTACTTTGTCAAATATTATTCCCTAGTCCTGGGTTCTTATATTCCCCTTACATACTAGAAAATTCCACTATGAGTGGTTAGGAGATAAACACCTAAACCATTAGTTTTACTTTATAGCCCATGGCAAATTGATTTATACTTAATATAGGCCCTTGAAATTTTTGTTTTCCTACTATGAATTTTCTTTTACTTGGGACAATTTATTAAATTTGTTTACATGAGTAGGTCTAAGACGTTGGTCTGCATCCATAGGTGTGCGACTATGATCCTCATAAAGTTGGTCATACTTGATAGCTTCTTCCAAGTTCTTAGGAGCATTTATTGTAACCTCAATCTTTATGGCTTTATCAAGCCCTCTAACAAAGCCTCTAGTTTTTTGGAAGTCACCTCATCCTTTCAATTTGAGTATAATCTTTCTATAGTGTGAAAGATAGATAGGTAATGTTCTACCTTGTTGCATCACTCTACCCCACTCATCCCAACTCACTCTTCTTTATTCTTAGCTAGGAACTCTTTTACAAAAAGAGTTTCAAGCTGAGCCCAAAGTGTAGGAATAGCCTTAGCTTCAGCTCATGCACCATTTGTACGTGTGTGGACCAAGCGAGATACTCGCTTCGAGCACTCAGCACTCATGTGGGGTTCCCTTTAGTTGATGTAAGTATGTCCATTTTTGTAAAAAAGTGTAGAATGTATTCTTATTCTTGTTTCGATCACCGCACATAAATGTGGGTGGCTTTAAGTCATTAAGCAAAGGTGTATCCCTAGGAGTCTTTTCCTTTAAAGTGCTAAGAATTTTAGGTTTTCTCCTAACCATATTAGAAGTTTCATGAGAAATTTCTTTGTCATGTTCTCTATTTGTTACCAAAGAGCTAATATGAGTTTTGAGAGCGATAAGTTGAGTTTTTAAGTGCTCAAAAGCTAAGGTCGTACTCCTAAGATGAATCCTAGTTTGATTGTCCTATCAAGAAGGCCACAATGTCGAATTCCTCTGTACAATGTATTCTCAAGTGAAAAAAGTGAACTTGGACTCCTATGTTTCCCAAATGAGGCTCCAAAAGTTGTACCTAAAATATGAAGAGAATTTGCAGAGAGTCTTTAACCTACAAACTCTTGTCCAAATCTATGTTCTTGGTGTCCTCAAAAAGCTTGTAAGATAACCTTCAATATGTAGGCATGGGTTGGATGGGAAGGTGTAGAGATCAATCTTGCCAAAGGGGCAACTTTGAAGCTCTCTAAAGCCAAGAAAAAATGCATGTAATTTGAATGCTCTAAGGAATCCTCAAATAGACACTCGAAAGGGGAGGCATGCACAAAAAAAAACCTCCGAAATTTCCATCCAAAGGTCTCCAATCCCTCCTTCAAGATGATGGATTCGAAATTTTGAATTTCTTAAAAAAATGTGGATGTTACTCCTCCTTCTTCTCGAGTCTTCTAAGAACTTGTGGATAAGAATTAATCCCATAAAGGATGACAGACAGATCTTCAAGGGAGTAGATATCCAGTGCCTTCATCCTTGCCTCACATTCAAGGAGAAGGGAGAGAAGATCTCTCCAAGAGCTATAGAAGCTCGTGTGGGTAGAAGCTTGTGTGTGAAAAGCGTTTCGACTGCATCCTTGGCTTGAATGTTGCTCATGAGCTATTGGCTCTGATACTAGTGTTGCATGCCCTCTCAATGAGTCCTTGAGGCCTTCTTTTGTCAGAGAAATCGCAAATCTTTGTGAAGAAGACGATGCACTCAATTGAGAGATGATTGATGATTCTCCTCCCTATTGCACGACTAACCCATCTAGATCTCCATGTTCTCCATGCATATCACCCACTTGGGTGTTCACATGATTGCCACATGACAACAATATGATACTCTCATAAGAAGAGGTTTATACCTATAAACATATAACAATAATACTCCAAAAGAACAAGATGCGTAACATCAAAAGTATGCTCCAAATCAGCCATAAACATGCTAATTGTTCTCCCTTCCCAAAAAATGGTTTAGTTAAAGTTGCACATAAATTGAAGCTTGTTCATAGTGATGTAGACACCTTCATTTGGGAATTACCTATACTTCAAGGAAGTAGAAGAAAAATTATGAGACCCAAAAGTGACAATGCAACAAGTCATGGAGAGTGCAAAAACCGAACAAGAGTTCAATGAAGTTGATTATTGTCGCATATCTACTAGAGGAAGCTAATAAGGAATTGTAGCTTTTTGATAGAGATAGAAGATCTAACTCTCATCAAGATGGTGAGAAGGTTCTTAAAAATGGGCAATCAACTAGCTAAAGCATACGGGGCCAATTCGGTCATTCATGAACAAAATTACACGCTAGAGGAAGAGCTTGTTGAATCAAAGGAAAAAATTGCATTTATGACTTGTATTGTTGATTTTGTTGAAGTGAATATGGAGGACTTGGTGGTCCCAGATCCAAATGCATATAAAAACCTTTGGAGAGAGGAAGAACTTGTTTATTGTGATGTACCCATTCAATCTATCATGCCATTTAATGAATGTTCATATGAAACTTGTGTAAATAATGTAAATAGACTTTATGAAAAACTAAACAACACTTTTTTTTTGCATGATTTTTGAATGTATATGTGTTGCAACCTATTTCTCATCTACTTTAATGAACTTTCTTTTTTTGTCTATGTCATCTTGTAGTACAAAGGTTGTGTAGTTTAGTACTTTGAGTTTCAAAGGTATGATTTTGTTTTGTATGTGTTTGAATGGTATCCGAATGTCATTAGGAGGTAGAATAAGGTTGAGAACTCTCTTAAAGCATCAATCACATACGCATCAAGCCTTTTACTACAACCACTTTGGGTCTACTCCATAGATTAAGATTTAAAAGTATCAGTTTCTTCACTACAATGTAGTAGAACAAATAGTTAGGATAATGTTTTGGCTTCCATAATAATAGAGGTTATTTGTACATGTTTCAATATTCCCTAAAGTGAAATGAGGAAATTATGGTGTGAGGTGATGGGTTTGGTTGCACCAATGTCATGAGAGGATTATTCATAACTACATTGAGCAATAAAATACCTCTTTTGAGTCTCATGATTAAAGAAATTTGGAGCAACCATTCCAACATCTTTCTCATTTAACTCTTTAGAAGCCAATTTAAGGAAACTTCTAATGAAATAATTATTAATCCTATAGTACTTGGAAATTGTTTTTTCTTTTTTAATATATTCTCAACTTTGTCTTACCTCTTTGATCACAACATTGATATGTTTTGTGTTGCCAAAGGAAGAGACAACTTTACCTTTCCTTCTAATTAGCAAAAAAACCTTGATTTAGAAAATAGATAGCATATATGTTCGGTTTAGATTGATTTTCTTGTAATAAAAACAAAGATCAAATCAAATAATGGATTAAGATTTTCTTTCATCTTTAAAGAAATAATAGGATCAAAACTCTATTAAGGATCAAATAGAACTTGAAAATAGATTTGTACAAACAAATTGTTTCGAAGAGTTCCTTTGAATACTCAAATTCTCTCAAGTCATAGTTGTTTGTCAAAAAAGTTTTCAACCAAATCATTCATCCATGTGATTAAGATCCAATTAATTTGGAGGTAAGATTCATGTGATTAAGATCCAATTAATTTGGAGGTAAGATTCAAGAGTCACCTTTCTTGCATAATTTGGCACTTGAGGATATATGAGGGATAATGGTGCACTTCAATAAAAAGAAATCAAGGTGTGTCATTGTGCATCTTTTCCATCCTATCAAAGCTAGCCTATGTTCCACTTAACACGATCGAAATTAAAGCTACAATACAACCAGAACATGCAACATCCTCAAGACCACCTTCATTTGTTGTGTCTGTAGTCACAAAGGGTCTTATTTATACATCCTCCACAATGTTTCCAAAATACAAAGAAATCAAGGTGTGTCATTGTGCATCTTTTCCATCCTATCAAAGCTAGCCTACAAGTTGGTGGTGCTTATGTTCCACTTAACACGATCGAAATGAAAGCTACAATACAACAATAACATGCAAAATCCTCAGGAGCACCTTCATTTGTTGTGTTTGTAGCCACAAAAGGTCTTATTTATACATCCTCCATAATGTTTCCAAAAGACCTTTTCCATCGACACATGGTGCATCATATTTGATCACAATGGGTATTTGAAATCATCCAACTTATTATCAATAGCCAACATATGAAATATGTTACTATCATACTTTGATGCAAAAGAAAAAAATCACTTAATAAATTTACGTTATGGATCTTCAAAAGGCTTGTAATAGACATTGGGTGCTTGTAATGGTGAACAAAAACTCAAGCAGAAATCCCCACAAAATGAGAAAACTACATGTATGATAATCCTAGTAGTGCAAAGGGAGATCAAAATGAGCCCGGATGCAAAATTTGATGGTATTCAACTATTCAAGCTTGTTAGAAGTAACTTGCTAATGATCAACAAATCTTGGAGAAATATGATAGATCAAGTTGAAGGTGCACCTCAAGGAACATCCAATTGATCATTAGAATAGGAAAGCTTGTATACACATAGACAATGTCCTTGTCATGTCATCTGGGAAAGGCATACAATAACCAAAGACCCTGTATATTTGG
Source organism: Ceratopteris richardii (assembly GCA_020310875.1). NCBI lineage: Eukaryota > Viridiplantae > Streptophyta > Polypodiopsida > Polypodiales > Pteridaceae > Ceratopteris > Ceratopteris richardii. The sequence continues at coordinate 31,467,343 of CM035416.1, forward strand.
GATGGCTTGAAAAGCAATAGGATCAAACAACCTATAGACAAACTTGTTTTGATGCCTGCCTGAGGGGTCCTCTCTAGCTCCTAGCCTACAAAAACTCGATACATTTTTCAAACGACACATAGTTTTTATATTTGTATACATTACAAAAACATGATATTGCGTTTATGTTTTTTTTTTTTTCACAAAAGCTCGATACATTTTTCAAACGACACATAGTTTTTATAATTGTATACATTACAAAAGCATGATATTGCTTTTATGTTTTTTTTCACAAAAGCTCGATATATTCTTCAAACGACACATAGTCTTTATATTTGCTTACGTCTCAAAAGCATGATATTGCTTTTCTGGTTTTTCTTTTTTTCGCAAAAACTCGAGATATTTTTCAAACGACACTTTTTTTTTGAAAGCACAATGAATTGAAAACACACTCACACACCCAACCTCATACTGTAGAAGGTAGATCACCCTCTCGCCCTTTTCATGTGGGGCCCACTTGCTTTTAATTTTTTTATTCTCTAGAAAAAACACTTTATGATGTCTGAAACGTGGGGTTTTTTTACAATTGGAAATTCTTTTGCCTAATAGAAAAAGAGACTTTTCTAACGATCAGTCTTTAAGAGGGCTTCCAAAATTGGTAGCACAACTCTCCTTCCAGATTTTCCAGAGGGTCTTACCTATAATCGCATTCCACAAAGATGAGGAACACCAGATCGCTTCACCCAACAATGCTTTGCTTCTAGGGGATTTTTCCCTAAAACTGCAAGATATTCTCAAAGGTATGCTAGACTGACATTGACTTGGGGCACGAGAAGAAGAGGTGCCCTAAGTCCTCATTGTCACGTAAGCATCTTTTGCACCATGGGGGTAACCTGCAAATTTTGCTAGCCTTTGCATTGGTCCAAATTCCCCAGTGGAGGATTGCCACATAAGCACTCACTGTTTTATCTCGATGAGTGGATGCCAAAGTGACTGAAACTTAAACTCCCATCGCAAGTTCAATCAATCAAGATGCCACTTCTTATTAAGTATGACATGAAGATCCAAATTCTTCTTGAATCTCGAAATTTTGTCAAGACTATTGCCATTGAACCATTTAAAACCCTCATGGCGGAGAGGGTCCTCACGAATGAGGAGGTTATTGGTTTTTTTTTTTTTTTTTTTTCGTAATAAGGTTATTGGCTTTTAATTTCCACGCTCCGAATATCAGGCTCTATATATTCCAACGCTCAAATTTGAAACCCCACGAGATTCATTTCGCGTTCTCAGGCTCAGATTTTATCAATTGTATATCTGAAGGCTCGTACAGGCCATTTCTTTCGTCCATCGCTTTTGTTTCAGATCGCGCTCTCTCCGCACCTGTTGTGAACGAATCGCGGCTGCGTCGAGCTTCAACGTCGGTTTAGCGAAGGAGCAGCCATGCCGGGGAACCCTCAAGCGACTGTTTTTATCGGTGAGTGCAACGTCCTTGAGCATCTATCTTAGTTGATTTTGTCTGATAGAATTATGAACTGCATGCTTGTGCCCTTCTATTGCATTGGTTTTCCCCCCCTTATCATTGTGTATGGTATATGGAGTCCTGAAATGAATTACCAGAGGACTCTTTAATTATTTATTTTAGAAGTGGAGATCTCATCCGTGGGCGAAACCATCCTAAGCTTCGTGAAAAATTCTCTGTCCATTACGGCTTCAAGAAGGTCATATGTCCTACCGGTCCTTCATGTGTTTAATACATGCAATCTGATATGGTATGGGCTGTCGGGAAATCCATCTGACAAGCCCTTTGCTGGCACATAAACTTCTACTGCCTAGTCTGCAGAGTAAACGTAGGTGCCCCATCTCGATTGATTCCGTGTGCCTCTTTGGTAGCATCGGATGCTCAGAACGAGAGAAGCTTGGGGAGATGGTAGCATCATTGGCTTGCAAATACAATCTGTTCTTTTATCGCTTACGTAGGTTCCAGCTATTTTTGATAAAAGCCATTACTAAATCTATTAATTACATGAGACCGTATATAGCATGGCACTATCAACTAAAAACATTTTTCTTTGCAGCACCGAGTTTTTTGTTGTTTGTGTTTTTATAACGCTAATATCTGGCAAGGAACTAATTTATGTTTAGGCAACTTGGATGAGAGGGTGGATGAGAGGATATTGTACGAGATCATGATACAAGCTGGTCCTCTGCTGGATATTCATATGCCTCGTGATAAGGAAACAAAACGACACAAAGGTTATGCATTCGCTGAATTCACGAATGAGAAGAGTGCACAATATGCAGTTAGTTTATTCAGTGGGCTGGTGTTTCTACAGAAAAAGTTGCTTCGCTTCTCGGTAGGCATTTGCACATGTCCTCTCATTCCTTTTTTCTAAGAACAGTATGATGTATTAGGTTGAATTTCCCATCTGACATTTCGTGGGCTGAGCTTTGTCTATGGTGTAACATATCTATAAAGTTTCTCATGCAGGGTATACACTCACATGGACCATACTAATTCTATGGATGGATATGTTTTGTGCAGATATCTGGCCAGGACAAGCAGCTTAATAGTCAGGAGAGGCCGCCTTTCTTAGAGCCTTTGGCAGCTAGCAAATCGGAGGGCAGTAACAGTCAAAGGACCTCCTCTTTCGCTCAAATCTCACCCGGAAATGCTCAAATCTCTCCTGGACTTCTCTCTAGCTTAGGAGGTGACATTTGCCCCCCTATATCTATACATTTTTTATGCGAAACTTTGATTTACGTCTGAAAGTGGAGTTAATATTTGCTCTATATACAAGTGTAAGAATTTGTTTATTTTTCAGGTAACAATGGATTTTCAGGAGCTGGGCAAAGGCTTAATTTCTCACCTTTAGCACACACTCAAGGATATAATGCTCGTTCACTGCCAGCTGGACAATTTGGATTGAGGCCTCTTTTGAATTATCAGGACCATCTTTATGATCGTGGCACATACCTTCGCTGAAGTCACTAACTGAAATCTTGCAGAGAATTTTTAGGGCTTTTTTGGGTGTGAATATGGAGTGGGAATCAGATGTTGTAATTTATAGGGTAGCCTGTTCTGATCCTATTTAGAGTTCATGCTTAATCAGCCCATAATTGTCTGCCGAGGAATTGTGATTGACTGATTGCTTGTTACTGATTCGATTAATGGACATAACTTCAATATTATTATTGGAACTAATGAAATCTTGCTTGCCTAGATTACTGTGACAAATACTTGAGACAAATGAGAATCCAGATAATTTATTGCATCTTTTGGTATGTTGATTGGCATGTGCTGTGAATTTGTTCTTCCAAAGTGAGTGTTTGGAGCAGATAAGTTGTTTCTGAAACCATACTCCATGCCCAGAAATGCTCTTGTAAAATTCTTACTCGTGTGCATGTCTCGTGTTAAACAAGTTTGTTTCATTGATTCCAGTCCAGATTTTTGGATTTAATTCTGTTGGCAGCTGATGAATATTTGCCTGGTGGACATAAATTTTAGATTTCAACTATGGTCTCTTCTTCTCCTTTCGGTTTTCTCTTCCATTTTTTAGCCTTAAGTTTGTTGTGTGTGTCATCGAGCACGGTTTCCCTTTAACTCGTAATTTTGTTCTGTATGCCATCGAGCATGGTTCATGTGTTGATGGTCTGTTTCTGAATGAGAAGTCAGAAAATTTGCTAGGAAAGAGGAGCCTTGGTTTCAATTCTGTTTTCAGTTGGTAAACAGTTGGGGTCACGGATATTGTGATCCAACACCATGTTACTGTTTCTTCCTCCCTTCTATTTCTTCACCTTCATTTCACTTTGGAAGGCTTCCAGCATGTTTCCTTGAGCTGGTCTATCCTTGAACAACAAATTAGTGGCGTTTTCAGAAAAGAATCGCCACTTGCTGCATTCATGCAGAAATCATTGAGTGATTCTGTGGCGATGTTTTTGTTTAGATGAGCAGGCTGCCTTGGTTGAAATTTGCAGGATTATAACTGTACACTACAGGCTGACATATATTACAATACACATGAATTGTGGCTTGAAGGATCCCCTACGAGTAACATGTAAAGGTGATGATGGTGGATCAGAAGCTTACTGTGTGTAGTTAAGTCTGTTGCAATTATAACTATGGATGATGGATTATACTTAGTGGTTATTTTTTTGAATGTAGAACTTGGTGCGTTTCATGAGAACACCACATATGGCATGTAAGAGATTGTCCCCATGTAATCCCAACTTCATGTAATTAACTTGATGCTATAAAGATGGATCAGAAGCTTACTGTGTGTAGTTAAGTCTGTTGCAATTATAACTATGGATGATGGATTATACTTAGTGGTTATTTTTTTGAATGTAGAACTTGGTGCGTTTCATGAGAACACCACATATGGCATGTAAGAGATTGTCCCCATGTAATCCCAACCTCATGTAATTAACTTGTTGATGCTATAAAGATATCTTCGTATGAATGTTATTGCATGTTTTCGTTCTCAGGGTCATGTTGTGATTGCTAGATTACATAAGAGGAGATTTTATGAAGGTTATACCTACATCAGTTTGTAAATTGCACTTCTGTGCCAAATTACACCCTATGTGGTCTTTTAAGCTCTTCTAGTTCTTGTGATAATTCAAGGATCAATAGAGCTGATTTACTAGGCTTGTATATGTACCTTAAAGGTATTATATATGGGTGCAAGCTTTGATAGAAGTGCAAGCTTTGATAGAAGTGCCTATGGCAGAACTAGTGTTCAATTGTCTTCTGACTAATGCTGTTTGGAATCTCGTATGCTACTTCCAGTTCTCAAAGATGAATATCTCATATATGGGAGTATCCAAGGATAGAAATTAATCTTAGAAGAGCCAAAAGAGATAAGATTTACATAGTAGATGTTAGGGTTCAAGATTGATCACTCCAGAGCTTTTTTCTGGGGTATAGCTGGATGTGTTCATCTGGATGTTTGAGATTTTTGTATAGCTGGCAATGGAGTGTTCCATGGCAACTTCCCTCACACACCAGCATAATTTTATTCATGGACAAAAGTAGATGTTGAGTACGTTTGCTTCAAGAAGGTGAACAACTTTGGCAACTTCGTTAGTGGAGGGCAAATACAAGGGGAAGGTGATCATTCATCGTCTTTGCACTTGATTTTGATGTCTTCCTTTCATTTTAAGGAGGGTCAACTAGTTGAAGCTTTTGGTTAGAGGGGAAAGTGAGTGTGGAACATTTCAAGGTTTTTGAATGAAATGTATTCTCTTCACTAAGGTTGGGAGGAGATAATCCAATTTGATGTGCTCTTATTCCATGTGGCACAAGCTCATCGTGAAAAGAGGAAAAATATTAAGAATCGACATTGGAGATATAGATTATGATGCTTACCATTAATGGATATGAGATAGCCTTTGCTGAAAGACTTAAGACTCCTAGGTCGTTGAAGAAGAGAGATGCTAAGGTCTTAATTGAAAAAAGATTCATCCTATAAGCCACTGTAATTTCTCAAGAATCAAAAAAATTGTCATGGTTGTTTCTAGCTTGGGAAATCCTTCCTGCATATTTCCGATGGCTTCTAGAATGACGTTTTTGGATTTGGGCATGGCATAGGGTTCCAACGTGACCACCTTACAAAGCTGGGAATGAGCTACCATTAAAAAAAGAAAAATGCAAGCTTGATAGTTGGAGAGGTGGCAGGTAAGTTTGGTCTAGAAGGGAGGGTGATGGTCATAACACAGTTTTGGTCACCTTAATGTCCTGTGCTATCTTGTTGGAGTCCTAGGATTCGCTTGAAAGGCACTCTGTGGACATGTTTTGTGTTCCTGGGCAGCTAGTAAACCAATTACTAACGGTCCTCTTGGATTGTCCTTCGTGCATCAGCCACAGCATCCTCTGTGGCTTTTTGTCCATGATAAGAGATAAATTCCAAAGATTAACACATTCTTTGGTCTTCATCATCAAAGAAAAATGCAAGCTTGATAGTTGGAGAGGTGGCAAGTAAGTTTGGTCTAGTAGGGAAGGTGACGGTCATATACACAGTTTGGTGAGCTTAGTTTCATTTCCTATCTTGTTGGAGTCCTCTAGGATTCACTCTTGCAAACTAAATGTTATTTTAGAAACTTCATTTGGGAAGGGGATCTTTTCTAAAGAGGTGTTTCTAAAGATCAAATGGGATATTAATGCCTTCTAAAATTCAAGGTAGGGCTGGGCATCTTGGATGTGAGTCTACTTATAAATCATTAATCACAAGTCACAGATATATTTACAAGTCACATAGTGTTGAAATACGTCTGTCACTTTTAGGGTTCAACGTTCACAAGCTGGTTGGGATATTTTAGATTTTTCATTTTTTGGGGTTTTTGCAGGAAATAAAAATATTGTACGGAAAAGCAAGAAACTTTAGGGAAAAACAAAAAAATTATGAAAGAACAAGGAAATTTTATGGAAATTGGTAATTTTCTACTATAAAAATCAACAGAGTTTTGAAAACAAAAAACTGTTCTATTCCAAATGGTAATGCAAAAGTTTTTACTATGGATAGGGCAGCCATGGGCATATCAAAACACAGATGGAGTTGGACAAATTGGCTTGTGAAGTAAATAGTGCAATTGTTGAATGTCATATCTCTGTTGGGCATCTTATTTCTGGGTGATGTCACATATTCTGGAGGTTATCATTTGCTGGACCTGCTTATATGTCTGTTGTTTGATTTGCACATCTTTGAGAGCACATGAGCCTACTTGTACGCCCTTTATTTTTATATACACTTATCTGATCGACTTGTATTTGCTGATGCAAATTATCAAATATTGCTCTTCATTTATCCTCAGCAGGAATTTTTACATCTGTATTGTTAAATCTTTTGCACCAAATCATGTTAAAGATTCATTTGATATTTGATCTGTTCTTTCTTAGACATCTATATTCGCCATCTGATAATTTGTTGGATGTGATATACCTGTTGGAGGTACTATATATCTCCTGAAGGTCCTCTGTTTGCAGTCTTCTTATATCTGCTCCATCATCTGCCTGAATATCTATATGATCCATTCCCTTAGAGAAAGCTTTTTTTGTTTATCCTCTATATTTGAGGAACATAATGTCGAATATGAAGGCTTATTTTTGTATTTGGCTATTGATTTGAATAGAGAAACGTAGTTGATGAACCCTATTTTTGTTTGTCCTCCATATCATCCAATTCAGTTAGAGAAACATAGGTGATGAAACCGATTTTTTGTTTATCCTCTATATTCAAGGAACATAATGTTGAATATGAACACTTAATTTTGTACTTGGCTATTGATTTGGTTACATATGTTGCACAATCTTTGTTGTCAGGACTTCTATCTCTTGCGTTATCTAAGAGTTTGTCTACAAAAATATACAATTCAGTTATACATAATATGCCTTTGAAAGATAAAAAATCAAAGGTGCATTCTGTCATTGAATCCGATAAATGGTAAAACTGTTCATTTGAGTTTGATTTGAAAGCAATCAAGTAAATAAGCATCATATGTAATTTTTTACGCACAATTTTGCATGCTATATTGGGCAAAATATAGGAACAGTGGAGAAGAATTTAAAATATTTTTACCATGTAAAGCTTTAGTGGGGAAAAACATTTCTTGGATGGTTAGGGAGTAATGGGTGATTCAACCACATTTTAATGATGACGCCTAGCCATTTTTTACCCAAAGGGTTTCTCATGTGTGTTTCTTGGGCACTTGGCAGTAAGTAGGATTCATCTTTAAACATAGAGTTTCTAAGTGCAAATTGGGAGCTAGGGTGATGCTTTTTTTGGAGAAGTAGCTTCCTCCACACTAGTTGAATGGCATCAAAGTGCTTGTGTATATAATTGAAGATTTCATGATGAAAATCAAGATCATCATCGGTTTCTTTTTTACTATTTGAATTATGTACCTTTGTGTTTGCTCCTTCCTGATGCCATATGGGTGTGGGTAGGGCTTTGATACCCTTTTCACAATTCCAGTCTCCCTCATACATTGGATAGTTTTATTTTCGAATTCTTGCATCAATATTTCTACTATATGCAGACATTGTTGATTTTCTATAGGTGTCATGAATAGTGTACATAATGTTGAACAAAAATTCATTTTTTGGTGATTGTATTGTCATTGAATCTAGCTCCTTTCAAGAAGTCCCTATTTTTAGTCTCAATTATTATACGAGGTCTAGAGGGTATTGCTACAATTTCAATGACTCCCCCTTGCTATTGTGATGACTATGGTCAGAGGGGAATCGTATTTGGTTTGCTCCTCTAGAGTTGGCCAAGCTCTAATTAATTTACATGTTTTCGCATGTGATACCTCCAAGTGTTTGCTAAATGTTTTGGAGTAAGGATCTCCCATAATTAGGCGTGAACAATTGCATCTAAATTGATGTGTACATGTAAGTGTTGGTGTAATGCATGATAGCCTCTTCAACATTCACATTTGTTAGTAGAGGTGACATCACAAGAGTCTTCTATGGGAGTAGGTGAGCTCTTTTCTATGGGATCACCGTTGGTTCTTGTTGAGGTCATTTTGACTCTCTCATTTGAGGTCTAAAGCTTGTGTCCCCGTATTTGGGTGTCCTCCATTTCCTCAATTATAGTTGTAGAAATCTTCTTAGATCTTGGTACCATGAGATAATTCACATATTTTGTTTATCACTGCTACAATTGGTGTACCACAAAAATGTAAGGAATTATAGATGAGGATGATAAGAGTAGCATCCTCATCTAATTATTCTCTATCTTCCTTTGTTTCATTGCTTACATTAGATGGTTGATAATATAAGGATATGTATCAATTTGATGTGCCACATGTTGGGCAATGTATGATTACAATTGTATGGAAATCTTCGATGGTTACATGTATCAACTCACTGGTGAAAAACAAAATTGTTGACGAAAAATCCTCAAATACAATTTTATATTGTCTGTTGATTTCTTCAATTGTTTTATGCTTTGGATTTTGCTCTTCATCTTTTAGATCTAGATTCCCTTCTGCTCTCAATCGAAAGGCCTCCCTTATCAGATTATTAGAAGTAGTGATCATAGCTTTGACATGGAGATAGTATTCATTAATTGGACGTATGCCATAATCAATTTAATAGGTTAGAAATTTGAGATAGTTATTGATATTTTCTTTTTCTTTTTTCAAGTGTTTAATGCTTTGGATTGTGCCTATCCTTTAGATCTATTCCCTTCCACTCTCAATTTAAAGGGATTCTTTACTTCTATCATGAAGAAGGGCACATTCGTGCCAAATTTGTGCGTGCTCATAAATTTGACCAAAGGCAACATCTAAAATGTGCCCCAGTGCGAATATGGTTAAATTAAATTTTCTAGAACTTGCAGTTTCTATACTATACACTCGATCCCACAAAATCTTACGAGAGATCGAAGATCAATTGCACTCTACTGGAGATGAGCGAGAAGAAGTAAGACTTAAGGTTACATAGTGGCTACTCAAAGAGACCCTACAATTTGTTCTTCCAACACTAGAACTTAGCAAGAATTTTGAAGAGAGGACCTCTGAAAAGGAAGAAGAGGTCTTTGATCCCACCGAAGAAGCACTGCACTTTGCTCTGGACTATACTGAAGTTCCCTAGACATTTCTCGAGGCTATTCATTCCATGCTCTAGACTACTTTGCAAGTACCCATTCAAATCTCATTAAGTGACTTGCTTTCTCTGTGTTCAGCTTTTGTATGGTACTCTTGTGAAAAATATAAGAACAAAATACTTTAGCTCCTGTACACAATATGACACTCATTGAAGTTGATGGATCCAATCACTGCTACACGCAAGTTTTGTGATCAATTAAGATGGAAGAATTTAGACCCACCTCATTTTTTGTGCTAATGATAGATCAATCCCATGTACAACCTCTCAACATAATTCGATTACCATGCAAGGATACACATCCAAAATGACTTTTGTAGTGTTGGATCTTATAGAATTAGAAGCTCACTATCATTTGCTAAGCAACCATGACTCAAGCACGCAAATGTTGTACAAGATTGGTCCATAAATCAATTATCTTTTACCGATGGAATGACCAAATATGTGATTAATTTTGAGAGAACTAACAAGTGCAGTCAATGCTAGACTCCGGGGCTTGCTAAACCCATTCACTTGATTGACCAATTAACAGATGATAAAGAATAAGCTTTTATAGAGGCCAATCAAGACCTATTATCAATAGCTATAATCAATGTCTATAGACTTGCTACATAGTACGTGTACTCTCATTCCCAGCTACTAGTTATGAATAAGATTGATTTGATTACTAAAAAGGATGATAGTATACTACTAAAGCCACTTGAAGAGCTACCAGATAGAATTACCATCAATGAAGATGAGATGGAAGTGTGTAACTTAGTGACATATGCCAATACAAAGCTAGTTAAAATTTGTGCTAGATTACTACAACCTTTCAAAACTCAACTAATTTAACTTCTTATAGAGTTCAAGGATGTATTCGCTTATAGTGACATGCAAGGAATTGACCCTTGATTTTGCCAATGCAGAAAATCCATTGAAACTTGATACTATCATGGTATTACAATAGTGTTACCAAATGAACCCAAATTACTTTAAGCTAGTGAAATAAGAATTAGACCAACTCTTGAAAGTAGAATTTATAATTCCCATTGAAAGTCTGGAATGTTTTTCTCCTATCGTCATAGTCCCAAAAAAGAACAAACAACTTAAAATCTTTGTCAATTATAGAAAACTCAATGCAACAACAATCATTGATCCTTTCGCAATACCATTTGTAGATAGCATGCTAGATGAGGTAACAGGTAGAGAAATGTATTCATTTATGGATGGATTTGCAGATATAACCAAGTTGACATAGTAGATTATTATATACCTAAAATGACATCCACCTTTAGTTGGGGTCCATACACTTGCAAGGTAATGTGGTTCGAACTCAAAAATGCATCGAGTACCTTTCAACAATGCATGCAATAGATTTTTACTCGTTATCTCATTTTTGCAAGTGCTTTTGGATGAATTTTCTATGTTTGAGAGAAAGAATGCACATTAAACCATCTACAATTATACTTTAAACGAAGAAGAGCAATACATTTTTGCCTAATCTTGGTGAAATTAGTATTTGTGAGCCGCTATGATAAATTATTAGGACATGTAATGTCAAAGTAAGGAATTTCTATTGACCTTGATAAGGTTATAGTTATTTAGGAATCTTCTCATCAAAGTCCCCTAAGGAATTCCAATATTTCCTTGGACAAATATGATGGCATTGTAGACATCCACAACACCTTGCCCATATTGTAGTACTGTTCAATTAATTAGCTCATGTGTCTCCAAGTCAATTTAACTAGACCAAAGAATATACACTGACTTTAGTAGAAGGACATTCATGTAAATGACTATATGTGATAATTGTCAAAGAATGGGAGAGCCTCTACCTTGGCACTTGTTTCATTGCAACCCATTTTTCCACGGGAACCATTTGAAAAATGGGGCCTAGATTTTATTGGTCTAATTTCCCTAGCGATAGCTGCCATCGGACACTCGTGCATACTTACCTACACCAATTGTGCCACCAGATGGACAGAAGCTTGGGCTCTTAATAAAGATAATGCCCTCAAAGTAGCTCATATTTTACTTACGCAGTTGTTTCCTCATTTTGACCTACCCCTCGAGCTAGTGTGTAATAGATATACACACTTTATGAATCAGTTAATTCAATGCATAACTAAGAAATTTAACATCAAACATAAATTCTATTCCCTTCATCACCCTAGAGCGAATGGAGTAGTGAAGTCCACTAACAACGTGATATTAAGGATTCTGTAGAAGTTAGTCCTCACACTATGGATTTGGGACCAGAATTAACTTGCAGCTTTCTAGGCTTATAGAACTACCTACAAAGTAGCAATTGGGTTTACTCCCTTCAAATTAGATTTTGTTCTAGAGGCTATTTCACCTTTATAACTACTAGTTATAAGTCTCTAGATTGGGGTTCAACACCGGATGTTGTCGAAAGGGTCTTTAGAAGATTGAATGTAAAACTTGTGGAATTTACAAGAACATCAATATGAAAGTTTTATTTCCTATTATAGGCAATATAGACCAGAGAGAGGAAGAGGCATGATAGGAATTTATAAATGCCTACTTTTAAATTCAGAGTCCTGAATTAAAAAGAAGGTGAAAAAATCCAAAAATTATTGGATAGTGTAAGAAAATAACAGCACAACGGAATAGAATAGTAGACAAAGTTGAGAGAAAAATGAAGACAAAGACAGATGTAGATTGAGAGATAGAGAACTCAAATTCTCAAATTGCCAAGAGTAATGAAGCTACAACAATGGTGCTGTCCACTCGTGCACTCCCAATGTGGATCTTAAGTGGTGATCTAGACATACTCTAGATGAAGGGCTTACCAGTGCACAATGCTGTGTAAAGCTCAACCTGGTCTATGCTTATATAGATCTTACAAGGGGAGTTGATATAGATAAACGTAGTTGGGAGATGCAAAATAGTCGGCAAATTATCCACGACAAGAAGTTCTACCATCTCGACCCTATGGACTAGGGGGATAGGCCCCCCGGACCCCACAGAAGGGGGCAAGCCCCCCTCTACACTTCCCCCCATTAAGGTTCTATGGCGAAATTGTGAAATACCACAAGGCCTTTACTTTTGCCTTGAGTGACAACCCAATGGCCCGAAAGTTTATGCCCTACCTAACCTAATTGTTAGGCTCACAAAGATCATCCATTATTCATCAACAGTCACACATAGAACTCATCTAACTTGGAAGTTAGGGTTCCACAAATGTCTTGGATCTCATAACGACTTCTCCTCATAATGGGGGCCTTACAATTTAGAGGACCATAGATAATTTGTGGTCACGTGAGGGTGGAGTATTGAGCATATCTGATACCCCCCTCAATGTCTACCCTATGGTGAACTACCTCCTTGGTCCAATGCCAAGCTTTGGAAAGTGTCGATGAAGTTGGTCTCTCCCAGGAGCCTTGGTGAAGATGTCTGCTCCATTTCCTTTAGTTGGACAAGAGCTTATCTTCACGATCCCGTCCTCAATCAACTCACACACATAGTGATATTGAATTTCTATGTGCTTGGTACGTGCATGGAAAACAAGATTCTTGGCGATGGCCATACAACTTTGGTTGTGTCACTTCAATTATGTAGCCTCCTTTCCTTGTATTCCTATGTGCCATAGGATCCTCCTCAACCATACTGCTTCACATGGTGCAACACATGAAGCTTGTGTACTCAGCTTCAATAGAAGATAATGCTATAGCTGGTTGCTTCTTACCAATCCAAGAGAAAATCCCTGATCTTAAAGGAAAGCAATATTAAAAAACTGATTTTCTAGTATCAATATTTCTTGCCCAATCTGAGTCACAATATCGGACCAGAGATGATCCTTCTTCATGAGGAATACTATGATTAGTGGTTCCTTTCACATACCTGAGTATCCACATGCTTGCCTTCCAATGAGTTTAGCAAGGCTTATTAGAGAACCTTCTTACTACTCCAACATCATAAGAGATATGTGGTCTTCTATTGCACAAGTAGATAAGAATTCCAACTAATTTCTTGTATCTTCCAATATCCGCTAGAGGTTGTTGGAGTTTGAGGTCCGTGGAAGCACACGAACAACACAAGGAAGAAGAAGAAGTTTGGAGCACAACACACAATACTGAATATATTACCAAGAGAATGTACAAAGATAAGTAATTTGTTAGGGTAATAGGCATATATACAAGGGGGGGGACTCCTAAAGAGGGAAAAAAGTGCCCTGATGGTCCTAGTGTGTTCACACACATCACTATCGAAATATATTGTTGGAAACAATCAAAGGCATAGACACAGAGGAAGCATATAGAGGTGGACTACAAAGAGTCCTAAGGAGCCATGCATTCAATTTTTCTCAAAGAAATATATGTGATATTACTTTTTCAAAAAACAAAACAATGATTTTCATCACTTTTGTAACATATGTATCATAAACATACCCAATTTTGTATTTAGTAGCTCCATTTTGTACAAGTCGAGGAGTCCTCCTCGAGCTTGAGGAGCTTAGGTAGAACGAGCCTACCAATTTTGGCTATTTTTGGATTTTGTTTAGACCTCCAAATACCCCCTAGAACCTATTTTTTAACTATGCCGGTTATTAGATGTGAAACCGGTCAAAACTAGTCCAAAATCTATAAAAAGAGCTAGTGAGATCATTTTTGAGGTTAGCTTGTAGACATTGCGCTAGCTTGTATGAGTTAGAGTGAGCTTAGAGCTTGTAAGAGTGTTATTGAGCAATAGAGTCTACTTTCGATGTTCCATTGCATCTTGCTTGTCTCTTCCATGTGTGTGTGTGTGTATGTGTGTGTGCATCTCCATGCTTCTCACCTTCACTCTCACTACTTCTTGTGTTCATGATCTTCATATCACTCTTATCTTTTCCATGGATTGACAATTAAAGGAGGCGGTGCGTACGCTTGAGCCACACCAAATTTTGGCACCATTGCTGCGGATCGAGTTCTAGGACAAACACTTGATGGTAAGACTATAGCAAGAATCAATATTGGAAGGTAATTATTTCAGTTTTTGTTGTTGTTTTTGCACAATTTTTAGTATTTTTCATCTTCCCTACACTCCTCCTTCATCATTGCATCATCTTCTACCACCCCAAAAAAATAAAAAAATTTGCCATATCCACCTATCCTCCTCATTTCCCTCATTTGCGTATGAGAGAGAGAGAGAGAGAGAGAGAGAGAGAGAGAGAGAGAGAGAGAGAGAGAGAGAGAGAGAGAGAGAGAGAGAGAGAGAGAGAGAGAGAGATAGATAGATAGATAGATAGATAGATAGATAGATAGATAGAGAGAGAGAGAGAGAGAGAGAGAGAGAGAGAGAGAGAGAGAGAGAGAGAGAGAGAGAGAGAGAGAGAGAGAGAGAGAGAGAGAGAGAGAGAGAGAGAGAGAGAGAGAGAGAGAGAGAGAGAGAGAGAGAGAGAGAGAGAGAGAGAGAGAGAGAGAGAGAGAGAGAGAGAGAGAGAGAGAGAGAGAGAGAGAGAGAGAGAGAGAGAGAGAGAGAGAGAGCTATCGAGCTTGCACATGTGTGTGTGTTCTTTTGAGTTTTCTTGCAGGCACAATACTCCAGAACAGTAGGAGAACTCCAAAAAGGTGAGAATGCCAACTTTCTACCATATCTGCCGTTGGAGTTGGACCATCGTGATGGTCTCACAAAGTCAGCTTTTTGGTCAGCAAGTATAGCACGGTGTAGGCGACACTTGCGCACACACGATTCCACATATGCATCCTTGAAATTCTTAGTTTGGTGGAACATCGCACCGGGCTCACACCATCGTGATTGTGCCAGACCATCATGATTGGCTCACGCCATCACGGTGGCTCAACTGGACCTTCATGATGATCCCGCCGACCCCCATGCTATCGTGATTGGCTCATAGCATCGCGACGACCCACTTGCCATGTGTCATTTCAACCATCACGACAGTTCACTTGACCACGTCGTCATGATGGTTCACTTGATCATCGTGACGGCTCGACCACATCGAACCATCACGACACCCCGATAAGCCAGACCATCGTGACAGGTCACTTGACAATCGTGATGCTTCGATAAGTTCACACCATTGCGACGATGCAAATTTGGACCATCGTGACGCTTCACACTTTCAGACCATCGTGATGGTTCCAGAACATTGCGACGGTTGAGCTGGACCATCCCGACAGTACCAGACCATCACGATGGTCCCAGACCATCACGATTATCTCAGAACATCACGATTGTTCACCTAAAACGCCAAACTTAGGGTTTTTGTTTTTGGCAAATTCAAGGCCAATTTGAGTGAATTTTTGAGTGATTAGGCATATTGGAGACCCCTTAGCTCATACTTGGAGAAAACCTGTCTACCTGTTTTAACCCCCGAGATCCCGAACATCCATAACTTTTTCATTCGAAGTCTATTTTTTAAGCTCTAGGGCTCGTCGAAAAGAAAGGGATTAGGAAAGCAAGGGATTAGGAAAGCAAGGGATTAGGAAAGCAAGGGATTAGGAAAGCAAGGGGGCACTTGAGAATTTTTGGTTAAAGGAAAAGGGACCCTTAAAAGTGTATGCATCAAAGTGTCTGATCATTAATTTAAGAATTGGTCTAAACATTGGATTTTGACAGGTCTACAAGTGGTCATCCAAGGGCAATCAAAGCAAGATAGAGAGCAAACTAAGCAAGGCTTGGGAAGCACCACTTCTTGGGCATCAGAGCAATCAAAGAACCTGACTCGAGGTTGGAAGAATAATCAACCCCCTCAGTCACTTATTAGCTTAGGCTAAACGTGTAGCATTTTGGATTGAATTAGGACCACGAAAAGAACACATCAAGTCCAAGAGACCTAATTTTTTCAAGTCCAAGAGTAAGATAAAAGTGTGTGAGAACGAAAACCCTAAAGGAAAGAACCTAATTTTGACAGAACAAGGACGTAAGTATAAAACAAAAAGTCAATTCTCGACACATACTTTGAGACAAGACAAGAGTTTAAAGAAATTAAAAACGAAATAAGTGACTAAGAACAAGGAAGTGTTGATGACAAGAATGTTGGTGCAATTAAGCCCAAGCCTACACACTTGATCACCGCACATAAGTTTGATGTATTGACATTACATTTGGAAGGCTTCATATGTACAACCTCTTGTAGCTTTGGATTATAATTACCATTCTAAAAGGTCACTAAACCCACGAGGAGTTACGAAGCATATAATATCATATCTTTTGGTAGTTGAGTCAAGAGAGAATCAGTCCTATACTTTAGGATACACTTTATTGGTAGAGATTTGAATTTGAATTCAAATCCTTGGCTCCAACAAAAACATAAAAGTGGATATGAAATGCCCGCATGTATCTCGAGGTTCAGATATCATTTCCATGTACTTTCATTGAGAAGAGGAGCTCATCTCATAGTTCACTCATTCCTCACTCATTGAGCAATGCTTTATTGCCAATGACATTGTATTTTTACTTGATTTAATTCATACATGATCATTACTTCTTGCTCTCATATCTCTGTCACACTCCATCAGAATAGTGAACTTGTCTGAGCTGGTTCTCACTATATAGTGTATCATTTCGTGTGATTTAAAGCATGAAATCTTTAGCATACTGTCTACTTTAATCCTACAAAGTTTCATTGGTAATGCTTCTCATGATCATTAGATATCAATCCATCTTTGCTCACTAGTCTGTGACTGTGAAGGCCCATAAAAGTCGGGATGGATGCTTGATTTGCTAAACATATTTCTCTGCATATAATTTATCATTTTAGATGATTTCACTTATGATTGGTAGCTTGTTAAGAAAATTGAAGTTCCCCAAAAGGAATTTTATTAATTGCTTTTGTACTCAGAGAATGGTGCAAAACTCTGAGCAGATGTCTCAACTAAAATAAGAAGTTCTAGACATTGGATCATATGCCTACCTATATGTTTTGATTCTATCATTAGTGCATCATCTTCAAAGCAACATACGTGATCATTTATGCTTGTTAGCTAGCTAAAGAGGCCCACAACACTCTTCAACCATCACTTATAGAAGGTGTGAAGCAGGTTTTAGCTACACCAACTCATCTCTTGTGATTATCCACCATCTCCTCCAACAGTGGTATCAAAGCAAGTTCAATCAAGATGGGAGATGGATTTCCCTCCTTCATTGACAAATTGGACAGGAACAACTACTCAGCATGGTCCCTAAGGATGCAAGCATACCTTCAAGGGAGAAGCTTATATGGATACATCTCAGTAGATGAAGATATGCCAATCTTCACGAGCAAGAATCAAGCAACAAGGGAAGAGCAAAGAGGCTAACCACATGGTGTGCAAAGGATGCTCTTGCGAGGTCATATCTACTAAACTCAATCTCTGATTTCTTGTTACCACATTACAAAAATTGTAAAACCTCCCAAGAGACTTGGGAAGTGCTTTCATCATACTTCTCCTCCAACACAAGAGCTAGGAAGAATCAATTGTGGATGGAATTCACAACCCTCAAGAAACAACCAAAGCAAGGAGTGGCTGATTATGTAACCAAAATGAAAGACGTTGCAGACTAGCTTGTAAGCATTGGAGAAGAGATAGAGGAAGAGCACATTGTGAGGCAGATCATCAATGGAATAAAAGATGATGACAAGTGGGAATCCTTGACCACAACAATGGATCTCTACATGGATACGCAAGTAGCTGATCTCAACACCTTGATGGGACAACTCTTCACCCATGAGACAAAGCTCAATAGAAATGGTTATAACTCAAGAGGTAACCAATCTTCTGCATTTTTTACAGATAAGAATAAAGCTAAGGATAAAGATAAAAGTAAGAAATAGGATGAAGAGGCTAGTACCTCTCAAGCTAATTATGCAGGAAGAAGAAGAGGTGCTAGAGGTAGGGGCAGCGGAGGTAAGCAAGGTAGGGGGAGACCCTACAACAATTCACCATGCAACATATGTGGTCTCAACAACCACACTATAGAAGAATGCTATAGAAATACAAGGAACCAAAGGGGAAGAGGTTTCCATAGAGGAAATATGGACAAGCTAGAGGCAGGTACAACAATGGTGGAGGCAATTACAACTATAACTTCAATCAAGGCTACAAAAACAACAACTATCAAGGAGACTTTAAAGGAAGAAGGGACTTCAACAACTATACTAAAGATCAAGAAGACTCTCTGCTCATCATGAACATGACATCCAAGAAAGGTAAAGATGATGAGCATCTTTTCTACTGACTCAGGTTGTTCCAATCATGTGGCAGGAAATGTAGCACTATTATTTGATCTTGAAGAACCTAAGGGGAAGCATGAAGTACACACAGGTGATGAAACTAAACATTCAGTCAAGAAAATTGGAAATGTAAAAACATTTGATGGTAGTATGAACCTTTTGAGCAAAGTTCTATATGTACCCATTATAACCAAAAACCTAATAAGTGTTGGCAGATTGTAGAGAAAGGTCTACAGGTCAGGTTCACTAAGCATGGAGCATATGTGGAAGACCCCCAACAAGGATTCAAAAGGATCGCCAAAGGTAAGAAGTTAGGTAAATTGTTTACTTTTGAAATTGAAGACACAAGGAACATAGCATTATTTAGTTATATAGATCAAACCTTATCTGAGTTGGAAATATGGCACAAGAGGCTAGGGCACATAGGAGAGAGAACTCTGAAGCAAATTTGCAGGGATCAAAGTGTGCTTGGCATTCCCAATGTGACCAAGCATCACATGATATTCAAATGTGGAGCATGCCAATTTGGCAAAGCTCATAGGCAACCATTCAACAAGAAATGGTAGATCCATGAAGACTATTTGGAGCTTGTACATAGTGATGTATGAGGTCCTAGCAATGATGATTACAATAGGTGGAGCCTCTTTTATTGATGATTACAATAGGTGGAAAATTCTCTATTTCATGAAGCATAAGGATGAGGTATTTACATGCTTTAAGAAGTATTTGGCACTAGTTGAAAACCAAACAGGAAGGAGCTTGAAGAGAATCAAGTCTGATGGATGTGGTGAGTACTTTTCACATGACTTTGATCTATTTCTACAGGACAGAGGCATAAAGAGGGAAGTAAAAACCAGGTATACTCCTGAATTGAATGGAGTGGCAGAAAGAAGGAACATATTAATTGTTGAGGTAGCTAGGTCTATGTTAAATGAGAAAAAATTACCTAATTATTTATGGGCAGAGGCTGTATCTACAACTACCTATTTGATCAACAGGCTTCCATCCACATCATTGGATGTTATGACACCATATGGAGCATGGAATGGCAGAAGACCCTCATTGGATCATTTCAAAATATTTGGGTGCATTGCCTATGCACACATCCCATCACAAATCAGAGGGAAGCTTGGCCGTAAGATTGAGAAATGTATATTTATTGGGTATGATCAGAATCAAAAGGGATAAAGACTTCATAATCCCACTAACAAGGCATTCATAGTTAGTAGGGATGTAGTATTTGATGAGAAGAATTCTTGGTTTGAAGATGATTGCAAGAAAGTCAAACTACCATATGATTTGGAAAATGATTTTCCAACCCTAACTCAAGAAGATCAACACCAAGCAGAGCACATCAACTCAGAAGATGAGGAGCATATTGATTTCAAAGCTTGGAAGTCAATAGGCAAGGTGAAATGCAAGCAATTAGAGGATCTACCCGAGTCATCCAATCAAGCTTTAAGGAGATCACAAAGAGAAAGTAAGAAGCCCATAAGGTATGGATACGATACATCCTTAGTCACAAAGCACTCTGTGTACATCACTAAAGACTCCATGGCAGAGGAGCCTCCTTCATTTCAAGAGGCTAAGAAGAAGAAAGAGTGGAGGGAAGCCATGCAAGAAGAAGTGGAAGCATTGCAGTAAAATCAGACTTGGGATTTAGTTCCCAAGAAGCTAGATATGAAGGTAATTGGTTCAAGGTGGATATATAAAGTTAAAAGGAACTCTGATGGTTCTAAAAACAGGTACGCGGAAAAATTAGTGGCAAAGGGATTTGACCAAACACATGGAGTAGACTATGAAGAAACATTTTCACCTATGGAAAAGATGCCAACAATTAGGGTATTGGTAAGTCTTGTTGCATCCAAAAATTGGAATTTATATCAGTTAGATGTCAAGGATGCATTTTTAAATGGTTGGATATCAGAAGAAGTATATATGGCACAACCACCAGGTTTTAAAGATGAAGAAAAAGCAGGTTATGTATGCAAGCTTAGAAAAGCACTCTATGGTCTCAAGCAAGCTCCTAGACCTTGGAACCATAGGCTTATTACCTATTTCCAGTATCAAGGCTTTGTGGCAAGCAAGGGAGGCTCTTCTTTATTTGTTAAGAAGAATAAATTAGAGGTCATCTACTTATGTGTTTATGTAGATGATATCATTATTACAGGTAATGATTTTGATGGTGTCAAGCAGGTCAAGGCTCAATCGATGAAGGAATTCAAAATAAGTGATTTAGGGTTATTAACCTATTTTTCTGGATTAGAGCTTGTGTATACAAATTCAGGTATTCATCACATAAAGGAAGTACATACATATGTTGGTAAGATTTAAGATGGAAAACACTAAAGTTGCAAGTATTCCTATGGAGATCAATCATAAGCTAAGTTCACACGAAGGTGAACTACTTGAAGATGTTCCAGGTTATCAACAACTTGTGGGTAGTCTTAATTATGCTACTTTGACAAGAGTAGATACTGCAGATGCAGTAAGTACATTAAGTAATTCATGCATGTACCAAGGAAGCCACACATGGAAGCTTCAAAGAGGGTGCTTAATATATTAAGGGAACAATGAATGAGGGATTGTTCTATCCCTTTACTTCTGACATAGATATAAAGTTATATTCTGATGCAAATTGGGCTGGCTCTAAGGATGATAGGAGGAGCACTTCAGGGTACCTATCTTTTGCAGGTTCAAGACTCATATCTTGTTCATCCAAGAAGCAACCAACTGTGGCCTTATCTTCCACAGAAGTAGAATATAGAGGTTTGGCAAATGCAACTCAGGAAGCTATGTGGATTAAGCAATTGTATGCAGATTTGGAGATACATTCCTACACTCCAATTATCTTTGGAGATAACACGTTCACTTCATTTGGCTGCCAATCCTGTGTACCATGCCAGGACTAAGCACATTGAAGTGCACTATCATTATGTTGGGGAAAAATTTCTTAGCAAGGATATTCATTTATCCAATGTATCAACTCATTTGCAATGTGTAGATTTACTCACCAAAGCATTGGGTGGAACAAAGATGAACAGGTTCAAACTGATGATTGGGCTGCAAGAGATCAAGGAGCAATGAAGATCAAGCATTTTAGGCTTGAGGGGAAGCTGTTGATGCAATTAAGCCCAAGCCTACACACTTGATCACCTCACATAAATTTGATGTATTGACATTACATTTGTAAGGCTTCATATGTACAACCTCTTATAACTTTGGATTATAATTACACATTGTAAAAGGTCAATAAACCCACGAGGAGTTAGGAAGCATATAATCTCGTATCTTTTGGTAGTTGAGTCAAGATAGAATCAATCCTATACTTTAGGATACACTTTATTGGTAGAGATTTGAGTTTGAATTCAAATCCTTGGCTCCAACAAAAACTATAAAAGTGGATATACTGTCTGCATGTATCTCGAGGTTCAGAGATCATTTCCATGTATTTTCATTCAGAAGAGGAGCTCATCTCATATCTCACTCATTCCTCACTCATTGAGAAATGCTTTATTGCCAATGACATTGCATTTTTACTTGATTTAATTCATACATGATCATTACTTCTTACTCTCATATCTTTGTCACACTCCATCAGAACAGTGAACTTGTCTGAGCTGGTTCTCAGTATATAGTGTATCATTTCATGTGATTTAAAGCATGAAATCTTCAAATACTGTCTACTTTAATCCTACAAAGTTTCATTAGTAATGCTTCTCATGATCATTAGATATCAATCAATCTCTACTCATTGGTCTGTGACTATTAAGGCCCGTAAAAGTCGAGATGGATGCTTGATTTGCTAAAAACATTTCTCTACATATAGTTTATCATTTTAGATGATTTCGCTTATGATTCGTAGCTTGTTAAGAAAATTGAAGTTCACCAAAAGGAATTTTATTAATTGCTACTATACTCAGAGAATGGTGCAAAACTCTGAGTAGGTGTCTCAACCAAAATAGCAAGTTCTAGACATTGGATCATATAGCTACCTATTTGTTTTGATTCTATCATTAGTGCATCATCTTCCCAGCAACATATGTGATCATTTATGCTTATTAGCTAGCTAAAGAGGCCAACAACACTCTCTATCCATCACTTATAGCAGGTGTGAAGCAGGTTTTAGCTACACCAACTCATCTCTTGTGATTATCCACCATCTCCTCCAACAAGGAACATGTATCGAGGGGGCAAGGATGATAAAATTCATGAATCTTAGATTAGGCAAGAACATAGGTAAGTCAGATTGAGGAAGCCTTAGATCATCAGAAGCAAATGTAGGAACTATTGCACGTTCTTGGGCACAACAATTGAATAGGTACCCATACAATTTGGGCTCAGATACCAGTGAGTCAGAAATGGTTTATAGCATGGAAAGACCTCAAGGTGGGTTAAGCGTAGCATATTTAGAAAGACCAGAAGGACCTTACAAAACCCAATTAGAATACGTTCAAACCAACCACCTAGGTGCTCACATCTACAAGGATGATTTGAGAAGATCAATGGTTCAATTGCACAAACCTAAACAAACCATTGGATTGGAACATCCAGTGGTAAAATTCGAGAGAGACGCATACCTAGATAAAGAAGGAACCATGTACATCATAACTAATCAGCCTAACCATACAAGCGAGTTTGGTGTAGTAATTCTTGATACAGAAGCAGGAACCCAAGGAAAAGAACCATTAGGAGATGAGCCTAGGACACCCATAGGACACCCAAAGGGTATGAAGATTCTACATGAATCTTCATACCAAGAATTATTCTCATCAAACACTACATATCTACTCACCAAGAATCCTTTGGTTGTTGGGTTGTATAATCTGTAGCCTTTTGATTGTTGTCATATCCAATGAATACACACCTTTTTGCTTTGGGATCCATCTTGCCTCTAACCTGTGAAGGAACATGAGCATAATCAATACATCCAAAAATCTTACAATGATCCAAGCTTGGTCTTCTTCCATTCCAAGCCTCATATGGTGTCATGCCATCAAGTGATTTTGAAGGTAACTTGTTAATCAAATAAGTGGCTATGGATATAGCCTCAACCCATAAGTAATTAGGTAAGTGCTTCTCATTTAGCATAGATCTTGCAGCTTCAACAATTGTCCTATTCCTTCTTTCTGCCACTCCATTTTACTCAGTAGTGTACCTTGTAGTGATCTCTCTTTTGATTCCTCTTTCTTGAAGAAAGGAGCCAAATTCATGGGAGAAGTACTCTCCCCCTCCATCTGACCTTAGCGTTTTTAATGTCTTACCTATTTGATTCTCCACAAGATCCAAATATCTTTTGAAGCATGAAACGACCATCTTTGTGCTTCATAAAATATAATATAGTCCATGCTGCTTTGAGAAATTAGGGAGTCCAAGTACACTTTGGTCTCTACATATCTGCTTTAGTGATCTTTCACCAATATGTGCTAACCTCTTGTGCCATACTTCCAATTCTGTGAGTGTCTGACTACCATAGTTAAAGAGAGCAATGTTCCTAGTGTCTTGTAATCCAAATGTGAACAATCTACTTGTCTTTTCACCCTTTGCAATTCTCCTAAATCCTTGACTTGGGTCTTCAACAAATGCTCCTGCTTTTGTGAACCTGACTTGCAACCCTTTCTCTACTATCTGCACAACACTTATCAAATTCTTTCTAATGGTAGGGACATAGAGTACCTTACTGAGTAGGTTGATGTTTCCATCAGGTGCTTTGACATTCCTATTTTCTCCACAAGGTGTCTTGTATCATCTCCTATTTGTACCTCATGCTTGGTCAATTGGATCTTCTAAATCTGATAGGAGTGCCACATTTCCTACCACATGATTGGAACAACCTGAATCTATGTAGAAAACATGCTCATCAGATTTACCTTGTGGCATGACCATATTCATGATTAGCAATGAGTCCTCTTGATTTGAGTCTTCTATGTAGTTATTGAAGTCTCTTCTTCCCTTATTGCCTCCTTGATAGTTTGAATTGTTGTAATTGTTATGGTTGCCATGGTAATTGTTGAACCTTCCTCTTGAGTAGCCATAACTTCCTCTATTGTAGTCTCTGCCTCTTTGATTCCTAGAATTCCTAAAGCAATTTTTAGTTGTATGATTAGTTAATCCACAAGCATGAACTAGAGTCTTGGATTTCCCCCTACCTTGCCTTCCTCCTCTACCTCTGCCTCTAACATGTCTTCCTCTACCTGCATAGTTAGCTTGATGTGTACCTGCTTCATCATCCAATTTCTTTCCTCTTCCTTTGTTTTCTTTGGACTTTCCTTTATCAGTAACTACCTAAATATATCAACAAATCCCCCCTGGGAGTGATGCGGTGAACAAGTAGCTGGCACTCATGTATAAGGAAGTGCGAGGTTATGTGGAGATCACTCCACAAAAGGAAGTAAGCCCAAAGCTTTGCGAAAAGCTTCAAACTTCTCCCTAGGCAAAGCCTTCATGAAAAGGTTTGCAATGTTCTCCTGCATGGGCACATGTGCCAAGCTGATCTCCCCAGCAGAGGACCTCTCCCTGACATAATGAAATGCAGCTCAATGTGCTTAGTGTGAGCATGGAACACAGGGTTCCTTGCAATTGCCAATGCACTCTGACTGTCAGTGAAGATGGTGGTGGCAGAAGACTGACCAACACCCAAATCAGCCATAAGGCGTCTGAGCCACACACACTCAATAGGTGTTGCGAAAGCTGCCCTATACTCAGCCTCACAACTGGAAGTGGCCACAATAGGCTGCTTCTTGCTTAACCAATATATACACGAGCTACCAAGCATGAAGCAAAAACCACTAGTGGACATAGGAGTGTCATAGCAACCAACCCAATCAGACTCTAGAAAAAGCATGAAAATCTGGCAGTAGTGATCCCCTCTTGGAATAAAACAACCCAAGTAGCCGAGTACCACTCAAGTAGCAAAAGATGTGCTTAACTTCCTGCCAATGCTTGACTCCTTAATGCATAAACCTGCTCATCTGTGAGACAACAAAACTGAATATCTGGCCGAGTAATGCATAAGTAAATCAGGCATCCAACAACCTGCTGATAGAGAACAAAATCAAATGCATCTCCAACATCATGAAGACTCAATCGTAAACCTATCTCCATAGGAGTAGCAATAGGTTTATAGTCTTCAAGGCCAAAACACTGCAATAATGTGTCAATGTATTTCGTTTGACACAAAGCCATTCCACCATCAACGTGCATAAACTAAATGCCCAAATAGTGACGCAAATGCCCCAAATCAAACATCTCAAATGAGGCATTCAAATCAGCCTTAAAATCAGCAATAAGCCTTTCATGAGGACTAGTGAGCAGCATGTCATCAACATAAACCACAATGATCAGAAGTACATCATTAGCACGCTTAACATATTAGGTGCTTTCAGTTGGAATATTCTCAAAACCATGTGCAATCAGATAGGCATGTATCTTCACATACCAAGCACATGGTGCTTGCTTTAAACCATATAATGCCTTCTTTGACCTGCACACCTGGTCTTCATGCTCTTTCTGCACAAAGCCATGGGGCTGGAAAACATACACTTCTTCATGCAAGTTGCCATTCAAAAATGCTGTTTTAATGTCCAACTGATGTACATTCCAACCATGATGGGCTACAAGTGCACATATGCTCCGAAGAGTAGTCATATGGCATGTAGGTGCACAGTTCTCATCAAAATCAATGCCTCTTTCCTGCGCATAACCCTTTGCAACAAGCCTAGCCTTATACCTATCAACTGTTCCATCAGGCTTACGCTTCAGCTTGTATACCCACTTAGTGCCAATGGCCTTCTTGCTAGGAGGCAAGTCACATAAAGACCAGGTACCATTTTTCATGATAGCATCATATTCACATTGCATTGAAGCCATCCAATGTTCAGAACTTTGTGTTTCATCAAACGAAATAGGCTCAGTCTCATCACAGAGACTAGATGCAGCCATAGCATAGCAATCTGATGCAAAAGAGGCACTATGAGAGCCTGAACGAGTACGATATGACAAAGGTGCATCTAATTTGTTGTCACGCAAAGTCTGCACCAATCATTTTGGCATAGTTTTTGCCTCCTCAATATCAGCTCTCTCATCAACAAGTGCACCATGTAAATCTGCATCAGAAATGGGATGATTTTCATCATCACATGAAACCTGCAAAGGCTGAGAAGTTGCCTCATTAGGACCAGCACTATACTGTCCACCTGTAAAAAGAGGTAGCAAAGTATCATACATGTCTTTGGAGCTAACATATGTCTCCTTGGTACATGAAAGCAATGACTGAATAGCATCTTCCACAAAAACATCACGGCTAACCAGAATGCATTTAGTCTGTGGATGATACAAGCAATAGCCTTTACTTTTAGAACTGTACCCAACAAAAATACATTTTACTACTTTATCATCCAATTTTCTGCGATGTTTTTAATGCCCTAATGCATATGCCAAACAACAAAAAACATGCAGATGAGCAACAGATGGCTTGCGATCATGCCAAGCCTCATATGGTCTGATAGACTACAACGCTTTAGTGGGACACCTGTTAAGTACATATGCTGCACACATGACAACCTCAAGCCAGAAACTATGTGGTAAAGCCTGACCTTTGACCATACACCTCGCCATCTCCATGAGTGACCTGTTCTTTCTTTCAACAACTCCATTCTGTTGAGGTGTATACGGCACTATACACTAATGTTTTATCCCACGTTCAACCAGAAATGCATTAAAATTAGAAGACATATATTTCCCCCCTCGATCAGAACGGAGGGTGCCCATTTTGCATGCTGACAGATTTTCAGCCAAAACCAAAAAATGTTTGAAGCACATGAACACGTTGGACTTTGCCTTCAATGGATATACCCATGCATGCTTGGATAAATCATGGATGAAAGTCACGAAGTAAAAGATAATTTCCAAAAGAAGGTGTCTGCATAGGACCACATACATCACTATGTACAAGCTGCAATTTCTGACTAGCTCGAATGGAACCATCTTTTGGAAAGGAAGAACACTGCATTTTGCCCAAAATACAGCCTTCACAAACATGTTTTCTAGGTGCCTCAAGTTTGGGCAAAGAGGACACCATTTTAGATTTCTGCAGGTGTAGCAAACTAGCAAAATTCAGATGACCAAAGCATGCATGCCAAAGCTTTGCATCTGACATAGCCTGAGAATCATGTACTGCACATGCCGAATCATTTACAGATCTTTCATAGTCTATGAGCTTATAGAGCCCACGACATAAAATGCCAGAAGCAATAATCACATCGCCATTTGACAGATCATGAACTGTACATCTGTCATCAACAAATTTCACAACCAAGACAATCTTGGCTAATGTAGAAATTGATAACAAATTTTTCTTGATCCCTGGCACAAACAAAGTATCTAACAAAGTGAAAGAACTACCATCAGTAATAGTCAAAATGATCTTACCAACTCCCATAACATGATAAGAGGAGTTTTTGGTGCATGTAACAGTATTCCCTATAGGGGCAGGCTCGATTGAAGAGAAGAAACTGTGCTACGAGGTAATATGTTTGGTCACCCCACTGTCAAAGTACCAAACATCTGAGTGTAGTGCAGACATGCACTTCTCATGAGAAGATGGGTCAAAACTATAGATAGTAGTAAACGCCCACTCTTCTTCCTGCACAAGATTAGCAGACTCTGTTTTTGGTGTAGAGGCCTTTGCAACAACCATTATAGACTCTTGGTTCTTTGCCTCTTTAGTAGCTAGTTTTGGACAGTTGTTTATGATATGATCATTCCCTTTATAGTACTTGCAAAACAATTTTTGCTTTTCTGATTTCTTCTCATCTTTATCTTCCTTCTTCAAATGTGCAGCATTTGTAGATTTTTGCTTACTAGTTGAAGAGCTCCATTTTCCTTTGCCCTTCTGACTAGCCAGGAAAGATTGATCTGCAATATGCATAATGGACCTGTTTTGCCTGGACTAATCTTCTGCAACAGAATAGAGACTAACTCCTCAAATGAAAAGGCATTTGGATTGCCTTTCATCATTAACCGAAGAGTAGAAGCAAAACTCTGATATGAATCAGGAAGACCATTCAGAATAGTCTACACTGAGCTATCTGGTATAACCTCATCATCAAAAATCAACTGTTCCTTTAAGACTTTGATCTTTGTTAGAAAACTGTCCATAGAATCACCTTCATTCATGTGCTCACTCTCCAATTGTTTTCAGAGGTAAGCAACACGAGCCTCATTCCTAGCTTGGTACAATGTGGTAAGTGTATCCCAAGCATCCTTAGCTGTTCTGCAAGAGCGAATGTGAGGAATAATGGCACGCTTGATAGACAAAGCTATCAATGCATGTGCTTGAGCATCTCTACCATCCCAAAAAATCTACTCTGCAATAGATGCGGCCGAAACCGCAACACGAATAGGAATATGCAGAATATCATCATCTTCTACACCTTCTGCCTCAGCTTCCGTACCTACAGTTGTAACAGTTGGAGGGTGATAGGACGTTTTTCAACACTCTTCACAATGTTCCACAGTCTTTTTGCAACCAATACATGTCGCATCATATAAGCCCATAACGGGTAGTTGGTACCATCCAACTTATCCTCAATAGCCAACATACGGAATACATCAATGCTTTAAGCTATGGCCAATGACTAAAATACCTTGATGCAGAAAATTGAGTGTATCTCAAAAAGTTGAATAGATTTGCCAAGACGAATTCCACTAGACCTATAGTAGACTTCGAGATGCTTATACTGGCAAACAGAAACTAGTATATACCTTTGGCACAAAAAGATGAAATAGCCTACACAATCGCTATGATAGTGCATTTGGAGGACGAAAGGAGCTCAGATCGCGATTTTGGAACCACATAGTGAAGCTGTTTTGATCTTGAAAACACGTGAGTATGCTCATCAAAATTTGTGCGATTCTGAGACTGCAATTGGAGGAGTGTCGATGATGCCCTAGATGAAGCAACGACCTACTTTGATACCAATTGTTGGAGTTAGACATCTACGGAAGCATGCGAACAACACAAGGAAGAAGAAGAAACTTGGAGCACAACACACAATACTGAATGTATTACTAGAGAATGTACAAAGATAAGTAGCCCATTAGGGCAATAGGCATATATACAAGTCGCGGGAAAAAAACCTCCTAAAGAGGGAAAAAAGTGCCGTGACAGTCCTAGAGTGTTCACACACATCACTACCTAAATATATCAATATTCCTATGAGTGTATTGAAATATGATACATGCATATCCATGTATAGATCCATAGCTATGGTGAATGCTTCCCACTTGTCATCTGCCTTCAAGCCATTGATGACCTGCCTTACAATTTGTTCTTCATCTATTACCTCACCAATGCTTCCCAACTAATTTGCTATATCCTTGAGCTTTGTGACAAAATCAGTCACATTTTGTTTGGGAGCTTTCTTGTGAGCTCAAATAGTCCCCCACAAACCACACTTACAACATGGCTCACTCACTCGAACAGGTGATACCCACTCTTATTCAACATGCACGAACACATATTTGCCCATGAGCACGAGAAGAATCACTTGTAAATGGGTCCCTAAAAAGCCTCATTTCCAAGCAGACACTTCTAAAGCCCTCCAAAGTTTCCACAAAATCAAAACCAAAACCCATCCACTGTGTTTGGTAACCCAAAGCTTGTAATAAACCCCCCGACCACCATTTGTAAATCCATCTCCACTTACTAACTGCATCATTCTCAAACTGCATCTTTTCACTTAGTTCATAAGACTACTTGTTCACTAACAACACACACAATCATCGAGCACTCACTGACCCACTAACCCCTTACTTACCTCATGTTAATGTTGTAACGGGGACAAAATTTGTTCTATCTTGTCCATTACAATGTTAACGCATGCTTCTATATTCTCACACAACCAGCAAGCACACAATAACATGGCAGAAATAGGAGGCATCAGTTCCCAGGCAGGGTCTAGCGCCCAGATTGTGGACATTGAAACCCTCCTTCTTGAACCACAACTCACCGAGAGGCCTCAAGAACTTAGATCTGTGCATGTGCTTCCTATTTAGGACCCTCCTCAGGGACACACTTCTCAAGTGGGGAAACACGCACATTGGTTCAGTGATGTCGCAGGGCCATTGGGAGACGGCACCTAATTTTGGGAGGCAGAACTTGAGTTTAATGGCAAATGGGGACGATATCATTTCTTCACCCGTGAGTTTGAGCAATACTAGAATGCAAAAGTAATGCGATCGGTATGGACCAAAGCGGGCTTGGATGGCTATTTTCGGGCACATTTACCTAAGCCAGATTTCATGCACTGCTCCTACCTTATCAGTACCATCACCCCTAGCAGGGCTAAGGGAGGCGATAGTACTTTCGTGCTACCCTCACTGACCCCAGGCCACGAGCTCAAAAGATTCAAACTGACCCTCAACTTAGTACGGGAAGCATTGAACATGCAAGGTATGCATATTCCCACTGAGAAGGAAACAATGATCCCAGGCAGGATGAAGCACAAGGATCTCAACAAATTGAAGGACATGGTAGCAATGACACCAACCATCGCTCTCCACCTACGAACGATCATGCAACACTTCGCTTTCCCCGCCCAAGAACGCTTCACTATGCCACCAAAAAAGATCTGGTTCAGCTTGTACTTGGCGGAGACAGAGGATCTCACAATCAATCTACCACATTGGATCATAGATCAAATCCACCTAGCCCATCAGCGATGGAATAAGAAACAGAAGAACGTGCTTCATGGGTGATGTGCACTAACAAAAATAATTTATAGATGCTTAGCTTATGACGTGCCCATTCAAAGAGCACTAGTGTGGTCCAGAGCTCAGGAGTTCCAGAGACGACTATCCACAATGGGTCCTCCATCGAAGAAAATGAGAGGTACAGTCCAGTTACCGTGTGCCCAAGCAAGGGGAGCCACCACCACACCAGAAGTGACCCCTCCACAAACGCGACGTGTTAGTTCGTTTACAATTCGCTTACCCAGACAGAGTGCAGAAGGACCTAATCTAGTTTTCCCTCCAATCCCTTCTGACCTGGAGTTTCCACAGGGCTACACCCTGAATGATCTTACTGATGAAGAAATTGCTAGGCTGATCAATGAATCTAACCTCGAGATGGAAGCAGAGCAGACCCAAACCACAACCCACTACAACAACTTCAGCCTCGACCCAACCGGAAGTAGTAGAAGTAGAAGAGGATGAAGAAGAGACAGAAGAAGAAGAAGACAAGGAACATGATCAAGAATATGACGAACTTTCAGAACTAGCAAGTGCCCCAGCCTATTCGGCACAAATAAAAAGATTGTATGGAACCATGAAGCGAGTCCAGGAACATCACAAACTGTCACTCGAAACAGGAAAGGTGCTAATGAACCAAATGTTAGGAGAGGAAGGCGTGGATGAAATGTTTATTGAATCCATGAACTTGCACGCAGACACGGTAGGCTTGGATGAAGCCATTCATTCAGCTATGGCTTATATTCATCGCTTTGAGAAATGGGTGCCAACCTGTCCCATGCGATCCGACAAGCAAATTCACATCGATGTATCAGTGCCAGGAGATGCTACAAAAACAGAAGAACATCAGGCGGCACCACTCTCACCACACTCCTCACCTCTCACTACACAATTCACTTCACCACATGGCACTACCACCCCCACTTCCACCATTACCACATATGTCATGGAAATTCCTCTCTCTCCCGACATCCAATTCGGAGGAGTTACCATGCCCACTTTCACAACACTATTCACGAACATCACATCCACCCCACCCACTGTCCCCATCTACATGGTCACACACACGTTTGACACCATGGAAACATCACCAGCCACAGCACCACTCCCTCCCCCCACGCAGCCCCAATCTCCCATACCCCCTCCACCCACATCACCACTTGACTCCACATCATTCATGACTCCCTTTCCCTTCCCCATTTCCCCTGCATCCTCTCCTTTCCCTGCATTCTTTAATGTAAATAGTGTGTTTTCAACGTTACATCAATGTGTGTATCAACTGCAGAGTGAGTATCAGGCTCTCGAAGACCGTCATCGTCAACTAACTACAAATCACCAACAACTACAGAGGCAGCTTACAACGATAGAAGACGAAAATGCTGACCTCAATCAACGCTAGACCACACTCGAGCAAGCCCATTGAACCATCCTGGAGACACCCCAACCGTCACAATTGCCAGGCGTCAAACAACTCGAAGCTTTACTTGAAGTCTACCAAACAGATAATCTAAGAGTCCGACGTAATTTGACCCTACTCAGAAAACACATGGCTACCGCCCTTGAAGAGAACAAGCGTCTGCAGAAGCAAAACGAAGAAAACCTAGAAGCCTCAATGGAAGGCTCCCCCCACGAGATCGACCCAGAACAATTTAAAGCAGTCCCCTCAGATACAATGAAGACAATCCTGGAAAGCTATGCTGATCTATTAGAAGCACATGATGATATGGAAAAGGAACGAGATGCACTACACCGCCAGCTTAGGGAATAGGAGGAACAACCCAAGGCCATAGAGACAACATCGACTTCAGAGGAGGTAAAGGCATTAAAGGAGCAGGTGGAAGAATTGCAAAAGAAGTTACTTGAGCATGAAAGACAACCCTCTCCAATTATAGAACCAGAGCCAGATGAATTGGTGCCCATTGAGGTAGATGAGTCGTATGAGGAACCATATGTTCCTATGCCGATGCCAGGAGGTCAGCAAACCTCAAAAGGAATGGACACCCTGGAAGTTGAGGCACCCGAATGGCTTCAGAAACTCGAAAAGACAGCTAAAACCCACAAAGATCGAGTGGCAGTCCAAATCCAATCAATGGCTAAATTGGAGGACACTATCATAAACTCAGAATACTTCCGGAACATGTCACACCACCGCTGGATAGGCACTAACGATGATCAATACGTGCCATACTGTGTTCTCCTAGATGACTACAATGCGAAGATTCAACGACGATGTGGCAAAGCAATAGAGCTAGAAAGCTCATTTTTGGGGGTTAGCTTGTAATAGATTTGAACTTGTAAGAGCACTTTGAGTAATCTAAAGAACTCCATTGTCTATCTCTCTTTGTTCTTGCCTTGTGTGCGTGTGTGTGTGTATGTGTGTGCATGTTAGTGTGCTTCTCACTCACACACTTGTGCCATCACTTGTTCGAGGTCTTCATACCATCCTCACGTCTTCCCGGATTGACATTAAAGGAGGTGCTACTCATCACTGAGCTACACCTGCAAACAGAGACCTGTATCGCCAGAGCAGTATCGCGCAATACAAGCCCTTAAAGCTACCTAGTGAGCTCAAGTCTTAAGCAAGAAATCTCCAAGGTAAGCTACATTAAGATTTTAATATCAAAAGTTCTGTAAAATCGCAATTACACGTGATTAAAGACATATTTGGTATCGTGGGGTGGAACAGAGAGTACTGAGAGGTTCTTTGAGTGAGACAGAGGGTCTGGAGTGAAGAGGAGTGAGAGAGAAACTAGGGGTTAAAAAATTTTTGTGTTTGAAGCAATTTTGGCTGAAGTATCGCGATCGGTTGAGTTTTGGTATCGCGATACCAAAATTCCCTAGTATTGCAATACTCGTTGAAGTGTCGTATCGTCCCATACCACTTGAGGTATCGCGATACCACTTCTGGTATCATATCGTCAAGTTGGTATCGTGATTGCGATCTTCCAGTGGTATCGTATCGCTGTCCACTTGGTATCGTATCGTCCCGGTCATGGTATCGTATCGTTGACCGAGTGGTATCGTATCGCACGTAACATTGGTATTGTATCGTGTACTTAGTATTGTACCATGCCACTTCAATAGTATCGTATCGTGACTAACCTTAGTATCGTATCGGTGGATAATTCAGTATCGTATCGATCATTGTGTCAGTATCGTATTGTTACTTTGCACCGGTATCGTATCGCGAATATTCTTGGTATCGTATCGTACACCCAATATCGTATCGTTGAAACTTTTGGTATTGTATCACGATGAATTTTTAGTATCGTATCGTGCCGGTTTGCGGTATCGTATCATGAGGAGTCGAAGTATCGTATCGTGCCAAGACTAGTATCGTATCGCTCAGTTCTCTGCTATCGTATCATCAACTACCCGAGTATCGTATCGTCACCTATAGAAGTATCGTATCGCGGTGACTAGTGGTATCATAATGTGGCAATAGTGGTATCGCATAGTGCAGTATCGCCAGAGTGGTATCATCCAAAACATTCTGAGCATTTTTAAGGGCAAAATTGAGGCATTTGAGAAGCCAATTAGAGAGAGAATTAGAGCCCAAGATAGTCATAGGAGAGTGAATGAACTTAAGATCAGGGGGGGTGCTAAATAGTCGAAGGAGCGTTATTTCATCGGTGGGAAGTGCAACTCAAGCCAGTCACCGCTCTATCTATTCTAACACCTCTAATGATTCAGAGGAGGAGATACCCATGGCTTCAGAAGACATGCAAGGTCCTGTTCCCAGGAGAAACTTCATCTCCATGGTAGAGGGGGATTATCGTACCTCCCTGCAATATGTGTCTACTAATGCCCAGGAGATTCCCATCTACCTGGATGGTTTAAATAGATCAGTAGCCAAGATGGTAACTTCCACCAACTCCACAATTGTGCCCAGACCAGCCATCAAGTATGAAGGAGGAGCATACATGGATAAGTTGGGTCACATCTACGTAGTGACTGAACACCTAGATCTGATCAATGAGAGAGGAGGATTAGAAAGGCAAGAAAATTCAGGAAGACCGGAACCTGAAGAGTTGGTAACCATTCTCAAAGGTAAATCAATACTGGATCGAGTCTTGAGAGGGGATTTGATACCTCAAGATGATTACCTGCTTGAGGTCTACTTGATCCATGGAACAGATTTACTGTTACAAACTAACTCACCTACAAGTGGACAAGAGGAAAGTCCAATGACCTTTTACGAGCTAAAAGATCCTAAAGACGACTCTAGAGTCACATACCTAGACAAGAACCAAAGAAGGTATTGGCTTGTTGATGCCATTGATAGAGCTCGATTGAAGTATATGGGGTTGCTTGTATTCTCTCAGCGAGAGCAGACAACTACCTCTTAGAACCCCTTTGGGACACAACAAGAGTCAAAACATACAATGTCGGGACAAACAAGCCATCGGAGTGTTCCAAACCGAACCCATGTACAATTTACAATGCCCGAAATGCAAACACACAATCAAACACACCCTAGAATAGGCAACCAAGACCACCACTAGGAGTGCAGCCCGGAATGCATCCAATCAAACTAGCAATTCTTGTAATGCCTAGACAACCAGAGCCCATAAGAAGATTGAGACCGATTCAAGTGGCTAAGTGTATGAGAAACCATTATGACGGGATGGGAGAACCTTACGACCACATAGCTGAATTTAAACAAGTTTTAAGAGCAGAACAAGTGGATGATTTCTTTGTGCAGTATGAGTCCTTTGGACTCACTCTCAAAGGAATGGCCTTGACTTGGTTTCAGCCATTAGATCCCAATCAATTTGGAGATATTGAGCAATTCTTTCAAGAATTCATAGGAGAATTCACTAAGAGACGGATTAAACACAACTCTTCATCTTTAATCTATAGCTTTAAACAAAACCCAAATGAAACTGTGAAAACAACAGCCTGAAGATTCAATCAATACGTGGATAGATGTCCAGTAGCAGAAAGACCCACGCAGCAAAAAATGATATCATTATTCTTGAACGGACTAACGAATGGAACCCTGAGGAGTTTAGTTTATGTGAAAAGACTACAGACGTTGAATGAATGTCTTCAAGAGTGTATTGACCTAGAGGACAACCTAGCAGATGATCTCAAGAGTGCAACCAGTCCTACTAAATCAGAAGACAGAAGCACAATAACATCCAACTCTAGTAATGTAGAAGAGTTAGCAAAGCTGGTGGCGAAGAAGTTAGGAGTTCATGGACAGAGGAACTACCAACATCCATCTCTAAGAATACCCATGTTACAAAGATGTAGTCTATGTGGAGGAGATCACCCCACTCACATGTGTGCACGAGGAGGAATGGGTGTGCCTTAGGTTTACCCTTACAATAGGCAGCCACATCAAGGAACAGCTTTGTATTGTCACTTAGAACAAAAATACACTAATAACACCATTGAAAATTTCCCATTCAACAGGCAGACATGACCTGCACAACAACCTCAGTATAGGCCATATGGATATCCACCTAGAGAGCCAGGCAAGGAGATTCCCAGGTATAATCCCTACCCAGGACCTCCAGGAGTGCCTAGACCATATGAGCAAGTACAATTCGAAAACCCTCAACGAGTGTTAGGACCACAACTGCCACTTCCTCAACATGTGGTACCTGTTAAATATGCCCAACCAGAGGAGAACTTAGAAAGAGCCATAGTGCCAACATCACCAATAACCAATGTAGAATCAACGAACCCAGG
The DNA here is from genome assembly GCA_020310875.1 of Ceratopteris richardii. Taxonomy (NCBI): domain Eukaryota; kingdom Viridiplantae; phylum Streptophyta; class Polypodiopsida; order Polypodiales; family Pteridaceae; genus Ceratopteris; species Ceratopteris richardii. The sequence goes on from CM035416.1 coordinate 31,504,542, forward strand.
ATACGAGCAAGGAGATTACTATTACTATGACACCAGTATAATGGAGTACGAGCAAGCTTATGACCCGCAATACTATGGATATGAAGGATATGACAATGTCTATGGGCCAGAGGTGGCCACACTAATGTACACTACACCCAAAGCACCAGCACCCACAAGACCACCGATCAGACCACCTATGCCAAAAGGAGTGTGTTATAGATGCGGAGGAGACCACTTTATCAGAGAATGTACTAGACCATACAACCCACCACCCCCCAGGAAATGGGAAGGATATTGTAGTGATTGTGGAAAGGAACATCTCTTTAGAGATTGCCCAAAAAATCCCAATAAGACTTAGGACACTACACCTATTAATGTGATCGAAGTAATTGAGTCAAGAGGAAGTGATAAAGAATACACTGTACCATTAAAAGGCCATTACAAGAGCACAAACGAAAGGACAAGAAAAAAAGCGGGTAGACTCAGAGCAAGAACAGAGTAAAACCATAGAAACCAGAATACAAATCGTGGAAGATTCAGAGGACCCACGCGAGAGTATCCAAATGACAAAAAGTCAAAAGTGGAAGGATAGGAGAGAAAAACTCAAGGAAAAATGGATGAAAAATAAAAACAAGGAAGAAAGAAATTGAAGTGGAGTACATTTCTACAAAGGATCAGATAGCAGACATAATGACAAAGAGCTTGGATGGTGTGAAGACCAACAGATTCAAAAGCATGGCAGGAGTAAAAGAAAAGAAGATGATATGAAGAAACAGAGAATGTCAAATAGTGATTGAGGGGGAGCTGTTGGAGAAACACTCACTAATTGGACATATATTTGAAGGTCAAAGCTTTAGAAGAAAACCACATGCCTATGTGAAGGGACAAATTCACAAGTGTATTATATTTGTAAAGTTAGTTCACTTTAGTTCTAGAATTTTTTTTTTTAAATCACGAGAATAAGAAAATCTATATAAGTTAGTTTGTATCAACTGACGCGTAGAGGAAGACAATGAAAAGTGAGTTAGTACTCATTTTGTATGACTGAGAATAGTCGGGCTTCTCTGCGTGAGAAAGCACCTGTGCATTTCTGAGGTTTCATAGTTATGGAAAGAGTTTACTAAACTTCTATGTATAAGTCTTCTTCTTCCATCTCCAGAGTTTGTCTTGTGTGAAATGATTTCAGAAGTTGAAGTTTTCCAAGCAAGTCGATGCCTGGCATCGAGTTTGTGCTGATAAGTCTATGTTTTATTCTCTGAGTTTTATGTATTGCTAAATCTTCTTGAAAAGATGATGTTTGTGGAGCAACTCGATGCCTGGCATCGAGTTTCAGCATAAAGTCGATGTCTGGCATCGACTTCCCACATAAAAGTGGACTTGTTCATGTGTGTGTTCAAGGGGGTAATTCTGGTGCTAAAAAAGTGGCTGAAAAAGCTCAAAGTTGATGCCCGGCATCGACTTTTGGTTGCAAGTCGATGCTAGGCATCCAATTTTCATTTTTAGACACTCAGAATTACTAAAGAAGGAAAAATTTCCAGTTTTGGCAAGTCATATAGGCTCATCTTGTGAAGGCCATAACTTGAGTTCTAGAGATCTGTTTCTTGCATATGATAGCTTGTTGGAAAGCTCTACTCTTTTAGTTTCAGCTAGTAAAAGATCTTGGAGAAATAATATTTGAGCTAAGAGAAATTAGCAAAACACTGAAGGTATGTCATTGCAATGACTGGAAAAATCTGAAGAAGTAAAGTTCTTGGTTTTGGCTATCATTTCTCAAAGTTTTGAGTGGCAATGAGTTAATGGTGACCATAGAGGTGTTTTAGTGTCATATTAATTCATTTCTTGTGGTGTTTTACACATCAACATGGGATAACCAAAGTATTAACAATAGAAGCAGCCCCTATAGTACCAAAACAGGAGGAAAGTGTGAGTAAGATCGAACCAACCCCTGATCTTTTTGAAGTGCCGCAACACTTCAAGAGATATGAGGTAGAATAAGGGAAAATAGCCATACAGATGCCTAAGAGAGAGGCAAGAGAAGGAGAGGTGTATGACAACAAGGAACAAATGAAAAAGATCATAGTAACCATAGAAGATGGAGAAGAAAGATGTGCATACATAGGGAAGGATGTGTCAACGAAGGAGGAAGAAGAATTGATGCGATTGATCTGAGAGTATCGAGATGTATTTGCGTGGACCTACAAGGATCTCAAGGGGGTGGAATCCTCCATTTGTTACCATAGAATACCAATGACACTGGAAGCAAAACCATCAAAACAATTCCCTTACACATATAATGAGGTCTATGTTGCAAAAATCAAAGAAGAAATAGACAAACTATTAGCGGCTGGATTCATTTACGAGATAGAACATACCAAATGGGTGTTGCCACTAGTGGTTGTACCTAAAAAGAACGGAAAATTAAGAGTGTGCATTAATCTAAACAAAGTCAATACAGCCACGATTTGTGATAGCTACCCATTACCTATCACCGATCACCTTTTGGAAAGAGTTGCATGAAAAGAAGTCTATAGCTTCTTAGATGGATTCTCTCGATACAACCAAGTAGCTACTGCTACAGAGGATCAAGATAAGACCACATTCGCGACTGAATGGGGGGTCTATGCTTTCAGAGTGATGCCTTTTGGACTCACTAACGCATCTGCTACTTTCCAAAGGTTGATGTTTCACGTTTTCAAGGAATTCCTAAAGAAAAGTATGGAAGTGTATGTAGACGACCTATGTACATACTCAAATCAAAGGCAAGAACACATTCTTGAATTGAGAAAAATATTTGATAAATGTCGATAATATAGAGTTTACCTAAATCCTGAGAAGTGCGTCTTCATGGTAAGACAAGGGAAGATTTTAGGACATATCGTGTCAAGGAACGGAATATCTACAGATGAGGACAAAATCAAGGTAATTCTAGAACTTCCTAGACCAAAGAATGCAAAAGAAGTGCAAGCATTTATGTGTCATTGTGGATATTATCGCCGATTTATCCACATGTATGCTATAATTGCCAAACCCTTGTATGGATTGTTGACTCAATTCACATGGACGAATGAATGCGAGAAGACATTTAATGAGTTAAAAAACGGCTTAGCACAGCCCCAATTTTAAAAACACCCAATTGGAACAAGCCTTCCCATATTCATGTGGACGCTTCCAATTTCGCAATAGGATGCATCTTAGCTCAGCCAGCAGACAAAGGAAAATTGGACCATCCAATTGCCTATGCAAGTGGAAAAGTGAATCAAGCCGAGAGAAACTATACAACAGAGCGAGAGGGATTAGGGATTGTGTACGCTGTAAAGAAATTCAGACACTACCTCTTAGCCAATAAGTTCAAATTCTTCATAGATCATCAAGCCCTATTGTACCTAGTCAATAAGCCTTGTAACACGGGAAGACTTCTGAGATGGTTTCTGTTATTAATGGAATTTGATTTTGAAGTAATAGTGAAGAAAGGAAATACACATGTAAGGGCAAATCATCTCTCTAGGTTAACACATGGAGAGCCACCAAGCAGAGTGCCAGACGATTTGCCAGAAACTTACCTATTCAATTGGGAAGTGTGTCCAAAGTGGGCAAAAAAGTTGATTCCAATACTCACTCATGGACCACAACATTCAATTAATAAGGAGAGTAAAAAGGAAATTCTGCAATCACGTAACTTACACATTATTGTCGGAAGTGTGTATTATAAGGAACCTAACGACGTACTGTCAAGATGTGTAGAGGAAGACAAACAAAAGAATTTGATTGAACAAGCCCATGTAAACAAATGGAGGAGGCACAAAGGAATTCACGGAACTCTAAGAGAATTGAAACGGTTAGGAGTATACTGGCCAGATATGCCTAAAGATGTCCATGAATATGTCAGTGGTTGCACGGAATGTCAGGAAACCACTCCAGATCACCATACATCTTTACCTTTCTCTACAATAGCACCCAATTGGAGTAAGACATTGGTGAAGTTTCTAAAGACACAAGAACATGAGGAAGGAATTAGCTTAGCAAGGAAACGAGCCCTAGAAGAAATGAGTAAGGACTACGTTATCATGGGAAAACAATTATTCAAGAGAGGAAAAGACAATCACCTATGGCTATGTGTACATGAAGGAGAGTACCTACCATATTAGAGATGGCACATGCAAGTCCAGCAGGAGGACATTCCTCAGCTGAAAGAACTACAAAAATGTTCCTCTTTGCGGGCTTGTGGTGGCCAACTCTACATATGGATGCTGACACCTATGTACGAAGTTGCGAGACTTGCCAAAGAGCCAAATATCCAATTCGACGGGATGATATGCCATTGATACCCCTGGTTTGCAGGAGAGCTTTCTCCAAATGGGGTATTGATTTCAGAGGACCCATTAACCCACCGGCCAAAGGATCACATGCAGAATACATAATAGTAGCAACAGATTATCTGATTAAATGGGTAACGGCAAAGGCCGCTAGAAAAAATGATGCTCAGACCACTGCTAAGTTTCTTTTTGAGCATATATTCACTCGATTTGGACTACCTATAGAAATAGTGAGTGATAGAGAAGCGCATTTCATTAATGACGTGATAGAGTCCTTGATGAACGAGTTCCTGGTGATCCATAAAAAATCAGCCCCGTATCATCCTCAAGCCAACGGTCAAGCAAAAAGTTCCAATAAGGTGTCATGCACCGTATTGACAAAGATAGTCAATAGTGGAAGGTCAGATTGGGACAAGCAATTGCATCATGCAATTTGGGCCTTCTGTGTCGCTTACAAAACTGTCATTGGAACTACACCATTTAATCTAGTGTATACAATGCTTCTACAGACTTCTACGACAAAAGGAGATCATCAGCATGGAAATCCCCGATTAGCTTATCGCAATCAAGAAATGCTAACCTAAAGTGGGTTTGCAAGGATCGAGTGAAGGAATCAGAAAAGGAAATGCCAATACACATCATTCATCCTAGGAAGACAAGGGCGAACAAGGGTTACTCTTCATCACAATCGGGACCAAAGCCACTCCTGAGAGTATGGCTTCCAAAGTCATTGTTAGAAGTCCAGAGAACTTGGCAACAAATATGGATTCTGAAGAAGGTCAGACAAATGGCAAATCAAGAGATGGATAAGCAAGAAGAAACTTACATCATTCGTCGATAAGGGAGGAAATGGAGACACACATTGAATGACATACTCGGGATATTGCAAAACTAAGCCGGGACGAGCGGGCACTACTGGTGTCCCAGCTTACTAAAGATTTTGAAGATCAAGTAGTCAAGGTCATGAAGGGAGGGAAGATCAAAAGAAAAAATTTGGAACAGGTATTGAAACCTTTCAATGTACCATATGGATTACTTAAAGAGCAAACGCGACAGTACATAAAGAACACAATAAATAATGATCCAGATAGCAACCTCCAGTTTAGCATGCAAACATTCACCTATACACAAGAGGAATTTGACAAAGCTGATCCTGTATGGAGGAGAAAATTTTTGGAAAAGAATCCGAATCTAAGGGTACACCATACACACTTCAAATCAATCCATCTTTTTTCCCGGTACCCCGAAGACGCTCATGGATGCAATTTTGGGAAGGACAGCGCCAGGGAAGCATAAATAATCAGTGGCTCAACTATCCATTACTGCCTAGTCCTCCTCATGATTATCTACTGGCCAAAGAATACATGATCAAAACCATTGAATTTTGGATCGCTCGATATGCAACTATACTTGATTTAGCTATCAAAATGACTAATAAGATTTTGAGTATGTTACTTACGATCATCAAAGTGTTCCAACACGCTCAATATACCTTTTTGAACTTCATTGGCATCAATCAGGGAGCAGACACCCTTATTTATGATCTATCAACTATACCTAGCAGATTAACGCTCATGGCCATATACTCCTGGCTAATGTTTTTGCCAAGTACTTACATGTAGACTTTTGAAGAGGCATTTTTCACAGGATTTTTTGAATTAGATTTAGAAATTTTTGTAAAAATGACTTCGAATCTTAATGCCAGACTGGTCGCCTATGAATTAAGTTTCTTTGTTGATCATAGACAAGCACCAGATGACGGGGTAAAATCAGGCCAATGGAAAGAATTAATGCTATGTCAAGCCAATTCACTTAATCAGAGAGAGCAGACAGCCATCCAAACGTATTCACATCGCCACAAAAAGCTTGTTGAGGATGACAGATTTCAGGAGGAGGGATGTGTGGAAGGGGAATCAAGCAAAAAGAAAAGAAGAAGAAGAAGATCAAATAGTAAAACGACTCAGTAAAGAACAAAGTATATGAAGAAAAAGAACAACTCTCTGCCCAAAGCCCCACAAGGGCATGCATCAGGCGACAACACCAAAGAACCAGGTCCTGAGGAGTGGAATTAAAGAAAGATAACAACCAAGACATTTCATGGGAGGTTGCACACAACTTCCTCATCCACCAAGAGCAAGCGGTAAAGTGAAACAAGCACGGAAGAGAGACAGCAGGCGGTTCATCGGATAAGATAACCAATTGTCTAAAGGTCCTAGCTGCCTCCTCATCCACTAGAAGCATGCGGTGGAAAGAAATGAGTCAGGTCCCAGAGGATGACAAAGAAGATTCAAGAACAGGACCTTTAATGCATAACGCTGACTTGAAAGAGATTAGAAGTCAGCAAAGTGAGGTGTGTGCAAGAAAAGAAGTAAACAGGCTCCAAGCAATACAACAAGGTCAGATGTGCAAAGACAAAGACAAATCAGAAGACCAAAAGTTAGAAAGGGGAGAGGTTGAGAAGTTGAAGGGAGTGACTAAGAATATCACATTCTTAGCCACTAATGACGTGCGTGGTAGCCCGACTTCATACAACAACCCAGACGTGTGATATAAGGAATACCAAGGGGCTTAAAGAAACAAAGGATTAACTTTGGATAAAGTAACAAATTTTCTGACAGTCCTTATTGTTTCTTCGACCACTAGGTGCGTGTGTTCAAAACCATAAGCAAGCTGCAGACAAAAGAACAAAGCCTGTCAAGGGACGATAGAGACAAAGAGGGGGAGAGTGTTGCAGAGGAAAGAGACACAAAAGGGGAGCCCCAAAATTTTCAAATTAATGGGCATAATTTCTTCTTCAAAATCCTATGAAATTCCCTCAAAGCTATGTAAATGCACTAGAGAAGTCCTCTAGATGCATAAGCCCAACTCATTGTAACATATTTCTTGTAAAATAGTAGGAAATTAGAGATTAGCCAATAAAGTGTTGATCACTTGTGTGAAAGGACCATTTTTAGGGCACATGTATATAAGTCACTTTGTGACTCTTTGTAAAGACTTTTTGCCATTGTGAAGAAGGAGAGCTCAAAAATTTCGAATTTGCTTCTTTCCTACAGATTTTCATCTTCTCCATGATCTCTTGTGTGTGTGTAAAGCTTGGAATGTGTGTGTAGGACTGTGGACTAGCCCTCCCCATCGCTTTTAAGCTACTGTAGTGTGTGTGTGTGTGTGTAAGCAAGTACGAGTTGTGGAGTGAGTGAAGGTGTTTCCCACCATTCACTGTTTTAGCCATAACTTGAAGAGCGATTGTCAGATTCTGGTGAAAATACCATCAATAGATGTGTCTCATTGAGAGCTTCAAAATGAACCTACTATTGGCCATATTCGGAGTTTGGAGCTAGGAGAAACATTTGAATTTGTATTTACTACTGTAAGTGGTATCGTCGCAGATACTTTCAGACATTAAGTGAGTTGGAGAGGTAGTTTAGTCTTTTCTCATGCATTGTAGCTGAACCACTTCATTATCCATCAGGTGCGCACACGTCCTCATACACTTGGTTAGGTCGGTTCTTCAGATTGATAATTAAGCGTTTGTCAATCCACCACTATACATAGTTGTGTGGCAAACGAGATTTAGTCTCTTTGACACAAGTCCCTAAGACCTTGTGACTTAGGTACACACACACCTACACTCACTCCACAACTCGTACTTGCTCACACACACACTATAGTAGTTCAAAAGTGATGGGGAGAGATAGACAATAGTCTTACACACACATTCCAAGCTTCACACACACACAAAAGATCATGGAGAAGATAAAAATCTGCAGGAAAGAAGCGAATTCGAAATTTTGGAGCTCTCCTTCTTCACAATGGCAAAAAGTCTTTACAAAGAGTCACAAAGTGACTTATATACATGTGCCCTAAAAAATGGTCATTTCACACAAGTGACCAGCACTTTATTGGCTAATCTCTATTCTCCTACTATTTTACAAGACATATGTTATAATGAGTTGGGCTTATGCATCTAGAGGACTCCCCTAGTGCATTTACATGGCTTTGAGGGAATTTCATAGGATTTTGAAGAAGAAGAAAATTATGCTCATTAATTTGAAAATTTTGGGGCTCCTCTTTGTGCCTCTATTTTTTGCAACATATGCATAAACAGCCCATTAAGGAGGTTGAAGTGAGAAGAGTGGTGTTTGAGGATACTAATCCTCTAGTTAGCATGCATAAAAATGCTACACATAGGGACGTTCAAGAGAATGTCCGATCAGATCAGTCTGCACATGTTCTTGTTCAGCAACCATTGAGATGCTCTACACGTGTCTCACATCCACCTGATAGATATGTTCTAGGTTTAGATTGTGTTATGCTAACAGATGCCAGTGAGCCCTCTTGCTACAAAGAGGCTATGCAAATATGTCAAGTGGGAGCGTGCCATTAAGAGTGAGTTCGATTCTATTCACAAGAATGGTACTTGGGATTTAGTACCTTTGCCAAATGGCAAGAAAGCTTTACCATGTAAATGCGTATATAAGCTGAAATTCACATCAAATAGTGTTTCTCCAATGTATAAAGCACAGCTTGTTGCAAAGGGTTTTAAGCAAAAACATGGTGTTGATTTCAAGGAAATCTTCTCTCCAATGGTCAAGATGACTACCCTATGCATGTTGCTTGGATTCATTGCAATGGAGGACTTAGAGCTAGTCCAAATGGATGTGAAACTGCTTTCTTGCATGAAGATCTTGCAGATGAGATCTATATGGAACAAATAGAGGGTTATGTAGTTCTTGGCAAGGAAAGTCTAGTTTGTAAGCTCAAGAAGAGCTTTTATGGACTTAAACAGTCCCCTAGAAAATGGTACCAAAATTTTGATGCTTTTATGAAGTCTCAAGGCTATTCTTGAAGCAATGAGGATCATTGTCTCTACACAAAGAGATGCTCACATGGCAGCTTGATATGCTTGATACTTTACATTGATGATATGTTGATTGCTAGGAAGTCCTCTTATGACTTGTCAATTTTGAAAAAGAAGTTGAGTCAGACATGTGATATGAAGGATTTGGGGGATGCCAAACATATTCTCGGCATACGCATTACTTGTGATAGGAGTAAAAGATGCATATTATTGTCTCAAAGTGAGTACATATCCAAAGTACTTCACAGGTTCAATATGCAGGTGGAGAGGCATTGAGTACACCTTTACCCACATATGTGAAAATTGAGCAAGGATGATTTCCCCAAATCAGATGAGGAAAAGGAATTCATGACCAAAATTCCCTATTAGTCTGCTATTGGTAGTCTCATGTATGCTATGGTAGCTACGAGACTAGACATTGCATTTGCAGTGGGAGTTGTGAGCAGATATATGTTTAATCCTGGTAAGAAACATTGGGAAGTGGTCAAGATGATTTTGAGATATATGAGTGGCACTAAGGACAAGTATATATGCTTAGGTAGAGGGAAAGCATCCATTATTAGTTACACAGATTCTGACTATGCTGGTTGTGTAGACAATCATAAATCTACATTCGGGTACATTTTTCATTTCGCTGGAGGTGTTATCTCTTTGGGATCTTGTCTTCAAGAATGTATAGTTGTTTCCACCACAGAAGCAGAGTATGTTGTAGCAAGTGAGGCATGTAAGGAAGCATTGTGGCTTTCTCGTCTTGCTTGCGATATGAGTTTACCTTAGCATGTACCTCGTTTGCTCAGTGACAGTCAGAGTACCATTACTTTGGCTAAGAATCGGGTCTATCGTGCAAAGACCAAGCACATTGAGGTGAGGTATCACTTCATTAGAGATTGCTTAGCCACTAAGTGCATTATACTTGAGAAGGTTCACACTCGAGATAATGCTACAGATGCTTTGACTAAAGCTCTACCACATGATAGCTTTGGACATTGTTATCACTTGATGGGGGTTACTTGATTCATGATGTTACACAGTCACTTGTATACTATGTAACATGCCCATCAGGTGGGAGGTATAGTTTGTATACTTACACTCAGGTATTCTTTATCATTCTTTATTTTTTCTCCCATATTTACTTTGGTCATATTGGCCTTTAGTGGGAGATTGTTACCATTAGTGTCCATGTGAAAGGCCAAATGGCCACCGGACACTTCTTTCTATATGTTCTTTGATAAAACATATAGTGGCCTGGTCAATCACAGAATGTAAAGTCGATCGCATTTGTAAGACCTAAGAAGGCTGTCTTAGTGCTCCCTATGTACTGTGTCTTTTTGGGTATTTGCAGCCTCTATGGGGAGTACTATGTGTGGCCTTAGGATCTTAGTGTTCTCATCAGCCATAGATGGAATGTGCACATTGTTATGAGTGCAATTTAGATATGCTCATTGGAGTTGAAGTTTACCATCTGATGAGAGTGCATAGTGTTACAGTCACTAGAACAATTTCAATATCAATAAAAAGGGATCTATCTGTTAGATATGCTCAATACTGCACCCTCAAGTGACCACAAATGATCCATGGTGCTCTAAGTTGTAAGGCCCCCATTATGAGGAGAAGCCATTGTGAGAGCCTATACATTTGGGAAACCCTACTTCAAATTTAGATGACGTATATGTGTGACCATTGATGGTAATAGATTATCTTTGTGATTCTAGCCATTGGGTTAGGTAGGGCATAACTTCTGGGCCATTGGGTGACCATTCAAGGAAAAAATAAAGGCCTTGTGGCACCACACAATTTCCCCATAGAACCTTAATGGGAGGAGTGTAGAAGGGGGACTTGCCCCTTTGTGGGGTCTATCCCCCCAGCTCATAGGGTCGAGATAGTAGGACTTTTGCTCATGGAGATATTGTTGGATTTTATATTTTCTCAACTATTTTGTATCTCCAGATTACGTTATCTATACTGACTCCCCTTGTAAAAGCTATATAAGCATGGCCCAGGTTGATCTTTATGCATCATTGTGCACTAGTAATCCCTTCATCTAGAATCTATCTAGATTGCCATTTAAGCTCCACATTGGGAGTGCACAGGTGGATAGCACCATCATTGTACTTGCATTACTCTTGGCAATTTGAGAATTTGAGTTCTCTATCTCTTAGTCTACGTCTATCTTTGTCTCCTTTTTTCTCTCAAATCTATCTACTAGTCTATTCTGTTGTGCTTTTATTTTCTTACATGGTATCAGAGCTCAAGAGGATTTGAGTGGTGTAGAAGCAAAAATGCAGAGGTTGCAAAGGTTTCAATGATAAAAAAGAGAAGATGTCAAGTGGTGTGTCATCACCTACGATTGGGAATCAAGGTGGTCCGTCAACAGGAGTAGACGAAGCACAAACACGAGTAGCAATGATGGTAGACATCCCAACGTTGCAGATACGAATACCAACCTTCATAGAAGGTAAACTTGATGGTATGAACTACACCCTATGGAAGCTTAAAATCACTTCTATCCTTGATTCATATAAGATTTTGGAGATTGTTCTTGGGACTAATCATAAGCCCCAAGAAACACCTGATCCAAATAATCTTGGTTCACTCCTCCTTATGTTAATTTTCTATGCGCTTGGCAATTTAGAAATGCAAATGCACTCTTTGCTCTACTTACAAGTACTATTGATAGTGTTCTAACTCTCATTCACCATACTTCCAAGGCATATGAAGCATGGAACGTATTGAGAAATCAATATGAAACTCATAATCAGACACAGATTCAGAATTTGGAGAATCAAATAGCAATAGAAAGGTTTGTTGATGGGGAGATTGCATAGGTGTTTATCACTCGCATAAAGAATCTACGAGATCAAATGGCGGGAGAAGGTGTACAAAAGTCAAGTGAGGAGCTAGCTTGGCATTTTTGTCGAATTTGTCCACCAAGGTTTGATGGTTTGGTGCTCCTCTTAATACTCAAATCAGACCTAAACCACTAAATTTTGAAGAATTGAATGCCTTACTCATGGAGGAGAAGCTTTGGCTCAAGGCAAGGACTGGTGATAATAAAGGATATGTTGCATTCACAGCAAATGCCAAAGGAGTCAAAGTGGACTCTTCAAAATATGGAGACAAAAAGAAGAACAACAAAAAGAAGCTCAAGGGAGAGTGTTTCCACTACAAGAAGAAAGGCCATAGAATCCATGACTCTCACATCAAGAAGGTAGAAGAGAAGAATGGCTCTTCAAAAGGTGGCAAGGGAAAGGAGTCTACCAACACTATAGAAATAGAGCTTGAGTTATTTGTTATGATAGAGGAGGTATGCTCTTTGGCTGAAGATTCAGGAACAGATGACTCATGGGTGTTGGACAGTGATGCCTCTGGTCACATGAAAAGTAGAAAAGACCTTCACAGTTCCTTACAACCTCTAAAGGAAACCGATCATAGTAAAGGTAGGCAATGATGCAAGATGGCCTACAGAGGGTGAAGGTATGGTTTCTTTCATTTACTTTAATGGGGATGTCAGAAAGCTTTCAAATGTGTTGTATGTTCCATAAATCAAATGAAGTCTTCTTTTAATAGTATATCTGATCAAGGTCATCAAGTATCTTTCAATAAGACAAGACCTAAGATTATGGATAGTAACAACAACGTTGTTGGGACTGGCATAAGAAGGAACAACCCATATGAGTTATCTCCTCTTATAGCCACTACAAGTGTGGCACAAGTAAGCTATGTGTAAGCACTAAAGAGTAAAGACTTGTGAATGATGTGTGTGTGACTCTCCTCCCATTCATTATATCCCCTTGTATTCAAAAAAGCAATGACCTGGAATGGTCTAGTGCTACCATGTAGCCATCATGCAACACTCATCCCCATTACCATTGAATACCTTAGGATATCCCCTGAGCTTGGGACCTTGGCTATGGCTTGCCCTTGTCCCATGCACACATAAGGTGGTCTTTGTAGACCAATGTCTGACACTATGGCATGAGAGATTCGGCCACATCAGATACCATGTACTAAAGGAGAGACGTAGGGGTATGGTTGCACACCTACCATCAATTCCAAAAATGAAGGAAGCTTGCATGATGGGCAACAATAGAGGAAGGCATTTCCACAAGAAAGCAAGAACAAAGCAAGCTATCCTCTAGAGTTGGTGCATGTTGACTTGTGGGGAAAAATACCTACACAAGCCTTGGGTAGATCTTCCTACTTCATGTTACTTGCCATTGACTATAGCAAGAAGATGTGGGTGTACTTCCTTCACGATAAGGCCCAAGCTTTTGGTAAGTTTGAAGAATGCCTTCATCTTGTTGAAACTAAAACATGGAAGAAGATGAAGAAATTCAAGACAGATGGTGGTGGTGAGCTCACACCAACAAATTTTGAAGATTTCTACAAGAGTAAAGGAATCAAACATCAACTCATAGTGGCACATAGCCCTCAATAGATTGGTGTTGCAGAATTTCCGAATTGAACCATCATTGAGATGGAAAGATGCATGTTGAAGGGAAAGGGTTTGCCTAATCAATTTTGGGCAAAGGCTATCAACACTATTGTCTACATCTTAAATCGAAGCTACACCAAGGCACTTGATGGAAAGACTCCACAAGAGGCCTACACCAATAAAAATCCATTTGTTTTCCATTTCAAAGTATTTGGAAGTGAATGTTATGTACATGTTCTAGATAGGGAGAGAAACAAGATTCAACCAAAAACATCAAATGTATCTTCTTAGGGTATAGTGAAGATAAGAAGGCTTATAAGTTTTATGATACTAAGGCTAAGAAGATCACGATGAGTCATGATGTGGTGTTTAAGGAGGAAAAGCCACATGTAGTGGACGAGGAAAAGAGAGCTTCCACTTTATCATCAGGCAAAGGGAAATCCATTATGAACCTGACCAAAGAGCTATCCCCTCTACACAAGGGAAGGAAGCATCATCTTCAAATGATGATTCTAAAAGTCACCAATCTCTCGTCACCCAAGCAAAAAATCCATTTCCTTGTTGGGTGAGGAAGCTCAATGATTTTGCAAACCCTATCGACAGTCACTAGAACATATTGTAGATGGATCAAGGTGATTAGAGAGAATAGAGGAGCATAGATGGGAAAGCAACCACATTATAAACACAATCCTGATGGCTGAGCTCATTCAAGAACAAGCAAAAGAACCAACCAATGTGGAAGAGGTGCTCCAAGATCCAAATTGGAGGGCTTCCCTACAAACAAAATACAACAATATCATGAAGAATGGAACTTGGGAGCTAGTGGATTGACCCTCCAAGCATAAATTCATTGGCATCAAGTGGGTCTAGAACCTAAAGTACAAGGCTGATTGTACTTTGGAAAAGTACAAAGAAAGATTTGTTGCACAGGGCTACTCACAAGTTGAAGGCATTGACTTTTGTGAGTCACTTACCCTGACTTCAAGGATGACTACTATCCAAGTAGTACTAGCCATGGCTGCGCATAATAGTTGGCCAGTCTATCACATGGATGTCAAATCAATGTTCCTGAGTGGAGACCTCAAGGAGGAGGTATATTTGTCTCAGCCACCAGGGTTGCTTCCCATTCAAACAACAAGGTATGTAAGTTGAAGAAGGCATTATATGGGCTGAAACAAGGCCCTAGAGCCTGGTACAAGTAGATAGATAAGTATCTCTTTGATCTAGGTTTCAAAAGATGTGCTTTTGATGCTAACTTGTATGTTCTAAAGAGAAGAGGGAAGACAATTGTGCTTTTACTCTATGTAGATGACCTTGTGATTACAAGAAATGATGATGCTCTTCTTCAACAAACAAAAGATACCCTAAGTTGAGAATTTGAAATGATAGACTTGGGCTTAATGCATATTGCTTAGGCCTTGAAGTTTGGCAGGAACCAAGGAAGATTCTCATCTCTCAACAAAAGTATGCAAGACATATATTGAAGGCATTTGACATGGAGGATTGCAAGGAAATTTCTACACCTATGGAGGTAAACACAAAATTATCTATTGAAGATACTTCATCTCTATAGATACATTTTGGTAGTGACGTGTGTGAACACACTAGGACCACCAAGGAAGTTTTTTCCCTCTTTAGGAGATTTTTTCCTCATGGCTTGTATATATGCCTATTACCCTAATGGGTTACTTATCTTTGTACAGTCTCTTGGCAATAATGCAATATTGTGTGTTGTGCTCCAAGCTTCTTCTTCTTCTTCTTCCTTATGTTGTTAGTGTACTTTTGTAGAACTCAAACTCTAACAAATGGTATCAAAGTAGGTTAGTGCTTCATCTAGGGCGTCATCGATAGCCCTCCGATCATAGTCTCAGAATCACACAAAAATTGGTGAGCATACTCAAGGTGGTTAGGAGTTCAAAACAACTTCGGTTTGTGGTGTCGTGATATGAGCCCGTTTCAACCTCAAAAGCACTATCCTAGTGCTTGTGTAGGCAATTTCATCTTTTTGTGTAAAACATATATACAAGTTTTGGTTCTTCAATACAAGTGCCTCAAAGTCTACTACATGTTTAGCAGAACTCAAAAGGGTAGTTCTATTCAACTTTTTGAGATACAATCATTTTTTTGCATCAAGGTATTTTATGTTGCAGTTAAACGTCTATGGAAGCACGTGAACAACACAAGGAAGAAGAAGAAGCTTGGAGAACAACACACAATACTGAATGTATTACCACTAGAATGTACAAAGATAAGTAGCCCATTAGGGCAATAGCCGTATATGCAAGTCGAGGGAAAAAAACCTCCTAAAGAGGGAAAAAAGTGCCTTGGTGATCCTAGAGTGTTCACATACATCACTACCTAAATATATCAACAAAGCCCCGTGGGAGTGATGCGGTGAGCAAGAAAATAGCACTCATGTATAAGGAAGTGCCAAGCTATGTGGAATCAATCCAGAAAAGGAAGTAAGCCCAAAGCTTTGTGGAAAACTTCAACCTTCCCCCTAGGCAGAGCCTTTCTAAAAAGATCTGCAATGTTCTCCTATGTGGGCACATATGCCAAGCTGATCTCCCTAGCAGAGAACCTCTCCCTAACATAATTATAATGCACTTCAATGTGCTTAGTGCGAGCATGGAACACAAGGTTTCTCGCAACTGCCAATGCGCTCTATCTGTCACTGAAGATGGTGGTGGCAGAAGACTGAGCAACACCCAAATCAGCCATACGGTGTCTGAGCCACACACACTCAATAGTCGTTGTGAAAGCTGCCCTATACTCAGCCTCACAACTGGAAGTGGCCACAGTAGGTTGCTTCTTGCTTAGCCAAGATATGCATGAGCTACCAAGCATGAATAAAAAACCATTAGTAGACACACGAGTGTCATAGCAAATAGCCCAATCAGAGTCAAAAAAAGCATGCAAATATAGCGGTAGTGATCCCCCCTTGGGATAAAACAACCCAAGTAGCCGAGTAACACTCAAGTAGCAAAAGATGCGCTTAACCACTTGCCAATGCTTGACACCTGGGCAATGCATAAACCTGCTCATCTGTGAGACAATAAACTCAATATCTTGCCAAGTAATGCATAAGTAAATCAAGCATTTAATAGCCTTAGCATCAAATGCATCTCCAGCATCATGAAGACTCAATTGTAAACCTTTCTCCATAGGGTTGGAAATAGGCTTACAGTCTTCAAGGCCAAACCACTGCAATAATGTGTCGATATATTTCATTTGACACAAAGCCATTCCACCATCAACTTGCATAAACTGAATGCCCAAATAGTGATGCAAATACCCCAAATCAGACATCTCAAATAAGGCATGCAAATCAGCCTTGAAATCAGCAATATGTATGTCATGAGGACCAGTGAGCAGCATGTCATCAACATACACCACAATGATCAAAAGCACATCATTAACACGCTTAACATGTAAGGTGCTTTCGATTGTACTATTCTCAAAACCATGTGCAATCAGATAGGCATGTATCTTCTCACAACAAGCATGTGGTGCTTGCTTTAAACCATATAATGTCTTCTTTAACCTACACACCTGGTTTTCATACCTTTTCTGCACAAAGCCACGGGGCTGAAATACATACACTTCTTCATGGAAGTCACCATTCAGAAATGTTATTTTAATTTCCAACTGATGTACATTCCAACCATGATGAGCTGCAATTCCACAGATGCTACAAATAGTAGACATTTGGCAAGTAGGAGCAAAGATTTCATCAAAATCAATGCCTGTTTCTTGTGCATAACCCTTTGCAACAAGCCTAGCTTTATACCTGTCAACTGTTCCATCAGGTTTATTTTACACTTTAGCTTGTATACCCACTTAGTGCCAGTGGCCTTCTTGCTAGGAGGAAAGTCACATAAAGACGAGTTACCATTTTTCATGATAGCATCACATTCACATTGCATTGCAGCCATCCAATGTTTATAGTTATGTGCTTTATCAAACGAAACAGGTTTAGTCTCATCACAGAGACTAGAGGCAGCCATAGCATAGCAATCTAATGCAAGAGAAGCACTATGAGAGCCTGATTGAGTACAATATGATAGAGGTGCATCTATTTTGTTACCACACAAGGTTTGCACCAGCCATTTTGGCATAGTTTTTGCATGCTCAATATTAGCTCTCTCATCGATAAGTGCATCATGTAAATCTGCATCAGAAATGGAATGATCTGGATCATCACATGAAACCTGCAAAGGCTGAGATGTTGCCTCATTAGGACCAGCACTAGAATGTCCACCTGTTAATAGAGGCAACAAAGTATCATTCATGTCTTTGGAGCTAACAGATGTCTCCTTAGTACATGAAAGCAATGGTTGAATAGCATCTTCCACAAAAACAACATCATGGCTAACCAGAATGCGTTTAGTATGTGAATGATACAGACGATATCCTTTACTTTTAGAACTGTACCCAACAAAAATACATTTTACTAATTTATCATCCAATTTTCTATGATGTTGTTCAGGCACTAATGCATATGCGAGACAACCAAAAACACGGAGATGAGCAACAGATGGCTTGCGAACATGCCAAGCCTCATATGGAGTGATAGACTGCAACGCTTTAGTGGGACACATGTTCAGTACATATTCTGCACACATAACAGCCTCAAGCCAGAAACAATGTGGTAAAGCCTGACTCTTGACCATACACCTCGCCATCTCCATGAGTGACCTATTCTTTCGTTCAGCAACTCCATTCTGTTCAGGTGTATACAACACTATACATTGATGTTTTAACCCACATTCAGCGAGAAGTGCATTAAAGTTAGAAGACATATACCCCCCCCCCCTGACCAGAATGAAGGGTGCCCATTTTACATACTGACAAATTTTTCAGCCAAAATTTTTTGAAGCACATAAACACTTCGGACTTTGCCTTCAATGGATATACCCATGCATGCCTGAAAAAATCATCGATGAAAATCATGAAGTAAAGATAGTTCCCAAAAGAAGGTGTCTGCATAGGATCACAGACATCGCTATGTACAAGCTACAATTTCTGAGTAGCCCCAACTGAACCATCTTTTGGAAAGGAGGAACGCTGCATTTTGCCCAAAATATAGCCTTCACAAACATGTTTTTTGGGTGCCTCAAGTTTGGGCAAAGACGACACCATTTCAGATTTCTACAGGCATAGTAAACTAGCAAAATTCAGATGACCAAAACGTGCATACCAAAGCTTTGCATCTAACATAGCTTGAGAATCATGTACTACACATGTCGAATCATTTACAAATCTTTCATAGTCTATGATCTTATATAGCCCACGACATAAAATGCCAGAAGCAATAATGACATCGCCCTTTGATAGATCATGAACTGTACATATGTCATCAACAAATTTCACAACAAAATCGATCTTGGCTAATGCAAAAACTGATAACATATTTTTCTTGATCCCTGGCACAAACAAAGCATCTGACAAAGTGAAAGAACTACCATCGGTAGTAGTCAAAATGATCTTACCAACTCCCATAATAGGATAAGAGGAGTTGTTGGTGCATGTAATAGTATTCCCTGTAGGGGCAGGCTCGAGTGAAGAGAAGAAACTGTGCTATGAGGTAATATGTTTGGTCCCCCACTATTAAAGTACCGAACATCTGAGTCTACTGCACACATGCACTCCTCATGAGAAGATGGGTCAAAACTGCAAACAGTAGTAAACACCCATTCTTCATCCTGCACAAGATTAGCACACTCTGTTTTTGGTGTAGAGGCCTCTGCAACAACCATTCTGGCCTCTTTCTTCTTTGCCTCTTTAGCAGCCAGTTTTGGACAACTCTTAATGACATGATTATTTGCTTTACAGTATTTGCAAAATTTCTACTTTGCTGATTTCTTCTCATCTTTGTCTTCCTTCTTCGAATGTGCAACATTTGCAGATTTTTGCTTACTAGTAGAAGAGCTCCATTTTCCTTTTCCCTTCTGACTAGCCAGGAAATCTTGATCTGCAACACGCATAATAGACCTATTCTTCCTAGATTGGACTTCCTACAACAAAACAAAAACTAACTCTTCAAACATTAAGGCATTTGGATTGCCTTTCATCATCAAATGAAGAGTAGAAGCAAAACTCTGATATGAGTCGGGAAGACCATTCAAAACATTTTGCACAAATAAACTGTCAGGAAGGACTTCATCTGCAAAAATCAACTGTTCCTTCAAATCCTTGATCTTTGTCAAAAAATTGTCCATAGAATCACCTTCATTCATGTGCTCACTCTCCAACTATTTTCGGAGGTAAGCAACACGATCCTCATTCCTAGCCTGGTACAATGTGGTAAGTGTACCCCAAGCATCCTTAGCTATTTTGCAAAAGTGAATGTGACGAATAATGGCACGTTTGACAGACAAAGCTATCAATGCATGTGCTTGAGCATCTCTGCCATCCCAACAAATTTGTTCTACAATAGGTGCAACAAAAACAACAGCACGAATAGGAATCTGTAGAATATCACCATCTTTGACACCTTCTACATCAGCTTCAGTACTCGTAGTTGTAACAGTTCCAGGTGTGATAGGACATTTTTCAACACCCTGCACAATGTTCCACAGTCCTTTTGCAACCAATACATGTCGCATCATATAAGCCCATAATGGGTAGTTGGTACCATCCAACTTATCCTCAACAGCCAACATACGGAATACATCACTGCTTACAGTCATGGCCAGTCACTAAAATACCTTGATGCAGAAAATTGACTGTATCTCAAAAAGTTGAACAGAACTGCCCAGATGAATTTTGCTAAACTTGTAGCAGACTTTGAGACGCTTATACTGGCGAACAAAACTGGTATATACCTTTGGCACAAAAAGATGAAATAGCCTGCACAAGCACTGTGATAGTGTGTTTAGAGGCCGAAACAAGCTTAGATCGCAATTTCGGCACCACAAGGCAAAGCTATTTTGATCCCTGAAACACTTTGAGTATGCTTACCAAATTTCGTGCAAATATGAGACTGGAACTGGAGAGGTGTCGATGACATCCGAGGTGAAGCGACGACCTGGTCTGATACCAATTGTTGGAGTTAGACGTCTGCGGAAGCACATGAACAGCACAAGGAAGAAGAAGTTTGGAGAACAACACACAATACTGAATGTATTAATCTTGTGCAAAATGAAAAATGGGCATTTACTACTGTTTGCAATTATGACCCATCTTCTCATGAACAGTGTATGTCTATAGTAGACTTAAATGTTTGGTACTTTGATAGTGGGGCAACCAAACAGATTACCTCATGGTGCAATTTCTTCACTTCACTTGAGCTTGCCCCTGTAGGGAATACTTTCACATGCACCGACAAATCCTCTTATCCTATCATGGGAGTTGGTAAGATCATTCTGATTACTACACATGGTAGTTCTTTTACATTGTGCGATGCTTTATTTGTGCCAAGCATTAAGAAAAAAAATTTATTAGTTTCATCACTACCCAAGATTAGCTTGGTTGTGAAATTTGTTGATCGTAGATGTATAGTTCATGATTTGTCAAATGGTGACATCATTATTGCCTCTAGCATTTTATGTTGTGGGCTCTATCAGCTCATAGATTATGCAAAATCTATGAATGATTCAACATGTGCAGTTCAAGATTCTCAAGCTATGTCAGATGCAAAGCTTTGGCATGCACACTTTGGTCATCTTAATCTTGCTAGTTTGGTATGCCTGTAAAAATCTGAAATAGTGTCCTCTCTACCCAAACTTGAAGCACCTGGTAAACATGACTATGAAGGCTATATTTTGGCCAAATTGAAGCATTCCTCCTTCCCAAAAGATGGTTCAATACAAGCTACTCTGAAATTGCAGCTTGTTCATAGTGATATTTGTGGTCCTATGCAAACACCTTCTTTTGGGAACTACCTTTACTTTGTGACTTCCATTGATGATTTTTTCAGGCATGCATGGGTATATCTATTGAAAGCAAAGTCCAAAGTGTTTATGTGCTTCAAGCAGTTTTTTATTTTGGCTGAAAATATATCAACATGTAAAATGGGCACCTTCTGTTCTAATTGGGGAGTATACATCTTCTGGTTTTAATGCATTTATGGCTTAACATGGGATAAAACATTAGTGTACACTACTGTATACACCTCAATAGAATGGAGTTGCTGAAAGGAAGAACAAGTTACTCATGGAGATAGCAAGGTGTATGGTCAAGGGTCAGGCTTTACCACATAGTTTCATGTTTGAGGTTGTTATGTGTGCAGCATATGTACTTAACAGGTGTCCCACTAAAGCATTGTAGTCTATCACTCCATATGAGGCCTGGCATGGTTGCAAGCCATCTATTACTCATCTTCGTGTCTTTGGTTATCTTGCATATGTATTAGTGTCTGAACAACAATGCAAGAAATTGGATGATAAAGCAATGAAACATATTTTTGTTGGGTATATTTCTAAAAGCAAAGCCTATCATTTGTATCATCCACAGACTAAACTCATTTTTCTTAGTCATGATGTTGTTTTTGTGGAAGATGCAATTCAGCCATTACTTTCATGTACTAAGGAGACATCAATTAGCTCCCAAGATGTGTATGACACTTTGCTTCCTCTTTTTTACAATTGGACAGTCAATTGTTGTTCCAAATGAGGCTATTTCTCAAGCTTCATAGGTTCCACATGGTGATGCAGATCATTCCATCTCTTATGCAAATTTACATGATGCACTTGTTGATGAGAGGTCTAATATAGAGGAGGCCAAAAATATGCCTAAATGGCTAGTGTAGACTTTGCAAGATAGCAAATTAGATGCACCTCTATCATATCGTACTCGTTTAGGCTCTCATAATGCTTCTTTTGCATCAGATTTCTATGTTATGGCTGCCTCTAGTCTTTGTGAAATGATCATGTTTTGTTTGATGAAGCAAAAAATTAAAAAAGTTGCAGCCATCCAATTTTTTGCTATGGTTGAGAATGAGCCTATTTCGTTTGATGAAGCACATCATTCATAAAATTGGATGGCTTCTTTGCAATCAGAATATGATGCTATTATGAAAAATGGTACCTGATCTTTATGTGACTTGCCTCCTAGCAAGAAGGCCATTGGCACTAAGTGGGTATACAAGTTGAAGTGTAAGCATGATGGAACAGTTGACAGGTATAAAACTAGGCTTGCTGCAAAAGGTTATGCTCAAGAAAGAGGCATTAATTTTGATGAGACCTTTGGTCCCACATGCCAAATGACTACTATTTTTAGCATCTGTGCATTTGAAGCTCATCATGGTTGGAATGTACATCAGTTGGATATTAAAACTACATTTTTGAATGGTGACTTACATGAACAAGTGTATGTTTTTTAGCCCTCTGACTTTGTGTAGAAAGGGCATGAAAACAAAATGTGCAAGTTGAAAGAGGCATTATATGGTTTGAAGCAAACACCACGTGCTTGGTATGAAAGATACATGCCTACTTGAATACATGGTTTTGAGAACAGTCCAATTGAGATCACCTTATATGTTAAGCATGCAAATGATGTGCTTTTTATTTTCTATGTTGATGACATTCTTCTCACTGGTCCTAATGAGGCTTCTTTTAAGGTTGGTTTGCAAGCCTCATTTGAGATGTTAGATTTGGGGCATTTGCATCATTATTTGGGCATTCAGTTTTTTGCAAGTTGATGGCAGAATAAATTTATGTCATAAAAAATATATTGACATATTACGGAAACATTTTGGCCTTGACGATTGAAAACCTATTGCCACTCCTATGGAAAGAGGTTTAAGATTGATTCTTCATGATGTTGGAGATTCATTTGATGTTTTTTAGTATCAGGAGGTTGTTGGATGCTTGATTTACTTATGCATAACTAGGCTTGATATTCATTTTGCTATCTTACAGATGAGCAAGTTTATGTATTTCCCAGGTGCCAAGCATTGGCAAGTGGTTAAGCGCATTTCTCGCTACTTGAGTGGTACTCGATTACTTGGATTGTTTTATCCCAAGGGGGGATCACTACCACTATATTTACATGCTTTTCTACTTTGACTAGTTTAGTTGATATGACATTCTTGTGTCCAACAGTGGTTTTTGCTTCATTCTTGGTAGCTCATGTATATCTTGGTTGAGAAAGAAGAAGCCTACAATGGCTATTTCTAGTTATGAGGCTTAGTATAGGGAAGCTTGCACAAACACTATTGAGTGTGTGTGGCCGAGATGCCTTATTGCTAATTTGGTTGTTGGTCAGCCTTCTACTAACACCATGTTCACTAACAGTCAAAGCACATTGGCAGTTGTGAGGAACCCCATGTTCCATACTTGCTCTAAGCACATTAGGTGCACTATCATTATGTCATGGAGAGGTTCTCTACTTGAGAGATCAGTTTGTCATATGTGCCCATAGAGGAGAACATTGCAGACCTTTTCACAAAGCCTCTACCTAGGAGAAGTTTGAAGCTTTCCATAAAGCTTTGGGCTTATTTCCTTTTGTGGATTGATTCCACATAGTTTGGCACTTATATATGAGTGCCAGCTCCTTGCTTGCCGCCTCACTCCAAGGGGGTATTTTTTGATATATGTAGCTCAAGTGTAAGCACCAACTCCTTTAATTGTCAATCCATGGAAGAGATAGGAGTGATATGAAGATCGTGAATGCAAGAAATAGTGAGAGTTAAGGTGAGAAGCATGGAGATGCACACACACATGGAAGAGACAAGCAAGATGCAATGGAAGATCGAAAGTAGGCTCTATTGCTCAATAACATTCTTACAAGCTCCAAGCTTGCTCTAACTCATACAAGCTAACACTATCTCTACAAGCTAACCTCATAAATGAGCTCTCTAGCTCTTTTTATAGATTTTGGACTAGTTTTGACCGGTTTCACATCTAGTGACAGGCATGGTTAAAAAATAGGTTCTAGGGGGTATTTGGAGGTCTAAACAAAATCTAAAAACAGCCAAAATTGGTAGGCCCGTTCTATATAAGCTCCTCAAGCTCTAGGACTCCTTGACTTCTACAAAATGGAGCTACTAGATACAAAATTGGGTATCTTTATGATACATATGTTACAAAAAGTGATGAAAATCACTGCTTTATGTTTTGAAAAAGTAATATCACATATATTTCTTTGAAAAAAATTGAATGTCTTGCTCCCCACGGCTCTTTGTAGTCCACCTCTACATGCTTCCTCTATGTCTATGCCTTTGACTATTGCCAACACCCCCTCCCTCTCGCGTCTGTCGTCCCTGACAAATCCTTGTTGTGGGGTCTCCATGATGGAGTTTTGCAAGAGGTCTTGTGTGAGGGTGTGCTCAGAGATGTGAATTCCTCGTGCGAGATCAGCTTCAAGTTTTTCCCAATCGATCACCTAAGGTTCATCGAGAGGTGGAAGTCGATAGTTGTTGGAACAAGTCCATGGCAAGTCCAAGTGATGGCTTGAGTCCTCAAAATACCTAGAGACTTGAAGGAAATGTCTAGTCTTTGTAAAGTTCGCTTGTGAACTACCTCTTGTAATTTTTGAAGTCTTTACTTGATGTAAAAGTAAAAGGAATCTAACGTGGTTGAGTCCACTTGATGAAAAAAGGAAAGAGAAGCCACAAATTCGTGATTGAAGGTAGTTGGAGAATCAAATCAATTACAAAAAGATTGGAGAGTGATTTTAGGTGAAATTCAAATTCAGATTTTGGCTCCAAATATCACGATATACATGACCTTCTAGTCGCATTTTTTGGACCTCCATGAGTTGAGATTTATGCCATATCAAAGTGTGGGTTCAACGCACACATATGTATCAGTAAGTCCATTGTACTCTACAATCAATATAATTTCATTTTTATGATCATTTGAGTTCATATCTTCATGCTTTTGTGAGTATACTGTTCACTGCCATATCTCTCAGTTTTTTGAGTTAGATTGCAGAGATGCTTTGTCTGAGTTTGGTGCATCATTTTCCATGATTTAAGTTGTTAAAGTTTTCTTCTTAACTCTATACCATGCGCATAAAATTTCATTGAAATTGGGTTTCTCAATCTTGAGATATGTTCATTTGAAGTTGACTATATCTGTTCATACTTTACTTCTCTGTCAGCACTCCATCAGAATAGTCATTTTCTCAAAGCTGGTTCTCAGTGTGTACTTCATCATTTTCCATGATTAAAAGCTTGATAAAATCAGCATACTGTCTAGTACATTCTTACAAAATTTCATAAGCATTGTATTTTTTAATCTTGAGATATTAACATTTCTCTGCTCATGGGTCTGAGTATTGCTACAGCCCATGAAAATCGAGGTGATGCTACAACTTGCTAAACACTTTTCTCTTTATGACATCCATCATTTTCTATGAAATAACTCTTGATTGTTACCCACTAAGTTAATAAGAGTTCCTCAAAAGGAATCAAGGCAATTGCTATTGTGGCCAGAGAATTGTTCAAAACACTGAGCAGGTGTATGAACCAAAAGAGCAAGTTTTTTACACTTGATTCAACTTCTACCTATCTGTTTTGATTTATCTTTTTGAGAGCGATCTTCCAAGGTATATAGGGTTTCTAATACATCCTTTGGCAAGATAAAAGGGCCCACTACATATCCCTAGAGTTTACTTGGTTGGTGTAGTGCAAAGTTTTTGTAGCACCACTTCATCTTCTCCAAGTTCAAATCCATCTCTTCATAGTAGTATCAGAGCAAGGTTGGACAACATGGCAGATGGATTTCCTTCATCAGTTGAGAAATTGGATAGAGGTAACTACTCAGCCTGGTCATTAAGGATGGAAGATTATCTTCAAGGCAGGAATTTATATAGTTATATACCTGGAGATGAAGTTATGCCAAGTTTTAGGAATAAAGGTCAACCTACACAAGAAGAGCAAGAAAGATTGAGCACATGGTGCCCAAGGATGCACTTGCAAGGTCTTATCTCCTCAACTCTATCTCAAATTCTTTGTTGCCTCACATTAGAAATTTTAAAACATCTCAAGAAGTGTGGAATGCACTTGAAGCCTTCTTCTCTTCAAGTACAAAGGCCAGGAAGCATCAACTATTGCTAGACTTCACAACTTTGTCTTGATTGTGGGCCTGCCTTCATCGACTTCTTGGGTACCCAAATAGACTTCACTTTTGCAGAAGAATTTTTAAAAGTCTTCTTATTAGTGTAGTGTTGTTGATTACTAATAAGAAGTTTAGCCCGTGTTGGTGGCTTGATCGCAACAGGATGCTCGCCTTTCCGCACCCACACTTGTTTCAATGGCTGAGACATCTTGCTTCGTACTTTCTTTTGGGTCGCCCATGCAAGGGGTTTCCACACCTCCCAATCCTATGAGATATGCTTCCACAGGATTGACATTTAAGTTCAATTCTCGACAGTAAGAAAGTTTGGCAGCACTAGTGGCTGCACCTGAGTCAATCAAGGCCCGTACAGTCCTTGCACTCTTTCCTTGTCCTATCTCTAAGGTTACAAAAGGACGTCGATAAACTATTCTATGAGAGTTAATACTTGAAACTTCACACATAGCCATATGATATCCTTGAGCTGCATAGGCCTCTGTCCTAGGCCACTCTCTGCCTTGTCTTCTCAATTTCATCCTTCAGATGCGTTCCAATGCTTCAGCTTGTGCCTCTTCTCGAATTTGTTTTTCCTCTTCTTTACGTTTCTTAGCGGTGTTGAGTCGATTGAGCATTTCCTCAGTGAGGGGTTCTTGATATAGTTTGACTCTGCATCCACTTATGTAACTAGGAAGAACATCACCTTCCAGTGTAGCTAATTGAACTGCTCCACTTGTGGAGATCCTATTTATGATCATAGGTCCGTAACCTCTCTTCTCTAGGTTTCGTGCACGTTGTTTCAAAGTGTAGACTATGACTAGGTCTCCTGCCTTCAAACCCTTATCTTTCACATGTGCATCAAAATATGCCTTTTTTCTTTTCTTGGCTGCGTATATTCCTACTGTCGCTCTCAATCGCGTTTCACCCAGTCGTTCAAGGTCAAAGATTCTAGAGGAGAGTTCATGCCCTGTCCACTCATGCTCTTGTGCTACTTTCAATGTAGGTATCAAGAAGTCCAATGGTAGCACTGCATTTTGGCCAAATACCATATGAAAGGGTGTGGCTTGGAGTACCGTTTTATAGGCAACTCTGTATGCCCAAACAACATGGTTTAGCTGTTTGTCCCAATCAGAGCGTTTATTATTCACCAATTTAGTCAACACATTTCATAGAATCTTATTTGTGCTTTCGGCTTGCCCATTAGCTTGTGGATGATAGGGGGCATACTTCTTGTGTATAACCAAGAATTCTTGGAGAAGATTTTCAATAACTTCATTCAAGAAGTGAGTCCCTCTATCACTTGCTAGCTCGATAGGTAGCCCATATCTAGTGAACACATTCTCAAACAAGAACTTAGCTATCGTTTGATCATCGTTCTTTGTGGTGGCTTTCACTTCTACCCACTTGGTTAAATAGTCTGTGGCCACAATGATATATTCAACATGTGAACCCTTAGCTGGGGGATTAATAGGACCAACAAAGTCTATTCCCCACTTAGAGAATGCCCGTCCACCCAGCATAGGTTTCAATGGCATCTCATCCTTACGTATAGGATACTGAGTTCACTAACAGACATCACATCTCTTCACATAGGTATGTGCATCCATGTGAAGTGTTGGCCACCAAAGACCTGCAAATAGTATGGCCTTGATCACCCGATCTGTTCCAAAATGTCCTCTTGCTACACCCTGGTGAGCAGTTTCCAATATCTTGAGGTATTCACTCTCATGGACACATAACCTGAGGTAACCATCTTTACTACGCTTGTATAGATTGTCACCAATGAGTGAGTAATCTAGGGCTTCTTGTTCTAAACTTCTTTTCCTAGCCAAAGTCATGTCTTGAGGAAATGTTTTTGTCCTCAAGAAGGCTACTAGTGGTTCACTCCAATCTGGCACTATGGACACTTGATAAAGGGTGGCATGTTCCATAGGTGGTTTAGTGCAGCAGATCGGGCATTCCTTGCACAACTTATGGACATCAGCCTCCATAGTCGGCAAGTACACTCCGAGTCTCCTTAGTGTCTGTAGGGTCCTTTGCTTTGAGTAGTGTTGCTCTAATGCACCTACATGTGCTAATTGCAACCATTTAGCATACTCATCCTCTTCCACACAACAGGCTAATATTCCTTGATCTGTATGCTTGGACATACTTCCTGCCATGATATGGTACTTTTGGGCTTTTACTATCTCCCTATCCTGTGTGTTTATCACTAGGTGATTAGGCCCGTATGTCAATACTGGCACTAATGGCTTAGCCTAAATTAAACAAGTATGCATCAGGAAGATCATCTGATACTCCTTATGGGGCCTCTCTGGATGTGAGCCTCGAGAGATGGTCTGCTCTCAAGTGATTCTTGCATTTCCTCACCACAACTTCAAAGTCATATTCCATTAGCAAGAGAAACAATCTCACCAATCTACCTGTATTGCATGGCTTGTTACCAGGTACAACAGTGCTTGATGATCAGTAAAAAATTTAAACTTATTTGCAAGCAAATAGTGTCTAAACTTTTTAACTGCATACACCATGCCTAATCCTTCTCGTTCAGTGGTGGTATAATTTCTTTAAGCTGCATTCAACTGTCTACTAGCATAGGCAATTGGAAGATCCATATTACCTTCACCAGTAGGTTGTGCGAGTACACATCCAATAGCATAATTGGATGCGTGCACGTGAACATGAAAGGGCTTATTCCAATCTGGTGTGGTCAAGATTGGTGCTGAACATAATCACCATTTAAGCTCATTGAAGGAATTCTCACATTCATCAGTCCACTCAAAGTTAGTCAAAAGTCCGTAGAGAGGCTTTGCAATGATAGCGTACATGTGTATAAAGTGTTGATAATAACCACAATGTCCCATGAAAGCTTGTACTTCCTTGACATTCTTTGGCCTAGGTAATTTTGCGATAGCTCTAACTTTTTCCTCGTCCGTAGATATGCCATTCTTTGACACTATGTGTCTTAGAATCTTGCCTTGCCTGACCATCAAAACACACTTTTCTGGGTTCATGCAGACTTGATATTCTCTACATTTGTCAAAGATTTGCCTGAGTTCAGGTATATGTGTTTGTCTAATGTTGGAATGAGCACAAAGATCATCAACATAGACCTCTAAATTCTTCCTCAAGAACTCTTTAAACACGTGGCACATCAATCTTTGGAAGGTTGCACGAGCATTGGTAAGCTCGAATGGCATTACCCGAAAAGCAAATATGCCCCACTCTGTGGCAAAAGCCATCTTATGCTGATCTTCTAGAGCAATGGCTACCTGATTGTAGCCAGAGAACCCATCAAGGAAGCTGTACACTTCCTTGCCTGCTACTCTCTCTAGTAGATTCTCAGTGATAGGAAGCGGATAGTTATCTCGGATTGTGGCTGCATTAACCTTCTTCAAGTTAATGCACACACGTAGCTTTCCATTCTTCTTGGGCACCACTACAATGGGGGATACCCACTCAGTGTGCTCAATTTCATAGATAAATCCAGCTTCCACCAGACGATCTATCTCTTCTTTGATCTTGGCAGCATAATTATCATTGTATGTGTATGGCTTTTGTTTTGAGGGTTTGGCATCTGAGGTCATGGGGATAGTGTGTGAGCATATGTCAGGGTCCACACCTTTCAAGTCCTTGTAACTCCAAGCGAATACATCTTTGTATTCTCTTAGCAAGGCTATCAACTCATACTCTTATTCTTCCGTTAGGTCATGTCCTATGTAAGTGCATCTTTCTTCTCCTTCTTCTATGGCCACAACTACATTCTTGGTGGTTTCTTTGTTATCATAGGCCTCCCCTGATTGCGCCTCGCATTTAGGCATTCTTATCATGACTCTCCTATCATATATTTCATACTTCTTAAAATTTTCAGGGACCTCAAACAAAGATTCTTCCTCCTCAGGTGTGACTTCCCTCTTCTTTCTTTTCTTTCCTTCATCCTTAGGGGTCACTTGTGTGGTTAACCTTACATCATTAGTGAGCTCTCCATGTTTCTGAGGGTGAACTTCTACTTCATAGAAGTATTCTTCATATGATGCAAAAGGTGGGTCCATAATGATTGACTCTAGATCGGAGTCACTTGCATCCTCGACTGCATCAGTGCTAGGTTCACATTCTTCCAGAACCGAATCTCCCATAATTGGTTCTATTGAGAAGATTGAAATGTCATAGTCATCCTCATCACAGTGGGATGTCCATTGTTCTTCATTGATGGCTACATCCATTGTTGCTAAAATTTCCGCCCAACCGTGGGGTTCAAATTCTTCATCAGAAAATACTACAGGTGCATAGGCTGGGTCTTGAATTGATCTATGGGTTTCCTTCGCACCTATCTCTCTGGCTTTTTCTCTCTTCTCTTCTTCTACTGCTACTTTGCACATCCATAAGTGGGTGTCTTCATGCATCTAGGAGGATCCTGATCCCATGGAATGCACTGACTCACTATCCTCTTTGGCTCTATGGATGGGATTCCATTGAATAGGCGGTACGTCTCTATGAGAGTAATCCTTGAGATCCACTTTGGTCGTGACACTTAAGTGTTGCAAGTACAAGGAATTGGTTCCCCAATCCTGTACCAACTGCAACTGTCGCATAAATGGTCTTCCTAAAATCATCTCATAGGCATGATTTTTGCTAAAGTCACATATAGCAAACGTATGCTCAAACTCTACACCACATGTAGTGAGAGTTATTCCTTCTAGCAAGCCTAAGGGTCTTTCTATGTGACCATCAGCCGTCTGAAACTTCATTCTCGTTGGCCTGAGTGCTGGCTTGCCCCAATGCTTCCATAGGGAAGTGGTAGCAATTGCAACTCCTGCACCTGAGTCCAGAATTGCCTTGGTTGTGTATCCTTGATGGGTGATGGGAAGATAGGTGTTTCCTTCTTCACCTTCACTCATATCTCCTATCTTGTCTAGAGGAATTTCTGGCACTGTTCTATGAGAACCTACCTGGGAACGCGGTTTAGCTATCTCTGGTACTTGTTTGGCTACCTATTTCCATAGTTCTGGCCTAACCTTGAGTAACTCTTCTAAAGTGAGATTGTACTACACTTTAGTATTCTTTACTACCTCCGTATTCCTAGGTATGACTCAATCTTCATTTCGTACCATGACTGTGGGTGCTCTCATAGAAGTAGACTTAGCTTCCCATGGGCCTGTGAAGTGGGGTAATTCATGTAAAGAATTAGACTCAAAGTCTAATCTCTCTTGAGATTGTGCACTCTCCTGCTCTCCATAAATGGAGGGAATATCTTGTGGGAATTGATCATGCGCGTCATCCACAAGTTCAAAGGGAGGAGGGACTTCACTTTCTTTAGCCCATTTCTCTTCTTGAATCTCTCGCAAGAACTCTGGTGTGTACCGATTCATAGAAGAAGATGTGTCTGGCTCTATAGAGTTAGGGACATAAGCTTCCTGGTGGGGAATGCTTATTCTTTCACTTGGCCTTCTCTCATTTTGAGAGGCAGATTCCTTTTCTGATTGTGCAATTAGCCTCTCCAATCTTTCTAGCAGTCCATCAAAGTGCAATTGTGCCTTAGCTGAACTAGAGATGTTAAAGAGGTGATTGGCTTCAAACATGGTCTGAGCCAATGGTACCATTTTCGCGCAAAGCTTGGTTCTTTCTATCTCTAGGTCAGCTCTAGGGTAGCACTTGTCATGATCCGTCACATTTGGCCCTTCTTGGATTCTGGCCTGATACGCCTTAAGCATCATGTCTATGTCTTCAGGAGTGGGGTCAGCTAAGATTGATCCTACTCTAGGGGGTGGTGGGATTGTCTGAGATGGGTTGAAAGATGGTGGATTAGATGGTGATAGGGATGAAGGTGGGGGTGGTATGTGAGAGTTTGTTTGAGAGGTGAGTTCAACAATTTTGGCTTTTGTTTCTCTTATGCTTTCTTCTAAGTCGCTCATCTTTTTGGACCATTGTCTTTTCATTCTCTCCCGACTATCTTTCCATGCCCTTGTCCGTTTCTTGGCTATGCTCTCAGTTTCACTAACCTCGGCACCCTTTTCTTGGCCTACACCTTGATTCTGCTGCAGTGCCTGAGCTCTGGTGACCACTTGCACCGGCGCAGTGGAAGTTACACTTCCTGTAGAGTCTACTACTAACCCAATAACATTGATAGGAGTGATTTTTGGCATATTATTGGGGTTTTTTGGGCAGTCTCTTAAGAGATGCTCCTTTCCGCAATCTTGACAAAAGCCTTGAATTGTCACCGATTGGGATTGTGTAGGTGCAGGCATAGGGCAATCACGAATGAGGTGATCTCCCTGACATCGATAGCATGGTCCTCTAGGAAATGGGGGTCTTACTTGCCTAGGTTGAGGTCTAGAGTTGGGGTTTGCGTACATGACATTTGCACACTCTGGCTCCCAACTAGGTTCACTTGGCTTTTCAGAGTAATATGACTCATTATGCTCAGGTGACTTCATGTAGTAGGCATGGGGGCTATCTATATGTGTAGAATCAAAGTTATGGTCACTGGGGTCACTTTCTGAAAGTAGTGGTGTTACTGCACTATGGCTCTATTCAGGTTCTCTTCTGCAGTTGCATACTTTACTGGGATCACATTGGCTGGAGCTGGAGGTTGTTGGGCTAACACAGGCTGAGGCCTTTGCTGATTTTGGTAGGGTTGCTGATAGGGATGTTGTGGTCTGCCATATTGTTGTGGTGGGTATTGGTTCTAGTATCTTCCTTGTTGTGGATAGGGCTGAGGGTAGGTTTGTCTAACCGCTTGCTTATTGTATGGGCAATCTTGCGTAGTGTGATTAGTGTATCTTCGTTCTATGGTGCAGTACTGGCTACTAGGATTCACTTGGGGTTGAGCCATAATGGGACAAACATTCGCCATATGGTCACCTCCACAAGTATAGCACCGTTTAACTAGGGCAAATCTTGGAATTTGTTTGCTAGATACACCTAGTTTTTTAGCTACTTTCTCAGCGAGTTCCTCAATAGATGTGGATTGCATGGAAGAGAGGCTAGAAGAACTATATGAGTCTTTGTAGATTTTTGAAAGCTCTAATTCCTCCCCTAGGTTATCCTTGATGTCGATGCACATGCGTACACACTCTTCTATGGTCCTCGGGTCCTTTAAGTACACGTATGATCTCAACTTTGTACTTAGCAGTCCATCTAGGAATAAAGCCACTTGTTTGGCTGAAGTGGGTAGCTCAGGAATTGGACATCTCTCTAGATATTGCCTAAACCTTCTTCTTGCAAGTCTGACCATCTCTTGAGGGGTTTGCTTGAAGCTATGAATCAGTGAGGAAGTGTTATGCCTTATGCCACTCTTAGAGAATTCAATAATGAAAGCCTCTAGAAGTTGGTCTATGTTCCTGAAGTGCCTCTCATTTAGTGGTTGAAACCACGTAAGAGCGGTATTCCTAAGGGTTAGACCAAAGGCATTGTATTGTGTGAACAAGTCCTCCACTTTTTCAGCTCTCAAGACTTGCCTAAACTTGGCCACATGATCGTATGGGTCTCCAGTGCCATCGAAGTAGTTCTTTATGGACTTAACCAGCTGTGTAGGTCTCAAGGTTCTGGTGTGTTCCCTAGGCCTTGGCAAAGGAAAATCCTCAGCATTTCTTAGGTTCATTGGAACTCTAGTTCTCTCTGTTTCTTCTCTATTTGTCTCTGTTCGCGTTCGTTCTCTTCCTATTGGGTTGGCAAAGCTCACTTCTGGCCTATCTCTACTTCTATCCCTTTGAGCGCCATGAGCTTGGGATGTTCCAGCCCCTTGGTGGACAAAAGAGACATTAGATCTTGGTTGGGGAAAAATAAATTCCCCCTTCCAAGTGTAGGCATGTCTACCATGTTCTATGACCACAAAGATCCTCTATGAACTACTGTCTAGGTAGGTCACTTTGCATGGGCTATCCGGATCTTTAAACTCATAGATTGTGATCGTTCCTATCTCATTAGGTTGATCAGATTTATACCTCCAAAAGGCTTCATCGGTCTCGGTTCAAGAGCAAATCTATGCTCTTATTGTCCTAGGGAATCCACTCTGGTGTGATAAGTCTAGTGAGGACAGATTTACCTCAAGGGGTTTTAGGCTCTCCACCTATGTTTCCTTGCTCTAGGCCACCTATGTCCGTTTTTGGGATCACATTACCAAACTCGTCTGTCCTATCTGGGTGGCTGGTGACTACGTATATGGTTCCTTCTTTGTCCAAGTATGCTCCATTTTCAAACTTGATTGCTGGACGTTCTAGTCCAATGGGTTGATCTGGGTTTTCGATTTGGATCACAGATCTTCCTAGGCCGTCCTCATAGATGCTAGCACCTAATTGGTTGGTCCTAAGGTATTCAGCTGCATCTTGTAGGGGCCTTCTACCCTATGTAAATATGGCACTCCTGAACTTCGTGTAGGTCTCTCCATACCGTGAGACATCTCAGACTCACTAGTTTCAGAGCTAGGTTAGTGCGAATAATGGCTCAACTGCTGGGCCCAAGACCTAGCAATATGATTGGCACTAGCCTCTGAAGACCTCAGACTTTGTCTATCTCTTCCTAGGTGTCGTCCTGATCTAAGGTTCATATGCCTAATTGAATAGTCCCAATTTTCCCACGTACAACCTCGTTGTTGAGTTCTTTTGTATTAATCACTTGTTCTTTTTAATTTTCTTAGAATGTCACTTCTTGTCCAATCAATCTTCGTTGCAAGGAACACTTAAGTTTTATCGTACTTTGAGTGTGGTCGCTTGATTTAAATTCTTTTCGCTTAGGTTGTTTCGCAAATGTAATCTCATGGTACTTGCAGTTGAGTGATTAGAGTTCTTGGACTTGGTCATGCTTAACGTATCCCTAATTGATCAAAACCTCTATCCGTACTTAGCCTAAGATAGGGATTGACAGAGGGTGTTGAGAATTTCCAACCTTAGTTTCTCTCCTCGATTGCCCTTGTGTGCCCAAGAAGCGTATTCCCAAGCTTGCACTTACTTTTGCTTCGACTACCCTTCGATGCTCTCAAAGGACCTGTAAAAGTCCCAAAGTTAGCTCAAGAATTGAATTCCATTGATACAACAGACCATGTTCATTCATGCAATTCAGAGATCAAACTGCGCTTTGGCTTTATGGAAAACAATCCTAAGGATCCCTTAGTTTTTCTTCCCCCTAGGTATGGTCACTTCAAAATACTCTATCTAATAATCCTGATATTAATTTTACCGAGCTTTCCAACAAAACAAAAATCACAGCAAACGGATTCCGTATGAGAAAGTTATGACTGTTCAGAGTTCTAAGTTTAAAACAGGGTTCAAACAGGCTCACAGGCAAACAGGACTTCTCAAAATACTTTGTGTAGTGGACTCACAATGCTCTCACAAATTTCTAATGTTGCCCAAATAATACCCCAAAATAGACCAACTATCTTTGCCCTAAAAAATGGCCGAATTTTCCCGTCAATCACGATTGAGTGGTATGTCAATCGTGATTGATATGTCAGTCGCAATCGACGTGTCGGTCCCGATTGACAGGTCCGTCGTGGCTGTCAGTCGCGATTGATAGGTCAATCGCGATTGACACGTGGCATGGAAATTCAGTCGATCATGGTCAAAGGGTCATTGACTCTGTCGGTCGTGATTGATGGGTCGATCGCGATTGACAGGTCTGTGGCGAGGGTTCTATCGATCGTGGTCAAACAGTCATTGACTGGGTCGGTCGCGATTGACAGATCCGTCGGAGCTGTCAGTCGTGATTGATGGGTCGATCGTGATTGATGGCTCGATCGCGATCGACATGTGGCACGCGGAAATTCTATCGATCGTGGTCAGTCGATCGTTGACTCAATCGGTCGTGATCGAGGTGTCGGTTGTGATTGACGAGTCCGTCAGCTGGTGTCCATCATCGTTTGTCGATTGCGATTGATAGGTCAATCGTGATTGACAGAAAACAGAGACATATTAAAATTTCAAACACATATTTAGGATACCCTAGGCCTACACATCATGGTGATGCACTTTGTTTTGCAAAAAAGTCAACTTTTCTGTCGATCGTGATTGACAGAGGTCAACGCCTCGGGACCTGCACAATCAGATTTTTTACCTGTTGGAGCTGGTGCAACTGTTGGGGATGCTGATTCCTACAGAAAATCTCAAAAAACACAGAATAACACAAACACACATACGCTCTCTCGCTCTCTCTCACAAGTGAAATGAGGGGAATGGTATGGGTAGGGCGATATGACCAAAAACTGAAATATTTCGCGATGATGGAAATGGAAGTGGGAGATGGTGAGGATGATGATGGTGAAAAAAACAAAAGAAAATAGATAAAAGTAAAGAAATTACTTACGACTCCAATGCCTCAACTCTACGTCTTACCATCACACGCTCGTCCTCGAAGCTCGATCCCCCGCAATGGTGCCAAATTTTGGTGTAGCTCAGTGATGAGTAGCACCTCCTTTAATGTCAATCCTGGAAGACGTGAGGATGGTATGAAGACCTCGAACAAGTGATGGCACAAGTGTGTGAGTGAGAAGCACACTAACATGCACACACATACACACACACGCGCACACAAGGCAAGAACAAAGAGAGATAGACAATGGAGTTCTTTAGATTACTCAAAGTGCTCTTACAAGTTCAAATATATTACAAGATAACCCCCAAAAATGAGCTTTCTAGCTCTATTTATAGTTTTTGACTAGTTTTTGGCCATGTCCAGACCTAGTGTTCGGCTTAGTTAAAAATTAGGTTCTAGGGCCTATTTGAGGGCTCAAATGAAGTCTAAAAATCATGAAAATTGGTACGATGATACTTCTAATACTCCTCAAGCTCGAAGACTCCTCGGCTTGCACAAAATAGAGTTACAAAAAGGTGAAATGGTATTTACAATGATTTTTAGTGATGAGAATCACTATTTTTAGTGATTTTTAGAGATGTTGTTTTGGAAAAATTTTAATGGCCTACTTGCCAGATCTTCGTTGACTACTTAGTCTGCTTGTGCCTTCTCTCCGCTCTGGCTCCCTTCTTTGGCTTCCTTGTCTTGTGAGTCCTTGGGTGCTTTGACTGCTGCCAACGGTAGGCGATACCACTTTCTGAGCAAGTGTCAAATGAACTTTTTTTTTTTTTTGGGTTTTTATAGTTTCTGATGACTGAAGCCTATTCTACACTAACTTGGCAATTTTTTTTGAAATTTTCTTGATAATTTTAACTCACTCCTACTCCACTTCTCTCCTTGACCTAACCCTAACTCCTTCTTCTCTCCTTCACTCCTAACCCTAAACCTAAAAACTCATTACACACACCTCCGGGATGTGAAGTAATAAGTGCTGAAGTGTTTGACTACTTGCCACTGAATGAATTCACTTCTACAAGTACGATTCCTTCACTCCAGAGCTATAACCATCACGAAGGCACCTTGGTTGAGTGTGTTCCCCGACAACGATGCCAAAAACGTGTGTGTACCTAAGTCACAAAGTCTTAGGGACTTGTGTCAAAGAGACTAAATCTCGTTTGCCACACAAGTACATATAGTGGTGGATTGACACATGCTTAATTATCAATCCGAAGAACCAACCTAACCAAGTGTATGAGGACGTGTGCGCACCTGATGGATAATGAAGTGGTTCGGCTACAATGCATGAGAAAAGACTAAACTACCTCTCCAACTCACTTAATCTCTGAAAGTGTCTACCACGATACCACTTACAGCAGTAAATACAAATTCGAATGTTTCTCCCAGCTCCCAACTCCGAATATGGCCAATAGTTCTTTTCGAAACTCTCGACAAGACACATCTATCGGTGGTATTTTCACTCGAATTTCACAACCGCTCTTCAAGTAATGGCTAAAATAGTGAATGGTGGGAAACACCTTCACTCACTCCACAACTCGTACTTGCTCACACACACACTACAATAGCTCAAAAGCGATGGGGAGGGGTAGACCACAGTCCTACACACACATTCCAAGCTTTACATACACACACAAAAGATCATGGAGAAGATGAAAATCTGCAGGAAAGAAGCAAATTTGAAATTTTTGAGCTCTCCTTCTTCACAATGGCAAAAAGTCTTTACAAAGAGTCACAAAGTGACTTATATACATGTGCCCTAAAAAAATGGTCCTTTCACACAAGTGACCGACACTTTATTGGCTAATCTCTAATTTCCTACTATTTTACAGGAAATATGTTGCAATGAGTTGGGCTTATGCATCTAGAGGACTCCTCTAGTGAATTTACATAGCTTTGAGGGAATTTCATAGGATTTTGAAGAAGATCCCATGTTATGAAAATGTAGCCTATGTGGAGGTGATCAACCCACTCACATGTGTGCACGAGGAGGAATAGGTGTGCCTCAAGCTTACCCTTATAATAGGCAACCACATCAAGGAATCGCTTTGTATTGCCACATAGAACAGAAATACACCAACCACACCACTGAGAATTGCCCATTCAATAGGCAGACACGACCTTTAAACCCACCTCAGTATCGCCCATATGGATACCCACCTAGAGAGCCAGGCAGGGAGATTCCCAGGTATAATCCCTACCCAGGACCACCAAGAGCACCTAGACCACATGAGCCACTACAATTTGGAAACCCTCAACCAGTGTTAGGACCACAACCGCCACTTCCTCAACATGTGTGTGTACCTAAGTACCAACTTAGGGACTTGTTGAGAAAGAGACTATACCTCGATCCCCCTCAAGTGCATATAGTGGGGATTCACGCTTTATTTATCAATCTGAGGAGTATCAAAACCTAGCCGAGTGTATGAAGACATGCATTCAAATGATGGTCAATGCAAATGAGCTTCCAAAGAGTGCAAATAAGTCTAAGCCTATTCCAAATAAGGTTCAAGGATCTGTTGAGATGTCACGATACTTGGAGCAGCAGCCAACAGTAAATCGAGCTTTCCTCTTAGCTCCGAACTCCGAATATAGCAAGTAGCAGGTTCCTTTCAAAGCTCTCGAGAAGACACATCCAATGGTGGTGTTTTCACTCAATCCTGATGCTTCTACTTCAAGTTATGAGCAAAATACTGAGTCACGGGAATGATCTTCCTACACTTCTGCACTTCCTACACTTCACACACACCTTAACAACAACAAACAAGCACTTTCATGGATAGACAACACTTCCACACACTCTTTTCAAGCATCACGCATGCATACAAGCTCACAAAGAAGATGATACAGAGAGGAGAAGACACAAATTCGAAAATTATGTGCTCTTGATTCTCACAATGGCAAAAAGTCTTTACAAAGAGTCACAAATTGACTTCCATACATGTGCCCTAAAAATGGTCCTTTCACACAAGAGATCGGCACTTTCTTAACTAAAAGGTTAATTTCCTACTAATTTACATGGGTAAGCTACTAATCTTCAAGGGTATGCATCTAGAGGACTCCTCTAGTGCATTTACATCAGAAAATATGTTACAAAATGGCTATGATACAAAAATAAAGTGTCCGAATTGGAAAAATTTTGGGGCCCATCTTTTTCTCTTCCTTTTGCTCTTATTAGCTCTGCAACACTCTCCCCCTCTTTGTCTCTGTCGTCCCTTGATAGGCTTTACTTTTATATCTGCCGCTTGTCTATGGCTCTTTCATATGTCGGGTTGGTTGTGTTGAGTCGGGCTGCCACGCATGCCATCAGTGGCTAAGAGTATGATATTCTTAGTCACTCTCTTCAACTTTTCAGCCTCTGCCTCTTTCTAACTTTTGGTCTTCTGATTTGTCTTTATCTTCACATACTAACCCGTTGTATTGCTTTGAGCATGTTTACTTTCTGCCATCGCACACTAACAGTGGAAGGATTATTATCTGCCAAATATCTTCTTGCACTTCTTCATGGATACTTCCTGGCCCTGGTCCGTCCTTCCCTCCTACGTGTTTTCCTTTATTGTGTGCCCCTGCGGGGCTCTGTGCAGAGATGGGTGTTGCATGCCCATACGGGGCTTCTTGCAGAGATATGTCTTCAGATATAATCTTTTCAGTGAAGCTTCTTTCTTGGTTTTCTTCTTCTTTTCTTCTTGCTAGATTCTCCGTCGACACTGCCCCTCTTGAACTCTGTCGTCCCCGACAGGCTTTGGAAGTCGGCAGGAGTATGTTTTGTAAACTTTTTGCTCTGTCTCATTAATCAAATTAGCTTCACGTATCATGATTTGCTTCCATTGTTCTGCCTTCACACCATCATGTGGTGGCTGTCTGTGATCGGCGAAGAAGCTTAATTCATATGCCACTAATCTGGCATTCAAGTTCGATGACATTTTTAAGAAGATTTCTGAATCAATCTCAAAAAATCCTATAAAAAAGGCTTCCTCAAAGGTTTTCATATATGTACTTAGTAAGAACATTAGCCTCGAATAATATGCCATTATTGTGGGTCAGCTGGGCATAACAGACAGATAAAAAATGAGGATATTCGTGCCTTGATTAATACTGATGAAATTTAAAAACGTGTAAGCCGCATGTTTGAACACTTTCAAAACTGTAAGTAGCATGATGAGGATTTTATTCGTCATCTTGATAGTTAAATCGGGAACTGTTGCATAACAATGCAGCCAAAATTCAATGGTTTTTACCATGTAATCCTCCATCGGTAAATAATTATGAGGTGGACTTGGAAGTAATGGATAATTCAGCCACTCTTTATTGATTACACCACTCTTCTGCATATCCAAAAATTCTCTTGCTTCTCTACGACGTGATGTTGGGAAAAATGAAGGATTTACGTGTAATAAATACGGTGTTGCTTGCCAGTGCACCCGCAAAGTAGGATTTTTCTCCAAAGATTTGCTTTGCCATATAGGTTGTGCCGCTTCAAATTCCCCTTGAGTGTAATTGAATGTATTATCATTGAAGTTAAGCTACTCATCTGGATCCTTCTGTGTGAGCTTCTTTATATATTGCCTTATTTTCTCTTTCAAGAGTCCATAAGGAATGTTGAAAGGCTTCATGATCACATCTAGATCTTTCCCTTTTATTTTGGCCTCTTTCATGACTTTGACCACTTCATTTTCAAAATTTTCTGTCAATCGGGACACCAATAGTGCCCGTTCCTTCTGACCTATTTCTGGAGCATATGGCATGGGATTATCATCACATGGTTCAGCCATCTACTCTCTTATTGGAGAATGATAGATCGGGGGAGACAGAGGACGTACCTCTACCTCGTCAGTAGGACTTTCTTGTCGTGGCTCTACTGCTGTCCCGATGGATACTTTTTGTTCTGCTTTAGTTTCTAATTATGCAAGACGTTCAGTCTTCTCTTTAACTTCTTGAAGAGCTGCCCGGAGTGCATCTTTGGCTGCAAGTAGCTCATTACCGATCTCTGTTACCTGATCCATATTTTCACTGTAGCTCACTGCAAGTTTTGCGTTGGCAGTGTATAGTTGTTTCTTGAGCTCATTTGTTTCGTTAATATAACTGCGTTCCCATTATTGTTTTAGGTCTTGTTCATGAGCAAATTATCGTATTTCTCAATCTGATCTCTCAGTTCCTTCTGGTCAGTAGTTGATGTCTCTTGTTTTTCTATTGGTTGATCATAAAGCAGTGCTTTCATCAGCTCTTTATTCCTGTTGCATAGATTATCGTTTTCCTCCGTATATACTTTGAGCTGTGTTTCTAGCAGATTGCTTCTAGCTTTTACCTTCTCTTTTTCCGCTTCACTTGCTTCATGTTGTCTTTGTGATTCTATCAGTTGTTCCTGGAGTTTGTGATTCTGCTCCATTAATGTAGTGCATTGTCCTTTGACTTCAAGTATTTCTTTTTCTTTTGCTGAAACCACTTGTTGAATTTGGATAAACTGCGCAGATAATTGTTCACTCATCTCTTGAAATTGATTCTTTTCCCGCAAGGCCTTGTCATAGTCTACATCCGTGTCCATCATTTGTTACTGCGTGTCCATGGCCATCTGTATCATTTGTTTGACTACGGGCTTCAATTGAGTAACGTCTACATTTAACTATGTGGTCGGGATGTTAGGTTCCTCATTCGTGGTAACATCTTTTCCTTGTGCCACATGTAGCGTAGATTTATGAGGCTGTCGAATATGAAGTTGTATCCGTGGCTCAGCCTCCCTGTGTTCAGCCTTGCCTTGTGGTGTATCATCAAGGACTTCAATCATAATTTGCTCCATATTTTGTGGTAAACACCTTTCTTTTTCCATGTGTTTTGGTATTTCCTCTTTGACAGGTGGCACTGCATCCTCAAATGTGATTGGGGCTTCTTTTATGCTGATTTTTGACTTATCCTTCAATTGAATGATGTGGCCTGTTCAGTGGATACTTCTTGGTTCTGTACCTTTGATTGTTGATTGTACGTGTGACTTCAACCTAGTTTATCTCTGTCCATTCCTCATTGTTCGTTTCTATTCTTATGTCAATGTCTAAGGTGTCTTTCTTAGGGATGGATTCCTCATTAGAGCTCGGATATTCTAATCCCAGTTCTTTATATCTGGTGGTTTGTTCTGGGGTATGTTCTTTATTCTTTTGTTGCTACTCTTGTCTTGCTTGCCTATACTGATGTCCTTGAACATTTAGGTTCACTTGGCCCTGCATATACGTATGCGTTTCTTCTAGAGCTGCGGAGAGGTCCCTTTTTGTGATTGGCTGTTGTGTCATAGGAATCTTTTGATGGAGAGTGTAAAACTCCAAAAGAACAAGCTACTCTTGTAATTAGAGCACCTCCATAACAAGAGTAACTTAAACCTTCACCAAATTTAGAGGATCAATGATCAATTATAAAGATTTTGAAAAATCTGTGAAGGAGATGACTACACAAAAAGTTTGTTGCACATATCTCTCTCATTAACTTATCAATTGTGTAAAGTTTTTTATAAAACTTTGCACAAGGTGTCACCTACACTTTGTGCACCTTCTACAAGTTGAACCACTCCAAAATATTCAGTAGATCTTGAGAAATGATCTCAACAAGTTACCTATGTCTAAAACTGCTCTTCTGAAAAGTCGATTCAGACACCTATAACTTCTAACATTTGGTTCTCTCCATCTAGAACCCGTTTATGCAAATACTTTTAGCCATAGATGGATTACCTTCTAACTTAAATTTTGACTCCTTACTCATGCAAAACTTTAAGCTGTGCACTGAGAAATGATCAAATCATTGACCATCGAGATTGTGCCTGTTTCAGGAAACAATGAACACTTCTTCACATATGAATGTTCCTACTCATAATTCTCACAACCTGTTTACAATTAGGCTCTCAAACTTTAACCATAGACTCATTAACTATGGACTTAGACATCTACAAAAGGATTCTTGAAATGATCAAGCACAGAAGGAGAATGCACAGAAACATCAGGTGCAATTTTCTTCCATTCCTGAAGGAATTTACAACTGAGTGATGAGAGAGACTCAACTCACTTCTAAGATGTCTAATAACTCATACAACTACTGATTTCTCTATTCACATGCTCTCCCATATTTTCCCTGACTTTTTACTTGTATATATAGGCAAATATTTACAATATCATGACTATACAAAAGTATAAGTGAACTAACTCTGAATTAATGTACATATGTGTACACATTTTCATCTTTTGAATATGCACTTCCTCCATGCTTCATAACTTGAACTTTTCTTCAGTCCTTGACTTCCAAACCTTCATTAAAA
This sequence comes from Ceratopteris richardii, assembly GCA_020310875.1. NCBI lineage: Eukaryota > Viridiplantae > Streptophyta > Polypodiopsida > Polypodiales > Pteridaceae > Ceratopteris > Ceratopteris richardii. The sequence continues at coordinate 31,548,724 of CM035416.1, forward strand.
CTTCAATTGTTGATTGCCCTGCACCAACAGCTCCCCCTCAATCATCAATTGAGGTTTTCTCTATCTTCTTTATACTTGCCATGTCTTTGAATCTCTGTAGCTTTGGTCCATCCAAGCTTTTGGTTAGCATATCAGCTATCTGATCTTTTGTTGAAGTATGTATGACTTCAATCTCTTTATCCATCACCTTCTCTCTAAGAAAGTGATATTGAATCTCAATGTGTTTAGTCCTGGCATGAAACACAGGATTAGCAGCTAAATACAATGAACTCATGTTATCTCTATGAATAGTGGGTGTACTCTAAATGATGTCAAAACTCTTCATCAGAGTCTTAAGACATATTACTTCCTTTGCAGCTTCAACCATACCTTTGTACTCTACTTCTGTAGATGACAAAGCAACTATGTGTTGCTTCTTTGAACACCAAGAAATTAACTTATCTCCCACATAACACAAGTATCCATAAGTTGATCTCCTATCATCAGGATTACCTGCCCAATCTGCATCACTATATATCTTGATGTTTGTATCTGATCTAAAACCATAATACAAACCCTCTTTGAGTGTACTCTTAATGTACCTCAACACTCTTTGTCCTGCAATCCAATATTCTTTCCTAGGACAATGCATGAATTGAGACAAAACTCCAACTGCATATGACAAATCAGGCCTAGTTAATGTAGTATCAAAATGAGGTACCTTTTGATCTCCATTGGTGAGAGAATGAACAGCACATGCTTCTACACCATATCCTTGTCATCTCCACAAATTTTCACGTTCAAATGACCTCTATATATAGAGGTATGAGCATGGGCTCATACCTCTATATCTATATAGAGGTATGAGCCCATCCCTTGACCTTTCGCTTCATTTCCTTTGCCTTTCCATTTCCTTGAGTGGCTTTTGGTGCTCCACATCACTCCATATGGATAAGGTCACTACTTTTCTTAGTATTCCATCTATCGAAATATATATTGGCTTTCATCCAAGCCATAAATACAAATGCTCTTTTTAATTCAACACTCTACTCTAAGGTTATGAGTGTTCCCTTTATATTTTTAGGGTCTAGCTTCATTTAGGTCTTACAAAAAATACATAAATGATGAAGAGGTAATTAATGAGAGGTGAGTATGTGTCAAGCCTCACAATTGGAGCCTGCACAAGTACCATAAATTTCAACACTCCCCCTCAAGCTACAATTGGGTGTCCATGCTACTCTCCAATTCTTCTCCTCTTTGTCTTTGTTTATATCTCCCTTTGCTTGATAGGTTGGTGATCTCCCTTCTTTGTGTCCAAGCTTCTTTGGCTTCCTTCAGCTTTATCCTTACTTCTTTGGCTCTTTGCAAGAGCTCTTCTTCAATCGCTATCAAGGAACATGCTTCATACAAACTCATAGAATTGAATTAGATCACGTTCATTGTACTTATCTTTGTTGCTTCACTCTCTTCTTTGTGTGTTGTCCTCTCTTTGAGCATATCTCTTCTTCTTCACCTTCATGGCTTCATGTCTTCTATTGTGTGTCCTCGCCTCATCCAAGCTTTGTACACTTTGCTTTGGTTTGTCCAATAGGAGCATTGCATTCACTTGATGTATCTAAACTCAAAGAATCAAATACTTTTAGTTATCATAACATAAGCATATATATTTTGCTTTTACAAATTTACCTTTAAAGGTTTTATCCACAACAAGATACATCCACAAAATTCATACATAGCAGCCTTGCATCTTACCAATCTTCATGGCATCCAAACGCATGTATTCTCAGCTCATCTATGGCTGAACATGACCAACCTTCAAAGCATAGATATCATGCTAACAATATCACATAAGCATGTATACAAATCAACAACAATTCAAGCATATATTCAGCTCACTTTGTGCCAATTCATATGGCTACCTATACCTGCAATTTCAGCTTATATAGGCTTTATAAAATAGCCTATTACACATCCACACATCATGAAGCATGTGTATACATTATCCTTGACCACACGAGCATACATTCTTGCATGATATACATCAATCATCAACTCAAAATTCAACTTATATTCAGCATAAGCATGGTTGTCCAACATTGTCATACAACTTGAGCATGGTATGAAAAGATACATACATATCTTTTATCCATTGGTTTCTATAACTCTTTATGTCAAAGTTGAACTAGGTATGATGATTATAGCAATCATTTATGTGGATGATATTATAGTCACAGGTCCCTAAGATGAAGATTTGCACATGTTCAAAGAACAATTGAAGCAAACATTTGATGTGAATGATTTAGCCATTTTGCATTATTATCTTGGGATTCCGAAATCTGTTTCGATATGAGTGTACCTATATGACATAGCAGAAGTACATTGAGAAACTTTTGGAGAGGTTTCAGATGGTTGATTCTAAACCTATGCAAACACCTATGGATCAGAACGCATCTTTAAAGATGGTAGCAGATGCAGAGTCATTTGATGCTACTTTATGTAGTCAAGCAGTTGGTTGCTTGATATATGTGTGTAATACATGTCTTGATATACAGTTTGCAGTTTCTCAAGTATCAAGGTTCATGCAAAATCCGACAGTGTTACATTGGAAAGTAGTAAAGTGAATCTTTTGATATTTGAAGGGAACTTCAAGTTATGCTATGGTATTTTCAAAATCTACACATTTGTTACTAAAAGGATTTTCAGATTCTGATTGGGCAGGTGATAGAGACACAAGAAGTACTAGTGGATTTTGTTTTTATCTTGGAGGTTGTCTTATCTCATGGCTTTCGAAGAGACAACCCACTATTGCCACTTCATCGTGTGAAGCTGAATATCGTGCAACATTTACAGCTACTCTAGAGTCAATTTTGTTACAGAAGATTTTCAGTTATCTTGATGTGAGAGTACATGAACCCATTCAGATATTTCCAGATAGCCAGAGTGTTATAGCTATAGCAAAGAATCCAGTGCATCATGCAAGGACAAAGCATATAGAGGTACACTACCACTATATTTGGGAGCAGATAGCTAAGAAGCACATTGAGCTAGTTTATGTTCCTTCTAGTGAGAATGTTGCAGATATATTTACCAAAGCATTGACTAGAGATAGTCATGAGAAGATTTTCAAGTTACTGAAGCTTGTAACATTGTGACATTGAAGAAGGGATTGTTGGAAACAATGTGCACAACTTGTCCAAGATCCTCAATAATTTTAGCATATGATGACTATGCTAGATACTTCTTCTTGAAGACGACAGGCAAGTATAATAATTTGTATTACTTCCTACAACAAAAGTGATTGGCGACGTGGATAGAACATTATTCTTCCAAAGCAGCAACGCAATTTTCATGCAAATCGTGAGTTAGAAGTTGCTTTTTAGAAAACAAAGTCGTGAAATATTGACGCCAACGTTGTTTAGCTTTTCGAATCGGTTTTTTGTTAGCGATCATAAATGATCGTAGCTTTATTGGTGGCTTTTCGATACGCTTTTGAAGGGTACTTGTAAACTATAAAAGAAGAGGCTTGGCTCATTATGGATCACTCACTCAAAGATCTCAAGCTAGAGTTTGGAGGTCTTCTTGAAGAGAGAGTGTTCACACACTCTTGAGGAGGTGGAGGTTTGGTGAACGAGAGGCTACTCTCTTGGAGCAAGAAGTCTTCTACAAGGTGGTGGTAACTATCTTTTGTGAGTTAACCTTATATTTTGTTTTTAGGGTTTCTCTACCCTAATCTCAAAATTAGGTTTGGTTGATTTACAATTTGGTTACACTATTTTGTGAGAATAAGGTTAGCTTCGTTGCTCATTCACTTCACACACTTAGATTATTTCAACATAATCTAAATTTCGTATCATCGTCTTCTTGGATATTCTTCCATTAGTGAGTGCGTCTCCCATGTTGTAATTTGGACATCTATTTTTTAGTGAGTAAGCATCCAGCTTACCTTCCCTATCCTTGTCTCAAGATCTCTTTCTTTCTATCTCTCACTTATCATCTTAATTAATTAAGTGTGTATGCTCAAAAGGTTTTAGTTTGGAACGATTCGGGGGCCCCAAATTCCAACACAAGATTCATTGGAGTAATGCTAGTCAACTTAGATTTAACATATTTTGAAGATTGAATGGCTTCTTGTACAAAACATCCATCTTAGTTGTTTTGTTTACTCACCTTTTTCCAACCAACTATCCTTGGTCTTTGCTAATAGGAATCAAATACTCTACCTAAATCATATTCAGAAGATTTGGAAAGCAAAAAAAAGGGACTAAAATTTTGTGCAACCAAATCAAAAGAAATTGAAGCAAATTATCTATTTTTAAGAGAAGTAAACTAGAGTCTCAAAAGGTTTCGTAGAGTAAAGCTAAGCATCATCCAATCACTAGATACTAGTGTGGTATCCAAGATCAATGTGTCAACCCATCAACTTCAAATGATTATATTTTTTCTTTACTCAAAACATTTATGCTTCACTAGAACTAAGTTAATCCTTCCTTTATTCAATCTCTTTATGACTTCCTTTCTCGGACCTCAACTCTTATGCATTACCTTGAGTCAAGAGATTGACATCACTGAGTTACACTAGGAACTTGGTGTTTAACTTAGTCTTCCAAGCATTATTTGAAAGGTTTCTTAGACTTTGAACCTTAATGCCATTCAAAACTTTGGCTTGATGAAACTTATAGACTTCGCTTTTGATCTAAATGTGAGAGTAAAACTCTCCTTCATTTCTTTATTCTTTCTTCTAGTGGTTAATGTACATTAACTCTATGTACTTTCCCAAGAAAAGGATAACTTTATTGATGATCTCTATGAATGATGAATTCTTTTCTTTCTAGCCATCAAAGCAAAGTTCCCAAAGGGAGTTGGCATTCCACTATCCTTCTCTTGATCATATCTCTAACCCTTTTTGGTGCCAACTTTGAGAGCTAAGACTAAGGTTTTTTATCCTTTTTCTTCACCTACTAGTTCTTGCAAATAACTTTTTAGGGCCACATATCGAGGGTGCAAACCCTTGTACCTCTTTGTGCTTTAGTTTGGGAAAATCTTATTCCAAAATTTAATCCAACTAAGGATTTAACGCTTTAAGAGGTAACTCTCATGAGGCATACATGAGCTTTATTGTCAATACTTGGACAAAATCTATAGAGGTTCCAATCACAACTTCTTGGGGAAGCTTTTCCAAGTCTGATCATATCCTCTTGACCAAGCGACAATGACAAAGACTTAGTCTTTATCTTAAGATTTCTTTGACTATCTAAATCTCCTTGGATTACCCTTGCGATTTTTTACAGATCTTTCCCTTAACTTGGATATTTTAGAGATCTTTGTTGGAAACAATGTCAAAAAGGTCCAAAATCCTCAACTAAATGCAGTGTAAAATGTGTTTCTTAGAACACTCTACATCAAGAAATAGTGTGTGGCATCTTGGACTATGACAAATGTTTCTAAAAGAGAATGCTTGGGTTTGATTCCCATTTGTGATGGAATCAATAGTGGGATTTTTTGGCATGAAGGATTTTTCGACATCGTTTTTTGTAGACCTACAATTAGATATTTCTTTATCGTGTCACATAAGTTTTGCTTTTGGGAAGGTGCTTTTCACATAGAAGCAATTACTATATAAAGAGAACATTGGCTCATAGTTTGAGCATCACTCAAGGAGTTCAAGGCTCTACACTTGATGATCAAGGAGATCAATTCAAGCTACACATAGCTTTGGAGGTGATCAAGGAGGAGGTCCTCTACTTGGAGCAAGGGTTCTACACTCTTGGAGGAGGTGTGCTCTACATCTGGAGTTATTTCAAGGATTTAGTTTCAAGCAACCATTAGCATCACTTGCTGAGTTATTATGAGTAACAAGTCTATTTTTGTCTCACTTGTTCATTCATTAGTTTCTGATTTAGGTTAATCGGAATTAGTATTTGCTATAAAATAGATCTAAACTACTCATATTCTCCACATTCTCACATGCACACACACTCTTCATACCTCTTAGGCACTTTGCGCACAATTTCTTGTATCTAGTTCCTATTTCTGCCTAGATTCAGATATTGATAGTTTGTATCATATTCACACATTGTAATTTGACATTGGAATATAAGATAGTGTAGGCGAACATCCTAGCTTATGTTACACTTTGAAACTCTTTTATGTTTGTATCTCTCACTCATCATCTTTTTGAGTGTTAAGTTGTGTATGCTAAGGTTCATGTGTTGGAAGATCCTGTAAGCCTCTGATTATTGTTATTGAGACCCACCCCACTTCCAACATTTTGTATCAGAGCATAGTCGACATACACCCTCAACAAGATGAGTGATCATAGTCTTGAGAATGAAGACAAGCTTGAAGGAATGTCGAACTGTCCAATGTGGAGTTTTATGATGATGAATATGTTAGTATCAAAAGAGTTGTGGAATATTATCAATGGCACTTATCCAAGGACAAGACAAGTCAAAGAAGAGGCTACTTCATCTTCTAGAAGAAACCCTGTTCCTATTTCCGCTCAATAGGAGGTTAGTGAAGAAGAAGGAACTACTTTATCATCAAGAGTCAATACTACTACTAGATTACTTCCTACAAAAGAGCAATCCAGATGGGATTCAAGGGATGCACAAGCCCTTTTATATAGTGCTATGGGAGACAAGAGGCATATTATACCCCAAATCAGGTCATGCAAAACCTCGCTTCAATCTTGGTTGGAGTTATAGAATCTCTATCATAGTAGAAACGTTGCTAGGAATGCTCATTTAAGAAGTCAATTCACCAGTTTAGTAAGTTCAATCAATTTAGACATTTCAATAAGTTCAAGAAATTTAGTAAGCTTAGTTAGTTTAGTTGATTCAATTTAGTCACATATTTTGAAGCTCATAGTTGGTGAGTCAGTTCTATCACACATTTCAAAGTTTAGAGATTTACGTATTCAGATTTCATTTCAGTCCATGTTTATGCACATTCAGATCAAGATTCACTGGAAATCAGTTAGATTTATGCACAGTCCGCTAAAGATTCATTAGAAAGAAGTTAAGAAAATTTTCTGATATTTTAAGGGAACTTCCAATCATGCTATGGTAATTTCAAAGTCTTTACATTTCTTTCTTAAAGGTTTTTTAGATTCTGATTGGGTAGGTGATAAATGCCCATTCTTCATTCTATACAAGATATCCACACTCTAATTTGGGTGTAGAGGCTTCTGCAACAACCATTCTAGCCTCTTTTTTCACTGCCTCTTTTGCAGCCAATTTTGGATAACTCTTTATGACATGATTGTTTTCTTTACATTATTTGAAAAAAAGTTTTTGCTTTTCTGTTTTCTTCTTATCTTTGTCATCCTTCTTTGATTGTGCCAATTTAGGAGATTTTTGCTTACTAGTAGATGAGCTCCATATACCTTTGCTCTTCTGACTAGCCAAGAAAGCTTGACCTACAACACGCATAATGGACCTCTTCTTCCTAGATTGATCTATCGGAGTTTGAGATCTGCAGAAGCACACAACAACACAATGAAGAAGAAGAAGCTTGGAGAAAAACAACAATATTGAATGTATTACAAAGGGAATTTACAGGGATCAGTTACCCATTAGGGTTATAGGCATATATACAAGTCGGGGCTTGTATATATGCCTAGTGTGTTCACCACCACTACTTAAATATATCAACAAATCCCCCCTAGGAGTGATGCGGTGAAAGAGGAGTTGGCACTCATGTATAAGGAAGTGCCAAGCTATGTGGAATCAATCCACAAAAGGAAGTAAGCCCAAAGCTTTACGGAAGGCTTCAAACTTCTCCCTAGGCAGAGCCTTTGTAAAAAGGTCTACAATGTTCTCATGTGTGGGCCCATATGCCAAACTGATGTCTCCAACAGAGAACCTCCCCCTAACATCATGATAGTGCACCTCAATGTGCTTAGTGCAAGCATGGAACACAGGGTTCCTCACAACTTCCAATGCACTCTGACTGTCAGTGAAGATGGTGGTGGCAGAAGACTGACCAACACCCAAATTAGCCATAAGGTGTATGAGCCACACACACTCAACGCTTCTCTATACTCAGCCTCACAACTGGAAGTTGCCATAATAGGCTACTTCTTGCTCAACCAAGATATACATGAGCTACCAAGCATGAAGCAAAAGCCACTAGTGGACACACGAGCGTCATAACAACTAGCCCAATTAGAGTCGGAAAAACATGTAAATCTGGCGGTAGTGATCACCCCTTGGGATAAAATAATCCAAGTAATTGGGTACCACCCAAGTAGTGAAAGATGTTGCTCTAGCACAATGGTGAGAACCATGTTAAGAAGCTCCACCTCCTTAATGTCAATCCGCGGAAGAGATAGGAGTGATATGAAGATCGTGAATGTGAGATGAAGTGAGAGTGAAGGTGAGAAGCATAGAGATGCACACACACATACACACACTACGAAGAGACAAGCAAGACACAATGGAAGGTGAGAAATCAACTCTATTGCTCAAGAACACTCTTACAACTCAAAGTAGCTCTAAGCTCTTCTCTACTCAACAAGCTAACCTCAAAAATGAGCTCTCAAGCTCTTTTTATAGTTTCTAGACTAGTTTTGACCGGTTTCACATCTAGTGACTGGCATAGTTAAAAAATAGGTCCTAAGTGCTATTTGAAAGGGCAAACGGTGTCTAAAAATAACCAAAATTGATACACTCATTCTACCTAAGCTCCTCAAGCTCAAGGACTCCTCGGCTTGCACAAAATGGAGCTATGGATTACAAAAAGGGTTTTTCTATGTTACATATGTTACAATAGTGATGAAAATCACTGTTGGAGGTTTTGAAGAATATTTATAAAACATAAATCTTTGAAAAAATTGATTCGATTGGCTCCCTGCTCTATCTTTACATGCTTCTGCGTCTTCTATGCCTCTGGCTACTGCTACTGCCAACACCCCCTTCCTCTCGCTTTTGTCGTCCTCGATAGAACCTTGTTGTGCAGTCTGTCGGATGTAGTTCTGTAGGAGGTCTTGAGCGAGGGTGTGCTCTGATATTGGAATACCTCGGGCCAGATCTGCCTCGAACTTCTCCCAATCAATTGGTTGCGGTTCATCAGGTGGTGGGAGTCGATAATGTGTGGAATAAACCATCTGTTCACAGGCGAATAATTGAAGCAAATGTGTGGGCCTGCTGATGAACACTTCTGAATGGTATTCCCAGAAACCGGTTGTGAACATTTCTTCGAAGGTTTGCTTGTAGCATGCCGGTAGGTATTTAATTATGCAATGCCAGGCGTAACACACCCGTAGCGATGGCGTTGTACTCATATCATATGCAAGATCTAGATTGCCATGCTCGAAGCCCGGGGTGTTTACATGGGGTGCCTTGACGCGTCCGAAGACTTTAAAAACCATTTGCATCATGTCAAATATCTTGACAGTCATGTGCGCTGCTATATCGTCCATGTGTTTCAAGCGAGGGATCCAGTGGCGAATCGTGGCCATCATGTATCCAATTGTGGGTGGTCCTGTCGGCTGCCTGAAGTATGGGTAGTTTAGCCAATCCTGGCATTGCTTGTTGTTTTGTATCTTAATCGCAAATGCCTTCCAGGAACAGCGACGTGGCACTGGTCCCCAACATGGGTTGTATTTTAAGTGTAGTGGTGCCTTAACCCAAGTACTCATCATCTCAGGATATTCTTGTAAAAGATCTTTACGCCAATCTGGTTGATAGATCTCGCCTTGCTACGCATCCAGTGGCAAATCCTCAGGTTCAAATTGAGTAGCGTGAGATGGTTTCTTGCCTGTTTCTTTCTCTATGGCTAACTGATATTCTGCCATTAACATGAAATACGGTTTGTACTGTAGCTCATGCCCGGATATGTATCTGCGTGGGGCCAAATGAGCAAAGTAGGGCGACTGTAAAATTCTTTCCTCAATCATTGCCATTGCGTGCAACTACGCCTCTACTCGTGCTGAGTGGGTGGTTCCAAGCTCTTCAATTGTCTTCATCCATGTGGGAGTAGGAAGTTCGTAAGTCGTCTGACCTTCAGCCGTGACGCGTCCGCCTGGGATGGGTTGGGGCTCGTAGGCTTCTTCAAAGGTTTCCTCCACCGGAATGGTTACATTTTCTTCATCAGCTGGGAGCTCTGGTGGGGAATCTGGCCTTGGTGGTGCTTCATATATAGCTATCCTTGATTCAAGAGTTGATATCTGGGCCCGTAATGCGTTGAGTTCCTCTAGGATGTCAGGAGATGGGTCCGCAAGAGCTGGTAGTCCTTGTGTTGCAGGTGCTCTGAGCTTGAGTAGCTTATGATCGTCTTTTAGCTTCTGATATTCTTCGTTCATTCGATCGTATTCATCGAGCAATCTGATGTCATCATTGAGCAACATTTTCATTGATTCGGAGGGCACTGCTTTGAATCGGCTAGGACTTAATGGTTGGTCTGGATGATCGAGAGAAGCTTCTAAACTTTCTCTGTTCTGCTCTTGTAGCCGCTGATTCTCTTCCTTTGCTGCTGCGAGGTGTCTTCTGAGTAAGCCCATGTTCCGTGTAAGCGTCGCATTGCGAACTGTCTGGGCCCTTAACAAATTGTCAAGATCAGCAGTGGCCTCTTTGGCTTTCTCTTCACTTTCTACTTCCAGTTTGTGGTATGCCTCACGTAATTCTTGGTATCGAGTATTCAATGAGGCATTCTCAATCGACAATGAATTAAGCTGTGACTGTAAGTCGTTGGTTGTCCTTTGCAGCTGCTGATAATTATTTCCAAGAGATGTGAACTCATCTCTTACTTGCGTCATACACGTGAACATCTATCGAAATGTTGTGTCTATGGTGGGTGATAATATTAATGGTGTGCTAAGTGAAGATGCAGTGGGTGTAGATGCAAAGGGAACGGGGAATGGGGGTGGGAAAGTGGATGCTGTGGTGATTGTGGAAAATTGTGGTGTGCTTAAATATTGTGGTGCCACAAATGAAGTGAGTGGAGGTGCAGTGGGGGGTGATATATCCATATCGTTGGATGTGGTGTTGAGTGCAGTGACTGTGAATAGTGGTGTGATCGTGGGTAAGTGTGTGGGTGTAAATACAGGATTTACAAAGGTTGAGGAGTAATTTACAGAGGGGTTGTCTTGGACGGCTTGGTGGAAAGGGGAAATAGGGGTGTTGAAGCTCAAAGTCAAGGACAAAGCATGGAAGCACATCAAAAGGTGGACACATGAGGAAAGGGAGCAAGTAGGGAGCTCCAAGAAGTGTATGTCAAATTTTCAGAAGAATCCCCTACAAAAATAGTGATTTTCATCACTAGAAACCATTGTAAATACCATTATCTATTTTTAGTAACTCCATTTTGTTCAAGCCGAGGAGTCCTCGAGCTTGAGGAGTATTAGAAGTACCATCGTACCAATTTTCATAATTTTTAGACTTCGTTTGAGCCCTCAAATAAGCCCTGGAACCTAATTTTTAACTTGGCCGGACACTAGGTCTGGACAGGGCCAAAACTAGTCAAAAAACTATAAAAAGAGCTAGAGAGCTCATTTTTGAGGGGAGCTTGTTAGAGAATAGAACTTTTGTAAGAGAACTCTTTTGCAATCTAAGCTTTCCATTGTTCCTCTCTTTGATCTTACTTTGTGCGCGTGTGTGTGTATGTGTGTGCATGTTTGTGTGCTTTCACTCACGCACTTGTGCCTTCACTTGCTCGTGGTCTTCATACCGGTCCTCACGTCTCCGCGGATTGACAAGTAAAGGAGGTGGTGCTTACGCTTGAGCTACACCAAATTTTGGCGCCGTTGCCGGGGAGAGAGCTTCGAGGACGAGCGTTGTGATGGTAAGATCGTAGATTTGCGACGTTGGAAGGTAAAAAAAACTGTCATTTCAGTTCATTTTCTGTTTTTTCCTCTTCATCTTCATCATCATCATCATCTCCACCTTCTTCCATCTTCTTCTTCATAGAAAATTCTTGTTTTTTAGTGCAATTTCACCATCTTCATACCATTTTTCATGCATTATTGTGTGGGAAGGAGTTAGGAGGTGCAAGGGAGAGCAAGCGCTGTATTTTTTTCATGATTTTCTGCTCATACGGAGCTCGCCATAGCCGGCGCTCAGAAATTTGAATTTCCCGCCAAAAAACGCGATTCTGTGATGAAAATCGCGATTCTGTGAAAATTCAAAATTTTTTGAAAATTCACGATTTTCAGTTTTCCCGCCTAAAAGTTGGTTGAAAAAAATCGCGATTCTGTGTTTTTCTCAAAAAAAAAAAAACACGATTCTCTGCTCAAAATCGCGATTCTCAAAAAAACACGATTCTCTGCTCAAAATCGCGATTCTCAAAAAAAAACACGATTCTCTGCTCAAAATCGCGATTCTCACCAATCACGATTTTCAGCAAAAACACGATTTTGTTAAAAAGGCGATTCTGTGAAAACACGATTTTTTGCTCAAAATCGCGATTTTCAAAAACACGATTTTGTGCTCAACATCGCGATTTTCATGTGAAAAATACGATTTTCAAAAAACACGATTCTCTGCTCAAAATCGCGATTTTCACCAATCACGATTTTCAGCAAAAAACACGATTTTGTGAAAAACACGACTTTCTGCTCAAAATCGCGATTCTCACAAATCACAATTTTCAGCCAAAAATACGATTTTGAGAAAAACACGATTCTGTGGGACAAAATCGCGATTTTCAAGTCAAAAACACGATTTTGAGAAAACACGAATTTTTGCTCAAAATCGCGATTTTCAATTCACGATTTTCTGCTCAAAATCGCGATTTTCATGTCAAAAACACGATTCTGAGAAAACACGATTTTCAGTCAAAAACACGATTTTGTGAATCACGATTCTCTGAGTCAAAATCGCGATTTTCAGAAACACGATTTTGTGATCAACATCGCGATTCTCTGAAACACGATTTTGTGATCAACATCGCGATTCTCTGAAACACGATTTTGTGCTCAACATCGCGATTTTCAGAAACACGATTTTGTGATCAACATCGCGATTTTCAAAAACACGATTTTGTGATCAGCATCGCGATTTTCAGAAACACGATTTTGTGATCAACATCGCGATTCTCTGAAACACGATTTTGTGCTCAACATCGCGATTTTCAGAAACACGATTTTGTGATCAACATCGCGATTTTCAGAAACACGATTTTGTGATCAACATCGCGATTTTCAGAAACACGATTTTGTGATCAACATCGCGATTTTCAAAAACACGATTTTGTGCTCAACATCGCGATTTTTTTGACTTCACAGCATCGCGATTTTCAGAAAGTTCACAAAATCGCGATTTTCTCCAAAGGTCCTGTTTGCCTGTTTTGACCCCCAGGAGCCTGATTTGACATAACTTTCTCATCCAAAGTCCATTTTTTGAGCTCTATAGCTTGTTGGAAAGCTCGTTTCAAATCCTACACGATCTCAATTGTTTTTTTCAAGAATAATGCGTTGATTTTGAGATAGGATAATTTGAAGTTGACCCTCAGGTGGGACTAGGGAACCAAGGGGGCTCTAAAGAATTTTGAACCATACCAAAGAGAAAATTTGGATTCTTGACTAAAGCTTATGAACCTGAGATCTGGTAGACACTTAGGCAAGGATAAACAAAGCATTAGATCTTCTGAGGCTAGTGTCAACCATACATCCAAGTCTTGGGCACAACAACTAAGTGGTCATCTTTTACTCAGATCAGACACAAGTGATTCAGAAATGTCTTTTAGTATGGGAAAACCTGCAGGTGGCTCAAGGACTGCCCATCTACAAACACCGGAAGGTCCCTATAAGACACAGTTGGAATATATTCGGACCAACCAATTAGGTGCTCGCATCTATGAGGATGGTCTAAGGCGATCAGTGGTCCAACTCAAGAATCCAGATCAATCCTTTGGACTTGAACACCCGGTGGTCAAGTTCGAAGAGGGTTCATACATTGATAAGGAAGGAACCATGTATGTGGTTACCAACCAACCCGATAGGACCGATGAGTTTGGAAATATCATTCATGAGAATGAGATAGGAGACCTAGAACAAGGAAATATAGGACAAGGACCCCAGACTCCTAGAGGCAAGTCAGTTTTGACCCGAGTGATCACTCCAGACTGGATCCCTCAAGACAACAAAAGCATAGAACTATTTTTGAATAGAGAAACAGAGGAAGCCTTTTGGAGATTCAAGCCAGAACAACCTAGCCAATTGGGCATAGTCATCATCTACGAGTTCAAGGATCCAGAGATACCAGGAAAGGTTGTCTACCTGGATAACACATCAGAGAAAATTTTCTTGGTAACAGAACATGATAGACATGCATATACTTGGAAGAATGAATTGATTTTCCCCCCACCAAGATCCAATGTTTCCCACGGCCTCCAAGGAGTAGGGTCATCCCAAGCTCAGGAAGCCCAGAGAGAAAGAACTAGAGAGAGACCGGAGGTAAGTTTTGCACACACAGTGGGCAGGAATAGGTCAGGATTTGAAAATGAAAGACCTGAAAGAGAGAGATATCAAGCACATAGGCAACAAAGAGACGATCATGATTTCCCATTGCTTAGACCAAGAGAGCACTCAAGAACCCTTAGACCCTCTCAAGTGGTTAAGACAATGAAGAACTACTTTGATGGATTTGGAGATCCTTATGATCATGTGGCGGAGTTCAAACAAGTGCTAAGAGCTGAACAGGTTGAAGACTTGTTCACCCAGTTCGAGGCATTTGGTTTGACTCTTAAGGGGACTGCCTTAGCTTGGTTTCAACCTCTAAACAGTCGCAACTATAGAGAGATAGGTCAGCTTCTAGAAGAATTCATTGTAGAATTTTCCAAGAGTGGTATCAGACATAACACATCATCCTTGATCCACAGCTTCAAGCAGACACCCCAAGAAACAGTGCGACTTGCAGGAAGAAGGTTTAGACAGTACTTGGAAAGATGCCCTGTACCAGAATTACCCACATCAGCCAAACAAGTGGCACTGTTTTTAGATGGCCTATTGAGCACAAAATTAAGGTCATATGTATACTTGAAAGAGCCTAGATCCATAGAAGAGTGTATACCGATGTGCATTGACATAGAAGACAACTTGGGTGAGGAGTTAGGACTATCCAAACTCTATAAGGACTCTGATAGTTCTACAAGTCATACCTCTAGAGCCTCCACTGAGATAGATGAGATAGCTGAGCAGGTGGCCAAAAAGCTAGGAGTTCAAAATAGACAAATGCCAAGGGTCACCCCAGTGAAGCGATGTTATGCATGTGGAGGAGATCACATGGCTAATGGTTGCCCGTTGACGACTCAACCCCAAGGAAACCCTAATGCTCTATATTGCACCATTGAGAGAAAATACACAAATCATACGGCCCAAGATTGTCCCTATAACAGGCAGGCTGTTAGACAAAATTATCAGCAACCTTACCAGCAGGGTAGGTATCAGAATCAGTACCAACAGCCATATTATAGGCCACAACAATATCAACCTCAATACCAGCAGCAATATCAGGCACCATATAGGCCACAACCTGTCTTGGGAAACCAACCACCAGCTCCAGCCAACGTGATTCCAGTCAAGTATGCTGTGGGAGAGGAAAATCCAAATAGAGCTTTGGTGCCACTAACCCCATTGATACCAGATAATGACTCTCATGCCCATAGTTCAGACTACTCCCATGAAGGTAGTCCACATGCTTATTACACAGAGTCACCTGAACATAGTGAGATTTACTCGTATCAATATGAGGCACCACCTATGGAGCAAAATTGGGAGCCAGAATACTCCAATGTCATGTACACAAATCCTAACCCTAGGCCCCAGTTGAGACAAATGAGACCACAAGCCCCTAGAGGATCTTGTTTTAGATGTCAAGGTGATCATTTCATTCGTGACTGTCCCCACCCACCATCTCCGAGCCAAGGACAGGCTATCACAATACAGGCTTTTTGTCCTGATTGTGGCAAAGACCATCTCCCCAGAGATTGTCCAAGAAACCCCTCTAGTGCACCCAAGATTACACCCATTAATGTGGTAGGCTTAGTGGCAGATCCAAGTTCAAGTAGTAGCAATGTGGCTCCTATACAAGCTGTCACTAGAGCACAAGCCTTAAAACAGGATAAACCAGTAGAACAATCAGAGTCGAGTGAATCGGGAGAGCCTAGTAAGAGGAAAACAAGAACATGGAAGGATACCAGAGAGAAGGCCAATCGTAAGTGGAATAAAAAGTTATCGGAACTAGAAGAAAGCTTAAAAGAAGCGAAAACACAAATAGAAGACATTGCATCTCAAAGCCCCTCGCATGCCGAAACTCCATCCACTCCACCTCATCCCACCCCACCACCCATTGTAAATAGACCGCAACCAGGGTCTGTTCTGGCAGATCCAACCCCAGAAGGCTTGGACATGATGTTCAAGGCCTACCAGGCTCGACTTCAAGAAGGGCCTACAGCGGCAAACCTAGACAAGAGTTACCCCAGAGCAGATTTAGAGATTGAACGGATGAAAATGTGCATGAAAATGGTAGAACAAGCTCAAGCCATACTTGAGACTAGTCAAAAGTTCAATCAGACAAACTCTATCAAATCAGATTTGCATTTCCAGGGCTTACTAGAAAGATTAGAGCAATTGGTAAACAAACCACAAGTTTCTTTACCTCCACAGGCTCAACCAGTTATTGAAAGAGGAAGCTCACCACCAATGGGAGCTTATGTTCCTAATTCCACGGATCCAGGAATACCTCCTTCAATTCAACAGTACTCTCAAGAATTCTTGCGGGAAATACAAGAAGAGAAATGGGCCAAGGAGAAGGGTAATCCCCCTCCTATTCCTGAGATTGATGATCTTCATGATCAATTTCCCCAAGACATTCCATCTATTTACGAAGATGAAGCAGAACAAGGAGACGAAAAATTAGATTTTGAATCTAATACCTTAGAAGAACTGCCTCAATTTCCAGGCCCATGGGAATCGGAATCACTCCAGATTAGAGCTCCCACAATACTAGTAAGAAATGAAGACTCAGTGGTTCCAAGGAACACTGATGTCGTGAAGAACACTAAGGTTCAGTGTCATCTCACTGTAGAAGAGCTGCTCAAAGCAAAACCTGAGTTATGGAATCATGTGAAGGATCAGGTCCCAGAACTTGATTCCAACATGCCAAAAGCAGGCTCCAAGCAAAGGGTACCCGAGATACCTCTAGACAAAATAGGGGACATGTGTGAAGGTGAAGAAGGTAATACTTATCTTCCAATCACCTACCAAGGTTACACAACCAAAGCAATCATAGATTCAGGTGCTGGTGTTGCTATTGCGACCACCTCCTTGTGGAAGCAATGGGACAAGCCCACATTAAGACCAACTAGAATGAAGCTTCAAATGGCTGATGGTCATTTTGAAAGACCTCTAGGATTGCTAGAAGGGATCACTCTAACCACTTGTGGTGTAGAGTTTGAGCACACATTTGCTATATGTGACTTTGAGAAAAATAATGTCTATGAGATGATCCTAGGAAGACCCTTCCTACGACAATTGCAAATAGTACAGGATTGGGGAACTAACTCCTTGTACTTACAGCACTTAGGGGTTACCACCAAGGTCAATTTGAAGGATTACACCTTCAGAGATGTACCACCCCTACAGTGGAATTCTATCCACAAAGTGAAAGAAGATTCTATCTCTGTGCATTCTGAAAGTTCACCTGATCCATCATGGCTGCATGAAGATACTCATTTGTGGATGTGCAAAGTCGCAAAGGAAGAGGAAAAACGTTCAAAGGCAAGGGAAGAAGGAACTTCACTAGGAGATAGACCAGTTAGAGACCCAGCCTACACACCGATGATCTTTCCAGATGAGGAGTTTGAGCCTCATGGCTGGCCAGAAATCTTAGCCACCATGGACATTGCTGTCAATGAGGAACAGTGAACACCTCATTGTGATGAGGAGGGTTATGATATCTCAGTGTTCATGTGTCAACCCTTGCTAGAAGAATGTGACCCTAGTGATGTCATAGAAGAAGAAGAGAATGACGATGACCTGGAGTCTATTGTAATGGATAGTTGCTTTAACTCAGAGCAGCACTATCTAGAAGATATAGGAGTGTTCACCCAGAAAGAAGAAGAACCTCTCACAAGTATTAAAACAGTAAACTCAAAGGATGGAAGTGAGAGTAGTCAAAAGAAAAAGAAAAGAAAAGCATTGAAACAAGAAAAGGAAGAATCATTGTTTGAAGTACCAGAAAACTTCAAGAAATATGAAGTTGACGACCGCAAAATTTTGGTACGAATGCCTAAGAGAGAGGCCATCATAGGAGAATCATATGATAATAAAGAAAAGACCAAGAAGATTGTAGTGACCATTGAAGAGAACGAAGAGAGATGCACATATATAGGAGATGACCTAAGTGCAAGAGAAGAAATGGAGCTCATAGCTCTATTAAGGGAATATAGGGATGTGTTTGCATGGCACTATAGAGACTTGAAAGGGGTAGATCCAAGAATTTGCTCTCATACTATCCCCATGACTGCTGATGCTAAGCCCACCAAACAGAAGCCCTACACATATAATGATACCTATGCAGCCAAAATCAAAGAAGAAATTGATAGATTGATTGAGGCTGGATTCATCTATGAGATTGAGCATACCGAATGGGTGTCCCCCATTGTTGTGGTACCCAAGAAGAACGGGAAGTTGCGAGTGTGTATTAACCTTAAAAAAGTTAATGCCGCTACGATTAGAGATAGTTATCCACTTCCAATCACAGAACACCTATTGGAGCGTGTTGCAGGCAAGGAAGTTTATAGCTTCCTTGATGGATTTTCAGGTTACAATCAAGTAGCCATTGCCCCAGAAGATCAACACAAAACAGCTTTTGCTACAGAGTGGGGAATCTTTGCATTTCGGGTGATGCCATTTGGGCTCACCAATGCACCTGCAACATTCCAAAGGCTCATGTGTCATGTCTTCAAAGAGTTCTTGCGAAAGAGCTTGGAAGTGTATGTGGATGATTTATGTGCTCATTCCCAAGAAAGAAGGGTTCACATCCCTGAGCTCAGACAAATCTTCAACAAGTGTAGAGAATATCGAGTGTGTCTAAACCCAGAAAAGTGTGTGTTTATGGTGCGTCAAGGTAAAATCCTCGGTCATATTGTTTCTAAGAATGGAATCTCAACGGATGAAGATAAGGTACGAGCCATAGCGGAGTTGCCAAGGCCAAGGAATGTTAAAGAGGTACAAGCCTTTATGGGCCATTGTGGATATTACCGTAGGTTTATCCACATGTACGCGATCATAGCTAGACCCCTTTATGCCTTGTTGTCTAATTTTGAGTGGAACGACGAATGCGAGAATTCTTTCAATGAACTGAAGAAACGTTTGTGCACAGCACCAATATTGACCACTCCTGATTGGAATAAGCCATTCCATGTCCATGTGGATGCATCCAATCATGCCATAGGATGTGTGCTAGCACAACCCACAGGTGAAGGGAATTTAGATTTGCCCATAGCATATGCTAGTAGACAACTAAACCCAGCCGAAAGAAATTATACCACAACCGAGCGAGAAGGGTTAGGCATGGTATATGCTGTAAAGAAGTTTAGACACTATTTATTGGCCAACAAGTTCAAGTTTTTCACTGATCATCAAGCTTTGTTATATTTGGTCAATAAACCTTGCAATACTGGACGCTTAGTAAGATGGTTCCTCTTACTAATGGAGTATGACTTTGAAGTTGTTGTCAGGAAAGGTAGAACCCACCTTCGGGCAGATCACCTTTCTCGCATTACTTCAGGAGAGTCACCACAAGGAGTGTCTGATGAACTACCTGATGCTTATCTGTTCAATTTGGAAGTTGTTCCTAAATGGGCAAATAAGTTGGTACCAGTCCTAACCTTCGGCCCTGCGAATAAGAATGTGAAAACATCACAAGAAGAAATTGTAAAATCACAAAAATATCACATATTGGCAGGAAGCATGTACAAACAAGATACTGAGGGTGTATTAGCTTGTTGTGTCGAGGATGATGAACATAGTAGTTGGTTGCAGCAAGCTCATGAGGGATTGCTAGGAAATCACTATTCTAAACAACAAACATTGCAGAATTTGAAACGTTTAGGAGTGTATTGGCCTAGCATGGACAAAGAAATCAATGAGTGGATCAAGAATTGTCCAATGTGCAGAGAGAGACCACCAGTGGAGCATGCGACCCTTTATCAAGTATCATTAATTCCAGATTGGAGTGCTCCATTGGTAGAGTTTATGAGATCGGGAAGATTACCCAAAGAGGCCAGTCTAGCAAGAAGACGAAATATGGAGCAAGAGGCTCAAGGCTATGCCTTAGTAGGAGAGAACCTATACCGGAGAGGTAAAGATGGTTACTTAAGACTGTGCGTTCATGAATCAGACTATTTAAGGGTCTTAGAGACTGCACACAGTGGTGTTGCAGGTGGACATTTTGGTCCTGACCGAGTGATTAAGACCATTCTATTCTCAGGACTTTGGTGGCCCACTCTTCATATGGATGCACATACCTATGTGAAGAAATGTGACACATGCCAACGTGCACAATATCCAGTTAGAAAAGACGAGATGCCTTTGAGGCCAATGATGGGAGGGCGTGCATTTTCCAAGTGGGGCATAGACTTCATAGGTCCTATTAATCCCCCTGCTAGAAACTCCCATGCAGAGTATATTATTGTAGCCACAGATTACCTTACCAAGTGGGTAGAAGTCAAAGCCACAACAAAGAATGATGCTCAGACTACGGCTAAGTTCTTATTCGAGAATGTGTTCACGAGATATGGACTACCAATAGAGTTGGTGAGCGATAGAGGCACACACTTCTTGAATGAAGTCATTGAAAATCTTCTCCAAGAATTCTTGGTGATACATAAGAAATCCGCCCCCTATCATCCACAAGCCAACGGACAAGCCGAGAGTACCAATAAGATCCTCTGTAACGTATTGACAAAATTGGTAAATAATAAACGCTCTGATTGGGACAAACAACTTCATCATGCTGTTTGGGCTTATCGAGTTGCCTACAAAACGGTACTCAACGCCACCCCATTTCAGATGGTCTTCGGACAGAACGCTGTGCTACCATTAGATTTCTTAATCCCTGCCTTAAAAGTAGCACAAGAGTATGAGTGGAATGGGCATGAATTGTCCTCTAGGATCTTTGATCTCGAACGCTTGGGTGAAACGAGGCTACGAGCGGCAGCAGGCATCTACGCTGCAAAGAAGAGGCAAAAGGCATACTTTGATGCACACATCAAGGATAAGGGATTGAAAGAGGGAGATCTAGTGTTGGTATACACACTAAAACAACATGCCCGTAAGTTGGAAAAAAGAGGATATGGACCCATGATCATTAATAGAATTTCCACTAGTGGTGCAGTTCAGTTGGCCACTCTAGAAGGAGATATCTTGCCAAACTATATTAGTGGCTGTAGAGTCAAGCTATATCAAGAACCTCTTACTGAGGATATGCTAATGAGACTCAACACTGCGAAGAAGCGAAAAGAAGAAGAGTTAAGAGTGAGAGAAGAAGCACAGGTAGAGGCCAGAGAGCGTATTAGGCGAAATAAGTTAAGGCTATTAGGCCTAGAAGTCAACTCAAAAGCCCCAAAATATCACATGGATATGTGTCAAAAGTCAGACATAGCGACTTCTCAGGTCATTGACCGAAGACCCTTTGTGACCATAGAGATAGGACAAGGGAAGGGTGCAAGGACGGTGAAAGCATTGATTGACTCAGGTGCAGCAAGTAGTGCAGTTAGACTTTCCTACTGCCAAGACTTGGGGTTGAACATCAATCCCATAGAAGCTTATCTCATAGGATTGGGAGGTGTGGAAACCCCTTGTTTGGGCGAGGTGGAACTTCCCATCTACCTTCAAGATGTTCCAATGAAAGTCAAAGCGCTAGTATGTCAAGATGAGAACCTTACAGAACCACTTGTCTTGGGTCAAGATTGGATCTATGACCATGCAGTTAACTTAAACCTAAGAAGTCAAATTCTTCAAGTTTGGGTACATGAACAATGCATTACATTAGAATTAGAGAACTGCATGCTCCTAGATCACGGCACCACACACTCTCTTAGTTCTTCCAAGACTAATCATATGAAAGAAGATGTTGTATGTGTCAAAAGCTCTATGACGCAGAAGGAGTCAATCGTGGAAGACCAGGTTCGAAGGCGGGTGGATCTTTCTTCTTCTCCAAAGAATCAAGTAGCCACAGTAGTGAGTCCACCACACAAGCAAACACAACCGTTCACGACAACTGCTACATCAAATAGAAAGACACCATTCGATAAAAAAGCAGTTCCGAGCATGAAGCAGATATGGGTACGCAAAGGAGAGCAACCACCAGCCTTGCCCCCACAAATCCCATCCATGCACACCAACAAAGCCAGAAGACGAAGGAAGCAGCTCAGACAAGCTCAATCACAAGGTATCCAACAAGTTTGGGTGCCTAAGAAGTTAGCTGCAGCTCAACAAGGGCAATTACAGATGTGGGTACCTAAGAAGCTCTTACATCCACAACAACCTATGTTCTCCCACATGCGAAAGGTCTCACCCAAGAAGCCAAAAAGAGAAGAGGGTAAGAACCACGTACAGAGACCGAAAGAAGATCAAATCAGCTCTTCAAGAAAAGTAGGAAGACGTGCAAAAAGGATATGGGTTTGGAAGCCAAAAGTACAAGCAGCCTCCATCGAACCAAAGCGCCAACCACACTGGATACCACCATTCAGAACGCATCCAAAGAGGAAGACGCCTGAAGTGATCTCTACAGTGCCAAATGATGTTCTAAAATGGACTCCAATAAGGAGGATTACATCAGTTCGAGACTCAATGGATACCTCCACCAAGGTCGGCATCAACCTCCACAAATAACATCGAAAGCCTCGAACGCGCAACAACCATGTGCTCCTTGCACAACCCTGTCTTTTGCACCATTTAGGTCATGCATTTCCCAAGTATGCATTAATATAGGGCCACATTACACGGCCGTGCATAGACACACTTGAGAATCCCAAGCACAAGAGCACATTGACATATGTCAAAGATTTTTATTGATTGATACTAAAATCTGTCTTCTTGTTTTGTGATATTGTTACAAAAAAAAAAAAAAAAAAAAAAAAACGAGGAAGAACTTGTTCCCAGGTTTCGCTCATGGAACATGAATGAGTCATGCTTAGTTGAAGATTGAACCATCGATTACTGCGCATTTATCAATTTGGATAGAAGTGTGTCTTGGCTAGCAGATGATTTAATTGCTGCCTTGTCTCATAGATGTCAAGAACTTAGCATGAGCAGGGCATCCACAACTATGGTTTCCTCTTACTATGGTAGGAGTGACGAGCTTGAAGGTCCACAACTTGAGTGATGCTTAACTACTGTATGTACAAGAGCATCCAAGGAGATATCTGCAAAAGGTAGTTTTGGAGGAGAAGACTCCTGCATATGGTGAGCTAAAGAGCATATGTGAAACTCAGCTTGGTGTAGTTACCCGATGTTGCTTGCCAAGGAATATAAAGCAATTCAATTCTCAGTATTTCCTGAACCAGTATGGAACAGTAGCACTGGTGAATGGTCTATGTCAATCAGCATGGTAATCTCTTAGAAACCGGCACGTATCCAATATTCCTCTGAGTGTCAATATAGGGAAGTGAACGTGCATGAGCCCAAGCTCAGAAATGCACATTGTTAGTGACAAATGTTGCTTTGAAAAGAGGAGAGGGGATCCACCACTCAAAAGATCTCATCAGTGGACAATCAACATGGACATTCATCAACAAGGTTCCATCCCAAAGGCCGAGTGTACAACACGAAGAGCCAAACATCCATCAACCTTCGCCATGGTAAGTATCTTTACTCTGGAAACACCATAACCATGATAGTTTAGGAAACCTCTTCGTCAGCAAACCCTTGAGCACTTAGCTCAAGACCCGCAATTTTTGCACCATACTTCTTCCAATGCATTTTCCAAGTAAGCATGCGTAGGGCTACATTACAAGGCCGTGCACAAGGCACATACTTTTTTCAACCCAGGCACGAACACACTTACCCATCATTCATTATGGGTTATGAGTAGTTGGCATGAATGCTCTCAACATCATCTTTAAAAGAGCTAGCAGACATGATGGGAACAACATCCATATCTCGGAAGCAAATTGAAGCCAGTAGTTGCTCCAAATCACTCTTGACAACCTCTTCTGAGCAACTTGCAGTTTTGAAAGCTCACAACGACACATTCTTGCTGGAATCCAAGGAACCAGCTCATACAACGGATGGACACCACCTCTCAAAGCACTACACAGAACAGCCCTTCCAACAAGGGTCTGTCAGGGACGACAGACTCGAGAGGGGGGGGAGTGTTGAAGCTCAAAGTCAAGGACAAAGCATGGAAGCACATCAAAAGGTGGACACATGAGGAAAGGGAGCAAGTAGGGAGCTCCAAGAAGTGTATGTCAAATTTTCAGAAGAATCCCCTACAAAAATAGTGATTTTCATCACTAGAAACCATTGTAAATACCATTATCTATTTTTAGTAACTCCATTTTGTTCAAGCCGAGGAGTCCTCGAGCTTGAGGAGTATTAGAAGTACCATCGTACCAATTTTCATAATTTTTAGACTTCGTTTGAGCCCTCAAATAAGCCCTGGAACCTAATTTTTAACTTGGCCGGACACTAGGTCTGGACAGGGCCAAAACTAGTCAAAAAACTATAAAAAGAGCTAGAGAGCTCATTTTTGAGGGGAGCTTGTTAGAGAATAGAACTTTTGTAAGAGAACTCTTTTGCAATCTAAGCTTTCCATTGTTCCTCTCTTTGATCTTACTTTGTGCGCGTGTGTGTGTATGTGTGTGCATGTTTGTGTGCTTTCACTCACGCACTTGTGCCTTCACTTGCTCGTGGTCTTCATACCGGTCCTCACGTCTCCGCGGATTGACAAGTAAAGGAGGTGGTGCTTACGCTTGAGCTACAAGGGGTTACAGTGGCTCAGGGAGGTGAGACTGGGGAGAAGGTTAATGGAGGTGGGAATGGGAAAAGGGGTCTTGGAGGTGTGGGGAAGGATGGAAAAGGTGGATGGAGAAATGGGTTGGATAGAAAGGTGGATGTGTTAGGGGGTAGACTAGGTTGAGTGGGTGCGGGAATTGTGGGTTGAATGGGAGTAAGGATGACTTCTGCTACTCCACCGGAGAAATAGAATGTTGTTCTGGGAGAAGGGGGGTGTATGGGGGAGACTGGATGGATGGGAGGTGATGGGGGAGCGGTTGGGGTGGTCGGTACTTCGACGACTGTGGTGGTATGTACAGCGATAGTACTGGGTGGGGAGTCGACAATAATGGTGTCCTCTGCCAATGAGCTTTTAGGGACGAGACGTGCTTCCCTGGCCTGTTCTGAAGATTGTCCACCGGTGGGTACCCGAATGTATTCACCCGGTTTGGTTAGTAGGCGGATTCTGCAAGGATCATACTGCGGTAGCGGTTTTCTCTGCAAATATCTTAAGGCTTCAGTGGGACCAACTGATTTGACAAGCTCTCTGAAACCTCTGATATATACTTCTTTGAACCCACCCGAAACAAGCTCTTGTTCTATGAGGGTTTGGCTCTCTTCGTCAGTCAACTTCTTACGCGCCCAAACCTTTTCCATAGTACGATATAACTTTTTTATGGCTAGTGTATACGCTGCTGCTTCGAAGGTTTCTTCTTCGTGTGTGCTCGTGTCACCTTGGGTGTCGATTTGTTGTCCTTGTTCGTCTGTTTGCACATGTTCTTGGGATTCGTGAGTGCCCTGGCTGGCTTCATCATTGCCTTCATCTTCGTCGGTTTCCGTTCTTTCTTCCTCGGAACTAGACACTACTTGTCCTTGTGGTTGATCTCGTGGTGTGGTAGGGTAGCTGGGTCTTTCATATTCCTAAGAGAAGATCTGGCCTTTTGAAAACTGAAATTCATTTGAAAATACATCCTGCATCTCAAAATCAAATGTGGTGTCTGCTTGTTCTGCTTCTAAATGGGTATCGGGAAAGAGAAAGCTTTCGCACCAATAGTGTTGGGAACTTCTGCTGTAGTGGTGGTAGGTCCTGGGACTGTGGCTGCTTGAGTAGTGACTATGCTGGTAGTGCCCTCCGTTGTAACTGGTCTTGATAACCTTATGTGAATGGGTTGTACAGGGGGTTCAGTAGGAGACTGTTCAGGAGAGGGTTGTGGTGAGGGTGATTCCGGCACCTGAAGGCAGGGGATAGTTCCTCTCATTCGCTTTCCTGCTCTTCCTTTGCTAGCCTTCCTAGCTTTCTTTGTGGTTCCTTTAAACGCTTTCAGTTCCTCACTTGTCAACGCACGTTTGATCGGCAAGTCATATGCTAAGCACATATATACAATTCTAGTCAGTGCGCAGCATCCATTGATGACTTTCTTTCTTTCCCATCTATGTTGTGCTAAATACATCTGATCAATGATCCAGCTAGCTAGATCAACTGTCTGGGGTCCAATACAAGATAAATACAAACCAAACCATATTCGTTTGTGAGGCATTGTGAATCTGTTCTGAGCTGGAAATGCAAAATGCTGCATACATATCCGCAATGGTTTTGAAAGCTCAGATGTGATCGCCGAAATCTCTTCCCACTTAGTGACGTCCCCACGTTTCATAGGGTCTGGAACTAACCTTTCTCGCTCTGTGGGTGTGGGGGTTCCATGAATCTTGATGGCAGCTCGAATCAAATCTTTAGAAAGATAAAATCTTTTATATGGTGGATCGTTCACTAAAGATGGCAAAATAAAAGTTCCGGGCAGGTCCTTATTCTCCGAAGCTATCAAAGTGGTGATTAAATAATAGCATATGTAGAAGTCAGGTTTAGGCAAAGGGTCACTGAAATACTATGTGAAGCCGGCTCTTGCCCAAACATGTGTTAAGTCTTGTGTGTTCTATAGCCCTTCGAACTCTCTTGAGAGAAACTGATATTTGCCCCAAGTACGGTCATCAAAAGTCAAATTAGCCTCAAATATAAACTCAGCATCCGCCAAGGGTCCTGCTAGCCCTTGAAACCAGTGAGAATTACGATGAATCTTCTCAGTATACCCTCTAGGAGGATCGTCAATAGGCATCGGGCCTGGGAAGCCTTGAAATTCTGGCGGTGGAGCCGTCGGATGGGACTCTGCAAGTAAATCACTAATAGTAGCCCTGGGTATACTGGTTCCAGCTTTAGATGGTCCTTCTTCGGTTTGCATGATGATTGATGTGCTAATGGAAAAGATCTACTACAAAAGATTAGCACATTAGTATGGAAATTCATTATGATCCCATTAAGGTGAGACCGCAATCCCTTTCCATAGCCGATGTGTAACCCGTGTAGCCAAGTGTTGTGATGTGATTGATGCAATGCTTCTTGCAGAACTAGTGCAGGTCTCTAGACACCTATATGTTTTCAGATATTGCATGCAGTTCTTTGATGAGGTGTTATTACAGGTGATGTTGGGTTATAGTGTGTGGATTTATACAAGGTTCAGTCATGAATGAGTTATTACAAGGTTGTAGATTAGTCGGGGTGGTAGTTATGTTAGACGAAGGGTTAGGAGAAGACTTCTGGATACGTTTCGGTATCCACTTCCTAAGAGTTTGTGATCGGTTGATAGGTCAGTGCGGAGGGACAAAAGATGAGATCGGATGTGGTGGTATTGAGGGTTGAAGAGATTTCTTAGGGGTGTATATTACAAGGCTTGAGGGTTGAGCTATAATACACTGTTTGGGTACCCAAATCTGCGTGGTTGTGGGTCAGTTCATAAGGTACTTCTTGGCGATCCAAATTTGTCGAATGTTTGTAGTCGTAGAAGAAGGTCGAGGAGATCTTGGATACTATTTCTACTTCTGCCTTGACTTCTTCTTATCGTTGTCTGCATTGTTGAAATCTGTTGGTGGTTTCTGTCCTTTTGGCACCCATATTTGTCTTGTGCCTCTTGCTTTATGATACTGAGACTGCAGCTTTCTTCCTTGTGTCGTCTGATGTTGTCGTCGGTCTTGGTTCCTTCGTCGTGGTTGACTCTTTTGTGGTTGAGGTTGAGAAGTCGGATGGACACTGTGCTTTGGAAAAGAAGGGAGGTCCAACACTTGCGAAACCTGCCCATTAGGAAGTGCTCCATTTTGTACTTTTAATCTAGGCCAGTCCGCAGTAAGTGTGGAAGGATGGGCGCCGCAGGTGATAGTGTCCATTTGTCCGCTGATGTAACCCTCCTGACCCATCTGCTGGGTGGTTACCCCTTCTAGTTTGCAGGAAGCCCAAGGGAAAATCTCCTGACGTCCTTCTGATTGACAACTGTCTATAGCCAAGCCCGCGTGGGTTGGTGTAGACATAACGTGACTGATCTGACCAAAGATATTCCGGTCTTCCGTCGCATGCATTTCATAGGGTCTAGGGCTACAAATCTCAGTCGAAATGCCATTAGGGAAGTCAAGCGGTATCACTCACTTCTGATCTAAGGTTCCAATCTGCAAGGAGCCTTGTCTAAGATTTAGGTCCACTGAGTGATCGTATAGCCAATCTTGGCCAAGGATTAGGGGTTCTATCAGGTCGTCGTCATGGCACACTAGTAGTTTCACTATCAAGGTCACTTCGTTTATGAGGATAGGAAGGTCCACCTCACCCATGCAAGGGGTTTCCATGCCTCCTAGCCCTATGAGTTATGCCTCAATTGGACGCATTTTTATTCTTGAATCCTTATAGTGGGACCATCTAATCGCGCTAGTCACAGCACCTAAGTCAATTAAAGCCCTGAGCTCTTGGCAAGGGTTACCGTGCTCTAGCTTGACTGTAATGAATGGTCTCCTGTCCACTATGCTAGGATGAGCACTTGACTTTGCTTGACACATGGCCATGGGGTATCTGGGTGATGGTTCCAGATGGTTATAATGTTCTCTCCCTAGTCATTGTCTTCTTAACTTCATGCGCTTAATGCGTTCTATAGCTTCTGCCTGAGCTTCAACTCGTATTCTATTTTCTTCCTCCTTACGCTTCTTTGCCAACGTGAGTCGTCTAAGCATATCCTCAGTAAGAGGTTCCTGATATAACTTGACTCTACAGCCACTAATGTAATTAGGCAGTATGTCTCCTTCTAAGGTGGCTAATTGTATTGCTCCACTTGTTGAGAGTCTGTTAATGATCATAGGTCCATAACCTCGCTTTTCTAACTTCCGTGCGTGCTGTTTCAGCGTATATACTAGGACTAAATCTCTTTCTTTCAAGCCTTTATCTTTCACATGTGCATCAAAATATGCTTTCTGTCGCTTCTTTGCTGCGTATATTCCTGCTGCTGCTTTCAGCCTGGTTTCTCCTAATCATTAAAGTCCATTATTCTTGCTGATAATTCATGGCCGGTCCACTGATGTTCTTGTGCAACCTTAAGGGTCGGTATCAAGAAGTCCAAAGGAAGCACAACATTTTGACCAAAAACCATCTGAAAGGGAGTTGCATTGAGTACGGTCTTGTAGGCCACTCGATATGCCCAAACAGTGTGGTGTAACTATTTGTCCCAATCTGAACGTTTGTTGTTCACGAGTTTCGTCAGTACATTACAAAGGATCTTGTTAGTGCTTTCAGCCTGACCATTGGCTTCAGGATGATATGGTGCTGATTTCTTGTGAATCACCATAAAATCTTGTAACAAATATTCAATGACTTGGTTTAGAAAATGAGTTCCTCGATCGCTCACTAACTCTATAGGCAATCCATATCTTGTAAAGACATTTTCAAATAAGAATTTTGTAGTCGTGTGTGCATCATTCTTTTTCGTGGCTTTTGCCTCTACCCATTTGGTAAGATAATCTGTGGTGACAATAATGTATTCAGCATGTGTACCTTTTGCAGGGGGGTTAATGGGTCCTACAAAGTCTATACCCCATTTAGAAAATGCACGTCCGCCCATCATGGGTTTCAATGGCATTTCATCTCTGCGAGTAGGAAATTGAGTTCTTTGGCACACATCACATCTCTTTACATAGGTATGTGCATCCATGTGAAGAGTGGGCCACCATAATCCTGCAAAGAGGATGGCTTTGATTATCCTATCGGGTCCAAAATGACCTCCTGCAACACCTTGGTGTGCAGTCTCTAGTACGCTCAGATAATCGCTTTCATGAACACATTGTCCTAAGTATCCATCTCGTCCTCGTCTGTATAGATTCTCGCCAATAAGTGAATAGTCTTGAGCTTCCTGCTCTAGACTTCATTGTCGCGCTAAAGTCATTCCTTGAGGGAATGTTTTTGTCCTCAAGTACGTCACTAAAGGTTCACTCCATTCTGGTGTGAGAGACACGTGATATAATGTAGCATGCTCTACTGGTGGTCTTTCACAACAAACATGGCATTCTTTACACAATTTGTAGACATCTGCTTCCATTGAAGGCCAATATACTCCTAGTCTATGCAGAGTCTGCAAAGTACGATGTTTCGAGTGATGTTGCTTTAATGCACCTATGTGTGCTAATTGCAACCAATTTGCATGTTCTGGTTCATCTACGCAACAAGCAAGAATCTTTTGATTGTCTTGTTTATATATACTTCCTGCTATGATTTGATATCTTTGAGACTTTGTAATCTCTCCTTCTTTGATCCTTAACTTAGGATTCTTGGGTCCATATGTTAGAATAGGGACTACCAGCTTAGCCCGTTCTGGTGTTATCTCAAGGTTAAACAAGTATGCATCAGGTAATTCATCCACTATTCCTTGAGGAGCTTCTCCTGTGGTTAATCTTGAAAGGTGGTCAACTCTAAGATGTGTCTTTCCTTTCCTGACTACCACTTCAAAATCGTACTCCATGAGTAATAGAAACCAACGTATTAATCGTCCTGTGTTACATGGCTTGTTGACTAAGTACAATAGTGCTTGATGATCTGTAAAGAACTTGAACTTGTTGGCCAACAAGTAATGCCTGAATTTCTTTACTGCGTAGATCATCCCTAATCCTTCTCATTCCGTAGTGGTGTAATTTCTTTCTGCTGCGTTCAACTGTCTGCTTGCGTAAGCTATGGGGAGATCTATATTTCCTTCATTCGTGGGTTGTGCTAACACACATCCTATGGCGTAGTTGGATGCATCCACATGTACATGGAATGGCTTACTCCAATCCAGGGTTGTCAATATAGGTGCTGAGCACAAACGTCGTTTGAGTTCATTGAATGAATTCTCACACTCGTCCGTCCATTCAAAATGGGTCAAAAGAGAGTACAAAGGCTTGGCTATGATTGCATACATGTGTATGAATCGTCTATAATAACCGTAATGGCCCATAAATGCCTGTACTTCTTTTACGTTAGTTGGTCTAGGTAATTTTGCAATTACTTTCACCTTTTCTTTGTCTGTCGAAATTCCATTCTTTGACACAATGTGTCCTAGAATTTTACCTTGTCTGACCATGAAAATGCATTTGTCTCGGTTCAAACAAACCTGATCTTCTCGACATTTGTCAAATACTTATTTTAACTCTGGGATATGTGTTTGTCTTACATTTGAATGTGCACATAAGTCATCGACATAGACTTCCAAACTCTTTCGTAAGAATTCCTTAAAAACATGACACATGAGTTGCTCGAAAGTAGCGGGTGCATTTGTTAAGCCAAATGGCATCACACGAAATGCAAATATGCCCCATTCTGTGGCAAAAGCCTTCTTGTGTTGATCTTCTGGAGCAATGGCTACTTGATTATAGCCTGAGAATCCATCAAGGAAGCTGCAAACTTCCTTGCTCGCAACTCTTTCCAATAAATGTTCTGTGATAGGAAGAGGATAATTGTCTCTAATCGTGGCTGCATTAACTTTTTTAAGGTTAATACACAAACACAATTTTCCATTCTTCTTGGGCACAACCACAATGAGGGATACCCACTCGGTATGCTCAATCTCATAAATGAATCTTGCTTCTATCAAATGATCTATCTCTAATTTTCGTAGCGTAGTTATCATTATACGTGTACGGTTTCTGTTTCGTAGGTTTTGCATCTGGAGTCATAGGGATTCTATGAGAACATATATCTGGATCTACTCCCTTCAAATCTTTGTAACTCCAGGCGAACACATCTCTATATTCGCGCAATAAGGCAACTAATTCTTCTTCTTCTTCAGTCGTCAAATCATGCCCAATGTGTGTACATTTTTCTTCTTCTCCGGCTACTATTATTTTCTTGGTTTTCTCTCGATTATCATATACTTCTCCAATGTCAGCTTTTCTGTTAGGCATTCGTACCATGATTCGTCTATCTTCTATTTCATATTTCTTGAAGTTCTCAGGAACCTCAAACAAAGATTCTTCTTCTTCTGGCATGGTTTCTTTCTTCTTTCTTTTCTTGCCTTCACTCTTGCTAGTCACTTGAGTGGCTAATCTCACCTCATTCGTAATTTCTTCGTGTGTCTGAGGATGAGTTTCTACTTCGTAAAAATATTCTTCCTCTGATGCAAAGGGTGGGTCCATGATAATTGATTCTAAATCGAAATCACTCGCATCCTCAAATGCATCATTGCTAGGTTCACATTCTTCTAGAATTGAATCACACATGATTGGCTCTATCGTGAAAACTGAGATATCATTGTTCTTCATTGATGGCTACGTCCATGGTTGCTAGGATTTCTGCCCAACCATGAGGTTCGAATTCTTCATCTGGAAACACTATAGGTGCATACGCTGGGTCTTGAAGGGTTCGTGGATGTTGTTCTGCACCTAAGGTCCTGGCTTCTAACCGATCTTCCTCTTGTTTCGCTACTTTACACATCCATAAATGAGTGTCCTCATGCAGCCATGTGAGTGTACAGATTATGTTTCTACTGGTGTCTTATGGATGGTATTCCATTGTATTGGGGGTACATCTCGATGTGAATAGTCTTTAAGATTGACTTTAGTAGTCACTCCTAAATGTTGCAAGTACAAAGAATTAGTTCCCCAATCTTGTACAATTTGCAACTGACACATGAATGGTCGTCCCAATATCATCTCGTATGCATGATTCTTCGCAAAATCACAAATGGTAAAGGTATGCTCAAACTCCACACCACAAGTGGTGAGAGATATGCCTTCCAGTGAGCCTAATGGTTTTTCTATGTGTCCGTCAGCCATTTGTAGTTTCATCCTGGTAGGTCTTAATGCTGGCTTACCCCAACGTTTCCATAAAGCGGTGGTAGCGATGGCTACTCCGGCTCCTGAATCTAAGATGGCTTTCGTGGTGTAGCCCTGATGAGTTATTGAAAGATAAGTGTTACCTTCCTCTCCTTCACTTACATCTCCGATCTTTTCTATGGGTATCTCTGGTACCTTCTTATGTGATCCTATCTGAGAGGAAGTTGTAGCAAGCTCAGGGAATTGATTTGGTACATGCTTCCACAGTTCTGGTTTAACCTTCAATAATTCCTCAAGCGTGAGGTGACACTGAACTTTAGCGTTCTTGACCGCTTCCGTGTTTCTAGGGATTATTGATTCTTCATTCCTCACTACTATCGTGGGCGCTCTCATGCTAATAGACTTTTCTTCCCAAGGTCCTGTGAACTGAGGTAATTCTTGCAAAGAATTAGATTCAAATCTTGTGTGTTCACTCAGTTGTCCTTCCTCTACATCATCATAAATAGAGGGAATGTCTTGGGGAAATTGTTCCTGCAAGTCGTCTATTTATTGAATAGGAGGATGGGTTCCTTGTTCTTTTCTCCACTTCTCTTCTTGGATTTCTCTCAAAAATTCATGTGAATATCTATGTATAGAAGACAGGTTGTCTTCCTCTTCTGTATTGGGTACTTGAGACAGGGATGGTGCATTCTTTTTCGGTGTCTCTGAGGCAATAGGGTTCCTGTGCTGATCCTTTTTCTCTTTGCTTTCTATCAAGTATTCTAGCCTCTCCATTAGACCTTGAAAGTGTAGTTCAGGTTTTGCCATGTTATTCCAATTAAGATATCTAGAGGCTTCGAACAAAGCTTGTGCTAATTCTACCATCTTCATGCAAAGTTTAGTCCTCTCAATTTCTAGATCTGCTCGTGGGTAGTTCTTACTCATTTCAGGTACTTGAGGTCCTTCTTTTAATCTTGCTTGATACGCACGAAACATCATGTCTAGGTTTTCTGGTATGGGTTCCGCTAAAATTGATCCTGATTTCTGAGCTGGGTTCTCTTGATTTAATTCCTATGAAGTCAATTCTAAGATTTTGGCTCTAGATTCCTTCAAACTTCCTTCCAATTCCGTAATCCTTTTACTCCATTTTCTCTTAATTCTTTCTCTAGAATATTTCCAAGATTTAGTCTTTTTACTACTAGACTCTCCAACTTCACTAGTTCCGGCTATTTTCTCCTGATTAAGTTGTTGGTTCTGTAAGAGCGTCTGGGCTCTTGTTATAGCTTGTATTGGTACGTATGTAGGGTTGGATCCATCTGCGTTGTGTACAATACCTATCACATTGATCGGTATCACATTTGAAGCATTAACTGGGTTCTTAGGACAATCTTTGATGATGTGCTCTTTGCCACAATCGGCACAAAAGCCTTGTATGTTATAGTACTATGACTGTCCTGCTATTGGAGGATGTGGACAATCCTTTATGAAGTGATCTCCTTGGCACCTAAAGCATGGTCCTCTAGGGCCCTGTGGTCTCTGTTGTCTTACTTGGGGCCGTGGATTTGGGTTTGTGTACATCACATTAGCGTAGTCGGGCTCCCAACTAGGTTCCACTGGCGGACTATCATAATGATATGTCTCCACGTGTTCTGGTGACTCCGTGTAATATGCGGGTGGACTATCTACATGAGTAGAGTCAAAAATGTTTGAGTTTGGATCACTCTCTATGATCAAAGGTGAAGAAGGCACTAAGGCCCTACTTAGGTTCTCTTCTGCAGCAGCGTATTTGACTGAGATGACCTTCGCTGGTGGGGGTGGCTGCTGAGCTAAAACAGGTTGAGGTCTTTGTTGAGCCTGATATGGGTAGTTTTGTGGAGGCCTATAGTAATAAGGCTGAGCATTGTATTGGCCTTGATACCTACCTGGTTGTGAGTATACTTGCGGGTAGTTTTGTCTCACTGCTTTTTTGTTGTATGGGCAATCTTGAGCCGGATGATTTGTGTATCTTCTCTCAATTGTACAGTATTGGCCACTAGGGTTTGCTTGTGTTTGTGTTGCATTGGGGCACACATTTGCCAAATGATTTCCACCACAGGTGTAACAACGTACGTTAGTTGTTAACTTGGGCATCTGTTTACTAGAAACTCCTAGTTTCTGGGCCACTTTTTCTGCTAGGTCTTCTATTGAGCTAGACAATTTTGTGGATGCTAGAGATGAACAATCTGAGTCCTTATAGACCTTCGAGAGTTCCAACTCATCTCCTAAGTTGTCCTCAATGTCTATGCAAATTCTTACACACTGCTCTAGCGTTCTGGGTTCTTTCAAGTATACATAGGAGCGTAGTTTAGAGCTCAACAAGCCGTCTAGAAACAATGACACTTGTTTGGCTTGTGAGGGTAGCTCTTGCATTGGACATCTTTCAACATATTGTCTAAACCTACGTCCTTCGAGTTTAACTGTTTCCTGAGGGGTCTATTTGAAGCTATGATTCAACGAAGACGTGTCATGTCTGATCCCACTTTTAGAGAATTCAGTGATGAATGACTCTAAAAAGTGATGGATGTCTCTAAATTGCCTTTGTTGCAATGGTTGGAACCAAGTTAAAGCGGTATTCTTTAACGTTAGTCCAAAAGCATTGTATTGCGTGAACATGTCTTCGACTTGCTCTGCTCTCAGTACTTACTTAAATTCTGCGATGTGATCGTAGGGATCTCCTGTCCCACCAAAATAATTTTTCATGGATTTTACTAACTGAGTGGGTCTTAGTATTCTTGTGTGTTCACGTGGTCTTGGTAGAGGAAAATCATCTCTACCACCTGGCATTCTTTGTCTTTCCACTCTATTGGTGTCTATGGTGGTTCTATCTCTCCCTATGGGATGATTGAAGCTTACTTCTGGTCTTTCTTTGTTTTTCTCTCTTTGATTAGCATCGGCTGATGATGTTCCTGCCCCTTGTTGGTTCGCATTTACGTTTGTTCTAGATGGAGGGAAGACCAAATCACCTCTCCATGTGTATGTGTTTTAAGCGTGGTCAGGCACCACAAAGACTCTTTCTGAAGTCTCATCCAAGTATACAACCTTTCCAGGTGTATCCGGGTCTTTAAATTCGTAGATTATAATGGAGCCTACCTCACTAGGTTGTTCTGTTCTGTATCTCCAAAATGCTTCGTCTGTTTCTTTATTTACAAACAACTCTATGCTTCTGTTATCTTGAGGGGTCCAATCTGGAACTAGTACTCGTGTCAGTACAGATTTCCCTCTAGGTGTTCTAGGTTCTTCTAATGGTTCTTTTCCTTGGGATCTCGCTTCCGTCTCTAACTGAATCACGCCAAACTCATTCGTATTGTTTGGTTGCGTACTTAAGATGTACATCGTTCCTTCCTTATCTATGTACGCGTCTCTCTCGAATTTCACCACTGGATGTTCCAATCCAATGGGTTGATCGGGGTTGTGCATTTGCACTACTTGTCTTCGCAAACCGTCCTCATAGATGCAGGCACCTAAGCGGTTGGTTCGGAGAAATTCTAACTGAGTTCTATAGGGTCCTTCAGGTCTTTCTAAGTATGCTACATTTGACCCTCCTTCTGGTCTTTCTATGCTAAATGCCATTTCCGATTCGCTAGTATCTGAGCTCTCGTAGGGATAACTAGTGTTCAATTGTTGAGCCCACGATCGTGCAGTAGTTCCTACACTGGCTTCTGATGATCTAAGGCTTCGTCGGTCAGACTTACCTATATGTTTGCCCGATCTAAGGTTCATTAATTTTCTTCCTTGCACGCTCAGTACACTCTCAAATCGTCAATGATTCTTTGATCGTTCTTGATTCTTTTTAAGTTTCTTTAGATTCTTGTCTTGATGTATGCGTCAGGAATTTGACTTTCCGTGGTACTTTGAGTTCTCGTTCCGTCAGACTTAGGTTCTTTCCCTTAGGTTTTTCGTATTGCACACCTTTATCTTTAGTCTTAGACTTGAGAGAATGTTAAATATCTTGAACTTGAGGCGTTCCTATCGTTGTTAATCCACAAAGCTACCGTTTAGCCTAAGCTAAGAATTGACTGAGGGGGTTGAGTAATCTTCCAACCTCGAGTCAGCTTTTCTGGTTGCTCTCATTGCCCAAGAAGCCGTGCTTCCTAAGCTTTATGCCCTTCACTGCCTTGCCTT
The DNA here is from genome assembly GCA_020310875.1 of Ceratopteris richardii. Lineage (NCBI taxonomy): Eukaryota > Viridiplantae > Streptophyta > Polypodiopsida > Polypodiales > Pteridaceae > Ceratopteris > Ceratopteris richardii. The sequence goes on from CM035416.1 coordinate 31,585,886, forward strand.
GATTGCCCTTGCTTGACCTTGCTAGACCAGTCAAAATTCAATGTTTAGACCAATTCACAATGGATGATCAAGCACTTGAGTATATACACTTTTTTAAGATCCTTTCCCTTTTTCCCAAAATTTCAATGATTGCCCCCTGGCTTTCTAGTCCCACACTAGGACAACCTCAAATTAACTTATCTAAAAATCAACGTATTCTTTATGAAAAAAACAGTTGAGGTCACGTAGTACTTGTAGAGAGCTTTCTAAGGAGCTATAAAGCTCGAAAAACGGACTTTGGGTGAAAAATATATGACCGTTCAGGCCCTGGGGGGTGAAAACTCACAAACAGGTTTTTCTTCAAATATGAGCAAAGGGGTCTCCTATGCGTGCAATGATCCAAAAATTTTCAAAAAATAGCCTCAAAATTGGTCAAAAAAATCAAACCCTAAAATTTGTGTTTGGGGTGGACAATCGCGATGGTCTGAGATGATCGCGATGGTTTGGGACCGTCGCGATGGTCCAGGCAAACCGTCGCGATGGCGTGAGTGTGAACCGTCGTGATGATCTGAAGTGCACGATCACGATGGTCTGATTGAGTGAACAATCGTGATGGCGTCAGTCAACGGTCAACGTGAACAATCGCAATGGTCCAAAGTGAACCGTCGCGATGGTCACAGATGCGATGGCGTGAGCCAATCAGGATGGTCCAAATTTTGAGCTGTCGTGATGGTGTAAGAGTCTCGTCGCGATGGCGTGGCTAGTGAGCAATCGCGATGGTCTAATTTGACACGTGGCACTATCGAGGCGATGGCATGGGGTCGCCGGGATCGTCCCGATGGTCCAAGTGAACCGTCACGATGGCTCAAGTGAGCCGTCGCAATGGTGTGAGACCGTCGTGATGGTCCGGCCGAGCCGTCACGATGGCGTGAGCCAATCACGATGGTGTGATACAATCGCGATGGTCTGAGCCAATCGCGATGGTCCACGAAAGTGTGAATTTTTGAAATGCGTCTGTGGATTCGTGCATACGCTTGTGTCGCCTACCTCGTGGTGTGGTCGCTTACCAAAATTACCGAACTTGGCAGACCATCGCGATGGTCTGACACACTCGGCAGATCTCTGACAGAAACTAAAATTTTACCTTTTCCAAGCTTTCCTGATGCACTGGAGCTCTGTACCTGCAAGAAAACTCAAAAACACACAAGTACACACAAGCACAAAAGCTCTCTCTCTCTCTTGCACATGCACAAATGAGGGGAAATGAGGAGAATGGGTGGATATGGTGAATTTTCTGATTTTTTGGATAAAAGAGGGATTCTGTATGCAGTCATGGAACATCCTGAAAAACATCAATGAGCAAAAAGAAGAAGGTAATGCCCAAAGCCTCAATGAAGAGGGGCAAGAGGAGCAGGTATCAACTCCGAGAGGGAGATCCATTGTAAGGAAAGTTTGGAGAGGAGACCTAATTCCCTAGGACGACTCCTTAATGGATGTCTACATGGTAAATGAAATGGAGCATTTATTGAAAACCAACTCTTCTTTGTGGTAAGAAGTGACAAATACAGCCACCATTTATGAGTTACAAGATCCAGAAAACCCTTCTCACATTACTTACTTAGACAAAAATTAGAGAAGGTATTGGCCCATGATGGAATTGGAGAGGGCTAGGCTAAGATATCATAACATTTCTGTGTTCCCACCTAGGGATCAAGCCACAACTTCGCAAAATCCCTAAGGAACTCATCAGGATACCTCTTATCGGCATTTAGGACAGACACACAATAGAACATTCCAGTTAGACCTCACGTGCAGTTTGCTACACCTGGTAATAATCCTAACTATCGACCTCCTACAAATGTAGAACCAAGAAACAGGATCCCTGTTCATGAGAGACCACCTGTAGGAAGAGAAGCATTCATACCAATAGGACGACGAGTTTTCCCTGTAATGCCAAGACCACCTGCACCTGGAAGAAGATTGAGACCCATTCAAGTCATTACGGTGAAAAACGGCTCAAAAAGGGCCATGTAAGGATTTCAATTAGTTGTGCTTACTCTGGATTAAAGTTGTCAAATCCTTTAAGAAATTCCGCGTAAGTTCATTTAAAACGTATCTTATGCAAATTTTGAAGAGAGAGAAACTTGTATGATAATCATGAAAAGTTTGTGTGATATCTTATGCCTCGAAGTTTGTGCTCATCGGGCGCTGATCAAAATTCAAATTTTCCTCTTGTTCACGGACCTATATAGTGTGTGTTGATGACGTTTTGCACTTTTTTACTCTACTTTTGATAGCTGGCCTCTTTCTCTCTTTCACGTCATTTTAGACACTTGCCAGTCACTTTTCATAGCAGATCATGGAGAACATTAACCCAAATACTCTCTCTGAGCTTTCAAACAATCGAAATCATTGTGAAAAGTTCCATATCAACATTGGAGTTATTCAGGAGTATTCGAGGACAAGAAAAGTATTCCGAAGGGCTCTTCATCCTCTTGAAGTGGATGGATTGCAAAAGGAAGGCAAGAAACATATCGACATATGGACAGATGGATCTATTTATCCAATTGATCCACAAACTGGAAGGTATCCCCCTTTTCATAATCTTCATGATCTGATTAGATTTGTAGGAGATGGTGAGGATGGTTTATGAGGCTATTGTTCAAGGCTCTGGGATATTTCAAGGAATTATGTACAATACATAAACTATCTACAAAACACACTACATCAGAAGGATTTACATATAAGGGAGCTAGAAAGCAAATTATCCACTTTTTCTTCTTAGTTTGAGTCTTTTAAAAAATGAAAGAAACTCCTATAAGTTTGAGAATGCGGTCAAAACGAATAAAACCTTGTTTAGATTTGACTGAAAAATATGGCCAGAAAAAGAAAAGAATGAAAATTGTTAGATATCATGTGACAAATGTGCTAGGTTTCAATATGTCGAGCAGTTTTGAGCGTGTACATTTCTGTAATGAAATTTTGAGTCAAAATGATGTTTTAAGACTATTGAAACTGAATGAAAATACATGCTTGAAACGCTTTGTTTTCCAAAAACTCATGACAATAATGAATCTGTTACTAGAACCATCTCAAATTCAGAAGATTTGTGATAGCGACGAAGTGAGTAGGAAAGGTTATAGAGCAATTTCAAAAGTTTGGTGTGAATTTTTAAAATTTAACAAAGTTAGAAGTTTTGGATTGCTTAGACCCCATCATGTAGGAAAGTTTTGGCTCTGCTTGAATAAAAAGATCACATCAGTATTTGGTGAATATAAACATATTCACGGTAACATGCCTTACGAAGTAGGAAAACAAAAGTTACATTTCACTTACATATTATAAAACTTCAAACATACATGGTTCAGCTCTATAATATAAAAGAACATGAATGTTCTGGTCTATTGAAATGTGTAATCAAACTTGATGAAGCTGAGCTTAAAAAACACCAAAAAATGGAGAGAATAAGTATTGCACTGATGAACAAAGCTTTGGACTATAGCCTTGGGAAATTGGATACTCTATCTCTCAAAGTACAATAAAAAATGGAGTTATGGTGGGTTGGTTGTGCTCAAGTTCCATCTGAGAGCCATAAAACACTTAAGCCTTCTTTAACCTGCACACCTGGTTTTCATGCCCTTTTTGCACAAAGCCACGGGGCTGAAAAACATACACTTCTTCATGCAAGTCACCATTCAGAAATGTAGTTTTAATATCCAACTGATGTACATTCCAACCATGATGGGTTGCAAGTGCACAAATGCTCTGAACAGTAGTCATACGGCATGTAGGTGCAAAGGTCTCATCAAAATCAATGCCTCTTTCCTGCGCATAACCCTTTGCTGTGCTCGAAAAATGGACTTTGGGTGAAAAATATATGACCGTTCAGGCCCTGGGGGGTGAAAACTCACAAACAGGTTTTTCTTCAAATATGAGCAAAGGGGTCTCCTATGCGTGCAATGATCCAAAAATTTTCAAAAAATAGCCTCAAAATTGGTAAAAAAAATCAAACCCTAAAATTTGCGTTTGGGGTGGACAGTCGCGATGGTCTGAGATGATCGCGATGGTCTGGGACCGTCGCGATGGTATGGGACCGTCGCGATGGTCCAGGCAAACCGTCGCGATGGTCCAGGCAAACCGTTGCGATGGCGTGAGTGTGAACCGTCGTGATGGTCTGAAGTGCACGATCGCGATGGTCTGATTGAGTGAACAATCGTGATGGCGTCAGTCAGTCCCAAGTGAACCGTCGCGATGGTCACAGATGCGATGGCGTGAGCCAATCGTGATGGTCCAAATTTTGAGCTGTCGCGATGCTGTAAGGGTCTCGTCGAGATGGCGTGGCTAGTGAGCAATCGCGATGGTCTAATTTGACACGTGGCACTATCGAGGCGATGGCATGGGCCAATCACGATAGCGTGGGGTCGACGGGATCGTCGCGATGGTCCAAGTGAACCGTCGCGATGGCTCAAGTGAGTCATCGCGATGGTGTGAGACCGTCGCGATGGTCCGGCCGAGCCGTCGCGATGGCGTGAGCCAATCGCGATGGTATGACACAATCGCGATGGTCTGAGCCAATCACGATGGTCCACCAAAGTGTGAATTTTTGAAATGCATCTGTGGATTCGTGCATACGCTTGTGTCGCCTACCTCGTGGTGTGGTCGCTTACCAAAATTACCGAACTTGGTAGACCATCGCGATGGTCTGACACACTCGGCAGATCTCTGACAGAAAGTGAAATTTTACCTTTTCCAAGCTTTCCTGATGCACTGGAGCTCTGTACCTGCAAGAAAACTCAAAAACACACAAGTACACACAAGCACAAAAGCTCTCTCTCTCTCTTGCACATGCACAAATGAGGGGAAATGAGGAGAATGGGTGGATATGGTGAATTTTCTGATTATTTTGGAGATGAAGATGATGCTGCGGTGATGAAGATGGAGTGTGGGGGAGGTGAAAAACACTAAAAACTAACTAAAAACAACAACAAAAACTGAAATTTTTTACCTTCCAACGCCACTTCTTGCTATACTCTTACCATCACACATTCGTCCTAGACTCGATCCCTGGCAACGGCGCCAAATTTGGTGTTGCTCTAGCACAATGGTGAGAACCACGTTAAGAAGTTCCACCTCCTTAATGTCAATCCGCAGAAGAGATAGAAGTGATATGAAGATCGTGAATGTGAGATGAAGTGAGAGTGAAGGTGAGAAGCATAGAGATGCACACACACATACACACACACTACGAAGTCAAGCAAGACACAATGGAAGGTGAGAAATCAACTCTATTGCTCAAGAACACTCTTACAACTCAAAGTAGCTCTAAGCTCTTCTCTACTCAACAAGCTAACCTCAAAAATGAGCTCTCTAGCTCTTTTTATAGTTTCTAGATTAGTTTTGACCAGTTTCACATCTAGTGACCGGCATGGTTAAAAAATAGGTCCTAAGTGCTATTTGAAAGGGCAAACGGTGTCTAAAAAATAACCAAAATTGATACGCTCATTCTACCTAAGCTCCTCAAGCTCGAGGACTCCTCGGCTTGCACAAAATGGAGCTATGGATTACAAAAAAGGTTTTTCTTTGTTACATATGTTACAATAGTGATGAAAATCACTGTTGGAGGTTTTGAAGAATATTTATAAAACATAAATCTTTGAAGAAATTGATTCGATTGGCTCCTTGCTCTATCTTTACATGCTTCCGCGTCTTCTATGCCTCTAGCTACTGCTACTTCCAACAGATGCGCTTAACTACCTGAGAATGCTTGACACCTAGGCAATGCATAAACCTGCTCATCTGTGAGACAACAAGCTGAATATTTGGCTAAGTAATGCTTAAGTAAATTAAGCATCATGAAGAATCAACTGTAAACCTAGGTTTATAATTTCCAAGGCCAAAACATTGCAATAATGTGTCAATATATTCTGCTTGACGCAAAGTTATTCCGCCATCAACTTGCATGCCCCAAATCTGACATCTCAAATGAGGCATGCAAATCAGGCTTAAAATCAGCAATATGCTTTTCATGAGGACTAGTCAGCAGCATGTCATGAACATAGACAACAATGATTAGAAGCACATCATTTGCATGCTTAACATATAAAGTTATCTCAATTGGAATATTCTCAAAACCATGTGCAATCAGGTATACATGTATTTTTCATACCAAGCATGTGGTTCTTGCTTCAAACCATATAATGCCTTTTTCAACCTGCACACTTGGTTTTCATGCTCTTTTTGCACAAAGCCACAGGGCCGAAAAACATACAATTCTTCATGCAAGTCACCATTCAGAAATGCAATTTTAATGTCCAACTGATGTACATTCCAACCATGATGAGTTGTGAATGCATAGATGTTATGAACGGTAGTCATTCAGCATGTAGGAGCAAAGGTCTCATCAGAATCAATGCCTCTATCCTGAGCATAACACTTTCAACAAGCCTAGCTTTATACCTATCAATTGTTCCATCTGGCTTACACTTCAACTTGTATAGCCACTTAGTGCCAATGGTCTTCTTGCCAGGAGGCAAGCCACATAAAGACCAGGTCCCATTTTTCATGATAACATCATATTCTGATTGCATTGCAGCCATCCATTTTTTTGAATTTTGTGCTCCATCAAATGAAACCTTCTCATTCTCATCACAAAGACTCGAGCCAGTCATAGCATAGCAATCTAATGCAAAAGAAGCACAATGAGAGCTTGAATGAGTATGATATGACAAAGGTGCATCTAATTTGCTATCACACAAAATCTGCACAAACCATTTTGGCATAGTTTTTGCCTACTCAATATCCGCTCTCTCATCAACAAGTGCATCATGTAAATCTACATTAGAAATGGAATGATCTGCATTATCACATGAAACTTGTAAAGGCTAAAAATTTGCTTCATTAGGACCAGCACTAGACTGTCCACCTATAAAAAGAGGCAGCAAAGTGTCATACATGTCCTTGGAGCTAATTGATGTCTACTTAGTACATGAAAGTAATGGTTGAATAACATCTACCACAAAAACAACATCAACGCTAACCAAAATGCATTTATTCTATGGATCATACAGATGATAGCCTTTGCTTTTAGAAGTGTACCCAATAAAAATACATTTCACTGCTTTATCATCCAATTTCATGTGTTGTTGTTCAAGCACTAATGCATATGCTAGACAAACAAAAACACACAGGTGAGCAACAGATGGCTTACGACCATGCCAAGCCTCATATGGAGTGATGGATTTCAATGCTTTAGTGGGACACGTGTTATGTTGCACACACATAATAGCCTCAAGCTAGAAACTATGTGTTAAAGTGTGACTCTTGCCCATACACCTCGCCATCTCCATGAGGGACCTATTCTTCCTTTTTGCAACTCCATTCTATTGAGGTGTATACGGCACTATACACTAATGTTTTATCCCACGTTCAGCCAGAAATGCATTAAAATCAGAAGACATATATTCCCCCCCTCGATCAGAATGGAGGGTGCCCATTTTACATGTTGATAGATTTTCAACCAAAACAAAAAAACTATTTGAAGCACATAAATACTTCAGACTTTGCTTTCGATGGATATACACATGCATGTCTGGAAAAATCATCTACGAAAGTCATGAAGTAGAGATAGTTCCCAGAAGAAGGTGTGGGCATAGGATCAGAGACATCATTGTGAACAACCTACAATTTCTAAGTGGCTCGAATTAAACCATCTTTTGGGAAGGAGGAATGCTACATTTTGCCCAAAATACAGCCTTCACATACATGTTTACCAGGTGCCTCAAGTTTGGGCAAAGAGCACACCATTTTAGATTTCTACAGGTGTAGCAAACTAGCAAAATTCAGATGACCAAAGCGTGCATGCCAAAGCTTTGCATCTGACATAGCCTGAGAATCTTGAACTACACATGCTGAATCATTCATAGATTTTTCATAATCTATGAGCTTATACAGCCCATGACATAAAATGCTAGAAGCAATAATGATGTTGCCATTTGACACATCATGAACTGTACATCTATCATCAACAAATTTCACGACCAAGCCAATCTTGGCTAATGCAGAAACTAATAACATATTTTTCTTGATCCCTTGCACAACTAAAGCATCTAACAATACAAAAGAACTACCATTAGTAGTAGACAAAATGATCTTACCAAATCCCATAACAAGATAAGAGGAGTTGTTGGTGCATGTGATAGTATTCCCTATAGGGGCAAGCTCAAGCAAAGTGAAGAAATTGCACTGTGAAGTAATATGTTTGGTTGCCCCACTATCAAAGTACCAAACATTAGAGTCTACTATAGACATACATTGTTCATGTGAAGATGGATCATGACTGCAAACAGTAGTAAATGCCCATTCCTCATTCTGCACAGGATTAGTAGACTCTGTTTTGGGTGTAGAGGCCTCTGCAACAACCATTCCGGTCTCTTTCTTCTTTGCCTCTTTTGCAGACAGCTTTGGACAACTCTTTATGACATGATAATTTCTTTTACAATATTTTCAAAACAATTTCTACTTTTTTGTTTTCTTCTCATCTCTGTCATCCTTCTTTGATTGTGCAAAATTAGTAGATTTTTGCTTATTAGTAGAACAACTCCATTTACCTTTGCCCTTCTGACTAGCTAGGAAAGCTTGATCTACAAGATGCATAATGGACCTGTTCTTCGTGCAATAGAATAGAGACTTGAATCCTCAAATGTTAAGGCATTTGGATTGCCTTTCATCATCAATCAAAGAGTAGAAGTGAAACTCTGATATGAATTTGTAAGACTATTCATAACAGTCCATACAAGTGAACTGTCAAGCAAGACTTCATCAGCAGTAATCACCTACTCCAAATCTTTGATCTTTGTCAAAAAATTGTCCATTGAATCTCCTTCATTCATGTGTTCACTTTCCAACTTTTTTTGGGGATAAGCAACACAAGCCTCATTGCTTGCCTGGTATAAAGTGGTAAGTGTATCCCAAGCATCCTTTGCTACTCGACAAGAGTGAATGTGAGGAATAATGGCACATTTGATAGACAAGGTTATGAATGCATGTGTCTGAGCCTCTCTGCCATCCCAAAGAATTTTCTCTATAGTAGGTATAGTAGGAACTGTAGCAAGAACAGGAACATGAAGAATATTGCCATCTGCATCACCTTCAACAATTGTATTTGCAAGTGTAATAGGACATGTTTCATCACTTTGCACAATATTCCATAGTCCTTTTGCAACCAATACATGACACATCATATAAACCCATAATGGGTAATTGGTAGCATCCAACTTATCCTCATAGCCAACATACAAAATACATCATTGCTTTCAACCATGGCCACTTACTAAAATACCCTGATGTAGAAAAATAATTGTATCTCAAAAAGTTGAATAGAACCACCCTGTTGTGTTCTACTAAACCTGTAGTAGACTTTGAGATGCTTATATTCGTGAGACGAAACTTATATATGTCTTTGGCACAAAAAGATGAGATTGCCTACACAGACACTACAATAGTGCATTCGGAGGCTGAAATGAACTCCTAATCGCCTTGAGTATGATCAGAAAATTTCATGCGATTCTTAGATTGTGACCAGACAGGTGTCGATGATGGCCTAGATGAAATTGTGACCTCCTCTGATACCAATTGTTGGAGTTTGAGATATGTGGAAGCACGCAAACAACACAAGGAAGAAGAAGAAACTTGGAGCACAACACACAATACTGAATGTAATACCAAGAGAATGTACAAGGATAAGTTACCCATTAGGGTGATAGGCATATATACAAGCCAAGGGAAAAAAAACCCTTTTAAAGAGGGAAAAAAGTGTGCCGGTTATCCTCGTGTGTTGACACACATCACTATCTGAATATATCAACATGATCTTCTTGTAATAGAATAGAGATTAACTCCTCAAATGTTAAGGCATTTGAATTTCCTTTCATCATCAATCAAAGAGTAGAAGCAAAACTTTGATATGAACCTAGAAGACCATTCAGAATAGTCTGCACAAGTTAACTTTCGGACAAGACTTCATCAGCAAAAATCAATTGTGTAAAGAGTACATGTGCGGAAGAAAAATGAAAAGAAGAGTGTACTCACAAAAGAAAGAGTGTGTGAGACTCAAAATGAGTAGACCATGAAATGGGTAAACTCATGTGGATTAGAAATGAGCTTGCCAAGCGAATGGAGTACGCTCCTCAAGCTTATAACCAAGTACAAATGGGGGGAGAGGCCCTCCTTATATATATTTGGAAGGGGCTCTCCAAAGTACATCTCATGTGGGATAATTCCCCTGAAAGGTGAATGAATACAATGGTAGAAGCAAATGGCAAGGTTCCCAAATACAAAGGAAATACAATATAAAATGGAAATAAACTAGAAATGGAGTGTCTCCTACATAAAAAATGGAGATGCACTCATGCGAATACAAAGTGTAGATGATGTAGGAGCAATCATGTCGTCAACACCCCCTCCACAGCTCCATTTTGGAATGGTTTAATGCTGCAGAGGTCCACCAAGAGCTGGAGCAAAATTGGAGGTAGAGCCTTCATGAACATGTCCACCAGGTTCTCTTGAGAGGTACACTGCTCCAGAGTAATCTCCTAAGACATGAACTTCTCGCAGATGAAATGGTACTGGATCTTTATGTGCTTTGTTCGAGCGTGGAATACTGGATTTTTGGCGATGGGCAAGGCTGATTGTCTATCCATGCGGATGCATGTCGGAGTAACCTACAAAACACCAATGTCAGATAATAAATATCAAAGCCATATTGCCTCACATGTTGTGAAGCTGGATGCTCGGTACTCGACCTCAATGGATGATAGAGCAAATGTACACTGCTTCTTACTTTCCTAAGAGATAGGTCCTGAGCCAAGCAAGAATATGTACCCAGAAGTAGATCGTCGAGAATCAAGATCACCAGCCCAATCTGAATCTAAATAACCTGCGAGTTTGATGCCCCTCTATACCAAAGACCATGATGTCGGGTAAGGGCAAGGTATTGAAGTAGTCTTTGAGCAACATCCCAATGGGTCTGATGAGGCTGATGTGCAAACTGACTTAGTATACCGACTACATATGCAATATCTAGTCTAGTGTTGGCTAGGTAAAGTAGAGAGCCAACAAGCTATCTATAGGTATGCACACCCACAAGTGATGATGAATCCTTCAGTGTGAGCTTGATGTTTGGATCAAGTGGTGTAGATACTGAGCGACACTGGTCCATGTTATATTTGGAAAGAAGATCAAAGCATTACTTGGCCATTAGACCAAGTCGGCATAAAAAATACTTTTCTCAATGGAGGACTACAAGAAGAGGTATACATGAGTCAACCGGTTGGATTTGAAAATGAAAACCATCCAAATTTTGTTTGTAGGTTGAAGAAGAAACTTTATGGCTTGAAGCAAGCACCATGAGCATGGAATCAAAGATTGGTGAGTCTCTAACTAAGTGTGGATACAAACCAAGTAGTGCAGATCCTTCATTGTACATGAAGAAGGAAGAGAATAGAGAGGATATGTACATGAAGAGAATAGAGAGGTATATATATGTATATATGTCGATGATCTCATCATAACTAGGAATGATGTTACAAGAATTAAAGATATCAAAAGAAAGCTTGGTAAGGAGTTTAAAATTTCAAATCTTGGAGAGTTGAAATATTTTTAGGAATTGAAGTTGTTTATGGGAAAGGTGGCATCTTCTTGATGCAAAGGAAGTACTTGTTGGATGTTCTTTTCAGATTTGGAATGAGTGAATGTAAACTACTCACTCAACCCATGGACACAAATACAAAGATTTTCTGAAATGATGGAGAACTTTAGGAAGATGTAATGACATACAGAAGCATCACAAGATCATTAATCTATGAAAACATTACAAGACTTGATCCATCTTATGTTGTTGCTGTGTTTTCTCAATTTATGCAAGCTTTGACAAACGAACATTTAAATTCAGCCAAGAGAGTGTTGAGATACTATTGCAGAGCAAAGAAGAGTAAAGCTGCAGAGAAGAAGAAGGGCCCCAAAATTTTCCGATTTGGACACTTTATTTTTGTATTATAGTCATTTTTGTAATATATTTTCCGATGTAAACGCACTAGAGGAGTCCTCTAGATGCATACCCATAGAGATTTGTATCTTTACCTTTGTAAATTGTCAGGAAATTAGTCTTTTAGTCAATAAAGTGCCGGTCTCTTGTGTGAAAGGACCATTTTTTAGGGCACATATATATAAGTCATTTTGTAACTCTTTGTAAAGACTTTTGGCCATTGTGAGAATCAAGAGCACAACATTTCAAATTTGTGTCTTCTCCTCTTTGCATCTTCTTCCTTGTGAGCTTGCATGCATGTGTGATGCTTGAAACGAGTGATTAGAAATGTTGTCTATCCATGGAAGTGCTTGATTGTTGTTGGTAATGTGTGTGTTGAATGTAGGAAGTACTGAAGTGTAGCAAGATCATTCCCATGGCTCAGTATTTTTCTCATAACTTGAAGCAAGAGCATCAAAATTGAAAGAAAGTACCATCATTGGATGCGTCTTCTCGAGAGCTGCGAAACGAAGCTATCCGCTATATTTGGAGTTCGGAGCTATCAGAAAAGCTCGATTTACTATTGACAGCTGCTCCAAGTGTCGCGACACCATAGCTAACCTTGAAAGCTTGAATGTGATGGATTTATACTTGCATATACTTTGTTATACCTCATTTGCATTGACCATCATTTGAATGCATGTCTTCATACACTCGGCTAGGTTTTGATACTCCTTGGATTGATAATTAAAGCGTGAATCCCCACTATATGCACTTGAGGGGGATTGAGGTATAGTCTCTTCCTCCACAAGTCCCTGAGTCGATACACAAGTACACACATTTTTGGCACCGTTGTCAGGGAGTGTTGAATCAAACCGAGGCATTGGTGTGATGGTGAAAAGCTCTTAGCATTGAAGTGAGTAGAGGAGTTGTGAATTTCTCTTCTTTGGTAAGTCACAGCACTTACTACTTCTCACTTTTGGGAGTGTGTGTAGTGAGTTGATAGTTTAGGGAAGTGACTAGAGAGAGAAGTTAGAGTAGGTAGGAGGAAGTAAGTGAGTAGGCTAGGAAGATAGGGTTAATTTTCAAGTTTGTTCTTTCAACCTTTTTAGTTAGGTACTTCTCATAAGTATAAAAACCAAAAAACAAGTCTTTTTCAAATCACTTGTCTTCTAGCAAGTATCATGAGAGCCCGGACGGCAGGTGTTGCAAGAGAGAAAACGAGGTGTGTGGAGCTAAAGGTAGTGCGAGCAGTTGTGGGAAAAGGCTTGAGGGCACTTGAGAGGTGAGCACATCTAGTCCTTGCTAAAAAAAATTTCAAGTTCAATCAAGGGAAAGAAGGAAACGACGTGTGACAGATGTCATGAGGGGATTATCCAGGGAGTGAGGAAGAGTTTCTTTGATTCAGGCACTTTGGAAAGGGGACACAAGCAATAAGATCACCCACATTATTTTGGTTTTCAAAAATATATGTTGGTGTTTGATAAACTTTCATGTATTGTGATCTCCCAAGGTCGAGTGTCCCGACATTTGGTGTTGTGACCTCCCTAGGTTGAGTGTCGCGATACTTACACTCATCGAGTGTCACGAAATTTCACAAGTGTCGGGTATCATAGACATCTAGTAACGTGATACTTGGTAGGTGTCAAGTATCGTTGACATAGTCTCGTGATACTTGATGTGTATCGAATGTCGCTAACCCGAATGTTGCGACATCTTAAAGTGTCAAGTGTCGAGGATCGTTGAGACTGAGGTTTCGCGACATTTGACATGTATAGAGTTTCGTTTTCCAAGTATCGTGACATCTCTAAGGTGTCCAATATCGTGATTGAAGTATCGAGACACTTCCTAGGTGTCGTGTGTCATCTACTAAAGTATCGCGACATCTCACAAGTATCGTGTGTCGTGAGTCACCCAGTATCGGGTATCATGGACTTCAAGTATCACGACATCTCTAGAGTGTTGAGTATCATGTTTGAGACCAATGTCGTGTGTCGTGTGTCGAGTGTGGCAAACCCAACTATCGTGACACTGAGCAGGTGACGAGTATTGAGATTGATCAAGTGTCGAGTGTCGTTTACTCCAAGTATCACGATACTTCCAGAGATATCGTGTGTGAGTGTCGTAGAGACCCAAGTCACAATACTTATCCAGTGTCAACTATCGTGTACTGAGCAAATGTCAGGTGTCATGCAAAGAGACCTTTGGTGATACCTCAGTAGGAAATTCCAAATTAAGAAAAAAATTCATACAACTCTGAGATTTTACAGAGAGCATTGGGAGCTGGGTGTTGTCTAAACTCAATTAGAGCTCTTAAGTGAATGAACTTAAGATCAGGAAGAACCCTAGGAAGCCGAAGAAGTGTAATCTCATATGTGGGAAGTGTAGCCAAGCCGAGTGCTCATTCCCATTACTCCGAAACCTCGAGTGAGTCTGAAGAGGAAATCATTATGGCCTCTGAAGATATGCAGAGTTCTGTACCAATAGTTGGCATAATGTCTATCATTGAGGGAGAGTATCAAACATCTTTAGAATATGTGAGCACCAATCAACATGACTTACCCATCTACCTAGATGGACTAAACAGATCAGTGGCTAAGCTAAAGAAAGCCACAGATGCTCACATAGTGCCTAGGCTAGCTGTTAAGTATGTGGGAGGATTCTATATGGATAAAAGAGGGATTCTGTATGCAGTCACGGAACATCCTGAAAAACATCAATGAGCAAAAAGAAGAAGGTAATGCCCAAAGCCTCAATGAAGAGGGGCAAGAGGAGCAGGTATCAACTCCGAGAGGGAGATCCATTGTAAGGAAAGTTTGGAGAGGAGACCTAATTCCCTAGGACGACTCCTTAATGGATGTCTACATGGTAAATGGAATGGAGCATTTACTGAAAACCAACTCTTCTTTGTGGTAAGAAGTGACAAATCCAGCCACCATTTATGAGTTACAAGATCCAGAAAACCCTTCTCACATTACTTACTTAGACAAAAATTAGATAAGGTATTGGCCCATGATGGAATTGGAGAGGGCTAGGCTAAGATATCAAAACATTTCTGTGTTCCCACCTAGGGATCAAGCCACAACTTTGCAAAATCCCTAAGGAACTCATCAGGATACCTCTTATCAGCATTTAGGAAAGACACAACAATAGAACATTCCATTTAGACCTCACGTGCAGTTTGCTACACCTGGTAATAATCTAACTATCGACCTCCTACAAATGTAGAACCAAGAAACAGGATCCCTGTTCATGAGAGACCATCTGTAGGAAGAGAAGCATTCATACCAATAGGACGACAAGTTTTCCCTGTAATGCCAAGACCACCTGCACCTGGAAGAAGATTGAGACCCATTCAAGTCATTACGGTGAAAAACGGCCCAAAAAGGGACATGTAAGGATTTCAATTAGTTGTGCTTAATCTGGATTAAAGTTGTCAAATCCTTTAAGAAATTCCATGTAAGTTCATTTAAAACGTATCTTATGCAAATTTTGACGAGAGAGAAACTTGTATGTTAATCATGAAAAGTTTGTGTGATATCTTATGCCTCGAAGTTTGTGCTCATCGGGCGCTGATCAAAATTCAAATTTTCCTCTTGTTCACGGACCTATATAATGTGTGTTGATGATGTTTTGCACTTTTTTACTCTACTTTTCATAGCTGGCCTCTTTCTCTCTTTCACGTCATTTTAGACACTTGCCAGTCACTTTTCATAGCAGATCATGGAGAACATTAACCCAAATACTCTCTTTGAGCTTTCAAACAATCGAAATCATTGTGAAAAAGTTCCATATCAACATTGCAGTTAGTCAGGAGTATTCGAGGACAAGAAAAGTATTCCGAAGGGCTCTTCATCCTCCTGAAGTGGATGGATTGCAAAAGGAAGGCAAGAAACATATCGACATATGGACAGATGGATCTATTTATCCAATTGATCCACAAACTGGAAGGTATCCCCCTTTTCATAATCTTCATGATCTGATTAGATTTGTAGGAGATGGTGAGGATGGTTTATGAGGCTATTGTTCAAGGCTCTGGGATATTTCAAGGAATTATGTACAATACATAAACTATCTACAAAACACACTACATCAGAAGGATTTACATATAAGGGAGCTAGAAAGCAAATTATTCACTTTTTCTTCTTAGTTTGAGTCTTTTGAAAAATGAAAGAAACTCCTATAAGTTTGAGAATGCTTTGTCAAAACGAATAAAACCTTGTTTAGATTTGACTGAAAAATCTGGCCAGAAAAAGAAAAGAATGAAAATTGTTAGATATCATGTGACAAATGTGCTAGGTTTCAATATGTCGAGCAGTTTTGAGCGTGTACATTTCTGTAATGAAATTTTGAGTCAAAATGATGTTTTAAGACTATTGAAACTGAATGAAAATATATGCTTGAAACGCTTTGTTTTCCAAAAACTCATGACAATAATGAATCTGTTACTAGAACCATCTCAAATTCAGAAGATTTGTGATAGCGACGAAGTGAGTAGGAAAGGTTATAGAGCAATTTCAAAAGTTTGGTGTGAATTTTTAAAATTTAACAAAGTTAGAAGTTTTGGATTGCCTAGACCCCATCATGTAGGAAAGTTTCGGCTCTGCTTGAATAAAAAGATCACATCAGTATTTGGTGAATATAAACATATTCACGGTAACATGCCTTACAAAGTAGGAAAACAAAAGTTACATTTCACTTACATATTATAAAACTTCAAACATACATGGTTCAGCTCTATAATATAAAAGAACATGAATGTTCTGGTCTATTGAAATGTGTAATCAAACTTGATGAAGCTGAGCTTAAAAAACACCAAAAAATGGAGAGAATAAGTATTGCACTGATGAACAAAGCTTTGGACTATAGCCTTGGGAAATTGGATACTCTGTCTCTCAAAGTACAATCAGAAATGGAGTTATGGTGGGTTGGTTGTGCTCAAGTTCCATCTGAGAGCCATAAAACACTTAAGCCTTCTTTAACCTGCACACCTGGTTTTCATGCCCTTTTTGCACAAAGCCACGGGGCTGGAAAACATACACTTCTTCATGCAAGTCACCATTCAGAAATGCAGTTTTAATATCCAACTGATGTACATTCCAACCATGATGGGTTGCAAGTGCACAAATGCTCCGAACAGTAGTCATACGGCATGTAGGTGCAAAGGTCTCATCAAAATCAATGCCTCTTTCCTGTGCATAACCCTTTGCAACAAGCCTAGCCTTATACCATTCAACTGTACCATCAGGTTTACGCTTCAGCTTGTATACCCACTTAGTGCCAATGGCCTTCTTGCCAGGAGGCAAGTCACATAAAGATCAAGTACCATTCTTCATTATTGCATCATATTCAGATTGCATAGCAACCATCCAATTTTCTGAATTTTGTGCTTCATCAAACGAAACAGGCTCAGTCTCATCACAGAGACTAGATGCAGCCATAGCATAGCAATCTGATGCAAAAGAGGCACTATGAGAGCCTGATCGAGTACGATATGATAGAGGTGCATCTAATTTGCTGTCACGCAAGGTCTGCACTAGACATTTTGGCATAGTTTTTGCCTGCTCAATATCAACTCTCTCATCAATAAGTGCATCAGGTAAATCTGCATCAGAAATGGAGTGATCGATATCATCACATGAAACCTGCAAAGGCTGAGACGTTGCCTCATTAGGACCAGCACTAGACTGTCCACCTCTAAAAAGAGGCAGCAAAGTATCATACATGTCTTTGGAGCTAATAGATGTCTCCTTAGTACATGAAAGCAATGGCTGAATAGCATCTTCCACAAAAACAACTTCACGGCTAACCAGAATGCGTTTAGTCTGTGGATGATACAGACAATAGCCTTTACTTTCAGAACTGTACCCAACAAAAATACATTTTACTGCTTTATCATCCAATTTTCTGTGATGTTGTTCAGGCACTAATGCATATGCCAAACAACCAAAAACATGCAGATGAGCAACAGATGGCTTGCGATCATGCCAAGCCTCATATGGAGTGATAGACTGCAACGCTTTAGTGGGACACCTGTTAAGTACATATGTTGCACACATGACAGCCTCAAGCCAGAAACTATGTGGTAAAGCCTGACTCTTGACCATACACCTCGCCATCTCCATGAGAGACACGTTCTTTCGTTCAACAACTCCATTCTGTTGAGGTGTATACGGCACTCTACACTAGTGTTTTATCCCACGTTCAGCCAGAAATGCATTAAAATCAAAAGACATATATTCCCCCCCTCGATCAGAATGGAGGGTGCCCATTTTACATGCTGATAGATTTTCAGCCAAAACCAAAAATTGTTTGAAGCACATGAACACATCGAACTTTGCCTTCAATGGATATACCCATGCATGCCTGGAAAAATCATCGATGAAAGTCACAAAGTAAAGATAATTCCCAAAAGAAGGTGTCTGCATAGGACCACAGACATCACTATGTACAAGCTGCAATTTCTGAGTAGCCCGAACTGAACCATCTTTTGGAAAGGATGAACGCTGCATTTTGCCAAAAATACAGCCTTCACAAACATGTTTTCCAGGTGCCTCAAGTTTGGGCAAAGAGGACACCATTTCAGATTTCTACAGGTGTAGCAAACTAGCAAAATTCAGATGACCAAAGCGTGCATGCCAAAGCTTTGCATATGACATAGCCTGAGAATCATTTACTGCACATGCCAAATCATTTACAGATCTTTCATAGTCTATGAGCTTATACAGCCCACGACATAAAATGCTAGAAGCAATAATCACATCGCCATTTGACAGATCATGAACTGTACACCTGTCATCAACAAATTTCACAACCAAGCCAATCTTGGCCAATGCAGAAACTGATAACAGTTTCTTCTTGATCCCTGGCACAAATAAAGCATCTGACAAAGTGAAAGAACTACCATTAGCAGTAGTTTAAATGATCTTACCAACTACCATAACAGGATAAGAGGAGTTGTTGGCGCATGTAACAGTATTCCCTGTAGGGGCAGGCTCGAGTGAAGAGAAGAAACTGTGCTGCGAGGTAATATGTTTGGTCACCCCACTGTCAAAATACCAAACATCTGAGTCTATTGCAGACATGCACTGCTCATGAGAAGATGGGTCAAAACTGCAAACAGTAGTAAATGCCCATTCTTCTTCCTGCACAAGATTAGCAGACTCCGTTTTTTGTGTACAGGCTTCTGCAACAACCATTCCAGCCTCTTTCTTCTTTGCCTCTTTTGAAGCTAGTTTTGAACAGTTCTTTATGATATGATCATTCCCTTTACAGTACTTACAAAACAATTTCTGCATTTCTGATTTTTTCCCATCTTTGTCTTGGTTCTTCGAATGTGTAGCATTTGCAGATTTCTGCTTACTAGTAGAAGAGCTCCATTTTCCTTTGCCCTTTTGACTAGCCAGGAAAGCTTGATCTACAACACGCATAATGGACCTGTTTTGCCTGGACTGATCTTCCTGCAACAGAATAGAGACTAACTCCTCAAATGATAAGGCATTTGGATTGCCTTTCATCATCAAGCGAAGAGTAGAAGCAAAACTCTGATATGAATCAGGAAGACCATTCAGAACAGTCTGCACAAGTGAGCTATCTGGTATAACCTCATCAGCAGAAATCAATTGTTCCTTCAAGTCTTTGATCTTCATTAGGAAACTGTCCATAGAATCACCCTCATTCATGTGCTCACTCTCCAACTGTTTTGGGAGGTATGCAACACGAGCCTCATTCCTAGCTTGGTACAATGTGGTAAGTGTATCCCAAGCATCCGTAGCTATTCTGCAAGAGTGTATGTGAGGAATAATGGCACATTTGACATACAAAGCTATCAATGCATGTGCCTGGGCATCTCTGCCATCCCAACGAATCTGCTCTACAGTAGGTGCAGCAGAAACCTTCAGTACGAACAGGAATATGCATAATATCATCATCTTCAACGCCTTCTGCATTAGCTTCTGTACCTGCTGTTGTAATAGTTGTAGGTGTG
The DNA here is from genome assembly GCA_020310875.1 of Ceratopteris richardii. Lineage (NCBI taxonomy): Eukaryota > Viridiplantae > Streptophyta > Polypodiopsida > Polypodiales > Pteridaceae > Ceratopteris > Ceratopteris richardii. The sequence continues at coordinate 31,605,871 of CM035416.1, forward strand.
ATAGGAAGTTTTTCAAACCCTGCACAATGTTCCATAGTCCTTTTGCAACCAATACATGTCGCATCATATAAGCCCACAACGGGTAGTTGGTACCATCCAACTTATCCTCAACAACCAGCATACGAAATACATCACTGCTTTCAGCCATGGCCGGTGACTAAAATACCTTGATGCAGAAAATCGATTGTATCTCAAAAAGTTGAATGGAACTACCCAAACGATTTCTACTAGACCTGTAGTAGACTTTGAGACGCTTAAACTGGCGAACAAAAACTGGTATATACCTTTGGCACAAAAAGACGAAATAGCCTGCAGAAGCGCTGACCTGCTCTGATACCAATTGTTGGAGATAGACGTCTGCGGAAACACGCAAATAGCACAAGGAAGGAGAAGAAGCTTGGAGCACAACACACAATACTGAATGTATTACTAGAGAATGTACAAAGATAAGTAGCCCATTAGGGCAATAGGCGTATATGCAAGCCGGGGGAAAAAAACCTCCTAAAGAGGGAAAAAAGTGCCCCGTCAGTCCTAGAGTGTTCACACACATCACTGCCTAAATATATCAACATGTATGCATTAACCTGAAAAAAGTGAATGCCGCCACCATACGAGATAGTTACCCATTACCTATCACAGATCATCTGTTGGAAAGGGTTGCAGGTAAGGAATTCTATAGTTTCCTGGATGACTTTTCAGGATATAATCAGGTAGCGATTGCTCCTTAAGACCAACATAAGACAGCCTTTGCAACCGAATGGGGAGTTTATGTATTTAGGGTTATGCCTTTTGGTCTACTTACTAATGCCCCAGCCACTTTCCAAAGATTGATGTGCCACATGTTCAAGGAGTTCTTGAGAAAAAGTATAGAGGTATACGTGGACGATTTATGTACCTATTCAGCTATTCGAACATAACATATCCCAAAATTAAGAAAGATATTTGCCAAATGTCGACAGTATAGAGTATGCCTTAATCCGAAAAAATGTGTCATCATGGTTCGACAAGGGAAGATATTAGGACACATTGTCTCTAAAAATGGAATTTCCACGGATGAAGACAAAATCAAAGTAATTCTGGATTTGCCAAGACCAAAGGCCGCCAAGGAAGTACAAGCATTTATGGGACATTGCGGATATTATCATAGATTCATTCACATGTATGCCATAATTGTGAGGCCCCTTTATGGATTACTAACTCAGTTTATTTGGACGGAAGAATGTGAAAAGGCTTAGAATGAATTGAAGAGTCGTTTGAGTTCGACACCAATCCTCAGAGTGCCTGATTGGAATAGGCCATTTCATATTCATGTAGATGCTTCCAAGTTTGTCATTGGATGCATCTTAATGCAACCAACAGATACAGGAAAGCTAGATCACCCTATAGCTTATGCCTGTAGACAATTAAACCAAGCAGAGTGTAATTATACCACTACGGAGCAAGAAGGCTTAGGAATGGTGTATGTGGTAAAGAAATTTTGACACTACTTATTGGCAAACAAATTCAAATTCTTCATCGATCATCAAGCTCTACTGTACCTAGTCAATAAACCTTGTAATACCAGACGACTAGTGGGGTGTTTTTTGTTGTTAATGGAATTTGATTTTGAAGTAGTAGTCAAGAAAGGGAATACGCACATCCAAGCAGATCACCTATCGAGAATGACCCATGGAGAACCTCCCACAGGAGTGCTAGATGATCTGCCCGATACTTATCTTTTCAATCTCAAAGTATGTCCACAATGGGCAGAAAAGTGGATCCCCATCCTCACATATGGACCTCAACATAGAATCACTGAAAACAAAAGCCAGGAGCTATGGAAGACTAAAAATCTCCACATCATAGCTGGAAGCTTATACCACCAAGATCCAAGTGGGTTACTCATGAGATGTGTGGAAAAAGAGGAGCAAGAGATGTGGCTTCAAAAAGCACATGTAAATCAATGGAAAACTCATCGAAGTGTGAATGGAACATGGCAAACACTGAAGAGATTAGGCATATACTCGCCAACCATGCAAAGGGATACACATAACTATGTGTCTACCTGCCCCACTTGTCAAGAAAGAACACATAAAGAGAACTCCATTCTATGTTACTCTATAGTAGCACCAAGGTGGAGTATGCCTCTGGTAAAATTCTTGAAAACTCAAGAGTACCCAAAAGGTGCTAATTTGGCAAGAAAACATGCCCTCGAGGAGCAAAGCAAGGATTATGTTCTCATAGGAAAGCAAATTTTCAAGAGAGGAAGGGACAATCATTTAAGAATGTGCATTCATGAAGACGAGTACATTTCGGTCTTAGAGATGGCTCATATGGGAGCCGCGAGGGGACACTTTTCTGCAAATAAAACTGCAAAAATGATTCTCTTTGTTGGAATGTGGTGGCCAACTCTATATCAAGATGCCACCACTTATGTTCACAGATGCAATACTTGTCAACGAACGAAGTATCCCATCAGAAGAGATGAAATGCCATTAAGACCTATGATGAGTGCCAGAGCATTTACCAAATGGGGAATAGATAGGACCTATTAGTCCACCGGCTAAAGGTTCCCATGCCAAGTACATAATTGTAGCAACGGATTGTTTGAGCAAATGGGTAGAGGCCAAGGCAACCAAGAAGAATGATGCAAGGACCACGACTAAGGTAAGTGACAGAGGCACAAACTTTGTCAATGAGGTGATTGAAACCTTCATGAATGAATTCTTAGTGATTCACAAGAAATCGGCTCCTTATCACCCACAAGCCAATGGACATGCTGAAAGTTCGAACAAAATATTGTGTACAGTCCTCACTAAGATTGTTAACAATGGAAGATCCGATTGGGACAAGCAATTACATCACGTTGTATGGGCATTCTGAGTAGCATACAAAACAGCCATAGGAACTACTCCGTTTAACCTAGTGTACGACCAAAATGCCATCTTACCAATTGATTTCCTAGTACCTACTCTTAGAGTAGCCTCAAACTACGAATGGACTGGACATGAATTATCGATTCAATTGGACCAAATCAAAAAGTTACATGAAACAAGATTACAAGCAGTGGCAGGTATTTACGCTGCAAAAAGGCGACAAAAGGCATATTTTGATGCTCATATTAAAGATAAAAATTTGAAGGAAGGAGATTTGGTCTTGGTATATACTTTGAAGCAACATGCAAAGAAACTACAAAAAAGAGGATATGGCCCCTTGGTGATCAATCGTATATCAACTAGCGGAGCCATCAGCTTAGCAACCCTAGATGGAGAAGTATTGGCAAACTATATAAGTGGTTGTTGAGTAAAAAAGTATTTAGAGCCATTGACAGAGGAAATACTGTCATGACTTCTAACAACAAAAAATAGACGAGAAGAGGATGAAAAAATACGTGAGGAAGCAAGAGAGGAAGCCCTAGAACAAATAAGAAAACGGAAGGTATAGATGAGAGAGGGATGAAAGATATCGGCTAGGAGAGGAACTTATCCCAATGGCTAATTTTAGAGCCTCTGAAAACCTAGGAATTCAAACGAAGCAACCATATTTGAACTTGGGAGCCAAAACAGAAGAGTACCACTTGGTGGATGCTCTCATTGACATAGGAGCAATTGTCCACTGCATCAAATCTTCTTTGACTCAAAAGCTCAAAGAGCAATTACGTCCAACCAAAGCACATCTTATTGGAATACGGGGAAAGGTTACTACATGCATGGGTGAGATTACATTGTCATTGCACCTAGGAAATAACACGATGCAACAAAACTTTTCGTGTGTCATGATCAAGATTTATTGGAAGAACTTGTGTTAGGCCAAGATTGGATATATGAATACGAAGTAACTATCCAATTAGCCTTGGGCTACATATCAACCAAGATAGGGCACCGTGAAGTATTCAGTGTGTTAGAAGAACGACCTGTCAAAGCCAAGTGTATAGCCCCGAGAGATCAACTACTCATGCATGACAATGCTTGTACATTGACCTCTACTATGGAACCCCCACCTCCAAGCACTTAATGTGAGAGTACACCAATTCTTAATCCTACGCACCCTCCTCACCTAGTGGCCCCCTCTATTAACATTGTTTCCATGGAAAGCCCTAGTGAGGAATCAAGCACAAGAGTGACTAGTCAGCATAATCATCTCGAACTTTCCTGCATTAGAATATATCCCATTCGAGGCACCAGACAGGCTTGGATTAGAAAAGATCAGGTAACAACATATCATCAACAATAGAGCCATTATCTACACAGGAAACAACGACAGTACAAGGACACAAGTCAAGTTGGACCCCGAGGTCCACAAAAGATTGCCCAATTGTGGATACCAAAGAAATTGATTGCCGTTCAACCTTCTAGAACACAAATATGGGTCCCCAGATCAAATGTACCAATGGAGACCACCAAACGGAAAACATTAGTACACAAGAAGGATCAGTACGACATGAAGACGAAGGATCAAGAAAGATGCGACGACTTGAAATTGAAGAAACAGAAATATTCAACAAGAGCAACTCAAGGATATGAAGGGCTAGCAAAGCGGAATGACAACGTGAGAGTTGCACCAAGCACCAAAAATGATGGAGATACAATCAACCGTAGAAAAATAAAACAGATCTGGATGCTTAAATGCCGATCAATCTGCATACGTCGACCAAAAATTTCAGCTTGCACACATCTTGAGTTCCAGGAACCTCGAGCATGCATAATAGGGCCACATTACAAGGCCATGCATTCGACACATAGTTCTTCTTCTACTCATCAGGGAATAGGAGTGCACTTGTACAATAATCTCAAGGAAAATAATTAAAGGTAACATAAAGCTTTGGTTATGTACTAACAGTTTTGTTTTCTTTCTGAAAAAAATATATAGAAAAAATATATATATGTGAAAAAAATCCCAAGTACTACCTTTCTCACACCCACGGGGAAGGGACAACATAAGTCACTCGAAGAGCTGTCCAACTCATGAAGGCTAACTGGAAGATAAATAATGCAACCACTTGTACACTGATTGTGGTATGCTTTAAGTGGATGGCAAAGGCTAACTGGAAGATAAATAATGCAACCACTTGTACACTGACTGTGGTATGCTTTAAGTGGAGATGGCATCATCTGATTCAAAAGCTATGCAAGGGGAAGAGGTCATGCTTCTTCCTTTGGAATCAATTACTAAAGCAAGGGGTCATTGGTTCCTTGAAAACCAACCTGTGTGAGATCTCATCTTTATGGCCACCATTGTTAGTCGGCCGCCGGAGTGGGACAGATGTAACTGATGTTAGATGTAACGGATTTTTTTGAAACACGCGCGAAAAGTTGTTACGTGCATCTTGTAAAATCTTTATAAAGCAATGTAAAGAGAGTGGTCAAAAAAAGAGGGGGGGACGTTTTCTTGGAATTGCCAGACTAGTCGTCTGAATGTTTGTGAGAACATTGTTTAACACTGTTGTGAAATCTTGAGTATTGTTGGTGTTGAGTACGTTCCGCATCGTCTGCTCATACTGTAGTTCATCGTAACGAGTGTTGAAGTAACCGATTGTGTGTCTGATTACTGTCGTCGTGTTGCGTTGTTGTGTTTTCTTCAGTTGTTTAAAGTACTCTAAGTCGTTTTGAGTAGCTATATTACTGTGTGAGTTTGAATAGGCAACTTGAAGCGTTACGGTAGTGTGTTCTGTTTGTTCTACCTGATTCATCGCATTTCGGTATTATTATCTGTTGACCCCGAATACGAGGAAGAACTAGTACCTTCAGTAAGATCACTGTAAAGTGTTGTGACGAATGAATCTGTCGGCTATAGTGTTCTCTCTGGTTGATTTACTACATACTGTTGAGTCTGTATGAGTATGATATTCTGCACCTAAGAACGTCGTGTAGAAGTTGGGCTAGTGTTAACTTGCACTAGTACAGTATTCTCGATAACTCTATTATTAATTGTGAGTATTGTCGTGGTAGAGATCGGACTACTGCTCTGTTCCAATAGCAGGTCAGTCTGAAGAAGTCGGCACCCAGGTACATAGAAATCGAGTATTGTCCATTTGATGCTAGTAACTGAGCTAAGACGCGTATTAGTGCTTTTGTTGTTGTGACGAAGATTTGGGAATTAAGTACAGTGCCTCTATCTAACAGACCCCTACCACTCCCAAGAACCCACTCAAGTCGGTTAAACACTCTTCTGATAGTTAGAACGAAGCGATTTAACAAGTTTTACAATTAACACTTTTACACTAACACTTGGCGCCATCTGTGGGAAAGTGGCATCAAGATCGTCATTCGTCTATCAGGATCGAACATCAAGATTACCGTTCGTTTGTCGGAAGTAGCAACAGACTCAGATTGTTGCAAACTTGCTATGGAAACGTGATTATAAAATTTTAGCGATAGTAATACTACGCGATTAGTACAAAAGATGATACATGCCGGTTACTCGATCTGGTGAAACGTATCCTAAGAACCATCATTCTGGAGTACTTAATGTACTAAAGACAACTTTGGGAGAAAAAGGTACAACTCGGTCTGACCCAGTTGCCAAGGAAGTCAAGAACGTTAGAATTGACTCCGGTCATATTCCGGTGGAATGTGTTACGCCTCTGGTACATTCCGGTGCTATTTCGACACAATCTGTCGAAGATATAGTAATTCCAGAACCTACCAAGATGCAGTCGAAAACTAGTTTAACAATCTTGGATAAAGATTCAGATTTATCTACGATTAGAAGCACTCTAGTCAAAAAAATCGGCGAAAACAAAAAAACATCGTATTCTGGCATAATTTCGGTTCATTTCGGTGATATTTTGGTAACAGAATCACAATTTTTTGGTGACGGTTTGGCATTTTTTGCTGAATCCTCAGCCCAACCACCACGCTTGGAAGCAAGTTCCCATACACTGGACATCAAGAAGGAAGGAAAGCTGTTCGAAACAGAGATTCGAAGCATATTAAGCAAGATCATCGCACCGGAAAGTGCACCATCCGACGATACGAATTCCGATAGTTCAAACATTCAGCCACGAGATACAGAAGGAAGGTATAATACACTCACGATGAACGGGCAACAACAACAACAACAGTTATGTCCACCCAGGCCGCCTCCAACAGGAGTGACGTACACGAAATTCGGTGGATTCCCAGGAGATGATCCGGATGCTCATGTACGCACTTTCGAGATAAGCTACGCAGTTCTCAACCATCCACCGGATCAGGCCTATAAGGCTGTTGTCTTTCAAGCTACACTGGTCAATGAAGCAGCTAGATGGCTTACAGAATATGATATTAATCACTTTGGCACCTATGAAGCAATACGAGATGCTTTTCTACAGTGATTCAAGCTAAAAAAGAATCCAGCCAAAATTTTTGACTATCTACAGAACAACAGACAGAAGGCAAATCAAACCGTACAGGAGTATGCTACTCTCTTCAGAACGCACTTAAGGCAGCTACCACCGGCCCATGCTAACTTACCAGATGACATCATCACCCAGTGGTTCATCAATGGCTTGACTCCACAACTTAAGCAAATCATGATCATAAGATGTGTCGGAGCTATGACACTCGATGTAGTCATCGCAATGGCTCTGCAACTGGAAAACAAATTCAGCGGATTTACAGAAGATCTGGAGTGGTTAAAAACAAACAAAAATGTTGCGAAGATATGACCAAACAAGTATACTGCATCACGTGCAAAAATTCAGGACATACTAGTGCCAATTGTGCACTTAATCAGACATTCTGCGCTATCTGCAACATTGCCGGACACACCACCGAAAACTGCGCATACAACGCTAGAGTACAGGGAATAGCGACTGTCAATGCAATTATCCAGGAACAAGGGCAGCCAGCCAACCACTATGTGCCTCCGCAAATGAGAAACAACCAGCAGCAAGGATATCAAAATTACAGAGGACAGAGGAATAACAACTATAATACAAACCACTGGCAGAACGGACCACCATCGGAAATCCCAATTTACCACCACCACGCTGCCATTTTTGTGGTGAATTTGGACATATTAGGAGATTTTGCAAGGATGCAGCTGAGTATGATCAAAGGAAGAAGGAACGTCAAAATCCAATGGCCAACATGGTACAAATCACATCGGTGGAAACACAGGCTATTGCAGTCCAGACCCGATCTGGTAAACAACTGCAGTCGGCAGTAGAAATATTTGAACCAGGGATACGTGAACAACATAGAATGTACAACAAAGCTAGTCAATGGACCACAACAGAACCACCAGTCTTCCCAGAGCCTATTCCGGTAACCCAGCCCTCATTAACAAAGGAAGGAACACAACAACGGGAGTTAGCAGCGGGAACATCATCAGCAGCAGACACATTACCAACAATAGACACCTCCACATCAGTAGAGGCATCAACTTCAACATCGGTGGAGCCTGTCAACCAATCTCAACAGGCCTGGGAAATCTTATCTAAGGCATCTATCACCCTGCCTCTGGGCGAACTACTGGCATTAGTACCTAGAATTTGACAACAGTTCCAACAACAGTTCAGTTCGGTGCCTTCTGGTATTCCAGCGACAGCAGCAGTTCAACCGGAACCTGATTCTATGGTTGATCACTCAGTTCCCTTGATTACAGTATGGTATAAGAATCATAAGATTACGCAGGTACTAATTGATGGAGGCTCTGGTGTTAACATTGCGACTGCGGCATTAGGCAAAAGGTTAGGATGGACCGAAATCGAACTAGTTCAATTTTTTGTCAGAATGGCAGATCAATCAAGAGTCCATCCCTTAGGACTTGTGCGGAATGTACCCATCACTTTACAAGGTACGACCTTTAAAATGACCTTTGTTATACTAGATCTGCCGGAATCCACTTTGGATTACAACCTTTTTTTCGGCCGACCTTGGCTGAAGCATGCGAAGGTAATACAGGACTGGTCTGCACAAGAGCTTACGTTTAAAGATGCCAATCGTAGATATGTGGTAAAATTAGATGCTATACAACCTTGCGAGCTACACGCTAGACCGTATTTTGCTGAACCAGTCCATATGCTAGATGGATTGTCAAATGATGAAGAAGAAGAGTTTCTAAAGAGTAACGCTGACTTAATTTCCTTAGGGACTGTTGATCTACAGTCCGTTGTAGATGATTGGAATGCTTCAGTCTGTACAGTAATACCCATCACAGAAGAGGCTAAGAAGGAAGACACTGTTTCGACACATGACGATGAACTGCAATAACTTCTTAAACCAACAGATGACACAGAGAAACCTCAACAGTTCTATGTCCCCGAAGATCAGCTGATCACTTACAATTTAGGAGATGAAGATCACCCGCGTCCTGTAAAGATAAAGCAAAATTTACCGGAATTATTTGAAGCTGATCTAATCCAACTACTCCGCGAATTTTCCGATGTGTTTGCATGGGACTACAAGGACATGAAAGGGTTGGACCCCCGCATTTACCAGCACAAGGTCGTGCTGAAGCCAGAATCAAGACCGATAAAGCAACCCAGCTACCGGATGAATCCCAACTATGCATCGCAGGTAAAGGCAGAACTTGATAGGTTATTGAAAGTTGGATTCATTGTGCCAGTAGAGCATGCTGAATGGATCTCTCCAATTGTTATTGTACCAAAAAAAAAACAAGCAATTACGAATATGTGTAGATTACCAGAAACTGAACGCAGCTATAGTGCCTGATCCTTTTCCGATCCCTTTTCTTGATACAATGCTTGATAGAGTAGCAGGACATGAAATGTATTCATTTTTAGATGGGTACAGTGGGTATAATCAAGTTAGAATGGCTGAAGAAGATATACCGAAAACTACGTTCATTACCAACTGGGGTGTATTGGCTTGTACAGTAATGTGGTTTGGATTAAGAAATGCCCCAAGTACATTTCAAAGATGTATGCAGGAAATATTTTCTCCTTATCTCACCTCTTTTATGCAAGTTTACCTTGATGATTTTTCAATTTTCGGTAAGATGATAGCACACCTGTTCCATTTACGGTGTTGCTTCCAAAAATGCAGAGAATACAGACTCTGCTTAAACCCAAACAAATCCGTGTTTGCGGTTTCATGTGGCAAGCTACTTGGTCACATTGTATCTGCACAAGGTATACAGGTGGATCCAGATAAAATTTAGAAGCTCCGGTGCCCACTACACCGAAGGAAGTTATGCGCTTCATGGGCCAAGTAAGATGGCATGGACGACACTTACGGTGGCTTGCTCGTTTGGCAATACCACTGAACAAGCTGATCACCAAAACCCCCCGACAGTTTGAGTGGACTCAAGAGTGTCAGACCGCATTTGATCGACTAAAGTGTTTATTGACCCAGGTCCTAATCTTACAACCTCAGAACTGGGATAACCCGTTTCATGTTTTCGTCGATGCTTCAGACATTACCATTGGCAGTATTCTGATGCAACAAATAGATAAGTGGTTCCGACCTGTTTATTATGCTAGCAGGAGACTTGCGCCTGCTGAAAAGAACTACTCTGTAACAGAAAGAGAATGTTTAGGGCTAGTATATTCTGTCAAAAAATTCAGACATTACTTACTGGGCTGTAAATTCACATTTCATGTAGATCATGCTGCACTTGTCTATCTATTTCGGCAACAACATCTAGGTGGACGATTAGCACGATGGGTTCTACTTTTACAGGAGTTTGACTATGAAGTCATTCATTGGCCAGGCAGTTCACATGCCTTAGCAGATTTCTTATCCCGCTTAGATTCCGGTGAAGCTCCGGTAGGCATAGATGACACAACTCCAGCGATTTATAGCTCTGAACCAACGAATGATGAAATTATAGACCCACCTACACCATCTACATATTATGATCAAATCTTGACCTTTCTTACTGATGGCTGCCTTCCATCTCAGACTTCTACGGCAGTACGTAGGAAAATTGCAGTCTTTAGCCGCCGATTTCGGTTAATTGCTGGAGAATTATACTATGTGGATCATACCAGAATTCTACTTCGATGTATTCCACCGCATGAAGTTAACTCAGTTATTACTTTGGCTCACTCGATTCCTTCCGGTGGCCATTTTGCAGCAGACTTAACACACCGAAAAATTCAGCAGAGTGGTCTCTGGTGGCCAACTATGTACAAAGATATATCACAGTTTGTCAAACAATGTGATACTTGTCAAAGATCTGGACAGCCCTTGCAACGTCATCTTTTTCCTCTGCAACCCATCTTACCATTGGAACCTTTCCAGAAGTGGGGTCTAGATTTTATCGGTCCGATTACACCTCCAGCAGTCTTCAGTAACAACCGTTACATACTGACTTGTACAGACTATGTAACGAGATGGGCAGAAGCTTGGGCTTTACGGTCTACTACAGCAGTTGCGGTAGCAAAATGTCTGCTAACCGATGTCTTTCCACGTTTTGGTTTACCACTGGAACTTGTCTCAGATCAAGGCACTCATTTTGTAAACAATTTAATGAAGGCACTTACACAGTCGTTCCAGGTCACACATAAATTTAATTCTCCTTATTATCCTAGTGCTAATGGTTTGGCCGAAAGTACAAACAAATCTCTGCTGAATATGCTTCGAAAATTGATCATGGAAGCACCGGAAAGATGGGATCAATTGCTACCTGCAGTGTTATGGGCCTACCGGACTACATACAAGGTAACAACAGGATTGACACCTTTCAAACTAGCTTATGGATTAGAAGCAATAGCACCAATGGAGATAGTTATACCAAGTTTACAAGTAGCAATCCCTCAGAAACTACTATCGGAAGACTCACTGTCATTTCGGTTGGACACACTCAGAAAGTTAGACGAGCACCGATGGCTCAATTTTTTAACCATGCACGAAGTCCAACTAAGACAGGCTAGGACGCACGATCGACACTTGAAGACTCCAGTTTTTTTGGTGGGACAGCTTGTACTTTTCTATAATGCAAAGTCAAATAGATCCGCAGGCAAATTCAAATTACGGTGGTTCGGCCCTTACAAGATCTCAGAGAAAATCGGTCTAGCAACTTTTCGGTTGACTACGTTGACCGGAAACCCACTTCCAAAAGCAGTCAACGGTTCGAAGTTGCGGCCGTATCAACACGCTGCTAGCCCGCATTAAAACATTCGGCGGTGGACCGCGTTTTTTGGTTTTTACTTTACTTTTCCTTCTGTTCTTTCTTTTTCTTTTTGTAAATAGCCGCGTTTTTAAAGAACAAAAATCTTTATGTCATAAGCCGCCCTCCTTACCAGTTACTCGAGCATGCATGCCAAATTGAAAGTAGTATCATTCCAACACCGCACAAGGTTAACCATCACTTCCTACCCCCCCACCGTGATGTCTCTACTTAATCTCTTCTGTTGCACCAAAAATCGCTATTGTGTTTTTGTGTTTGTAATCCGTGCGCCCACTGTGTTCTGTGTATCCGTGTTCTGTGCTCTGTTTTCGTATGTGCCATGGAAGCATTGGCGAATTACGCAGCCTTCCGTGATGGTATCCCTACCGAGGTAGGAGAATACCTGCGCACCCGTGGGTTGGCCAACTTCGCTAAGCTGCCTTGGCATTCAGTGGAAGCCCATCCCTTTTTCGCACAGATCATGCATGCCATCACCCAATCCCCCATCACTGAGCGAAAATGGATCTTCCCCTCCCTGCCATCTCGAACCGTAGTAACCTTCCAAGCCTTTGCCGAATCCTTCCGCCTCACTCCACAAGGCCGCAAGAATGGCCCAAGCATCCCCGTAGCCCGCATGATAGAACTCTTCCCCCGCTATTCATCGAACGAGTACGCCATCCTCTGCCACCCTGAACCCAAAAGAACTGCACTCCAGTTCTTAGTCGCCATCCTAAACCTCCAGAAACGCACCTACGGCATATCCTGCTCTTTCTACTCCGCCATCGACCTAGCTGCCCGAGAACCCGTTAACTTCGCCTCCTATTTCTTTCACCGGATCCATAAAGAATGTGTAGCCATAGTGAAACATGTTAATAAAGGAACTACCCCTCGGTCTCGATTACCCCACATCATTTCCTTTCTCTTTCCGACCATTCTAGCAACTCAACCACCATCCAGAGGCCCCGTCCTACGACACGAAGAATCTGTCCAACCATTAGAAGACGACGAAGAAGAAGATGAAGAGGAGATCCAACAGCTTTTCCGACGAAAACGCATTAGAATCAGCTCCTCCGAAAGTGAAGTACAGAAATTCACCGAACAAGACAAGGAAGCCGAAGATGAAACTTTCCACGACACTGCCACGTCCATACAACACGACTCGACAGCGCAATCCACATCCTCTGAGCACCAGGAACAAGAACGACAAACGAAAACAGAACCCATCTCGACTGAAGAAGCCTCTCAGCAACATACCGAGCAAGAACAACAAACTGAGGAACGGGAAGCTTTCGACAGACTGCTCAAAGCAGTAGAATCCGCCGTAGACAACACCGAAGCAACGCAACAAAAGGTAATACAATCTGTCGCTACTACTCTCACTCCACCGCCGGAACCTCCCATAGCACCTGTTGAGCCCACCGCATCTTCCACCTCATCACCCAATTATTCTCCACCGACCTCCCAACAGATTCACACCACATCCTCTTCACAACCACGGCACCCTCTTCTCCTCCCATCAATACCGGTATTCTCTGAGCTTGCGTCAATGGGGCAATTGCTCATTAACCTCTCCCAACAGCTCCCTGTCCAGATTCGCGAAGTCACAGACACTATTCAACATGACCTGCAGCATAAAGTAGATTTACTGGAAGCAGATATCACACCACTCCAGGAGGAGGTTGACGCCGTCAGGGCCGAAAACCACCAGCTCTAGGCGCAGGTCTCCCAGCTCCAGACTCAGTTGGCAGAACAACAACTGTTAATCCAACAAAAAGACATAGCGCTGGAGCAACTGGCCACAAAGGATAGATTACTAACCGAAGCACAGACCGCAATCCAGCAAATGAAGACATAGATACAAGACAAGGAGGATGCAAGGATTGCACTCGGCAATCTGTTAGAAGAGACAAGACAACAGCTGGATGAAGTGGTCAAACAAGGACAAGAGCAACACGATTTAGCAATGGAGAGTATTGAAGAATTATAGAGATTCAAGATAGATTTTGACCAAGTCAATGAAATATTACGAAGAAAGCTAGCACAAGAGGCTCAAACACAGAAATTAATCAAAGATATCAAAAGAGAACGTGATGCATACTCAAGGACAATCCAATATCAGAATCAGGAAATCGAACGAAGAGAGAACCAGTGCTCAAATCAAAAAGACCGATTGCTCAACATGCAGAAACAGTTAGAAGATCTAAAGATTTCACGGGATGCTGCCCTGTCCAATGATTTTTATTTACAGGAGGCCTTTTTGCAAACACAGGCCGAGATTTTATTAACCGAAGCAATAACGCTAAGCTCGGTTAGAACCGATGCCCAATTAATAGAGCCTAGTATCTTAGTACAGATGTTAGAAACACTTAAGAAGAAAATTACTCGAACTTTTAGGCTAGCCCGTAACATGTACTTATAAGGAATAGTAGCCAAACAGTAGAAAACTTGCGGGTTCGAGTCCACCATGCGTGCCAGTGTTAGTCGGCTGCCGGAGTGGGACAGATGTAACGGATGTCAGATGTAACGGATTTTTTTGAAACACGCGCGAAAAGTTGTTATGCGCATCTTGTAAAATCTTTATAAAGCAATGTAAAGAGAGTGGTCAAAAAAAGAGGGGGGACGTTTTCCTGGAATTGCCAGACTGGTCGTCTGAATGTTTGTGAGAACATTGTTTAACACTGTTGTGAAATCTTGAGTATTGTTGGTGTTGAGTACGTTCTGCATCGTCTGCTCATACTGTAGTTCACCGTAACGAGTGTTGAAGTAACGGATTGTGTGTCTGATTACTGTCGTCGTGTTGCGTTGTTGTGTGTTCTTCAATTGTTTAAAGTACTCTAAGTCGTTTTGAGTAGCTATATTACTGTGTGAGTTTGAATGGGCAACTTGAAGCTTTGCGGTAATATGTTCTGTTTGTTCTACCTGATTCATCGCATTTCGGTATTATTATCTGTTGACCTCGAATACGAGGAAGAACTAGTACCTTCAGTAAACGTGAACCTTTATCTGAAGATCACTGTAAAGTGTTGTGATGAATGAATCTGTCGGCTATAGTGTTCTCTCTGGTTGATTTACTACATACTGTTGAGTCTGTATGAGTATGATATTCTGCACCTAAGAACGTTGTGTAGAAGTTGGGCTAGTGTTAACTTGCACTGGTACAGTATTCTCAATAACTCTATTATTAATTGTGATTATTGTCGTGGTAGAGATCGGACTACTGCTCTGTTCCAATAGCAGGTCAGTCTGAAGAAGTCGGCACCCAGGTACATAGAAATCGAGTATTGTCCATTTGATTCTAGTAACTGAGCTAAGACGCGTATTAGTGCTTTTGTTGTTGTGACGAAGATTTGGGAATAAAGTACAAGGCCTCTGTATAACAGACCCCTACCACTCCCAAGAACCCACTCAAGTCGGTTAAACACTCTTCTGATAGTTAGAACGAAGCGATTTAACAAGTTTTACACTTAACACTTTTACACTAACACCATCAAGATCATGGATATGGATCACTACTTTCCATTAAATGTCGCAAGACTACCAAGCATCATAGAATTTTGGACAAGGTCTGGCATTGACACATTTCTGTGACTCCCAATGTATTTACTGGATTTTCAAAGATGCACTCAAGTTATGAACACATTCCAGGCTGCAGCAGATAAGCCCTCAATCCGGAAGCTAAAGTGCTTAACAAAACAGGTGCATGGAAAACTATTCGCTTCACACATGAAATCATCAACAAAGCTTTTGGATGGAGTCAAGACGGTCTCACAAATCTCAAAGACGAATGTCATGATGCTAAAAAGAAAACCTTTTTGGAAATTAACAAAACAAATATTGAAGAATTATTCCGATTGGTGCATCAGCACTTTTGTTTCCCAAGCATGAACATATATACAGCTCCTCTAAAGATTTTGGTTCAATTGCTACCCCATGCTATGAGGCAAATCGAGAATCAAGTCAGGTTCACTTCATATATACAGGAATGCCTATTTGAAGCTAAGAAGAAATGGAGTCAGAAGAAGTTTTTAAATGGAAGCTCTGCATTGACTTTATTGATCTATGAAGCATTGGAGATGAAGGAATGTCTACGATTGATACCAACCTCCATTGAAATGGCAAAATATATGAAGCCAACAACAATTCTAAAGAAAAAGAAAGTATTTATATCCAAGGAGGAGGTGGGGACAAGTTCCAAAAAGCTAATGCGGGAGCTAAACCACCAGAGACAAAGAAGCACAAGAAACACCTCAATCAAAGTGGGCACATATGCTGCCAAGGGTGTTGTTGACCCAACCTCCTATCACACAAAGAGATCTTTCAGCGGCGCTAGAAGAAACACATACTTATATGCGGGGGCAAGTTAATCTCACTATACAAGGACATCAATATAGGCAAGCAAGACGATTGCAACAGAAGAACGACAAGGAACACAGTCCATTACTAGCCGATAGATACAAGGAATTGGGACTGGATGATTCAAGTTGTAATGAGGAATCTAGTCGTGAGAATGACACCTTGGACACAGAAATAAGGACAGAAATGAACAATGAGGAATGAACGGAGATTCACCAAGTCAAAACCACCCCCGAAATCAACACTCCCAAGTACAGAACCAGGAAGCATCATCTGAACAAATACATCTCATTCAATTGAACGAACAATCCCAGATAAGCATAAAGGAAGCACCTATACCACCAAGAGATGTGGTACCACCAATAAAGGAAGAAGTACAAACTAACCCGGAAAAAGAAAGGCTACCACAACAGAATATGGAACAAATGGTGATTGAAATCCCTGATGATACGCCACAAGGTACGACAGTAACCCAAGTGGCTGAGCCAAAAATACAACTCCATATTCGATAGCCCCACGACACAACATTACACATGGCACAAGGGAAGGATGTTACAACGGGGGAAGAACCTAGCATACCTACAACATGGTTAAACGTAGATGTTACTCATTTAAAACCAATAGTGAAACAAATGATACAGACGGCAATGGATACACAACAACAAATGATTGAAATAGACGCAGACTACGACAAGGATATGAGAGAAAAAACTCAATTCCAAGTAATGAGTGAACAATTGTCTGCGCAACTAATCCAAACTCAGCCAAAGAAATGGAAGTCAAAGAAGTCTGAGGACAATGCACTACACTAACAGAGAAGAATAAAAAACTCCAAGAGAAACTTATAGAGCTACAAAGACAGTATGAAGTAAGTGAAGCGGGCAAGGAGAAAATGAAGGCTAGAAGAAATCTGTTAGAGACGCAGATCAAAGTATATATGGAAGAAACCGATAATTTACGCAACAAGAATAAAGAATTGATGAATGCCTTGCTATACGACCAACCAATAGAAAAACGAGAGACAACCGCAACGATCTATCATTCACCAGTACAGGAGAAGACGGCCAAACCGTGTGATGATCATCCCATGCTGTATACTGCATAAATAGGTTAGAAGGAACGGGCTCTATTGGTGTCCCGGTTGACAGAAAATTTTGAAAATGAAGTAGTCAAAGTAATGAAGAAGGCCAAGATTAAAGGCAAAGACTTGGATCAGATCATAAAGCCATTCAACATACCTTATGGGCTATTGAAAGAGCAAACACATCGATATATCAGGCAGACCATGCAAAAAGATCCAGATGAGCAGTTGAACTTCAAAGAAAACACCTTCACTTACACACAAGAGGAATTTGAGGCAGCACAACCCCTGTGGAGAAGAAAATTTTTGGAAAAAAATCCTACTTTGCAGGTGCACTGGAAAGCAGCACCATATTTATTACAAGTAAATCCTTCTTTTTGCCCAACGCCTCGTCGACATGACGTACAATAATTTTTGGACATGCAAAAAACTGGTAAGCTCAATAAACAATGGTTGAATTACCCATTACTTCCAAGTCCACCTCACAATTATTTAACAAATGAAGACTACATGGTGAAATCCATTGAATTTTGGCTACATTGTTATGCGGCAGTACCCGACCTCACTATAAAGATGACTAATAAAATCCTCAGTATGATACTTATAGTACTCCAAGTTTTTAAGCATGCAGAATATACATTTTTGAATTTCATCGGCATTAACCAAGGCATGGATATCCTTATTTTTTATTTATCAGTTATGCCTAGTCGTCCTATAATTATGGCTTATTATTCCAGACTGATGTTTTTGTCGAGTCAATACATGCAAACTTTTGAGGAAGCCTTTTTTATCGGATTTTTTGAGATCGACTCAAAGATTTTCTTAAAGATGTCAACTAATCGGAATGCCATAATTGTGGCACATGAATTAAGCTTCTTTGCTGACCGTAGACAACCACCACATGACAGTGTAAAAGCTGAACAATGGAAGCAACTGATGATATGTGAAGCCAATCTGCTTAATGAAACAGAGCAAAAGGTCTACAAGACATACTACTGCCGCATTCCAAAGCTTGTTGGGGATGACAGAGTTCAGGAGGGGGTAGTGTAGAAGGAGAGTCCAACAAAAAGGAAAGAAGAAGAAAACCAAGAAAGAAGCTTCACTAAAGATACTATATCTGAAGATATATCTCAACCGAAAGCCCCCCAGGGGCACATAATACCCATCTCTGCACAGAGCCCCATAGGGGCACGCATCAGGCGACTACACCAAAGAACTAGGTCCTGAGGATTGGAAATAAAGAAAGATAGCAGCCATGACATTTCATGGGAGGTTGCACACAACTTCCTCATCCACCAGGTGCAGGTGGTGAAGCGAAACAAGTAGGGAAGAGAGACAATATACAAAGGACCCTTCATCAGATAAGATAACCAATTGTCTGAAGGTCTTAACTGTCTCCTTGTCCATTGGATGCGTGCAACGGAAAGAAATGAATCAGGTCCCAGAGAATGACAAAGAAGATTTAAGAATAGGATCTTTAAAACATAATGCTCACTTAGAAGGGAGCAAAAGCCCGCAAAGTAAGGTGTGCAGTGGAAGAAAGTAAATAGGCTCCAAGCAATACAACAGGGTTAGATGTGTGAAGAAAATTCAATATCAGAAGACCAAAAGTTAGAAAGAGGTAGAGGCTGAGAAGTTGAAGAGGCTGACTAAGATTATCACATTCTTAGCCACTGATGGTGTGCGTGATAGCTCGACTTAATACAGCAACCCATACTTGTATAAGGAATACCAAGGGGCTTATAGAAGCAAATGATTAACTTCAGATAAAGTAACAAATTGCCTAACAATCCTTATCGCTTCTTCGAACACTGGGTGCTTATATCCAAGAGCCATAGACAAGCTGCAAACAAGAAGCAAAGCCTGTCAAGGATGACAGAGACAAAGAGGGGGAGAGTGTTGTAGAGCAAAGAAGAGCAAATATGTAGAGAAGAAGAAGGGCCCCAAAATTTTCCGATTTGGACACTTTATTTTTGTATTATAATCATTTTTGTAATATATTTTCTGATGTAAACGCACTAGGGGAGTCCTTTAGATGCATACCCATAGAGATTTGTATCTTTAACTTTGTAAATTAGCAGGAAATTAGTCTTTTAGTCAATAAAGTGCCGGTCTCTTGTGTGAAAGGACCATTTTTTAGGGCACATGTATATAAGTCATTTATGACTCTTTGTAAAGACTTTTGGCCATTGTGAGAATCAAGAGCACATAATTTCGAATTTGTGTCTTCTCCTCTTTGTATCTTCTTCCTTGTGAGCTTGCATGCATGTGTGATGCTTGAAAAGAGTGCTTAGAAGTGTTGTCTATCCATGGAAGTGCTTGATTGCTGTTGGTAATGTGTGTGTTGAATGTAGGAAGTACTGAAGTGTAGGAAGAGCATTCATGTGTCTCAGTATTTTGCTCATAACTTGAAGCAAGAGCGTCAGAATCAAGTAAAAGTACCACCATTGGATGCGTCTTCTTGAGAGCTTCGAAGAAAACCTGCCATTTGCTATATTTGGAGTTCGGAGATAAGAGAAAAGCTCGATTTACTGTTGAAGGCTGCTCCAAGTGTTGCGACACCATAGCTAACCTTGAAAGCTTGAATGTGATGGATTTATACTTTCATATACTTTGTTAGACCTCATTTGCATTGACCATCATTTGAATGCATGTCTTCATACACTCGGCTAGGTTTTGATACTCCTTAAATTGATAATTAAAGTGTGAATTCCCACTATATGCACTTGAGGGGAATTGGGGTATAATCTCTTCCTCCACAAGTCCCTGAGTCGATACACAGGTACACAGATACAGAAAGCATACAATTAATCATGCTTTGTTTTACAATTTTCGTGAAAAATTACAAGTCAAAGGCTTTAGCGATGCTAATTGGGCAGGTTCAAAAGAAGATAGGAGATCAACCTTAGGTTATGTATTCATGATAGGAAACAAACCTATCACATGAAGCTTGAATAAACAACCTATTGCACTTTCATCCATGGAGGCTGAATATAGAGGATTAGCATTTGCCACATGTGAAGCAATGTGGATTAAAAAGCTTTTGGATGATCTTGAAGTGCAAGTTGGAACCATTCCTATATACGATGATAACATGTCAAGTATTTACTTGGTGAGCAATCCCATGTTTCATGTGAGGAGTAAGCACATAGAGGTCCACTACCACTATGTAAGGGAGAAGGTACTAAGCAAAGATGTGGAGATAAATTTCATCAAAATCAAAGAGTAGGTTGTAGACATGTTTACATAGTTTTTGGATGCTTCTAAAGTCAAAGGTTTTAAGGATGTAATAAATTTGCAGGACATGGCTGAAGATAACTCCCAAATGAGCTTGAGGGAGAGTGTTGAAGATAAATGTGCAAGCTCATTTTCACATGAGCTATGCTTGCATAAATTTACCAAATGTAAAGGTAAAGGAAAAGATAAGTCTAAGGATGAAAAAAAATCTAGTCAAAAGTCATGATGAATAAAATATGCAAAATCTTCCTTGAAGTAACTGGCATGTAGTGGGCAATCAAATTAAAGTAGTGAGTTCAGAACAAGGCACGAAGTTCTTCACATGCTCATTGGCTATAAAGTGGAGTGAGAGCACATTCTCAACAAGGAGAAAAAAAACCCTTGTTTCACTTAAAGAAGGAAATAGGGGTGGATTTAATGAGCCACTGCCCAAAATAATGATTTAATGAATACTTTATATGATGAAACAAACAAATTCCTAGCCTCCAAGTTGCTTCTTATCTAGTGTTTAAGAGCTTCTTGAGATGGTATAGGGCCATGACAAAGACTTCTATGGCCACCATATCCATTAATTGGCTTTGCGACTTACTCGAATGTTGTCTGTCTATCACTAGAATAGCTTCGTCTACACTTATAACATTATTTCACATATTTGATGACTAGTTCTTATTACACGCAACCCCCTTGAGTTAGACTAAAGTTACTAGAATGTTAATGGTCGTTTGACTAGAACGCAATAGATATGCGGCAAGCAACACTACACATGACCTAGAAGGCAACAAATGAGACCTTACTAGGGTTTCTATGCACCTTTTTTTGAGAGAGTACAATGAATTGAAAACACACTCACACATCCAACCTTGTAAAGTAGAGGCACCCATCTCTCAGAAACTCATAGATACATGTCCAACCAAGACTTGAACTCAAGACTTCTTTCCAAAGACTCAAGATATCGAACCACTTGACTACGCCGGCTTGCTTTTCTACCCACTCTTGCTTGATTGTCGTTGCATAGATTGTTCTTTGATCTTGCAGACCATATAAATTTTGCTCTTTTAACTCAATTTCGTTTTTGCCCAAAAGACAAGAAAAGGAACGGTCATTTAAATAGGATGGATTTGAGGTCACTCCGCGCGGCTGTGTCACTCAGACGAGAATTTGAGCGTCTTTCGTCGCATTTGGCCAATTTCGTCGCTCTTTTACGAATGTCCGGATTCTCTGTGCAATGGATGAGAGCGAATCCCATTTTTTTTATAGTTTTCGCCGCCTCATGCTGACCCTGTGAGACATCAGATGTTCCTCTCTCTAATTATTATGGCTTACTTTTTTACGTAGCAAACAATGGGCTCCACTTTTCCTACTATTTCTCGATTCTCCTCTTCTTCATTAGCTAGCAGGCTGCAGCTCCCCGTTCCTTCTGTCTGGACTCTGCACTCCGGAGTCCAGTCCAGGCCTCCTTGGTTGCCATAGCGAAACCCAGACTCTCACTTTCAAAGCTTAGAAAGTGCCCTGCATTTAATCTCCTGCCCGACAGCGAGCCCACTGAGTGTGGCTTACTGGCTCACCTGCCATCCGCCATCGCTACTGCTATGGCATTTGAGCGCGGAGAGGGATCACGTTTTTGATGTGGCTTACTGGTTTAACGACTTATCTGCCATCCCCCATCGCTACTGCTGTGATATTTGAGAGCGGAGTGGGCACTGGGATCGCGTTTTTGATGTTCTGGTTACGTGGATGATTGACTGCATATCTGTGAGTGTTTGTGTATATGTGCATGTTCCGGTGCTCGCCTGTTCCTGTAGTCCGAACTTATACATAGCCCTTCACACTGTTCATGGCGACGTAGAAGTGGAGTCTGTAGCTTCGATTCACGAGAATATATCCTTCTTCATTCCTTGAAACACAGAACGCAGGCCATGTCTTTTGCGGTTTCGGTGTAGGAGTCAGAGTTCAAGACAACAAACACAGCTGGCATTTAAAAATAGCAGGAAAGCCTCTTTCTTCTGGACCGAATAGCATTTAAATGCCAGGAAAGCCTCTTTCTTCTGGACCGAATAGAGTGCACCTGCGCACGTGCTTTATTTAGTTATCGAAGTATGCCTCCACCGCGCTCTTGTGCGAGGTGAGAGAGAGGAAGTAAGAACCTGAAATCGGAGCCATGCATTTTGAACAACAACATCACAGACGCGGTCTCAGTTTGAGCAGTGCAATGGCTAAGGATAGAGAGGAGGATCTTATGCTCTTCAGAGATATGCAGGAAAGAGAGCGAGAGAGTAAGCAACCTGCGCCAGAAGATAGCGGAACGAGGACTCCCACGAGTAAGTATTCCGCATTTTGTTTGCCTGGATCGTTACTCCATGGAGCGTATATAATTCCTCCGTGCTTTGCAGAAGTTAGTGACGTTTTCGAGACCCTCCCTCATATCTAATCTGATTGAATGGCTTGTTTTCTATCAGAGCCACGCAAAGGTTCGGAAAAACCATTGAATGAGACATCTTCAACGTCAGCCGTGATGGAAAACTCTGGTACTGACGACATTCTTGCTTCTGATCGCGGCAAAAACGACTATAATTGGTATATTTTTCTCTCTTATTTTGATGCCTTTTTACATTGCAATACATTTTTTGCCCTGCCCTCCAAATTCCATACTAAGCGTGTCTGCCATTTCTCGGAGATATTTAAAAATGGTTTCTTGTCTACACTGCAAAGTGGTTCGAATCCTCGTAAAGAGTGTCGAGGACATTGAGAAGCATGAAAGTCAGGGTGCCATAAGAGCAAAGAAGTGCATCTGAGTTAGAGCCGCCCATCGATGTGCATTATATCAGCCAAAAGATGTGGATCACAACAGCTGATTCAATTTGATGTATGGCTTGAATCAATTCTTTTCTATATGATGGGAAAGGAAAAGAGTTTGTTTGGAGCTTGATGTATTTAAAACCTGAATACTTAATTTATTGTACTCGTTTAAGTTTAAGATAAAAAAGCCTACCAGCAGGAGATAGTTATGTGCAACTTTTCCTCGCATTATCTGCACAAAAAACTACCTACATATTCACAAAAAACTACCTACATATTCACAAAAAACTACCTACATATTCACAAAAAACTACTTACATATTCACAAAAAACTACCTACATATTCAAGAAAAACTACCTGAAAAACTACCTACATGGTATAAGGTTATAGTTATGGCAGACATTCTTGATTCTGAGAGTAAGTCACAAATCTGGCTGCAGGTATTTCTATTAGATGTGGCTTAATTGATTCCAAATTTATACATGTCATTACGTACATCCATAACATTCTTTTTGTGAGGAACTTGTATTCTTTTCTTGATGCATCAAACATATGTTCTGCATTGTTGGTCACTATTGTCTTCCCATGGTGTGTGATTTACTTGATGATCGCAAACTCATAGATATCATATCATTAGCATTTTCGAAAGTTATGGAATGTCTTAAATATTTGTTTTACATATTGACTTATTACTTTCTTTACGTTTGGCTTTACTTTCCTATTACTGATCATCCAATCGATTATAAGGAAGTGAGTTTGTAAAGTGCCATGCTTGCATTCTTTCTTTGCCTTGTATTGTGGAATTATGATGGACAAAGTGAATCTTGAAGTATATGTGTCCTATCCAAAATTTGCTTCCTATTCTACAAGGCCACAATTTGTAGCATCAAGTTTATAAACTTAATATGTCTCATGTAGCTATTCCTTTTTTTTTTTGCTAATCCCTCTTAACTTATGTTACTTCCTTTTTTAGTTAAGGCAATCTTGATATTCACCATTTAGTATTACGGTTGTAAATTCGATATGTCCTATGCAGTTATTTATTTACAATGGACATCGGGTTATCTCTTGTGCATGCTTTCTTCTTTGTCACATACATTATGTTCGAGTTCATAGAGTGGAATATATGTGCATCTTTCATCCATTGCCACTAGTGGATGCTTAACTGGCCTGCTTTTATAATTGTGATAGGGTGGAATTTATTCCACCCTATTAAAGCTTGTTCATTCCAATCATCCTTCTGATAGGCTTAATTAATTATCTTTCAATTTATTTTAAATGCAGCAAGATTTGCAACATTCAAATCTGTAGTAAACAAACATGTGTTTATTGCATTAATTTGGGCATCAAGTTTTTAAATGAAATATATGCATGTATGTATGTGTGTGTGTATATGTATGTATGTATGTATGTATGTATGTATGTATGTATGTATATATATATATATATATATATATATATATATATATATATATATATATATATATATATATATATATATATATATTTATATGTGTGTGTGTGTCTACATATACATGTTAATGACATGAGTCCATCTACTTCATTTCCATTTCTATCCTTATGTGTGCATTTTTTTCTATTGAGGAGACACTCCATTTATTATTTTACTCGTATCTCATTGTATTTGGGTACCTTGTCATTTGCTTCTACCATTGTATTCATTCTCTTTCAAGGGGAAGCATCCCACATGGTGTACTTTGGAGAGCTTCCTCCAACTATAGATAAGGAGGGTCTCTCCCCTACTTTATACTTGGTTGGAATCTTGGAGAGCATACTTCATGCTTTTGGCAAGCTCATCTCTAATCCATGTGTGAGTTTACCCATTTCTTGGTATACTGACTTTGATTCTCTCACACTCTTTCATTTTGTGAGCGAGCACACTCTTTTTTTCAATTTGCTTTTGCATGTGTACTCTCTACATGGTATTAGAGCAATAGGTGGTGGTCTTTGTGGTTCGTTTGGGGGTTGTTTGGGTGGTGATGGTTTGGGTGGGAGAATGATGAAGAAAAAGGTTGGGAGGGTGGACAAAGTATGACCCAAAAAAGCATGAAATGATGGCAAAAAACTAATACTTTTCTCTACAACACAAGAACACTTATGCTCAAATTGAAGCTGCACAAGAGAAATTTGTTGAAATTTTTATCTTTTCTCTATGGAAAGAGAGAGAAGGACGAAGGGAGAGATCACCACATGTTCGTACCATAGCATCTATAAAAAGAAACAGAGAGAGAAGAGAGAAGCTTTGTAATCTTTTGTCACATGGCAAGTAGCACACGGATTTAAGTGGTCTCGAGTACCTGTCCTACTATGCTCAATTTTTGATAGTAGCCAAAGAAGTTCCAACTTATCTCACCTTGATAGAGGCCATTTCTATCTGCATCTCTTCACCTTCTCATGCTCTGATACAGAACTTGAGAGAATTGAGGTGTGAAAGGCTACATGATTTTGAGGAGCTAATGCATATGTGAGATTGAATTTGTCTTAGATGTAGATTATTTCAGTTCAGAAAGATCACAGACACTATAGTTTGCAGTTAAGTCGTATGTGAGTATGAAGAACAGTAGTGCCAGAATAAAAATCCTCTCTTTACCACATAGACCCTTGCACCATCTTCTTGCTCATGGAGTGAGTGATAGATATCCTCACCTTCACCATCTCTTGGAGATGAATGAGAGAGAGAGAGAGAGAGAGAGAGAGAGAGAGAGAGAGAGAGAGAGAGAGAGAGAGAGAGAGAGAGAGAGAGAGAGAGAGAGAGAGAGAGAGAGAGAGAGAGAGAGAGAGAGAGAGAGAGAGAATGTCACATTAAAGCCTTCCAAAAGGCCAAACTTGGCCTATGAGACAAAACCACGTACAATTGTAATCATCTTTGTGTAGAAATGGAAGGAAAATACTTGTACACAAAACTATGTACGTTGAAAACAACAAAATGATGGTGTACCTCGAAATGAGGGGGTAGTGGGATGCATGGGGAGGGGGAGTGTGGCTCTGCTCTGCAAATAATGGCCACCTAGTATAGTGGGAACCCATGTGGGAATGAATGTGTATACATTAAAAGTTAATGATGGGTGGAGGTGGGTGGACCATGTGGTACATCGGTGGTAGACCGAGCACCTCTTGCAAGAGGGCTACCCAAGTGGTGATGGTGCGCCTCTTCTCCATCATGTGGTCGTGGGCTATCCTTATGAGTGAGATATCCTCCTTGTGCAATTGTGGTCGTTGGTACCCAAGCATACGTGGTACTCGTCATACTCTCTGTCATAGTTGATTTGGTGCGCGCACCGCTAGCTTTCAAGGTGCCAATCGGTGCCATACCAATCAGTGCTTTCCGGTTCCAGCAGTGCTTTGTCACCGGATAAAAGATTGAACGGTGGTTATCTAGGGATCCGTGCTGTTTGAATTTTCATGCTTGCATTGTCTTGGTTTTCAGCCTTCTTCCCGTAACCCAAGAGCTTGAGCTCCTTCTGCCTTGAGGTTTGTTGCATCAGGCTTCAGCCCCTTGCATCAACCCCTTGCATCACCCTTATTGCTTCAACCCCATTGCATTATCCTTTCAAGGTTGCATCAGTCCATTACATCAGCCCATAAGGTTCAACCCCTTAAGCCATTGCTTCAGCCCATCGAATATTCAACATTGCATCATCTAGAATCAATTTTCCTTGATTTCATCCGCCTTATGGGATGTTCATCCGCCTTATGGGATGTTCATACTATCGGTCACTCCTTGCTATGTTATCCAAATAGCTCCGGTTCAGGCATACACAAGTGGACATGCAATATTGCATGAAAACTTATTGCACTACACCCACTAGACTTATTAGCCATGTGTCTGGCTTAGGAGGAGGTGGTATTGTAGCATGTGACAGTTCCCATGGAGGTTGCGGAAGTGGTTTGCCATGATAATAACCTCGCAGGACTGGTTAGAGACACTCATCATCGTGACTTGGCAAGTGTAGAGATAAACACCTTAGATGAAATGGATGCATTTGCCTCACAAACAATGGGAATCTCTTCTCGGAGTAGAGCTTTTGCACAAAGAGAGACCACCATTGACAATGATGAGTCAATTCCACCTCCACAAAGACCTCGACAAGGTAGTTTCCATTCTTCATATGTGTCTATTTCATTGTAGAAGACACGATAAAATTGGTCGACATTGAGATTGAGCATTTCATTCTTGAATGCAACCTCTCTTTTAATGTTGTGCACATGGATTCTTGGAGATAGATGGTGAAAGCCATTGCTCTAGTAGGGCCTTGTGATGACTGGCAAGGAGTGGAATATAGGAAATTGTGTGGACGCATGCTAGATGAAGAGGCGGATAGAATAGAGGTTATGCTACAACTTATTAAATTAGGTTGGCAAATGTATGGTTGCCCCATCATATCTGATGGATGGAGTGATGTACGACAAAGAAATATTATTAATATCCTTGTCTCTTCTTGCTTCGGCACATATTTCCTCAAAGTAGTAGATGCTAGCAAGGAAGGAGTGCACATTACGACTGAATGATATTAGGGAAGCCATTCTTGAAGTAGGGGTAGAGAACGTGGTCCAAGTTATCATGGATAATGCCTTTAATTGCAAGAGAATGGGTGAGATGATTGAGAATGAATTCCTTACTATAGTTTGGACTCCATGTACCACTCATTGCATTGATCTCCTTCTAGAGGACATAGGAAAAATACCATGGATTGAGCCACTTATAGCTGATGCCAAACAAATTATTTCATTTGTTAGGAAGAACCATCAAGCTTTAGCCATTTTCTGATCATATAGCACTTTAGACATGGTTCAACCTAGTGATACCATTTTGGTTACACAATCTTGGTCTTCAGTAGATTGGAGGAGGTCTTAGATGCTTTGCACATGACCGTTGTAGATCGGAGATGGATTCAAATGTGTAGAGGACAGAGTGAGCAAGCTCGATATGTGCAATGCAAAGTTCTTCATGAGGATTTTTGGAGTGAGCTCTCCAAAATTGTTCAGGTCTCACAACATATACATGTTTTCTTCATGATAGTGGACCAAGAAGGGTCCACACTTGGCCTTGTATACCATCTATACAATGCGATGCGACATGCCATATCTACGATGATGTTATTATCTTCTTCAAGGTATTTTGCTTTTATCATGTCTTTTAAGTTTTCTTTGTAATTTGTTTTTAATTTTACAAAAAATAATTTTCTTCTTGTGCAATGTACAATGTAGAAAGGAGGATATTTTACATTTGATAGATTTTCGATGGGAGTTACTTTCACGTCCCATCCATGGATTTGTCGTGTTATTATATCCTTTCTTCAAAAGCCCTTCATTATGGTCATAGAGCACTTTGCGCCTAATGAAGGACTAGTACATGGCGTAGATTTTTAGTCTTGAGGATTGGCTCAGATTTTTCGCGAGTTCACTGGATACATGGGAAATGTGGGATCAAGTTATGCACATACTACTGCCACTAAACTGAAGGTCACATCGATGTCTTTGGAATGGTGGAATCATTATGGATATGGTCACCCTATCACTATCTGCACAACGAACTGTTTGGCAAGTTTTCATTGGTAGAAATACACCATTGCTTTTAGCCATGGCCAATGACTATATATCTTGATGCAAAAAATTAATTGTATCTTAAAAAGATAAAAAAAACACCTTGTCAAGCTTTGTTAGCCCTACAGCAAACTTCGAGATGCTTGTATTGATGAACCAAAACCTATATATATGTTTGGCACAAAAGGATGAATTCGCTTGCATAGTTGTTGTGATAAACGAGCTCAAATCAAAATTTCGACACCAAAAAAAGAGGTACTCTTGAACTCTTAATCACCTTGAGTATGATCACCAATTTTCGTGCAATTTTGAGATTGTGCCCTAAGGCAACGATGCCCTAGAGAAAATCGCTACTTGCTTTGATATCAATTGTTGGAGATTGAGGACTGTGGAAGCACACAAGCAACACACTAGAAGAAGAAGCAGCTTGGGGCACAAGACAATATAGAAGGTATGACTAAGTGAAAATGTACAAAGATAAGTGACCCATTCGGGTTATAGGTGTATATACAAGCTAGTGAAAAAACTTTCTAAAGAGGGAAAAAAGTGCCACGACAATCCCAAGTGTGTTCATACACATCACTACCGAAATATATCAATAAGAAAGAGGACTAGCATGAACAAGGAGGCCATCGTGGAGAAGAGAAGAGAGAGCTTTCCCATCTCATGATCAACACTTCTCACAAGTGTAGAGTTTTATGCAAACCACCTTTATATCTTTTGAATTCTCCTTCCACATCTTTGTAGTTTCCACTGCATACAACACGCCACTCAAGACCAAAAAGAAGAGCGAAGCGGCAATTCGGAAAGCATCATGTGAATGAAGGTTAAAAAATGCCATGTTTTACCTCCACATTCAAAAAACTTTGCTTACAAGTCAACCTTAATCTTGGCTCAAACTGCTAGAATCATTCACAAGGAGAACAAGGAGAGAGACATTGATTTGAATGAGGATGTTGGACTAGACATAGATGGTGATTCAATAACAAGGACTCCTTGGATGGGAATGGGGGTGTTGATGATACATGAGTACCATTTGCACATTGATGCCATATTGGTGTAGAAGATTTAGCAAGGTTGAAGAAAAACCTCCTTTCTTGTTTTTCATCTTCAATGTTGAGGATGCATGAGTGGAGTTTGCACTTGATGCTTTGGCTAAGTCTTGTAGATCTCCGCTTGAACTATCTGGCATAGGTGGCTCGTATCCATATCGATCCATTCAATTCAGCTCATCACAATCCTCATTATCACAGCAAATACTTGGGAGTTACATCTACCTTAGTTTGTCTTACCTTGAAATAATATGGACCATCATCCATTTTAACAGAGCTTCATCCTCTTGAAGAAGATGTGTTTGCTCTTTGGGTTGCAACTTACAACATTGAAGAAGAGCTTCATTGTTTCATGGTTCTTCCTCGTGGAGATTGGATTGGATTGTTGGAAGGCATTGAAATCCATAATGAATTTGGACTCCAATCTTGCATTGCACATGCTTTCCTTAACCATGATCCTCCAAGTTGTAAAGAGAATGCTTCATCTATCTTCGATAACCTTACTATAGATAGATGACCTTACTATTACAAGGTAATTTGTCTACTCCAAAGTCCATAAAAAATGTACATCCATATTTACATTCTTTATTATGCCTATTGGTTGAACTCTAAGTTAGTCTACCAATGTAGCAATGAATGGAGCTGATCCCATAGGTGCTAGTTTTCTGTTGATCCATGTTATACATAGGCATCAAGTTAATTTTAGATCCACCATTGACTATTACTCTTCCCAAATTTTCGCCTTTTATAATTACCATGAGTTTGGAGTTCTTGTAATGTGCCAAAAAGAGGGAGGAAAATCAAGAAGCAATGCATCTACTAGTTGAGGATCTCTTGAGTCTTGAGTCTGTCTAAAGTTTTAGTCCAACCCATTGAGTGTACTAACTAAAACAGTTCATTTCTCATATTTGCATCTCTTTGCAAAATTCATGCAAACTTCCATTTGATAGGTGTTCTTTAAGATGATAATAGCGGGAGATGTGCTTTGACTACAAACCTAACCTTATAACGATCAATTGGTCTATGAGGCTTACACTTTAGCTTATACGTGCATTTAGTCCCAATACTAGGAGGCAATCATTCTTCATAATAGCATCTTGATTGTATGACAACCATTCCATTTTCTAAAATTTAAATTATGTGCTTCATCAAAAGAGACAAACTCATTGTCATCACAAAGATTAGAAACAGCCATTGCATAAGAAGGTGATGCAAAAGAAGCACGATTATAGTTTGAATGTGTATGATATGGCAAAGGTGCATCTAACTTGCTATCTCTTTAAGTTTGCACCAAGCATTTAGGCATAGTATTAGCCTCTTCAATGTTAGCTCTCTTTTCAACAAGTGCATCATGTATATCAGCATCATACATAGAATGATCTCTATGCTCAGTGGAAACTTGACTTCCCATCTATGAACAAGGGCAATAGAATGTCATCACATCTTTTGAGCTAATGGATGTCTCCTTTGTACTTGAAAGTAGGGGTTGAAATACATCCTCCACAATTACTACATCTCCACTAATCAAAATCCTATTAGTTGGTGGATGATACAAACGATAACCCTTAGTTTCAGAAGTGTATCTTACAAAAATAAATTTCACAGCCTCATCATCCAACTTTTTCGTTGTTCCAAAGGTACTAATGCATATGCCAAACAACCAAAAACTCACAAATGAGCAAGAGATGGCTTGTGACGATGCCAAAGCTTCATAAGGAGTGATAGACTACAATGCTTTAGTGGGACACTTGTTAAGTACACATTGCACACATAACAGCCTCAAGTCAAAAGCTATGTGGTAAAGCTTGGTGTTTGACTAGACACCTCACCATTTCCATGAGAGACCTACTTTCCTCTCAACAACTCCATTTTGGTGAGGTGTATGTGGCATTGTACATTGATGATTTATCCCACACTTAGCTAGAAAGCATTAACATAGAGGACATATACCCCCCTTGTTCAAAACAAAGGATTCCCATTTTACATGTCGACATATCTTTAGCCATAACTAGGAATTCTATGGAGCACATAGACACTTTGGACTTTCTTTTCAATGGATACACTCATGCATCCCCAGAGAAATTATTTATGAAATCATGAAGTAAAGGTATCCCCAAAGGAAGGTGGTTGCAAGACTGCATGGGATCAAGAACATCATTATGAACAAGCTTCAATTTTCATTCAGCTTTTACTATCCCATCTTTGGGGAATGAAGAACCTTGCATTTTACCCAAAATATAGCCCTCACATGATTAGAAGTTGTCTTAAGTTTGGATTAAAAAGACACCATCTCAGATTTTTGCCATATTGGTGTAGAAGAAGATTTAGCAAGGTTGAAGAAAAACCTTCTTGTCCTTTCTTCTTTTTCATCTTCGATGTTCACGTTGGAGGACACATGAGTGGAGTTTGCACTTGATGCTTTGGCTAAGTCTTGTAGATATGGTGGGAGATGTGCGTGGTTTGTCCTTGTTTGCTCTCGTAGTCAAATTCACTTGAGTTTGTTTGTATGCTCTTGCTATCACGAAAGGTAATCCAATTGGCTTAGTCTTCACTACTTGTTTGAAAGATCTTCCAAGTGCCACCTCATTTTGATTGAGGACTGCATTGAATGCTTTCGATCTAATGATCATCGTATTTGAGTTGGAGGAGACAATCAACATGTCAAGTGTCTTATATGCCTCTTTCTTTCCACCTTGATTGACTTTGATAAGTTGAATGGGTGTCGCACCTATCTTGGGTCAATTGCTAGTATAACATTTGTCAGATTTCGATAAGGGAGACCTCTTTGTGGTTGTAGAGAATCCCTCTATATGTGGTTGTATTTGGGACGCCCATAATAGATGAGTGGATAGTTGTTCTTAAGTGGTCTTGGGGCTCTATTCTTCCCACTTGGCATAGTAGATTTGCATTTCCAAGTTCAAGGGTGCTCAATAGGGATGATTGTATTTGCATAGTACCTCTTGGGTTGGCTCAATGAGCTCCACTGGTTTGATAAGAATATGGAGGACCATTAAGAGGAGTTTGCAGAAGTGAACTATCTTGCAATATTTTATCCATAGAATTCAATTGCTCTTTCAAATCCTTGACCTTTGTTAAAAAAAAAGTGTCCATCGAATCTTTTCATTCATATTTTTACTCTCCAATTGTTGTCAGAGGAAAGCAATTAGAGCCTTATTTCTTGCTTACTATAGTGTGGCAAGACTATGGTTGTCTGGGTGAGCAAATGTGAGGGATAATGGCATGTGTGTTAGTCTCAAAGAGCGATGCCTAAAATAGATACATTGTAGTGCATTGCAAATGATCACAATTATCAATGCACATCCAAGATGGAATACCCACATAATGTCAAAAGAATATATTGTTGTTGGTCTATCATGGTGACCAAATCGCTACTTAATTTCATTTGAAAGCTTAAAGCATATTTAAAAACATTCTCTATGTCCATGGTATCTTAACTGATATCAACAATGGCATCTATAGCAAAGGTGAACACACTAGTGGAAGCTGTTCTACTAGAGTTGGAGAAGGAAACAAAGGTAAAGACTTTGAGAATGATCAAAGATTTTATCCACATCTATATCTACATCTATATCTATATCTATATCTATCTATCTATCTATCTATCTTTTTATCTATCTATGTATCTATCTATCTATCTATCTATCTATCTATATATGTGCGTATATATGTGTGTGTGTCTACATATGTATGTATGTATGTACGTATATGTATATATGCATATCTATATATTTCTCTGCATTTAATATTTTTCATTAATCAATTTCAGAATGTTTTTTGCTTTTTTTTTTTCCCCCCTTCAAATTTTACCTCTTGTGTGTGTGTGTGTGCACGTGGGTTTTTTTTGAACGTACAATGATTTGGAAAGACACACACCCAACCTCATAAGTTAGAGGCACCCATACGTTTGAATATGCCCGAAGGCTGAACATGTCCAATGAGTGGGACTTGAACCCATGCACTCTGCCCCATGGCGTTCAAGGCTTACAGCTACACTACTCCCATTTGGACCTCTTGTTGTGTTTTTTGTCCCTAACAGCAGATTTGAAGATCTTATACTTGTTATTTACATGGTAACGGTTTTTTTAATATGTGATCTCAGATCAAGAAAAGCTAAAATCATGGAGTTTTCAGTCTTTTTGTAATTTATTTCAGTTGCGAAAAATTCTCAACAAATTCTATTTTAATCCCTTTGTATCTTATCAATTTAATTCTCTGTTTCTCATAAATATTTTAAGAAAATTTAGAGATTTTATTTATTTTCAGAATTTATTTTCATAATCGTTGTTTTCTTCATGATTCTTTTACTGTGCATACTTATCAAACTTTATCTATCTTTCCAAAAACTTCTTTCAAGCTTGTAGATGATTTTATAATCATACAACATCATTTATTTTGATTTATTCATATCTTATTCATCTTCAACCTCCTTTTCTATGAAGATTTTGTGAAGAACTTTTTAGGACAAGTTCAAAGTGAAAGCTTTCATACGTAGGAGACCAAGCTCTAACACTTATTGATGAACAAGAATCCTTGAGAAGTCTTTGAGTCTCAAATCAATAGAATTGATTCGGGCAAAAAATCAAAACAAAATGAAAGACGGCTGTCAATTATCGATTTTACTCCTAGCAATGAATACATTCATCACATAACATGCATATCCTCAACAATAGAAGCTTTGACCAAGCTAGGTACAATTTTAGCAGATCAAAGCAATAAAAGTTATTACTCATGAGAGTTTTTTCTCATTGCATATTAGATAACACCACTTTTAGAGCACTTTGTTGGATAGTTTGGACTTTAGGATATAGAAATTTTAATTTGCATATTTTTGGATTCGAATAGTTCAATCATTGTATATATTTATGAACACTTTGTTTAGTTTGTATCGTAGGATAAAACTCAAATCAGGTCAAAGATTATTTGAAAAATGATCATTTGATGCATGAGAAATGAATCACATATTCGTGAAGTACTCAAAGAGACCCATCCAACCATTTATAATACTCACCCTAACTCCACTATTTCAGCCATGAAAATTCACACCCTAATTCTGGTCAAACTCACCTACAAAGTCAACATCCCCAAAATTTAAGCCATAAGTTGCTTCACACTTGGTCATAGGATTGCAAAGTTTACACGTGGCTTCTAAAAAGCTTTGAACATAGATTAAACTATATCACTAAGTTTAACGTACCACATGGCGTCCACCTCATCATCAGCCTACACGAAGTTAAAAAGCAGCTTACGATCCCCTCTTGGAGTGCTATCACCATCGTAAAACAAAAATCTATTTCGTCTTACAACACTATAAGGACATGGCTCGTAGCCTCATAAACCATGAATACCTAAGGGGTGCTTCTCGCACACATAATCTTATGAGTGAGGAAGTCTCTCTTTTGTACACACACTTGGGGGAGGACATCTTTCTTGGAGGAGTTCAAGCCTCAAGGAGGGGTGTGTTTACACTCTTTAAGGTTATGACATGCTGGGAGTAGTGTATGCTTAAACTTTTTGAGAGGACTCACACTCTATCTGAGGTTGCTTTGGAGTTCCTTATTCAGCCTAAGCCTTTTCATACCTTATTCCCTCATCCTTCACTTGTTCTCTTTGGTCTTATTGAGTTGTGAGTAT
The DNA here is from genome assembly GCA_020310875.1 of Ceratopteris richardii. NCBI lineage: Eukaryota > Viridiplantae > Streptophyta > Polypodiopsida > Polypodiales > Pteridaceae > Ceratopteris > Ceratopteris richardii. The sequence continues at coordinate 31,641,647 of CM035416.1, forward strand.
GTTTCGTGTGTATTTTCGTTGTTTTTTGGTGCATATTATCTTGTACACGTATTATTATTAATTGGAGCACATCATCATCTTGGGAAGCTGAAAATGCTAACTTTCCAACATTAGACAGCAACATGTAGTTTTTGTGGCATGTCATAAAACTTTGTCTCTATCTTTATTGGAGGGTTTGTTTCTAGATGAGAAGAGTTATTCATATATATATATATATATATATATATATATATATACTTTAAAGGAAGTTCGATCGTAAAGATTTGCTCTTCTAGTTAAGCTCGACTTAATTGAAAGTACAAGTGAATGCAGGCATAGCACCCATGGGACCCCCAATATCCCACAAAGCAGGGGTTAGACACCTAGCATTGCTAGGATTACAGAGCCCGAAGGCCCGTTAAGATAGAGCTGGGGAAGGGACGACCGGCTAATGCCAGTCAAGAGGACTGGTTTGAATTGGGAAGGCGGAAGGGCCGAATTGAATGAGTGCCCAAAGCCCCACACTCCCTTGAGGAACTGGTTTAGTATTCTCATCACTGACGATGAGGCGTGTCCTGCTGCAGCCTGTGGGGGTTGAACCCTGCCCCAGCCTTGAGAGGTGGAGCACCCAATGGGCTGAGCTAGCAGGTGCCGGCATTCATCCATGTGTTTTTGTTTCCGTACCTCAATCAAGTTATTTAGGGGGTTATCAGAATTTTGGTCATGTTGGTACATATTAGTACAAGTAACTCGCATCATAAAAATCTCAATAGAGAGTGAAATTCATGTTCATCCAAGCCCAATCTCAACATCTAAGTTTTGGGTGAACCGACTAAAAAATCTGCATAAAAAGTCTGCACCTGAAGTCTATATTTATATCTGTATCTAATTTGTGTACCTAATTTTAACATCCACATGGGCACCTCTTCTTTTGGTGCACCACTGAAGAAAAAAGGCCTCTTTGTTTTGAGTCAATTGTGGTTTTGGTTACACAAGTTGCAGAAAAGGTTTTTATTCAATTTTTAGTTATTTCTTATGTGTTCTCGATAAGAACTGGTACACAAGTATTAAATGCGAATTCCATGATGCAGAGTAAACTGCATGTTGTACAAGAACAGGTATGCTGGTGCATCACACAGCTTTTAAAAAGTTTTTAATGTTTTAGATTTGAATATTGCTGTTTTTTGAGTATTGCAGGCAATCATGTATATAGAGTGGTCCAATTTGTGTTTTCTGCTTTTGAAATTTGTGGAAAAATTAGATGTTATGCCTTACATTGTATAAAGACAGCAACTTTTGAAGTTCATGCATACTAAGCCTTGATTTTAGTTTAATCAAAGGGTTCAAATTAGGATTTCACTGCATATGACCAACAGAACAGCTTGCATATTTGCTTTAGATTTTGTTTGCTACCTTTGTTTTTCAATTATTTCTGCTATCTGTAAGTTTGTGAGCATATGGAAGTAGTGTCATGTTTTTTAATTTTGCTACATGACTAGGAGAGAGATTGTGGAGAAAGGGAGGAAGGAATGAATGTTATGAGTAAGATAACATGTAATGGGATTATTGAATACATTTTGCAGGCTCATAACCCCTCCAACCACTCCACTGTGTCTCAAAACTGATCGCAGATCTGTGCTCAATTACTCGGGGCACAATGATATCACTTCTGTCAGAACTAGGCTGAAGGCATCAAAGGTTAGCATATGAACAAGTTACACTTCCAGACATTTACATTTTTTGGCATAGTGGAGTGTTCACTGAAGATAAAGATCTAGAGAATGTCTGCAAACACCCTATATTTTGTTGCCATTTATTTACGTGTGTTTTTGGATCCAATGGAAATTTGTCTTTGCAGGCTGAGGATTCAGAGCGCAAGCCATCTTCTAGATCAGAACCTCCATTGAGAAGTGTGCGTGGTAATTTGGGCCTGCAACAATCAAGAGTCATGGATGTGAATGGTCATGTCCTGGATTTACCTTTAGATTGTTCTCTCAAATCAGCTCAATGCCTGAAATTTTCTGGAAATCTTACATCACAAGGCTCCATTCACATGGGAAGACTTACATTATCTGGATCTAACACTTCGTCTAGGCCACTATCATCATTACAAGCCATTCCTAGATCACCAAACTTATCAATATCCAATAGAGATGCACCCTCAATGGCAACTTCAATGCAGCCAGAAGTCCTGCATGGGCGGGCTTCATCAAGGCCATCAGCCCCCGTCAAGAGCTCCCCTAGCCCTAATCATCATTGTGGCCCCCCATCAGCTCTACAAAGATCTTCTTCTGCAAATTCAGCCCCCCCAACAGCCCTAAGGAAATCTTCTTCTGCAAATAGAGTAAGCTCAATGCTCCCTAATGGGGTTACTCTGTCTCAGACAAATCCCTCATCAATCAAAGTACAATCATTTAACATCCTAAAAGGTCGTTTCAAGAAGTCCTCACCAAACCCCAGAAGTCCTAATATTGAAAAACATTCACCTAGTTCTCTGAGTTCATCAAATACATTATCAGACCAGGAAGAAGCTTTATGCAGGCGAAAATCAGGTTCGCCCATTGTCAAAAATGGCAGGATGAATAAAGTTCTTCAGAATGGGTGTAAGAGTCTTCATGGAAACACAAATAAATCTCCTGATAATGCTTTAAGCAATGGAAAGGCAAATGAGAAAGCCCTTCTATCCACAAAGAAGCCAACATTATTTTCCAAAGGACAAAGGTCAGTTGAGAATCAGCATACAAAAAGGAATAATAAAGCTACTTCCTTCTGTGATGGAAAACCTATGCTCTCCTCTGTTAGAGGTTCATCTGGCCTAAGTCAAAATCACTCTAAGAAGGCTGTATTTTCTGGATCAAAGCACACTGTAAGTGTTGTTTATATCTAGGATTTTATATAGCCATTTGAATTTTCTTAATCCAAACTTTGCATACAGAATGATGGTAAGAGCACTCCATACAACTTCAGGTCTTTCATGTCTACAATTTCAAAATCATCTTTTCTTCCAAGGAGATCTGGTAATAAGGGAGCCCATCGTATCAGTTCTGTATCCAACTCTCCAATGGTTAGCAGTGCGAGTTCTGAGCAGAATGCAAGCAATGTCATTGATCTAAATGGCAATGAACTTGATGAATCTATCAGCGAGGAGGGCAGAAGATTGTCTGCTGTCAGTCAGCATGATTGCTTTGCCCTTTTCAAGGAGAGGAGAACTAGGAGCCTACACAATTATTCTGAATGCATGGATGGTGATCCAGACTTCACACGGATATTTGACCTGGAAGACAGTGAAAACTTGTTAGGCCCTGAATCTCCTGTTTTCAGTGAAATTGGTGGAGCTATCGAGTTTGAGGATTTGTGTCTAGGTTCAACGTAACTGTAGGTTGTAGTGTCCAGTGTAGCATGTCAGATGTATATGTTGAGTGTAATATATCAAGGCAGATGTAGCAATAAGAATTTGAAGTGGAGACTTGTATCAAGCCATTGTAATTATATACTACTATTGCATCAAGACTTGTTCAGCTATATGGATGTAGAGAAATACACATGATCATTCTCTCTTGTGATCTTGCCTGTCTACAAAGGCAATTGCTTTTGAAAACAATGGTGAATAATCAACAATACTTTCAATAGGTCCATCCATCCAATTTGCACTCTTCATTTTGCACTTATGGCTTTTCAATGATCATTTTGACCTTGATGAAACATCTCTGCAACTGAAGGGGAAGTTTTTGATTGATGCATTGGTTTACCGTGTTTTGATTACATTTGGTTATCCATGTTATGCCAGGGAGAATATATGGAATGTTAGACCCACTGAAATTTGCATCTAGAAGTACGATGTAACAAGTCATGCTTTTACATTCTAAACATTTATTTTTTTCTGCATGCTAGAACATGTTTACTTTTTATTTGAATTTTCATCGAAGCATGTAAATTTCCGAGCATACAAGGCTATGTTAATTTAACTTCGATTTTTCTCTGAGATAAAAGATTATTTGTGTAATGTGCATAAATTTACATGCTCTTTATGTACTGTGTACGTGAATGAGACATCCAATTGCATCCAGAATCACTTACAATGATGCAAGTAATGAGGGCAGATGGAACAATTATTTAGCTTTAGGGAACAAGCGACCTTGGTCTCAACCTCATTATTAGGTTTGTTGTATGTAGCCCAAAATATGTTTGGATTTATATTTTTATTTCTGCTGAAACAGCTCAGCCAAATTGATGAAATCACTAGGAAAGATGCAACTTGTCTGTGCAAGTCATTTTGGATGAGATTGAGTACTTATTCATGAATCAAATATCAACCCGTGCAATATGCTATCAAAGGAACTGGCTGAATTTTTAGAGATTCTGGAAATGGCATAATTATCTTCATTCATTTTTGCTTCTAATAGGGGTTGTTTCCAAGAATTTTGCTAGTTTCGAAGTATAATCTCTCCACTGCTCTTCAAACTGAACCCCTGAAGGCAGGAAAAGAAAAGGTGATCCAGTACTTGTTGCCTTCGCGTGTGCCTTCAACACAAGGATTTCATGGTCCTGAACTTTTAGTATTAGAATGAGTTGAGTGCCTTGAGGGATGAGCCATATCAATATGGCTTTTTTACTAACAGTAGCAGAGAGAGAGGGGCAGAGAACATGCAGACAACTTCATGTCCCAGGTTTCAGATATATCTGATGTCATGAGTCTCAAATCTGGAGGATAAGAGTATGAGGTGCCCTGAGAGATACCACAGATACACACTTCATTACCTACATTGCCCAGGATGGAGCTAAGATTTTTTGTGCACTGATCTTTGAGCATGCCCTTATAGCATATACTTTTACTATCTCTACCCTGCCTTTATAAAAGGTGATGCAGCATATGGTGTACTTAACGCACAACACTTTCACTTTTGCATTTTCTTTTATTTCTTTCTGCTGATGACGGGGTTTTGAACAACTCATGATTCCAGTTATCTCATGAGCTGATTTGGCTTCCCCAGAGATGTTGATATATTTTTCTTTCTCTCTTCTTTCTTTCTACCAGTGGGTGCCAGAGACACTAGTATCCCAAAAGAGGTTTCATTTCTGATGAAGCTTACTGTGGCAAGAGATCTCCCTATGGAAGATTAGCATGCTCCAGAGCTTAACATCTTTTTTTTCAGAAGATATTCTTTCTTCGCAAAGTAGTGGGTTGGTTTTCAGCAGTCTCACCTCTTTATTACTTCTGAGTTTTATCATGCGTGGCTCTGTAAGGTTGGAAAAACTCAGCTATTAGCCTGCATGATTAGCCTTTGTTTGAAATATCTGTTCAAACTTTTATTCCTCTTTTTCATGGTTTTCTTGCTACTTCATGCTTGTTGATATATTTTGGTAGTGATGTGTGTGAACACACTTAGGACCGTTGGGGCACATTTTTCTCTCTTTAGGAGGTAACGCCCCCCCCCTCCCCCCCCCCCCTCCCTCCCTCCCTCCCCCCCCCCCCCCCTCCCTCCCTCCCTCCCCTTTCCCTCTGCTTGTATATATGCCTAAAACCCTAACGGGTGACTTATCTTTGTACATTCACTTGGCAATACATTCAGTATTGTGTCTTTTGCTCCAAGCTTCTTCTTCCTTTTGCTGTTCTAGTGCTTTTGCACACCTCAAACTCCAACAATTGGTATCAGAGAAGGTTGTCACTTCATTTAGGGTATCGTCGACACCCCTTCGGTCACAGTCTTAGAATCTCATGAAAACTGGTGAGCATACTCAGGGTGATTAGGAGCTCAAAATGGTGTTGTTTATGGTGTCAAAATTTTGATATGAGCTCGTTTCGGCCTCGGAATGCACTATTGTAGCACTTATGCGGACAATTTCTTCCTTTTGTATTAAATATATATTTAGGTATTGATTCGTCAGTACAAGCGTCTCAAAGTTTGCTACAGATTTAGCAGAGATTGACATGATAATTATGTTCAACTTTTTGAGATACAATCATTTTTTTGCATAAAGTTATTTTAGTCAGTGACCATGGCTGAAAGCAATTATGTATTCCATATGTTGGCTATTGAGGACAAGTTGGATGGTACAAATAACAAATTATGGGCATATATGATGCATCATGTATTGGTGGCAAAAGGACTCTGGAATATTGTGCATGGTGTTGAAAAACGACCTACTATAGTTGTAAATATAGTTATTGAAGGTCAAACATATGGCATTGAAGATGATCTTCAGATTCTTGTTCATGTTGCAGCTCCCGTTGCACCTATTGCATATCAACTTCGATGGAATGGCAGAGATACGCGGGCATATGCATTGATAGCTTTGTTTGTCAAACGTGCCATTATCCCTCACTTGGTTGAGTAGATCATTTTAAGTGTATGGTCTTTGTTTTCAAGGCTTTGCCTCGAGAATCATAGGATCTGATGAGAAGAAATCTTTGCTTCTTCTCCTTTTAAGTCCTTATAGTCCATGCAAAGACACCACAATATTCTTGCAACAGATCCACAATTTCTTGTTCTTCTTCTAGCAAAACATCTTTTCCAATGAAATTGCATCCATCTTCATCGTTTTCTTAGGTCACTATTATTTTCTTTGTTTGTTCCTTGTTTTCATAGGCTATTCATTCTTGTGCCTCTCTCTTAGGCATTTGGATAGCAATTTTCTACTCTTCCACTTTATTTCTCTTAAAGTGGTCAGGGACTTCAAATACTCCCTCTGTCGATCTTCTTCTTCAATAGCATCATTTTCCTTACTAGTTTCTTTTTAATATTCCTCTATGGAAAATATGTTGCAATTCTCTTCCTTGTTGGTTATTCCAATTTCCTTTAGACATTGTTCTTCTGAGTAAAACTCAATTTCCATTATTATGCTTTCATGGTCATCATCCTCCTCATTCTCATCTTCATCATCATCTTCTTCCTTGATCCATTAGTGCAAAAAAGGCCAAAAAAGGGTCGTGTAAGGATTTCAATTAGTTGTGCTTAATCTAGATTAAAGTTGTCAAATCATTTTAAAAAATTCCGTGTAAACGCATTTAAAATGTATCTTATGCAAATTTTGAAGAGAGAGAAACACGTGTGATAATCATGAAAAGTATGTGTGATATCTTACGCCTCGAAGTTTGTGCTCATCGGGTGTTCATGAAAATTTGAATTTTCCTCTTGTTCACGGACCTATATAATGTGTGCTTATGACGTTTCACACTTTTTTTACTCTACTTTCCATGGTAGGCTTGTTTCTCTCTTTCATGTCATTTTAGACTCTTTCACGTCACTCTTCGTAGTAGACCATGGAGAACCTTAACCCAAACTCTCTCAGCTTTCAACCAGCCAAAATCATTGTGATAAGTTCCATATCAACATTGTAGTTAGTCATGAGTATGCAATGACAAGAAAGGTATGCCGAAGGGCTCTTCAACATTCTAAAGTGGATGGATTGCAGAAAGAAGGCAAAAAACATATTGACATATGGGTAGATGGATTTGTTTATTCAATTGATCCATTAACTGGAAGGTATCCCCCTTTTGATAATCTTCATGATCTAATTAGATTTGTAGGAGATCGTGAGGATGGTTTACGAGGCTATCGTTTAAGGATCTAGGAGATTTCAAGGAATTATGTACAATACATAAACTATTTACAAAACACACTACATCAAAGGGATTTTCATTAAAGAATGTGAATCTCTACTTTCAGAAATGAGATTTCATGGTGGTGATGTTTATCTAAGAAAAGATCCAAAGCTTCTACAAAATACAGATAATGTACTACAGGATGTCTCAATGGGAGTTGCAAAAGCAAGGAGATTCTTCAGCAACCATGATGACAAACAACTAAATGCCATGTGGAATTGCTAGAAAAAATTTTGTGAGTTCACGACTAATGTAAAAAGCAAACCAGAAATAGCAAAAAAGAGAATGGAGGTGTGGGCAAACTAGATAATTTTTAAAAAATTATTTAGCAGCAGGTAACATCAAATAGCTATGTGATAGATTTCAGAAAGGCGACCACAAAGCTTATAGAAATCATCATAGAGGCATGGAGTGCCAAAGACATAACAAACTACTTGGTGAGTTTCAAAGATAATTTACTTAATTTATTTTTCTTTAATTGAAATAAACATATGATAAAACTCTTATGTTATTCCATCATATTCTTCTTGTGCATGGTGCATTCTTTGCAGAAAAGGAAACACTTGCCAAATGGAACACCCAAGGCATGGAAAAATCTCATTATCAAGCAAGGACAAGCTTCTTTAGATGCACAAGGAAAGGAGGAGGAGTAACAAAAAGTAATGCCTCCAAAGAGCTTTTTGATTGGTTCTTTATAAGACAATTACAAAGGAGCGCATGCCAAATATTGTCATCAAAAGAATAGGACTATCATCAGATAAAAACATCATGGATCAATATCACAAAATGAAAAAGATTACATTCCAAAGGAAGCCTTAATATTTGCAATGCCTTTTAATTTCTTTGAGAAATAAAGATGTCTATGTATGTGCATTCCATGATATAATAAGCTTTGAAAAGAAATATATCTATGTATGTACACCTTTTTTGAGTCTTCTGAATGAGCTTGAATTTGGCAAATCTACCTTCAAAGAGATTTTTGATTGATTCTTGAGAAGAAAATTACAAAAGAGCTCATGAAAAATATTATCATCAGATAAATAGGACTTTCAATAGAGAAAAACAGATCATGGATCAATAAGGATCAATATTAGGACATGGATCAATTACACAAAAAAAGATTACATCCTTCATATTTGCAATGTCTTGTATCCTTTTGGGCAATAAATATGTGTATCTATGTACATTTCATGAGTAATAAGCTTTGAAAAGGAATATATACAATCCTTCTTGAGTCTTTTGAATGAGCTTGGCTCTGGCAAATCTCCTCTATATCTGAGGTACTCTTTTCTCCTGTAGCCAACAATACTTTTAACATCTGATACCCCTGTAGCCATTGCATAGCTTGAGTAACAAAGGAAGTAGCTTGCCCTTGAAGCAATGAATTTTGGGGCATATCCAAAAATTCTAAATGCAGCTGTTCTTTCAAGTAGAAAAAATCTGTATGCATTAAAGGGTATTGAAGTAAAACCCATGTACCTTGAAAGAGTCCTCAAGTAGAATAGTGCAAAATCTGGCTCTTCACTATAGTGCTTATGAATAACACAAAATAATTATGGATTCAATTTTGGAAGATAGTGGATCCTTGAATGAATATCCATCTTTGTCTTTCCTTTCTCCTCTATGGTTTTTCTTGTTCCCTTCCCCCTGCCAATGTAGTTGTCTTCATTCAATATAGATAACTGTAGAAAAAATCGAAAAACTAGGTCAGAAAAAGTCCAAGGAAACTTTTAAAGTCATAGAAATAACTGGAAACACAAGCAGAAACAAAGTATGAGACACGACGGATCCAAGCGACTAGGGTCATCAGAGAATATCGGATGGGCCTAATCGCTTGCATCGATCATGTTCGATTTCTCACCCTTAACTTTATAGAAACATATAATTAATGTTGAAAATAGCATTTATACACACATTAAGTTGTTCTATATGGAGCATTCATTCATATGGCTAGAAATATGATACTTGTTTGGCCATGACCAATTCAAGCGATTAGGCCCATCAAAGAAGCTTGGATGGTCCTAATCGCTTGAATTGGTCGTGTCCAAAGGAGGTCATCTTGAAGCTTAGATTGCATGTGAAGTTTTGTATCTTATTATTGGTTAAGAATTTGGAGAAAATTATGCTACCATTGCCTCCGGAATGTGCCAAAACCCTAAGATTGACTGTCTATTTGCATGATTTTGATACCCAGAGGTCTTGATAAACCCTTTTGTATTGATTTCCAGACATGACCGATCCAAGCGATTAGGCCCATCCAACATTTCTTGATGAGCATAATCGCTTGCATTGGTCATGTCCTAGATTCATGCACAAATAGGCTCATCAAGACCTCTCGGTATCAGAACCATGCAAATAGACAATCAATGTTAGGGTTTTGGCACGTTCCAGATGCAATGGTAGGATTAGTTTCTTGAAAAGTTCACGACCGATGCAAGCGAAATAGGCTAGTCGAAGGCCGGTCAAATGCATGTAATCATTTGTATCGGTCATATTGGGTATGAAGCACAAGTATGTGTCCTAGTGGAGAACACGACTGATGCAAGCGAAATAAGCAAGTCAAAGGCCGGTCAAATGCATGTAATTGCTTGTATCGGTCGTATCAGGTATGAAGCACAAGTATGTGTCCTAGTGGAGAACACGATCGATGCAAGCAAAATAAGCTAGTCAAAGGTCGATCAAACGCGTGTAATCGCTTGTATCGGCCGTATCGGGTATGAAGCACAAGTATGCATGGCTGATGAAGAGAGAATTCTATGAAGGTTGAAAATGTGAAATGGTGAAGGGGACTCGTATTTATAGTCAAGGAGGACCGAGTAACGGTCACATGACGTGGACCAACAAGCGACCACCACATGGCAAAAGGACGTTGGGATTCACAATGGCTAGATGATGTGGCCCACTCAAATGATGCCACGTGGCATTGTACGTTGGGATTCATAACGGCTAGATGACATGGACCAATCGCACGTTGCCACGTATCACCAACGGTCAACTCATTCCATAGACCTATTTAAGCTCCTCTATTCACTTTTTTTTCATTTTTTTGTGAACTCCTTGCTAGCACCAACTTGCCATTGTCTTCCTAACTTTTACATGCTTTTCAAAACTTTCCATAGACCACATTTTGTGTGAGGTATGATGGATCACAAAAGCTTGTACATGACCGATCCAAGCGATTAGGGGCATCGGGAAGATTCAAATGGCCCTAATCACTTCGATCGATTGTCATGATCAATCATTTTACAACACGACCGATACAAGCGATTAGGGACATTCGGGGATTTTTGGATGACCCTAATCGCTTGCATCGGTCCTATTTCTTGAGTGCTTTGTGAAAGGTTTTTTAATTAGTTTTTTTGCTTTTTAAATTTCTTCCAAGCTTTTAAACTCTTTTTTGTGCAAGTCAACACGACCGATACAAGTGATTAGGGACATCCGAGGATTTCGAGATGACCCTAATTGCCTGCATCGGTCGTGTTTGTTGAGTGCTTTGTGAAAGCTTTTTTACATTAATTTTTTTGCTTTTTAAATTTGTTCCAAGCTCTTAAACTCTTTTTTTTTGTAGGTTATAGCTATGATAAAGAAGACAACAAGGAATTCTCTCCAAACACAACATGGAAACTCCAAAGTGTAAGCCTTGCCATACGTTTTGTTGTGTTCTATTTTAAAGCCTTGCCATCCATTTTGAATTTAAGTTTACCTTGCAGTGCTGCTAAGCTTCTCAAAATGCATATTGATCACAACTTTCCAGGAATTCCTAAATTGAATTGAGAAAAAAGGTTTGGATAATTCAAATACATGTGCCATTACAGAAAGGTGGCTGGAGAGTGATTACAAATGCAATAAGGTTCTTGGAAAGAAGGTTTTACAATCCTGAGTTAAACTTGTCAGACTATCCAGATGCATGGGTCATCTTGATCAAGGAGAGAGCAATAAATGCCATTATGAAACATGCAATATGCCCTTATGATCCAGACTCACTTCCACCACCACACCAACTAAAAAGACGTCTAAAGAAAAGAAGAAAGGGTTTCCTATTCACTCGCCATTGAAGCATGGTCCAAAGAATAACAGTAGAGGTGAGGGCTGTTGAAGAAGCACTCACAAATTTGGCATCCAGACAAAAAGGGAAGGAGAAAAGACAAAGAAAAGCAGAATTAAAGAAGCACGACCAAACTGTACAGCGTGCAGAATCAGAAAACCGAATCAAGAATTGTAAATATGAGAACAGGACGTGTAACAGAGTAGTGAACAGGGGAGTGCGCATAACACACATAAAGAAGAATCGAAGGATGGTGGATCATACCGAAAGTGAAAGGCGCGGAAGAGCGTGGAAGAATGAAGACTATATATATATCAATCAAGAATCGAGCGACAGTGTGAGCGATGAAATATAGCAGATGCGCAGAGACGCAGAGATATAGATATACAGATAGAGAGAGATAGAACACACCAGAGATCGCGTATGTAGTATAGAAGACACCATAGATCGCGTAGGTAAAGATGAATAACAGAAACCTGAAATGTCGTATTCATCTGAGAGAGATGGTAATAAGAAACTACTCAGTGTAGGAGAGTTTCTATAGCTTGAGGAAGAAGAGGCCAAGCTTGTTTGTACACATCTTCTCTAATAGAAAACACATGTTCATGTGGAAGCTCTGCGTGCATTCTTTGTATGAGTAGAAGTTTGAATACTCTATGTTATGGTTAAAGTTAGTTAACAGTTACAGTTTCACCGTATACGTACTTTTGGTCACTTACGATTTACTCAATAAACGTGTTTTTTGCGAAGGACCACGAAGTATATCTCGCAGAATAATATAGAGTTTTGTATGAGACATAGCTTATCTTGTAGCTAGAAGTCTCTACTTTATACGGATCAAAGTTTCTGGTGAAATGGATATGTACACACAGTACAAAGTCGGACCGAAAATAGCACTCTGAACTGATGAAGTTTTCTTCTAAACTTCAGGAAGAGTTCTGTCAGTAAGGGAAGTTCACTCATCACTTCCTTGTTTCACGTATAAACATTTTAAACAATTACGAACAGAATTGAAGGTCATTTTGGTAAGATTACGATAAATTTCGATGACAGTCCAGTGACAGTGCGGTGAAGTTCCGGTGAAATTTTTCAAGAGAATTCAAAGCACAGTTTGAGTGGCAGAAGCCTTGTTAAGCTACTGTTGATTATAGAGGTGTTCTAACATCACTGTAGTTTAACACTAATTCGGTGGCGCAACGAATTTTCGCAGGCTTGATAAGGTTCGAGTCTTTGCTGCGGCAGACGGGTGGTACCGAAAGCTTACTACTATCAGAGGTATAAAAGCGGTTCTATATCAGAGGCGTAAAATCTAACAAGAGGTGTCAGAGCAAAGAAAGAAAACAAGAAGATCATGGGAGAACATGTCTCTATTGACAAGCTGGACAGAGATAATTATCCCGCATGGGTAATGCGCATGGAAGCATTACTTATGAGTAAGGACTTAATGATGTATGTGACCGGAGAAGAAAAGAAGCCAACTTTTGAAGTCAACAGACAACCAAAGGAAGAAGAATTGGAAGCCTTGAAGCTGTGGCAGAAGAAAGATGCAACGGCAAGAGCATACATTTATAGTACTGTTATAGATAATATCTACTACCGCATATTAGAGGCCTGGAAACAACAGAGGACATATGGAGTGCCTTGGAGGACCATTTCCAAAATACTACGAAAGCGAGGAAGGCTAGCTTATGGTCCAAATTCACAACGTTCAAAAAGAAGTCGAATCAAAGCATTAGTGACTATGTTACTAAAATAAAGGATCTACCAGACAGTCTTGGATCCATAAATGAAGATATCGAAGACCACAGATTGATAGCGCAAGTGCTCACAGGTTTGAGAGGAGATGAAAGGTGGAAACCTTTAATACTTTCAACTGAACTCTCTTTAAATCATTTTGTTCTAGATTTAAATCAATTGCTAGGATTGATGCTCACATATGAGCAAGACCTGAAAGGAGATGGAGATAAAGGACAAAGCTCTGCAATGTACATGAAGAACAAAAAGAAAGGAGATAAAGGTAAGTCAAAAGATGAAGAAGAGTCGAGCTCTCAGGTTTATTATGCTAGAGGCAAAGGCACCGGCAGAGGAAGAGAAAGAGGCTTTGGAAGAGGAAGAAGCAGTCAGAATATCAACAAGAAAGCTTGCTGGATTTGTGGACTAAGTAATCATCTGGCTTATGACTGTTGGCATAATCAACAAGGTTCAAATCAAAATCAAAATAGTAATAGCAGAGGCAGAAGCGGAAGATATCAAAGAGGTAGACAAAACCAAAGAAGAGGCTATGGCAGAGGTGGAACAAGAAGTTGGGGACAAAATCAATCCTACAACACCACCTACAATAACTACGCAAATGACACGCAGAATGAAAGTCATACATCGTTGATGATGAACTCTATCAGCACATCAGAAAATGAAGACCTAAAGGTATTTTACATTGACTCTGGATGTTCTAATCATTTGTCAGGAAATATAGAATTGATGTCAGAACTGGAAAAAGGTAGTTCGTGTCACACTGTTCAAACAGGTGACAATACAAGACATAGTGTTCATTCAATTGGGAAAGTGAAGTGTAAGAGTGGAGCAGATTTACTAACCAATGTTTTGTATGTTCCGACAATGCCTAAAAATTTGATTAGCGTGGGACAGATAGTTGAGAAAGGTTTTCAGGTCAGATATACAAGTGGAGGCGTATTTGTAGAAGATCCCGAGAACGGATACAATCAGATCGTCTCTGGTAAGAAAGAAGGCTGACTCTTTACTTTGAGAGTACAAGGGAACATTGGCCAAGCATTGCTCACACATAATGAAAAAGTAATTACAGAACTTGATCTCTGGCATAAGAGATTAGGTCATTTTTTTGAAAAGGGAATTAAAGCTATGATTGCAAATCAGTCTGTATTGGGTTTACCGAACGTACAGAACCAACATATGATTCATAAGTGCGAAGCCTGTCAGATGGGAAAAGCCCACAGATTACCTTTCCAAAAGAAAGGATTCAAAGATGATGGAGTACTTGAACTCATACATACAGATGTATGGGGTCCAACAAAAGAAGGATCGATCAGCGGTTCAAGGTACTATGTTTTATTCATTGATGATGCTACAAGATGGATAACGTTATTTGTCTTAAAAGAAAAATCAGAAGTATTTGAAGCCTTCAAACATTTTCATGCATACGCTGAAAGACTCACAGGACGAAAGCTTAAGAGACTGAGGTCTGATGGAGGGGGAGAATACTTCTCCCGAGAGTTCAATGATTACCTTTGGAATGCAGGTATCAAAAGAGAAATAACTTGCAGGTATACACCGCAACAAAATGGAGTAGCAGAAAGAAGGAACTGAACTTTAGTTGAGTTTGCACGAGCTATTCTAAACGAGAAGGATTGTCCAAATTATCTTTGGGCTGAAGCCGTAAACACAGCGACATAGTTGGTAAACAGATTACCATGTATAGCTTTAGATGGAATGACCCCTTATGAAGCTTGGTGGGGAAAGAAGCCAACACTTGATCACTGCAAAGTGTTTGGATCAGTCGCTTATGCTTATGTACCGTCTCAACTCAGACATAAGCTTGAACCGAAAGCAGAAAAATATGTGTTCGTCGGATACAATGAAAGACAGATGGGTTACAGGTTATGGAGCCCTCTAACTAAGCAGTTTATTGTTTCAAGGGATGTTACGTTTGATGAACAGAAAAGCTGGTATACAGATCAAAGTCATACAACTGAAGAATTTGAAGAAGAAGTAAGAAGAAAAGAAAAAGGAAAATCAATTGTGCACGTGAATAGAGATGAAGATCATATGCAGGCGAGTACGTCCAGGATCGGATCAGGTATAAGAAATGGAGATGAACAGGGATTTGATGAAGACGTGTATTCAGATACACATGAAGAGTTTGAACCAAGAAGGTCAAACAGGAATAGAAGACAACCGGAAAGGTACTCGTATGATACTTCATACATAACTCAGAAAGACTATGCATATATGGTCAAAGATGATGAAGAACCTCAGAGCTATGCTGAAGCTAAAGGAAAGAAGCAATGGGAAGAAGCAATGGAAGAAGAGTTCACTGCACTAGAGGAGAACAAGACATGGGAGATTGTTCCTAAACCAAATGGTAAGAAAGTAATTGGAAGTAAATGGGTTTACAAATTAAAGAAGCTTGCAGATGGAAGGATAGCCAGATATAAGGCTCGACTGGTAGTCAAAGGCTATGCTCAGACGCATGGCATAGATAACGACGAGACGTTTAGTCCGGTGACAAAAATGTCAACCATAAGGACAGTAATTGCTATAGCAGCATCAAAAGGATGGAAGCTAAGTCAGCTAGACATCAAGAATGCATTTCTGAATGGATATATATCAGATGAAGTTTACATAGAGCAGCCTAAAGGGTTTGTAAGCTCCAGATACCCAAAATTTGTGTGCAGGTTAAGAAAAGCACTTTATGGACTAAAGCAAGCTCCAAGAGCTTGGAACTACAGACTCGTGAAGTATCTAAACAAACTTGGATACCAAAGTTCAAAGGCAGACGCAAGTCTACTCATTAAAAGAACAGATGAAGGAATGATCTACATTTGCATTTATGTAGATGACATAATAATTACAGGTACCTCAGATGCAGGAATCACAGAGGTGAAGAAACTGCTTGAAAAAGAGTTTAAGATCAATGACCTAGGAAATTTGTCATACTTTCTTGGAATGGAAGTCACTTATACAGATCACAGCGTATATGTATCACAAGAAAGGTATCTTCTGAATATATTGAAGAAATTTGATATGCAAAATTGCAGAGAAGCTTCAACACCGCTTGAAGCCAATCACAAACTCAGTAAATATGATGGCGCAGATTACAAAGATATGACAAAGTATCAGTCGTTAGTAGGTAGTTTGATTTATGCTACGCTAACGAGACCTGACTTGAGTTATGCAGTGGGAGTTTTATCACAATTTATGCATTGTCCGAAAGACCCACATTGGATTGTAGGACAAAGAGTTCTCAGATATATAAAGAGAACTATTAAGGAAGGATTATACTATCCTTATACGTCAGATATAAATTTGAGAGCCTACAGTGACTCAGACTGGGCAGGTAACCAGGATGACAGAAGATCAACACATGGGTATATGATATACCTAGGAGATAAGCTAGTAAACTGGTGCTCGAAGAAACAGCACACAATGGCTTTATCATCAACAGAAGCTGAATACAAAGGACTGGTAGAAGCAGCTAAAGAAGTGATATGGATGCATACCTTGCTCAAAAGCTTGGGCATTGATCAAGGTATACCAATTATACATGGAGACAATATGAGCTCTCTATATCTTGCAGCGATTCCGGTGTTTCACGCAAGAACAAAACACATAGAGATTCAGTATCATTTCATGAGGGAAAAGGTAATGGAGAAGGAGTTAGAAATTGTATACACTCCGACAAAAGATCAGATTGCAGATATGCTGACGAAGAGTTTGGATGGAACAAAGATAAAGAGGTTCAAAGAAAAGGCAGGTATAAAAGAAAGAAAGATATATGAAGACCGGAAGATGCAAATTAGTGATTGAGGGGGAGCTGTTGAAGAAGCACTCACGAATTTGGCATCCAGACAAAAAGGGAAGGAGAAAAGACAAAGAAAAGCAGAATTAAAGAAGCACGACCAAACTGTACAGCGTGCAGAATCAGAAAACTGAATCAAGAATTGTAAATATGAGAACAGGACGTGTAACAGAGTAGTGAACAGGGGAGTGCGCATAACGCACATAAAGAAGGATCGAAGGATGGTGGATCATACCGAAAGTGAAAGGCGCGAAAGAGCGTGGAAGAATGAAGACTATATATATATCAATCAAAAATCGAGCGACAGTGTGAGCAATGAAATATAGCAGATGCGCAGAGACGCAGAGATATAGATATACAGATAGAGAGAGAGATAGAACACGCTAGAGATCGCGTATGTAGTATAGAAGACACCATAGATCGCGTAGGTAAAGATGAATAACAGAAACCTGAAATGTCAGGTATTCATCTGAGAGAGATGGTAATAAGAAACTACTCAGTGTAGGAGAGTTTCTATAGCTTGAGCAAGAAGAGGCCAAGCTTGTTTGTACACATCTTCTCTAATAGAAAACACATGTTCATGTGGAAGCTCTACGCGCATTCTTTGTATGAGTAGAAGTTTGAATACTATATGTTACGGTTAAAGTTAGTTAACAGTTACAGTTTCACCGTATACGTACTTTTGGTCACTTACGGTTTACTCAATAAACGTGTTTCTCGCGAAGGACCACGAAGTATATCTCGCAGAATAATATAGAGTTTTGTATGAGACATAGCTTATCTTGTAGCTAGAAGTCTCTACTTTATACGGATCAAAGTTTCCGGTGAAATGGATATGTACACACAGTACAAAGTCGGACCGAAAATAGCACTCTGAACTGATGAAGTTTTCTTCTAAACTTCAGGAAGAGTTCTGTCAGTAAGGGAAGTTCACTCATCACTTCCTTGTTTCACGTATAAACATTTGAAAAAATTACGAACAGAATTGAAAGTCATTCGGGTAAGATTCCGGTAAATTTCGGTGACAGTACAGTGACAGTCCGGTGAAGTTCCGGTGGAATTTTTCAAGAGAATTCAAAGCACAGTTTGAGTGGCAGAAGCCTTGTTAAGCTACTGTTGATTATAGAGGTGTTCTAACATCACTGTAGTTTAACACTAATTCGGTGGTGCAGCGAATTTCCGCAGGCTTGATAAGGTTCGAGTCTTTGCTGCGGCGGATGGGTGGTACCGGAAGCTTACTACTATCAGAGGTATAAAAGTGGTACTACCAAAGACGTCGACCACCCCAATAAGGGCTCCAAAAAGGACAGAAAAGAAGGGTGAAACATTATATTTTTGGAATGTAAGATTGTAATCTAATGTGTAACCAACATATGTTGAAAGATTTATTTATGTACAAATTGTATGTAATTATGCCAGTCTTCATCTGGAAGATGGTCATTGTAACTATATTTATATGCCTTGAGTAATGTAATGTTGAATTGATCCTCTTGAGAACTAAGCAAAAGTAACTTCATTGCATGGTTCAAGCAAAATTGAACTGGTCATGTCATCAAAATGTCTATTTTGTGTGCTTTTTGCTTTATTCTTGTTGAAAAGTTAAATGTGAAGAGGATAGAGAAGTTTTTATGACACGACTGATGCAAGCGATATGAGCAATCGGAGAATTTTGGATAGCCCATATCGCTTGTATCGGTCCTGTCATCCAATCTTTTCCATTTTGTCATACCATCCATTTTGTCATATGCAAGTTCCTGTATAATCATTGTGCCATTGAAACCTCATCAGAATGTTGAAATTAAAAATTGCCAATATGAATATAGTCCATAAAAAGCCATAATTGAAGTGATGGAATGAGTCACATTCTTCGTTACCATCTTGCAAAGGAAAATCAATGGAAGTATGGAAAAAGGTTCTAAAAGGGGAGATATATTATGTAAGAATTTCTTGGTTTATGTTCTTGAGTCACCTAGAATTTACTCATGCAAGTTCCTTTTTAATCATTGCACAATAGAAACCTCATCAGAATCTTGAAATTAAACAAAAAAATGCCAATATGAATATAGTCCATAAAAAGACATAATTGAAGTGATGTAATCAGTCACATTCTTAGTCACCATCCTGCAAAGAAAAATCAATGGAAGTTTGAAAAATCTTCTTAAAGAAGGAGACTTGTTACAATCTAAAGGGTTGGAACTATAATGTTTTCTCTGATCTAATGTTAACTATTGCATCATCAATTGAGAATATGAACTGTGATGATGCCTCATCAAGGTATTCTAGGAGCTCCCTTACATTTCTGAGTTTCCAATTTGCAGTGACAATTATTTTCCTAGATTGAAAATCTGGATGAATTAGTACTTCTGGATAGCTGTCTTTTGAGTCCAAGGCTATCCAAAGTCCAAGCTTTCTTTTCCACCTTTTGTTGAATGATCAGGAGCATCCGAATCTAATGAAGAGATGCAAGGAGCAGGCAAACGTATAAGATTTCCATAAGAGCTCCTCCCTGATGGCACCTGATAATCTGCAAAATGGACAAATAACTCTATGCTATTGAAAAATTGAGCAGATTTGTCTGCATACATAAGTTCAGCATATTCCTTATGAAGAACTCTGAATGTTCTTGTTAAACATTCAAGAGGTTGCCACTCCAGAATATTGGAAGGAAAAAATATCTGCAATACAAAAACGTATATGTTGTTATACAAAAATAATTGAAATGATAGAAGAGCATTGTAAAACTTCACTTACAGTACGAAGGGAATTGCAGATGATTTTCTAGAACAAGATCCTTAGCGTTGTACACATGTTGTACTCTTGCAAACCAACCACATCTCTTCAATTTGAAACTAAGAATATGTCCCCTCCAATGGTTTCTTGTGTCGTCTCTTTTAGCATGCTTGACTTTATGGGCACCTCTACAGCTAGGAAGCATAGCTACGCATTCATTTAACTTCATAGAAAGATGTTTCCACAAAGAATCCTCTCTTCTGTTGTAAACCTCACATGAGGTTACACGATTGGAAGGATGGCGAGAAGAAGAAGCCATTAGAATCGAGAAGAAGAAGAATGCTCAAAGCGAGAAACCGACATTCACAAGATTTGCCAGCATTTATAGATAAAAAAAGGCTTCGTACACATGGAAGCTTTTGATTTGATGTAAACCCTATCGCTGAATGACCATGGAATTTTGTGAACCCAAAAATATTTCGTATCTTCAAAAATCATTTCCTTCTTGGAACTTTAAAAATATGCATTGTGTGCTGTGCAAAAATATCTTTTTTTGCATCAAACCGAAAAATTGTACACTGAATACAAGAATCTTCATCACTTTCGTGGCACTTTTAGGTCATATTCTCTTAAAAGAAGAATTTCTTCATACCATTAAAGGAGACAACAATGTTATATTCTTGTACACATGGAAAGACTCTATTTGTCAATTTCCTTAATCTATCATCAGCAAATAGCCCCCCTTTCAGTCGTTTTTTTCCCTAATGCATTACCATGAACAAGCTTAGGCCATATCGTTCCTCGTCTACACACTTGATCACCTTTTGTCTTCTTCTATCTATCTTCCTCGACTTTGGCCCACAGATCATGTGGGAAATTTTCTTGTACCTTTGGAACTAAGGAATCAATATCATGGCTTTCTAATCCTAATTCCCTTTCAACCATTTTAGGTGGTTCTTGTAATGTCTACTGTGATTTGAAATTTCTAGGGGATCTGTTTCTCTAGTGTAATTTGAGAAATCTCAATAAGTTTCTTACATAACTCCAATCTTTTCCTTTCCGGATCTTCTCTAGGAAAATTGGTCATGTTGCTTCACACTAGGTCCTACCTCTCTAGACTCATAAGCGTTTAACAACATATGTGGTTCCTCAAGCATAGGATCTGCTAGAATCGATCCTAGTTGTTCCTGTGTTTGTTCTTCCTTTACCACATTGTATTGTTTTTTTGTTTGACTTTCCCTTATAGAATCTTTTGCTTTTATTGATTCTTTCTTTTCTTCATCCATTTGCATATTCTGATCCATAGGAGTCTTCATAGCCATCATACTCATAGTATTGTTGCTCATAGATAGCTTTGTATTCTATGGAATTATGATCATAGACAATAGTAATCACCATAGTCGTGTTCATAACTTTGGCTAGTGTTTTTAGAGCTCATCAATGGGGTTACGGGTACTACAACTCTCTCTAGGTTTCTTCTAGTTGTGTGTACTTTACTGGTACAACATTTTAACGGTGGGGCAGCTATTGTCCTAACACCCGTTGAGGTTGAGTGTATCCCTGATATTCGTATGATCATTGAACTATTGGAGGTCCTTGATATGGGACATACCTTGGAGCCTCCCTAGCTTGTTCTCTATGTGGGTAAGCATACGGCCTATATTGTTGATTGTTGAGGTTTTGTAGGTTGTCTATTGTATGGAAAATTTTCAATATTATGATTAGTGTACTTTTGATCAATGTGGTAGCAAAAACTTCATCCTTGCATGGGTGGTCTTCCATAGGGATACTACTTTGGTGGGACGAGTCCTCTTGCACAAGCATGAGATGGTTGATCATCTCCACAATGAACATGTCATCTCAATGTTGGCGTCCACATGGGTTGAGATTGATAGGGTTTTGAACCCTGTTTGTTTTGTACTCTAAGATTTTTGGCAACTAATTCAGCCAATTCCTCCACATTATTGGAGTGAATAGATACACTACTAGAGGCATATTTAGACTTAGATAGAGACTGAAGGATTTTTAGGTCATTTGCTAAATTCTCCTCCAAATATATGCATTCTTTAAGACACACATCCAAAATGTTCAGTCATTTAATATACCCTAAGGCTCACAATCCTCCATTAGTCAAGCCATCCAAAAATAGTGAGATCATTTTTATTTGGGTTGGCCTTTCATTTGGTTGGCATCGATCAACATATTGCTAAAAATGTTTGGTTGCTAGCCTCATGTACTCATTATTGGCTTGTTTAAAGATATGGTTTAAAGAAGAGATATTATGCTTCAATACTCTTTTCAAAAATTCACCTAATGAACTCATCTAATAATTTTTCAATATTATAAAATACATTGCAATCCAATGGTTGGAACAATGCCAACGTTGCTCCAATCAATGTGAGACCAAAGCTTCATACTGAACAAAGAATTCATCTACTTATTCCACTCACAACACTTGTTTAAACTTATTCATGTGATCGTAGGGCTCTCTTGAACTTTCATAGTGATTCTTCATGCACTTTGCAACTTGAGAAGGTCTAAGCCCTCTACCCAAATCTAGTGGTCGAGGAATAAGTTGACATGCTAGAGGCACACCTTGTCCTAGTCTTTGTGGATGTCTTGAGGAAAGGGTGGTCTATTCATTGTACCTCCCATTTGATGGTTAAGTGTAGTGTTATTGCCTAGTATTGCAAAATGGACATGAGGACTCTGGGGAATATTTTGCCAATTCCTTTGCCCTAGATTAAGGTTTCATTGGCTTTGTTGCTAAATCTGTAGCTTATGAGAAGAAGTTTCATGTTCCCTCAGGGAAAACACTAGCAAACCTATATATTGGATTCTAGAGCATTTTGACTCTGTCCCTTCCTAATATCTTCTCTTATCTTGATCGAGATATGTGAATTTTGAGGAGTATTTTGGATCATGCAACTCATATTTGGTAGTAGTATTAACGATTCTTTCTCTTGTGGGCATAGTTGCTTGTAACAATTTATCGGTGCCAACAATTAAATAGAAGTCCATCAAGTAGTCATCTTGAGGAATTCTATCCCCTCTCAAGACATTTACTACTATTGACTTCCCTGTAGGGTTGTCACTTGCTCTCTATTTCCTATATTGGCAGGGTTACTTGGTTCCTTAAGCTTCACAGTATCATTGATTCTCTATGGTTGGTTAGTTACTAGGTATAAATTGCCTTGTTTATCCACATAGAATACTCCTTCAAATTTTATTGTTGGTCTTTACATGACTTCAACAGTCCTTGAGTCTCTTAGTCTATCCACTCAGCCATTGAGTCCATCTAGATATATAGGAACTCCACGCATATTAGTTGACACAAATTGTAATAAAGTTCTATATTCCCCCTCAACTAAGGACATGACTTTCATCAAGAAGATAGAGCTATGCATGCCTTTTGAGGTTGTTATTTATTCACTTTCGTATTCAATAGAAGTATATGAATAAGAGGGGTGTATGCTTCTTTGGGTTATAGCTCGTGTTGAGGAAGCCATGCTCCTTCGGCTCCCTAAGACTCATCCTGATCACAAATTCTTTCACAACTTAGGTCTCCTCTTAGTCTCTATGGCCTCAACTTCCTTTGATATCTTTATAGTTTTCATTATTTGAAATCCTAGATTTTGGTTCTTGAAGTGTTTTTATGCTCAATTTTCCCCAAGTATCATTTATGATCCAAACATGACTTGTCCTAGAAAATCACAATATATGATACTTAAGACCTGGATGACATATGATGCACAACTCAATGATACAATACCAAATGACAAATGATACACAAATTAATGATATGATACTTGAGTCTTGCAACTACTTGAGAAAGGGCTTTTTCACCATTGTCTAGTGCTTCAATTTCCCCCATTTCTTACCTTTTGTCTTCCCCTACTAAGACTTGCTTCATTTATTTTGGCCTGGTATCTTTTATTCACATGTGTGCTCTTTAGCCTAATGTATGTCCCTGTGAGGCTTTGGGTAGAGGGTGATATTGCTCCTTAAGCATGATGATTCATGGATTTCTTTTTGGATCTTCCATGTCTCTTTCTTTTACTTGGTTCTCCCTCCACACCAACAAAAAAAATGGAGGACCTCTTCAATAAATACCAAACATTTGCGGTCACCTTGAAAGGATATTCCATGGCATGGTTTCAAATGCTAAGTTGGGAGGAAGTTGGGAACATTGATGAACTCTTGCGAGCATTCATGAGTCATCTTATGCCCACTAGGGTTAAACATGACACCCTCAAAGAGCCTTTTCACTTTATGCAAAGCCCTAGTAAGCTAGTGAGGGAAGCAATGAGAAGATTCCAACATTGCATGGAAAAATGCCTTCACCTCCCTTCATATGAAAAGTTGATAGTCCTATTCCTAGATGTCATAAGCAATGCCAAAATTATGGACAAACATCTTTTGCACAAAACCCAAATTTCTTGTGGATTTCATAAACAAATGTGTTGAGATGGAAAATGGTTTAGGTCTCACCTTGATCATACCAAAACCAAAGCACAAGGAAAGGCCAAAACCATGTTCCACATTAGGACACCCCACTAAAGAGGAATTGGGCAACATATTGTTTAAAACTTGCAACTCGGGTACAATGTTTTGAACTTCTAAAGAGTTTACAGATTGAATATAGTTGAAGTATCAACAAGGACCATCTCAAATGGTAGAGGAAACACCCGAAATGATATCTCTAAATCCACATAGATAGTGCTTAGGTGCTCGTTCTAGATTTTCCACACCACCAAGCCTAGAACCTAAGTAGGTTGAATATTCAGTGCCAACCTTAGAGGCTTATATTCCACCAGCTCTTTCAGTAGATCAGGCTTTCCATTCTCTAAGAGCACTGCCTCCAAGGCAATCTAGGCCCTCAATACCCACTCAAGGGCCTCCTAAGACAAATAGAGGGTAATCCTCAAACCAACATCAATATTCCTAAACACCCCTAAATCATGTTGAGCTAAATTTTCTCCAAAGTATATCTAGCCATGGGGCTCTAGGATATGCAAAAAGATTTTAAATAAAAATGCAACCATTGTTATGGTAGTGTGTGACCAAGAACCACATGTTCTCATGGTCGTTTTATGAGATCTCCTCACTATTCTAAGTGTTTATTAGATCATCTATTCAACTATGGAAGAACTAGGGAAGCTAGCATTAAGTCCAAAATGCATGAATTTGCAACTGGTAGATGGATGAATGGACAGAACACTCGGTTTTGTAAAAATCTAACTCTCACCACATGTGGGGTTAAATTTGAGCACACTCTGGCAATTGGTTAATTCAATAAAGCAAGCACTTATGAGTAACTCTTAGGCCGTCCATTCCTCATATAGATGAAGATGGTACCAAACTAGGATTGGAATTCTCTATACCTACAACACATAGAAGTAACCATGAAAGCCAACTTCCATGACTTCTCTCAGAAAGACATCCCCCCTTTGAAATGGAATCCCATCCACAATGAGAGTGACGAGGATGATTCGAGTTCCATTCATAGTTCCAACACTCTTGACTCTGATTAGATGAACAAGGACACACATCTCTCGCTATGTCAAGATGCTGCAATAGAGGGACAACGTGCAAATAAGAATGAACTCACTATACTTAAAAGGATCCCACAAGATGTAGAGGATCTTACTTATGTTAAACAATAGTTTACCAATGAGGACTTTGAGCCATAATCATGGACTTGATCAAATATTGCCCACTATGAATGTGTGGATCAACAAAAAGGTAGAAAATCAATTTTGCGATGAAGATGGGTATGATCTCTTCATGGTCGATATCTTCATGTCAAAGAACCCCATCTTATAGAAACCTTGACATGCCATGATATCCATACAAATATTATGAGTTTATAGAGATGAACTAATGATCAATTGGAAGAGTCATTGAGCCTATTTGTAGAAAGAATTGCATAATCAAGGGCATTCAAGAGACACCTATGGAGGATGAATATTTCACAACGGAAGAAGACCTCCTAGAAAATCAAGATAGGGATGCAACGTTAAAGGAACAAGAGAGTTCCTATCAAATACATGCAAAAGAGGAGTCAAATGAACAAGTGAACAATCAAGAAGAAGAAATCCCACATGATAAAACAAGTAACATTGATTTTGAAGTTCTTGAGAATTTTAAGAAATATAAAGTGGAACATAGAATGGTAAAAATTCCTAAGCAAGAGGACACCTTAGGCATGTTGATGACAACAAAGAGAAAACAAAACCAATGACAATGGCAATAGAAAATAGTGTAGAGCTATGCACATGTATGCATCCATTTAATAAGAGAGAGACTTAGTGATTCTAGTATGCGAACACCAATGTTTTTCTTGCATGAAGTTACAAGGATTTTAAAGGTGTAAATCAAAAAACTTTTGTGCATAGGATCTCGATGGCAAGTGATGCAAAATCCCACAAAATAAAGGCTTTCTACATATAATGATGATTACTCTACCAAAATCAAGAAAGTTATCAATAAGCTTTAGGCAATAGGATTCCTCTACAAGATTGAACATACAGAGTGGGTTTCACCCATATTGGTAGTGCCAAAGAAGAATGAAAAGTTACTAGTGTGCATACATCGTAAGAAGGTCAACACAACAATGATATGTGCTAACTATCCTTTATCGATCACCGTTCATTTGCTCACGATTTTGGGATAGATTTTCAAGTTCTAATTAGGTGTCAATTGATCTTGAGGACCACCACAAAATGCCCTTTGCTACAAAATGGGATATGTTTACGTTTTGAGTCATGCCATTTGGTTTGACCAATGCCCTAGTTACCTTCTAATGCCTAATGTGTTATGTATTCAAATAATTTATGCATAAGTGCTTGGAATTGTATTTAGATTACCCATGTACCTATGTAAAGTAGAACATTATGCAAAATATTTTTAGGATCAAATCTTTGCAAAATTTCAATAGTATCATGTGTGTCTGAAACAAGACAAATGGGTATGAATGGGTGTCAAGCTAAAATTTTGGGGTCCTTAAATGGTATCTTGACAAATAAAAACAAGATCATAGTCATAATGGATCTATCAAGGCCTAATAATATTAAGGAAATTTAAGCTTTTATGGGACATTGAGATTACTATCAAACATTATTCACATATGCATTGTCATAGCCAAACCATTGTTTAGGCTATTAAAAACATTTGAATGCACAAATGATTATGAGAAAGCTTTTTCATGATTTGAAAATTTACTTGAGCTTGTCCCCCATCTTGAAAGCTCTTGACTAGTCAAAATCATTCCATGTGCACATAGATTCATCAAATTATGCCATGTGTTGCATTCTTGCACAACCAAGTAATTATGGGAACATGGAGTTTCTAATTGTTTATGTACTAGGAAATCAAATAATGAAAATCAAATTCTTTACTCATTACCAAGCCTTGTTATATTTTCTCAATAAACCTTGTGTTATAGGTAGAGTAGTGTGATGGTTACTTCTACTCATGGAATTGCACTTTGAAGTTGTGTTAAAACAAGATAAGACACACCTTAGAATTGACCATTTTTCATGGATAATCAGTGGAGAACCACCTGTGGGAGTTCTTGATGGTTTGGTTGACTCCTATGTGTTCAATATGGAAGTAGTTCCAAAATGGATAGAACAATTGTTCCAACCCTTACATATGGAACTCATCACAAGTATCTATCTATAGACTGAAAGGGGTTTCTTGCTTCTATCAGATTTCACATTTTAATAGGAAGTATGTACTACTAATACCCGAGGGGCATCTTTTTATCTTGTGTAGATGATCATGATAGAACGGACCTACTTGCTCAAGCACACAAAGGTTTATTGGGACAATATTTCCCCAAAACCAAAACCTTATAGAATCTACAAAGATCAGGATCCTATTGGCCTAGTATGGAAACCGACGTACACACCTATGTGAGTCCACTTCCAATAGTTCTCATGTTGAATATATAATCATTTCCATAGATTACCTAAAAAATGAGTTGAGCCTAAGGCAACTACCAAGAACAATGTGCAAACTATGTCCTAACTTTTGTTTGAGAATATTTTCACTAGCTATGGTCTATCAATAGAAATCGTTAGTCATCATGGAACATATTTTATTAACAAAGTGATTGAATGATTGTTAGTAGAGTTTTGAGTTGTTCACAAGAATTCTACACATATCATTCACAAGAGAATGAATTAGAAGACAATTCCAACAAAAACCTATGCATAGTACTTACACAGATAGTTTATAGTAGAAGGTCTAATTACAAAAATCAATTTCATCATGTTATACAAGCATATTGTGTGTCATATAAGACATCTATAGGTGCCACACCCTTCAATCTAGCCTATCTCTCTCTAAGTGGATGAGCTACAACAACTTCAAGAGGCTAGGCTTAATGTAGTTCTAGGCATCTATGATGCCAATAAGAGATAGAAAACCTACTATGATGCACACAATACAAGACAAAGTTTTGCAAGAAGGAGATTTCTAGACTACATGCATAACCAGCATGCAAAGAAGCTTCAAAATAGGGGCTATGGATCACTCATAGTCAACCTCGTATCTTCAAGAGAAGCAGTTAGTTTGGCCACACTAGATGGTAATGTCTTACCAAAATACATTAATGATTTCATAGTGAGCATTTATCAAGTGCCTCTTACACAAGTGATGCCAGATAGATTTCAATAAGTAGAGAATATGAAGGTTCAGGCCAATTGGATGCAAGAAGAAGCTCAAAAGGAAGCAAGAATCCACCATAAAGGTCACAAAAGTCATAAAAAGCAAATTAGACAACCTAGAACGATATCATAATCACAAATGGTCCTATGCAAATACCTTCCAATGGGAACTACCTATACTTCATGATTTTAATTGATGAATTCTCCAAGCATGCATGGGTCTATGCATCTAAAGCAAAGTCCGAAGTGTTTATGTGCTTTAAACAATTCTCGGTTATGGCTGAAAAATTATCAGCTTGTGAATTGGGCACCCTCCATTTTGATAGAAGGAGGGAACACATGTCTTTTGATTTTAATACATTTTTGGTTGAGCATGGGATAAAACATTACTGTATAGTGTCATATACACCTCAACAAAAGGAGTTTTTGAAACAAAGAAGATGTCTCTCATGAAAATGGAGTGGTGAATGGTCAAATTTTAGGCTTTACCAAATAGCTTCTGGCTTGAGGTTGTCATGTGTGTTGTGTATGTACTTAATAGGTGTCCCACCAAAGCACTACAATCAATCACTCCATATGAGGCTTGGCATGATCACAAACCATCTATTTCTCTCTTTGGTTATCTAGCATATGCATTAGTGCCTAAACAACAACATTCGATGATAAAGGAGCAAAATGTGAACTAAAGACTATTGTCTATATCATCCATAGACTAAATGCATTTTGGTTATTTGTGTGTTGTTTTCATGGAAGATGCATTTAGCCATTGCTTTCATGTACGAAGTAGACATCAATTAGCTCAAAGCATGCATATGAAACTTTGCTTCCTCTTTTTATCATATGATACTTTGCTCCCTATTTTTATCATATGACACTTTACTTCCTCTTTTTATAGGTCGATAGTCAAGTGTTGCTCCAAATGAAACAATTTCTCAACCTTGACATGTTCCAAATCATTGTACAAATCATTCATTTTTTTTGCAGATTTACATGATGCACTTGTTCCTGAGAGGGATGACAAAGAAGAGGCTAAAACTATGCCTAAATGGCTAATGCAGAATTTGAAAGAGAGCAAATTAGATGCATCTTTGTCATATTGTACCCATTTAGGCTCTCATGTTTCTTTATTCGCATCACATTCCTATGCAATGGCTATCTCTAGTCTTTGTGATGAGAGTGAGCTTATTTCTTTTGATAAAGCACAAAATTTATAAAATTGTATGGTTATTATGCAATCAAAATATGATGCTACTATGAAGAATGGTACTTGTTATTTATGTGATTTCCCTCTATGAAAAAAGACCACTTGCACTAAATGGGTATACAAGTTGAAATGTAAACCTAATGGAATAATCTTTAGGTATAAGACGAGGATTTTTGCCAAAGGTTATGCTCAAGAGAAAGGCATTGATTTTGATGAGATCTTTTCTCCCACATGCTAAATGACCACTATTCATAACAATTGTCCACTTGTAGATAATCATGGTTGGAATGTACATTAGTTGGACATTAAGATTGCATTTTTGAATGGTGAATTACATTCTTTGTTTTGTTTGATTCGATAGGCCGCCTTAGCTTGCTTGCAAAGGACTTGCGTAGGTGAAGCTATGTATTTCAACCATGTTGCAGAAAGGGCATGAAACAAAGCATGCAGGTTGAAAAAGGCATTATAGGGTTTGAAGCAAGCACCAGATTTTTGGTATGAATAGATACATGCTTACTAGCACGTGGTTTTGATAACAGTCCAATTGAGAGCACATAATATTTTAAGCATGTAGATTATGTACTTCTGACCATTCTTGTGTATGTTGATGATAAGCTTCTCACTAGTCCTAATGTGAAACATATTGCTGAATTTAAAGCTGATTTGTATGCCTCTTTTGTGATGTCAGATTTGGGGTATTTGCATCATTATTTGGGCATTCAATTTATGTGTAGGTTGACGTGGAATAAATTTGTGTCAAAAAAAAATACATCGACACATTATTGCACATTTTGGCCTTGAAGATTGCAAACCTATTGCTACTCCCATGGAAATAGGTTTACGATTGAGTCTTCATGATGCTCGAGATGCATTTGATGTTGTAGGTTATTTGTTTCTTAACTTACTTATGCATAACTCATCTTGATACTTGATTCATTGTCTCTCATATAAGCAAGTTTATGCATTACCCAAGTGTCAAGTATTGGTAGGTGATTAAGTGTATCTTTTTCTACTTAAGTGGTACCTAGCTACTTGGATTGTTTTATCCCAAGGGAGGATCATTACCACCAGATTTACATGCTTTTTCTTAGTCTGTAAAGGCTAGTTGCTATGACACTTATGTATCCACCAGCAGTCTTTGCTTCGTGCTTGGTAGCTCATGCATATCTTGGTTGAGAAAGAAATAACCTATTGTAGTCACTTCTAGTTGTGAGGCTGAATATAGGGAAGCTTTCACATTTGCAACCACCATCTTCATTGAAAATCAGAGCATGTTTGCAATTGAAAGAAACCCTATGCTCCATGCCTGCACAAAGCACATTGAGATGCATTATTATTACATTAGGGACCGATTCTCTGTTGGAAAGATCAATTTGGCTTATGTTCCCGCACATGATAATGTTGCAGAGCTTTTCACAAAGGCTATGCATGGGGAGAATTTTGAAGCTTTTCGCAAAGATTTGGGCTTATTTCTTTTTGTGGATTGACTTCTTTTCACATAGCTAGGCACTTCGTTATATGTGAGTGCCAACTCCTTGTTCATCGCATCACTCCCAAGGGGGAGTTGCTGATATATTTTGGTAGTGATGTGTGTGAACACACTTAGGTTCCCCTCCACCCTTGTATATATTCATATAACACTAATGGATCACTCATCTTTGTACATCCACTTGGTAATGCAATTAGTATTGTGTTATGCTCCAAGCTTCTTCTTCTTCTTCTTCTTCTTGTGATGTTTGTGTGCTATTGCAAACCTCTAACTCCAATAAGAGATGCATTTGATATTGTTCTTTATCAAAAATTTGTTGGATGTTTGATTTACTTATGCAAAACATGACCAAATATTCAATTTTTGTGTTTGAGTTTTGTAGGTTTATTCATAGCCCAAGTTTCAAGCATTGGCACATGGTTAAGTGCATCTTCTGCTAGTTGAGTGATACCCAACTACTTAGGTTTTTGTATCCCAAGGGAGGATCACTACCACCATATTTACATGCTTTTTTAGACTCAAATTGGATCAATTGTTATGCCATTTGTGTCCACAAGTGGTTTTTGCTTCATGCTTGGTAGCTCATGCATTTCTTGCTTGAGCACGAATCAACCTACTGTGGCTATGTCCAGTTGTGAGGCTCATATTACGGAAGATTTCATAGCTATTGTTGAGTGTGCGTGGCTCATACACCTTTTGATTGATTTTAGTGTTGGTTAGTCTTTTTCCGCCACCATTTTTACTGATAGTCAACACACATTGGTAGTTGTGTGGAACATTGTGTTCCATGCTCACACAAAGCATATTGAGGTGCACTATTATTATGTCAAAGATACTCTCTAATGGAGAGATTAGTTTGGCTTCTATGCTCACATAGGATAATGTTGCAAATATTCTCACAAAGGCTCTACCTAAGGAAAAGTTTGATGCTAGAGCTTTGAGATTACTTATTTTTTAAGATTGATTTCAATCCACATAGCTTGGCACTTCCTTATACATGAGTGCATGCTCCTTGTTCACCACATCACCCCCAAAGGGAATTTTGGTGTAGCCCAAGCATGAGCACCACCTCTTTTACTTGTCGGTCCATGCAGACATGAGGAGCATATGACGATCGTTAGAAATTGTGGCAAGAAAATGTGAGTGACAAGCACATACATTCATGCACACATGCACACGCACACACACACACACAAGGCAAGATAACAAAGATAGGAACAATGGAAGCTTTGATTCTCAATAACTCGATTATACTCTTCAAGAAGCTCTTTCTCTAATTTGGTAACCTCGAAAAATGCTCACCCCAACTCACTCACCTAAAAAATGAGCTCTCTAGCTCTTTTTATAGCTATTTGACTCATGCCATGTCTAGACCTAGTGTTTGGCCTAGTTAAAAATTAGGTTCCAGAGTTTATTTGAGGGCTCAAACGGGGTCTAAAAATTATGAAAATTGGTACATAGATACTTTTGATACTCTTCAAGCTCAAGGAATCCTTGGCTTGAACAAAATGGAGTTGCGAAAATGTGAAATGATATTTACAATGGTTTTTAGTGTTTTTATAGGGATTTCTTCTAAAAATTTGACATATGCTTCTTGGAGCTCCCTACATGCTCCCTCTTCTTGTGTGTCCACTTCTTTGACATGTTCCCACACCTTGTGCTTGAAATTGAGTTCCAATAACCCCCCCTCGAGTGTGTCATCCTTGATAGACCCTTGTTGGAGTGGTTGTTCCATGTAGTACTTTGAGAGGTAGTGTCCATCATGTATCGACAAGAGCAGTTTGTCTTCCAAATGTAGCAGGGTCGGTTGTCTTGTTTTTCACTGCTAGAGTTTACAAGTTTTAGTCCATTTGTATGCACTTCTTCTTGGATTCCAGCATGATGGTGTATTTTTGAGCTTTCAAAAATTGCAAGTTGTTCAAAAGAGGTTGTCAATGTTGATTTTGAGTAGTTGTCGGCTATGAGTTGCTTCATAGGTACTTATGTTGTAACCTTGATTTCCTTTGGATCTTTCAAATATCGGCTTCATAATTTTCATGCCAAGTACTCGTAACCCATAATGAATGATGGGTAAGTGTGTTAGTGCATGGGTTGAAGAAAATATGTGCCTTGTGCACAGCCTTGTAATATGGCCCTATGCATGCTCAATAGGGGAATGCATGATAAGAATTTTGGTGCAAAAATTTGGGTCTGGAGCTAAGTGCTCAAGGGGATGCTGACAAAGAGGTTTCCTAATCTATCATTGTTATAATGTTGCCAAAGTAGGGGATTCTTACCATGATGAAAGGTCGATTGATGTTCATCTCTTTGTGTTGTACTCCCATCACGGTGATTGACCATTGGCTTGTCTTTTGCTATTGATGGATGTCCTTGTTGATGGTTCGTTGAGGAGATTCTTTGTGTGCATGTTCTTGTCCTTCTCTTTTTTGTTTATTGTAAGGAATTGTGTCACAAGACAAGAAGAAAGAGATTAGTATCAATAAAATAGTCTACATATGTCAAATATGCGTCATCTGTCTAGGATTCTCAACTATGTCTATGCACAGCCTTGTAAGGTTGCCCTACATTAATGCATACTATGAAAATGCATGACTTGAATGGTGCAAAAGATGGGGTGATGCCAAGGACACATGGTTTTTGCATGTCGAGGCTTCCAATGTTACTTGCAGACATTGATGCAATATCTATTTCGAGGTATCCATTGGATCTTAAAATGATGCAATCAATCAATGGTTGAATGACAACTGATCATTCCTCCTTATAGGCATCCATTTTAGAATCATCTTTTGCTGCATAGAGATCACTTTTGGCCTCTTCATCTTTGGATGGTTTCTTAAATTTTGTATCCCTCGTGGTTGGATCTTTGGTTTTGTGGGGGCTACTAGTGCTTTTGGCTTTTGCACCCATACCCTTGTTGATTGCCTTCTTCCTATTTCTGAAGTGGTGAGTTGATCTTCTTTTGATCTTTGTGCTTGGTTCTGACCCTTGCCTCTCCTTGGCTTCTTTGTTGAGACTTTTCTCATGAGGGATATTATAGGGTTTAGTGTATCTAAGAGTTCCTTGGGTACCCACATGTGTAGTCACCCTTGTTGAGCTATAGCTAAATCCTTAGGCACCCAAATTTGTTGGATACCATGTGCTTGAGCTTGTCCTAGTTGCTTCGTTCTTCTTTTGGCATGATTGGCTTGCCTGGATGGGATTTGTTGGGGAAAATCTGGTGGTTGCTTGTCTTTCATCACCCATATTTGTTTGGTCTTGAATTTGGTTCAAGATTTTTCCTTGTGCATGAGGAGTGAGGTTGTGTAGTAGCTTTTGTCACCAAGGTGGCTTCCTTCTTGCCATCTGGTTGTACTTGTCCTCCTCTGCTTTGTGAAATTGATTGTTCCAATTGTGATGTTGATACTTTTGGAAGAGAAGGTGGTTCTAGCACTTTCATGACTTGCCCATCAATAGGTGAGGAATGGTGCACATTGGACTCTGTAGTTCTTGTAGAGTGCGGGGTACTGGAATCAAAAGGTCCCTTGCCTTCCAATTCAACTATTAGGCATTGCTTGTTAACCCAGACCTAAAGCGATTGTTGTTGTAGGTTTAAGTCAATTGCATGATCATACAACCAATCATGCCCTAGTATCATATGTTCTGTGATGTCCTTATCATGGCAAACTAGCAACTTTAAAGTCAAAGGGACATCCTTTAAGAGGATAGGAATGTTTTACTCACTAATACAAGGCATTTCCATGTCTCCTAAGCCCACTAAATAAGCTTCTAATGGCTTAACTTTCGTGCCCAAACTTTTATAGCATGAGTACCTAATTGCACTCTTGGTAGCTCCAAAATCAATCAAAGCTTTGATCCTCTTATTTACAGCATCATGCCCTAGTTCAACCGTGATGAATGGTTGTCTATCTATGATGCTAGGATGTGTACTACTTTTGGTGCACATAGCCATGTGATATCTTGGGGCATTGGGATTGACATCTAAGCCTTTCTGGCTTAACTTATCTCACCTAATGCGCTCTCTAGCCTCTACCTGTGCTTCTTCTCTAAACCTTAACTCTTCTTCTTTTTGCTTCTAAGCAGTATTGAGTCTCATTAACATATCCTTTGTAAGAGTTTCTTGATATAACTTGACTCGGCATCCACTAATATAGCTTGGCAAGATGTCACCTTCTAGAGTGGCCAATTGAGCTGCACTGCTAGTGGAAATTCTATGAATGACCATGGGTCCATATCCTCACTTTTCCAATTTTTGGGCATGCTACTTTAGTTTATAAACCAACACTAGGTCTCCCTCTTTCAATCCTTTATCCTTGATGTGTGCATTGAAGTATGCCTTTTGTCTTTTCTTTGCAGCGCAAATGCCTACTGTCGCTCGTAGCTTGTTTTCACCTAAGCATTCTAGATCAAATATCCTGGAGGAAAACTCCTGTACATTCCACTCATGCTCTTGTGCTACTCTAATGGTAACACAACATTCTATTCGAAGACCATCTAAAATGGGGTGGCATTGAGTACCATTTTATAGTCAAGTAGGTAAGCCCAAACAACATGATGAAGCTGTTTATCCCAATCAGAGCATTTATTATTTACCAATTTTGTCAATACATTGCATAGGATCTTATTTGTGCTCTTAGTTTTTCCATTAGCTTGTGGATGATAGGGGGTAGACTTCTTATGTATCACCAAGAATTCTTGGAGAAGGTTTTCAATGACTTCATCAAGAAGTGCATACCTCTGTCACTTACTAACTCTATTGGTAACCCATATCTAGTGAACATGTTCTCGAATAAGAACTTAGCCATCATTTGAGCATCATTCTTTATCATGCCTTTTACTTCTAGCCACTTTGTAAGGTAATATTTGGCTACAATAATGTACTCTCCATGGGAGTTTCTAGCTAGGGGGTTAATAGGACCTACAAAGTCTATACCCCACTTTTGAAAATGCACGTCCTCCCATCATTGGCCTCAAAGGCATCTCATCTTTTCTGATTGGGTATTGTGCACGTTGGCATGTGTCACATCTCTTGACATAGGTATGTGCACCCATGTGAAGAGTGGGCCACCAAAGTCCTGAGAATAGAATGGTCTTAATTACTTGGTTAGGCCCGAAGTATCCACCTACAACACCGCTATGCATAGTTTCTAAGATTGTCAAATAATTAGATTCATGAACGCACAATCTTAAGTAACCATCTTTGCCTCTTTGGTATAGGTTATCTCCTACTAAGGTGTAGTCTTGAACCTCTTATTCCATGCTTCCTTTTCTTTCTAGAGTAGTCTCACTAGTTAGGGTTCCGAATCTCATAAAATTATACCGATGGAGCACTCCATTCTGGAATTAACAACACGTGATAAAGGGTAGCATACTCCACTGGGGGTCTTTTTTGGCACATTAGACAATTCTTAATCCTCTCATGTATTTCTTTGTCCATACTAGGCCAATACACTCTTAAACCTCCTCGACACAACAAGCTAGTACACCCTCTGTATCTTGTTTCTACATACTTCCTACCAATATTTGATATTATTGTGATTTTATAATTTCATCTTTGTTTTTTTTTCACATTCTTATTTGTAGGGCTGAAGGTTACGATAGATCCCAACTCATTTTCCCATTTAGGAACAACTTCCAAATTGAATAGATAAGTGTGGATAGTTCATCAGACACTCCTTGTGTTGACTCTCCTGAAGTGATGTGAGAAAGGTAATCCACCCTGGGGTGGGTCCTACCTTTCTTAACAACCACTTCAAAGTCGTATTCCATTAGTAAGAGGAACCATCTTACTAAATGTCCTGTATTGCAAGGTTTCTTAACCAAATATAATAAAGCTTGATGATCAGTGAAAAACTTGAACTTGTTGGCCAATAGATATTTTCTAAACTTCTTCACAATGTATACCATGCCTAAGCCTTCTCTTTCAGTTGTTGTATAGTTTCATTTAGCTCAATTTAGCTATTTGCTAGCATATGCTATAGGCAAATCTAGATTTTTTT
The DNA here is from genome assembly GCA_020310875.1 of Ceratopteris richardii. Classification (NCBI taxonomy): domain Eukaryota; kingdom Viridiplantae; phylum Streptophyta; class Polypodiopsida; order Polypodiales; family Pteridaceae; genus Ceratopteris; species Ceratopteris richardii. The sequence continues at coordinate 31,678,922 of CM035416.1, forward strand.
CACTTGTAGGTTGTGCTAACACACATCCTATTGCATAATTGGATGCATCTACATGGACAGGGAATGGTTTATTCCAATCAAGGGTGGTCAGTATTGATGTTGTGCACAAATGTTTCTTTAGCTCATTGAAGGAATTTTCACATTCATCGTTCCACTCAAAATTTTTCAACAGAGCATAAAGGTGTTTAGCTATGATTGCATACATGTGGGTAAAGATGCGCTAATATCCACAATGTCCCATAAAGGCTTGTACCTCCTTAACGTTCCTTGGCCTTTGCAACTCCGCTATGGCTCTTACTTTGTCCTCATCTGTTGATATTCCATTCTTAGAAATAATATGACCTAATATCCTACCTTGATGTACCATGAACACACACTTTTCTAGGTTCAAACAAACTCGATATTCTCTACACTTGTTGAAGATCTGTTTGAAATCTGGGATGTAGTGTCTTCTTTCTTGGGAATGATCACATAAATCATCCACATATACTTCTAAGCTCTTTTGCAAGAACTCTTTGAAGTCATGACACATGAGCCTTTGGAATGTCACAGGTGCATTGGTGAGCCCAAGTGGCATCACACAAAATGCAAAGATTCCCCACTATGTGGCGAAGGCCATTTTGTCTTGATCTTCTGAAGCAATGGCTACTTGGCTGTAACCTAAACACCCATCAAGGAAGCTATAAAATTCCTTGCCTGCAACACGTTCCAATAAATGTTTGGTGATTGGAAGCATCTAGATAACTATCTTTGATCATAACAACATTAACTTTTTTAAGGTTAATACACACGTGCAACTTCCCATTCTTCTTGTGCACTACTACTTTGGGGGAGACCCATTTATTATGCTCAATCTCAGAGATAAATACAACTTCAATCAGTCTGTCGATTTCTTGTTTTATTTTGGCTACATAAGTGTCATTATATGTGTAGGGATTTTTTCTGATGGGCTTGGCAGTAGCCATCATGGGGATCGTATGAGAGCATATTTTCGGATCTACCCCCTTTAGGCCTCTATAGGTCCACACAAACACATCCCTATATTCCCTTAATAAAGCTACAAGCTCTACTTCTTCTTCTTCACTCCTTCTAGTGTCTATAAATAGGCAATGCCTGAGCTACCTGCAAGTCTCTCCATGCTAAAAGACATTTGTGAATCACTTGTTTCCGAACTTAGCACGTAGGGATAATCACCAAGTTGTTGTGCCCATGACCTAGTTGTGTGATTGACACTAGCTTCAGACAATCTGATGCTTTGTCTATCCCGGCCTAGGTGTTTACCTTATCCAAGGTTCATAAGCCTTGTCTACTAGTCCCAATTTTCCCAAGTACAACCGTATTTCAAGGTTCTTTTGAATCAGTTACTTGTTCTTCTATAGATTTCTCCGGTGTAATCTTGTCTGACAAATATCCTTGTTAGGACCACTTGAGTTTATCGCACTTTGAGATGTGATCGATCCACTTAAGTCCTTTTCCTTTAGGATTTGTTGCAATAATATCATAACTTATGCTTTAACTTGAGTAATGAGGGTTTTTTGTACTTATGTCGTGCTTATCATCACCCTAATTAGTTAATACCATGAGTCATGCTTAGCCACTTGAATGCTCAGGACATGCATTCCCCAAGCTTGTAATGCATTTTCCACCTTGCTTTGACACCCTTGAATGGATCTCAATGACCCTCTAAAAGTTCCAAGTTTAGATCAAGCTTTAACTCTAATTTATTTGACAATCTTTTTGATTCAGCATTTTTAAAGACCGATTTTCCCCTTTGTATTGCTCAAAATCTTTTGGAGTCCCCTTGGCTTCCTAATCCCACTTGAAGGTCAGCTTCAAATTACACTATCTAAAACCCAATACATTATTTTTAAGAAAAACAGTTGAGATCCTGTGGGATTCAAAACGATTCTCCAATACACTCTAGAGCTCAAATAACGGATTTTGTATGAAAAATTCATGGGAGTCAAGACAAACAAACAGAACCTGTCAAAGAATTGCGATTTTTTCAAAGTTGCCTTCCAAAAAGTCACAATTTTTACCCGATTCACCTTGCAAAAATTCACGATGTTTTGCCCAAAAGTATCCAAAAAATCCTGATTTTTTCCTCTTTTCTTGTGTCAAAAAGTCATGATTTTTCTCAAAAACTTGATTGCAAAAAGTTGCAATTTTCTCCAAAACTTGATTGTAAAAAAGTCACGATTTTCTCAAAAAGTTGATTGCAAAAAGTCGTGATTTTCTCAACTTGGTTGCAAAAGTCATGATTTTCTTAAAAGCTTGATTGCAAAAAGTCGTGATTTTCTCAAAAAGTTGATTGCAAAAAGTCGTGATTTTCTCAAAAGTTGCCTTCCAAAAGTTATGATTTTTTTGAGAGTCAGAGAATCACAAAATCGTGATTTTTTGAGTGATTTAGGCAAGAAACCAGGCAATCACGATACTCAAAAAATTTTGAATTTTCCAAAAAATCGTGATTTTTTTCCAAAAAGCAACGATTTTTTTCCAAAAAGTTGCAATTTTATGAGAATTTTGACAGGAACATCAAAATCAAGTGTTCATACCTATGTGTCATGTAGAGGATCACGAAAACCATAGAAACTCATACACTCGAATACTTTTTCCCTCTTTCTTTCTCTTGCATAGCCATGAATGAAAAATGAGGTGAAAATAGTGAATATATAGTCAAAAACGAAAACTTTATACGAAAATGAAGATGGGAGAAGATGATGATGATGATGAATCATGATGATGATGATGATGATGACGATGATGATGATGAAAAAAAATAAAAAACTTAACAAAAAATGACTATCTTTTACCTTCTAGCATCGCAAACCTACAATCTTACCATCATAATGTTCGTCCTCGAGCAATGCGGTGCCAAAATTTTGTGTAGCCCTAGCGTGAGCACCACATCATTTACTTGTCAATCTACAGAGACGTTAGGAGGATATGAAGATCATGAGCAATTATGGCAAGCAAATGTGAGTGACAAGCACATACATGCATGCACACACACATGCACACAAGGCAAGATAACAAAGATATGAACAATGGAAGCTTTGATTCTCAATAACTCCATTACACTCTTCAAGAAGCTCTTTCTCTAACTTGCTAACCTCAAAAAATGCTCATCTCAAATCATTCACCCAAAAATGAGCTCTCTAGCTCTTTTTATAGTTTTTTGACTATTTTTGGTCTTGTCCAGACCTAGTGTCCGGCCTAGTTAAAAATTAGGTTCCAGGGTTTATTTGAGAGCCCAAACAATGTCTAAAAATTATGAAAATTGGTACCTAGATAACTCTAACACTCCTCAAGCTTGAAGACTCCTCGGCTTGAACAAAATGGAGTTTCAAAAAATGATATTTACAATGGTTTTTAGTGATCAAAATCACTATTTTTGTAGGGGTTTCTTTTGAAAATTTGACATGTAGTTCTTGGAGATCCCTACATGCTCCCGCTTCTTTTGTGTCCACTTCTTTGACATGTTCTCACATCTTGTGCTTGACCTTCAGTGCAAACAAATTTGTTGATATATTTCACTAGTGATGTGTGTGAACACACTTAGGACAATCGAGGCATTTTTCCCCCTCTTTAGGAGGTGTTTTGCCCATTATATATATATATATATATATATATCCCTATAACCTTAACATGTTACTTATCTTGTACATTCAACACTAAGTAATATCAATATGTGTTTTGCTCCAAGGTTCTTCTTCTCCATCGTATTGTTTATGTGAGTCCTCGAAATTCAACACCCTATCCTGCCATGAAATGTTGATAAGGAGATTAGTTTTTTCTGAGGAAAATAATTTAATAAACCATTGTCCATAATTAGATTGTACTCATTTCAATTACTAGACTTGAAAAATTGTTGGAGTTAGACGTCTGCGAAAGCACGCGAACAACACAAGGAAGAAGAAGAAGCTTGGAGCACAACACACAATAGTGAATGTATTACTAGAGAATGTACAAAGATAAGTAGCCCATTAGGGAAATAGGCGTATATACAAGCCGGGGGAAAAAAACCTCCTAAAGAGGGAAAAAAGTGCCCCGACGGTCCTTGTGTGTTCACACACATTACTACCTAAATATATCAACAAATCCCCCCTGGGAGTGATGCGGTGAACAAGGAGCTGGCACTCATGTATAAGGAAGTGCCAAGCTATGTGCAAATGACTCCACAAAAGGAAGTAAGCCCAAAGCTTTGTGAAAAGCTTCAAACTTCTCCCTAGGCAGAGCCTTCGTTAAAAGGTCTGCAGTGCTCTCCTGCGTGGGCACATATGACATAGTGATAATGCACCTCAATGTGCTTAGTGCGAGCATGGAACACGGGGTTCCTCGCAACTGCCAATGCGCTCTGACTGTCAGTGAAGATGGTGGTGGCAGAAGTCTGGCCAACACCCAAATCAACCATAAGGTGTATGAGCCACACACACTCAAGAGTAGCGCCACTAGTGGACACACGAGTGTCATAGCAACCAGCCCAATCAGACTCAAGAAAAGCATGAAAATCTGGCGGTGGTGATCCCCCCTTGGGATAAAACAACCCAAGTAGCCGAGTACCACTAAAATAGTGAAAGATACGCTTAACTGCCTACCAATCCTTGACTCCTGGGCAATGCATAAACCTGCTCATCTGTGAGACAACAATTTGAATATCTGGCCGAGTAATGCATAAGTAAATCAAGCACCGAACAGCCTGCTAATAGAGAACAACATCAAATGCATCTCCAGCCTCATGAAGACTCAATCGTAAACCTACCTCCATAGGAGTGGCAATAGGCTTACAGTCTTCAAGGCCAAAACGCTGCAATAATCTGTCAATATATTTCGTTTGACACAAAGCCATTCCACCATCAACTTGCATAAACTCAATGCCCAAATAGTGATGCAAATGCCCCAAATCAGACATCTCAAATGAGGCATGCAAATCAGCTTTAAAATCAGCAAAATGCTTATCAATAGGACCTGTGAGCAGCATGTCATCAACATAGACAACAATGATTAGAAGCACATCAGTAGCACGCTTAACATATAAGGTGCTTTCAGTTGGACTGTTCTCAAAACCATGTGCCATCAGATAGGCATGTATCTTCTCATACCAAGCACGTGGTGCTTGCTTTAAACCATATAATGCCTTCTTTAATGTCCAACTAATGTACATTCCAACCATGATGAGCTGCAAGTGCACAGATGCTCCGAACAGTAGTCATACGGCATGTAGGTGCAAAGGTCTTTTTCCTATGCATAACCCTTTGGAACAAGCCTAGCCTTATACCTGTCAACTGTACCATCCGATTTACGCTTCAGCTTGTATACCCACTTAGTGCCAATGGCCTTCTTGCCAGGAGGCAAGTCACATAAAGACCAAGTACCAGTCTTCATTATAGCATCATATTCAGATTGCATAGTAGCCATCCAATTTTTTGAATTTTGTGCTTCATCAAACGAAACAGGCTCATTCTCATCACAGAGACTAGATGCAACCATAGCATAGCAATCTGATGCAAAAGAGGCACTATGAGACCTTGAACGAGTATGATATGATAGAGGTGCATCTAATTTGTTGTCACGCAAGGTCTGCACCAGCCATTTTGGCATAGTTCTTGCCTGCTCAATATCAGCTCTGTCATCAATAAGTGCATCATGTACATTTGCATCAGAAATGGAATTATCTGCATCATCACATGAAACCTGCAAAGTCTAAGAAGTTGCCTCATTAGGACCAGCACTAGACTATCCACCTATAAAAAGAGGAAGCAAAGTATCATACATGTCTTTGGAGCTAACAGATGTCTCCTAAGTACATGAAAGCAATGGCTGAATAGCATCTTCCACAAGAACAACATCACAGCTAACCAGAATGCATTTAGTCTATGGATGATATAGACAATAGCCTTTACTTTCAGAACTGTACCCAGCAAAAATACATTTTACTGCTTTATCATCCAATTTTCTGCGATGTTGTTCAGGCACTAATGCATATGCCAAACAACCAAAACCACACAAATGAGCAACAGATGGCTTGCGATCATGCCAAGCCTCATATGGAGTGATAGACTGCAGCGCTTTAGTGGGACACCTGTTCAGTACATATGCTGCACACATGACAGCTTCAAGCCAGAAACTATGTGGTAAAGCCTGACTCTTGACCATGCACCTCGACATCTCCATGAGTGACCTGTTCTTTCGTTCAGAAACTCCATTCTGTTGAGGTGTATATGGCACTCTACACTGGTGTTTTATCCCACGTTTAGCCAAAAATGCATTAAAATTAGAAGACATATATTCCCCCCTCGATCCGAACGGAGGGTGCCCATTTTACATGCTGACAAATTTTCCGCCAAAACCAAAAACTGTTTGAAGCACGTGAACACTTCGGACTTCGCCTTCAATGGATATACCCATGCATGCCTAGAAATCATCGATGAAAGCCACGAAGTAAAGATAATTCCCAAAAGAAGGTGTCTGCATAGGACCACAAACATCACTATGTACAAGCTGCAATTTCTGAGTAGCCCGAATAGAACCATCTTTTGGAAAGGATGAATGCTGCATTTTGCCCAAAATACAGCCTTCACAAACATGTTTTCCAGGTGCCTCGAGTTTGGGCAAAGAGGACACCATTTTAGATTTCTGTAGGCGTAGTAAAGTAGCAAAATTCAGATGACCAAAGCGTGCATGCCAAAGCTTTGCATCTGACATAGCCTGAGAATCATTTACTGCACATGCAAAATCATTTACAGATCTTTCATAGTCTATGAGCTTATATAGCGCACGACATAAAATGCCAGAAGCAATAATCACATCACCATTTGACAGATCATGAACTGTACACCTGTCATCAACAAATTTCACAACCAAGACAATCTTGGCTAATGCAGAAACTGATAACAGGTTCTTCTTGATCCCTGGCACAAATAAAGCATCTGACAAAGTGAAAGAACTACCATCAATAGTAGTCAAAATGATCTTACCAACTCCCATAACAGGATAAGAGGAGTTGTTGGTGCATGTAACAATATTCCTTGTAGGGGCAGGCTTGAGTGAAGAGAAGAAACTGTGTTGCGAGGTAATATGTTTGGTCTCCCCACTGTCAAAATACCAAACATCTGAGTCTACTGCAGACATGCACTGCTCATGAGAAGATGGGTCAAAACTGCAGACAGTAGTAAACGCCCATTCTTCTTCCTGCATAAGATTAGCAGACTCTGTTTTTGGTGTAGAGGCCTCTGCAACAACCATTCCAGCCTCTTTCTTCTTTGCCTCTTTAACAGCCAGTTTTGGACAGTTCTTTATGATATGATCATTCCCTTTCCTGTACTTACAAAACAATTTTCTGCTTTTCTAATTTCTTCTCATCTTTATCTTCATTCTTCGAATATGCAGAATTAGCAGATTTCTGCTTACAAGTTGAAGAGCTCCATTTTCCTTTGCCCTTCTGACTATCCAGGAAAGCTTGATCTGCAACTCGCATAATGGACCTGTTCTGCCTGGACTGATCTTCCTGCAACAGAATAGAGACTAAATCCTCAAATGATAAGGCATTTGTATTGCCTTTCATCATCAACCGAAGAGTAGAAGAAAAACTTTGATATGAATCAGGAAGACCATTCAGTACGGTCTGCACAAGTGAGCTATCTGGTATAACCTCATCAACAGAAATCAATTGTTCCTTCAAGTCTTTGATCTTTGTTAGGAAACTATCCATAGAATTGTTGGAGAAGAACAATCAACAATTAGTGATTACATAAAATCCAGAAGTGGAAAAATGATTGGAAGATTGAAGATCAATTTCAAGAAAGAGGAGATTCAGAAACAAAGTTCCTTTGTACATTACTCTTGTAAATATTTCAATGTATTTGGAAAATTGACGAGTAAGACTCGTATATATATATATATAGATACATGTTCATAGTCGTAGAGAGAGATATAGAAGAGATAGAGAAGACAATAGAAGTGAAGAATAGAAGAATAGGAGAGTATGAGATGAACATTATGCATGTCATCCATCAGATGTATGAAAAGTTATGAGAAGAAAAATCTTCAGAGAATTGCGCATCGATCTTTTCTCTGATTCTCCTTCTGTGGTTAATCTTTTGAGAAATCCTTTTGAACATGTCTAAGTCTATAGTTAATCCATCTATGGTTAAAATTTGAGAGTCCAATTGCGAACAGGTTGAGAGAATTTTGAATAGGAACATTCATATGTAGAAAGTTCTGAACGTCTTCTTAAACAGGCGCAGATTCGATGGTCAAAGAGATGGACAGTGCTCAGTGCATAGTGTAAAGTTTTACACAAATGAGGATTCAAAATTTAAGTTGAGAGGTAATCCATCTATGGCTAAAAGCATTTGATTAAATGGGCTGTAGTTTGGGAGAACCATAGCTTAGAAGTTACAGGTGTCAAAGTCGTCATTACAGAGAGACAGTTTCAGACATAGGTACATTGTCTGAGTCATTTCTCACAATCTACTCAAGCATTTGAGGATTTTTAACTTGAAGAAGATGCGCAACCTCTAGGCAACACATTCTACAAAGTTTTATGAAAAACTTTACACGAATGATCAATCAATGAATGATTAATGTGTAGCAGACTTTTTCTGAGAAGTGATTTTTCACAGTTGATCAATTTCTTGATAGTTTGGTGATTGTTCTTTAAAATTAAGTGGAGTCTGAAGTTATTCTTGATATAGAGGTGGTCTAACATCAAGGATAGCTTGTTCTTTCGGAGATTAACACTCTCCATCAGTGGTATCAGAGCAAGTTATATCAAAATTGAGGAAAGGAAGACTCCGACTGCTACAGACATACAAACTTTACATCTCGAAGGATCAAAAGGATAAAGTGTGAAGAAAGATTGAAGGAAGACACATAAAGGTTGTCCAAAGGATCAGAAGGAGCAACATTCAAAGCTAAGGTACATTCATTCTTTTTAAGGACTAAAGATTTGAGACTACAGGTGAAGCAAGGATGGCAGATAGTCTCCAAATTGAAAAGTTGGATAGAGAAAATTATCCAGCTTGGTCTATGAGAATGGAAGCTCATCTTATGAGCAAAGATCTGATGGGATATATCACAGGAGAGGAAGAAAAGCCAGAGTTCAGAGATCCTAGTGTTCCAACTAGGGAGGAGCTAGCAGATGTAGAGATTTGGATGAAGAAGGATGCTCAAGCAAGGAGCATAATCTACATGGCAGTGAATGATTATTTGCTTCCTCATATTAGAGGACTTGAAAGTGCAAGTGACATTTGGAATGCTTTGGAAGAGCATTTTCAGAACACAACCAAATCAAGGAAAGCTTCATTATGGGCAGAATTCACTACCTTCAAGAAGAAGGCTTCACAATCAATATCTGATTATGTGACAAAGATGAAGGACATTGCAGATTCTTTAGGTGTAGTGGATGAAGATATTCAAGAAGATAAATTGGTAAGACAAGTTCTCACAGGGCTAAGAGGAGATGAGAAGTGGAAGCCTTTTATTTTGTCTACAGAACTTTCATCAGATCATTTCACTCCTGATCTAAATCAATTGTTAGGACATATGCTAACTTTTGAGAATGATATCAAACGAGATATTGATAAGAGTGCAGGACATGCAATGTATTCTAAAGATAAGAAGAAAGCTATCAAAGGAAAGCAACAATCAGTTGAAGATGAAGGTACTCCAAGCCAAGCAAACTTCCTAAGAGGAAGAGGAAGTGGTAGAAATAGAGGAAGAGGCAGAAATAACAAAGATAATGTCAGAGCTTGTTGGATATGTGGTAAGACCAATCATCTATCTCATGATTGTTGGCACAATAATCAAAGCAATGGTAATTTTAATCAGAATTTTAATCAAAGAGGAAGAGGTGGCAGATATCAGAGAGGAAACTTCAGAGGTAGAGGTGGTAGGTATTCTTTTGGAAGAGGTGGAGGAAGAAACTTCCAAAATCAATCATATAATAACACCTACTAAAATTATGCATCAGATCTGAAAGAAGACTCGACTCTTATTACGAATGCAACATGTGAAGCTTCACATGAAGACATGAGAGTATTTTATATTGACTTAGGATGTAGCAACCATCTGAGTGGAAACATTGCCTTGATGACTAATCTAGATTATAATGCAATTAATCATACAGTCCAAACAGGTGATAATACAAAGCACAAGGTAAAGTCAATTGGTTCAATCAAAGCCAAAGATGGAAGCACTCTCTTGAGTAAGGTTTTGTATGTTCCTACAATTCCTAAAAATCTGATAAGTGTAGGACAAATTGTGGAAAAAGGATATGAGGTAAGGTTCACTAATGATGGAGTTTATGTTGAAGACCCTAGTCAAGGGTATAAACAGATTGTTACAGGGAAGAAGGAAGGAAGGCTCTTCACATTAAAGGTACAAGGAAACATTGGACATGCTATGTTTGCATATGGAGAGCAAAAGGTGTCAGAATTGGATCTTTGGCACAAAAAAATTGGACATTTTAATGAGAGAGGTATCAAAGAAATGATAAACAATGGTTCAGTACTTGGATTGCCTAACATTGCAGGTCAACACATGACATACAGATGTGAAGCATGTCAATTAGGTAAGGCTCATAAGCAATCATACAATAAGCATGGTTTTATGTATTCAAAAAGACTTGAATTGGTACATACAGATGTGTGGGGTCCTTCAAAGGACTTTAGTATAAATGGTTCAAGATATTATGTTATATATGTTGATGATGCTACCAGGTGGATCACAATCTATGTGATCAAAGACAAATCAGAAGTGTTTAATACATTTAAACACTACAATGCATATGCAGAGAGAATTACATGTCAAAAATTGAAGAGGTTAAGGTCAGATGGAGGGGGAGAGTATTTCTCTAATGAGTTCAGTGATTACTTGTGGAATGCAGGTATAAAGAGGGAAATTACTTGCAGGTACTCTCCTCAACAAAATGGGGTAGCAGAAAGAAGAAATAGGACACTTGTTGAATTTGCAAGATCCATGTTGAAAGAGAAAAATTGTCCAAATTATTTATGGGCTGAGGCTGTAAACACAGCCACATATTTGGTTAATAGATTGCCTTGTAAAGCTTTGTAGGGTATGACACCATATGAAGCTTGGTGGGGTAAGAGACCTACCTTGGATCATTGTAAAATATTTGGATGCCTGGCATATGCATATGTGCCATCTCAATTGAGGCATAAGTTGGAGCCTAAAGCAGAGAAGTATGTATTCATTGGTTATGATGACAAGCAGATGGGTTATAGATTGTGGAGTCCATCCACAAAACAATTCCTTGTGTCCAAGGATGTTACATTTGATGAACAAGGTACTTGGTATGCAGGTACATCTAATGTGTATGTAGAAGTTGAAGAAATTATGAATCAGAAGAAAGGTAAAACAAAGGTTCAGATATTTGATGAAGAAGAGAAAAATGAAATACAAGTTGGAGGTGAAGAAGTGCCAAGGTTTGATCCAGAATGTGATGAACCAGAAACTTCAAGAAGTGGAGAACTTAGGAGGTCTACAAGGCACAAATTGCAACCTACAAGGTATAGCTATGATACTTCATTCTTGACTACTAAGGATTATGCTTACATGATAAAAGCAGATGAAGATCCATCTACATATGATGAAGCCAAAGGGAAGAAGAATTGGGAAGAAGCTATGCAAGAGGAGTATGATGCATTGATGGAAAATCGGACATGGGATCTGGTTCCTAAACCTAATAGTCAAAAAATCATTGGATGTAAGTGAGTTTACAAAACAAAAAGATTTGCAGATGGAAGTGTGTCTAGGTACAAAGCCAGACTTGTTGTGAAGGGATATGCACAGACATATGGAGTGGACTATGATGAGACTTATAGTCCTGTGGCAAAGATGACAACCATCAGAACACTCATAGCAATTGCTGCTTGCAAAGGTTGGAAATTATCTCAATTAGATGTTAAAAATGCTTTTTTGAATGGTTACATTTCAGATGAAGTTTACATGGAGCAACCAAAAGGGTTCAAAGATCAAGTGTATCCAAATTATGTGTGTAAGCTCAAGAGAGCTTTGTATGGATTGAAGCAGGCCCCAAGGGCATGGAATTATAGGCTTGTAAAGTTCTTGAAGGAACTTGGATTTCAAGCATCAAAGGCAGATAGTAGCTTGCTAGTCAAAGCAAGTGAAGATGGATTTATTTATGTTTGTATTTATGTTGATGACATAATACTTACAGGAACAGATGACAAAGGCATACACATGATTAAGAAACAAATGGAGAAAGAGTTCAAAATCAGTGATTTGGGAAATTTGTCATTCTTCTTGGGAATGGAGATTTCATATACTCAACATGGAGTATATGTAACTCAAGAAAGGTATCTGAGAAATTTGCTAACCAAATTTAAAATGGAAGATTGCAGGTTAGCACCAACTCCAATGGAAGTGAATCATAGATTGACTAAATATGGAGGACACAAATTCAAAGATATGAAGCTCTATCAGAGTTTGGTGGGTAGCTTAATTTATGCTACATTAACAAGGCCTGATTTGTCATATGCAGTTGGAGTTCTATCTCAATTCATGCATTGTCCTAGAAAGGAACATTGGATTGCAGGACAAAGAGTACTTAGGTACATCAAGGGTACACTCAAAGAAGGGTTGTACTATGGGTTTACTTCAGATACAAGAGTCAAAATATACAGTGATGCAGATTGGGCAGGTAATTTGGAGGATAGAAGATCAACACATGGATATTTGTGTTATGTGGGAGATAAGCTAATCTCATGGTGTTCTAAGAAGCAACATACAGTTGCTCTATCTGTTGGTGTAAATCACAAGCCTACACATTTGGCTTGGAAGTTATCATGAAGACTCTACATACATAAAGAACCATAGGAACATATGCTAGTGATTACTTACCACTTTACCTCATTTGTAAAAGTCAAAATGACTTGGAATCTTTTTTAATCACCTACCAAAGTGAGTCGTGGAAAAAGTAGCTTATTTGATTGAGAGAATATCTCCAAGCTTTTAGGACCTTGATCATAGGAAGCCAAAATTTGAATTTGAATTCAAATTTTTTCACATATTATATAAAATGTACTTGGAAAAGTCGCGGGTACATCTCTTCATTTCCCGAGGCTTACTCTACTGAGTTTGAGTGTGTGTAAGGACTATACCATAGCCTACACCTCTCTACACCATTTGGCAATGCTATCCATGCCAATGGGATTGTACACAATTGTTAATCAATAGATACATTTACATCATTCATCTTTGTGTTCTCTGCTAGTCTACTCAAAAGTCTGTCAACTTGTCAAGGGCATATTTCAGTCAATACACCACCAAATTCAGTGATTCAAAGCTTGTTGGATTCAGCTCAAAGTCATCTACATGCTGAAAAAGTTTGAAGTGATTTCATTTAGCCAATTCAGAGAAATCGTCGTCGAGGTGCTCACTGGTCTATCTCTGCTACAGTCCTAAAAAGTCGGGGGTCTACCAAATCTTGCTAAATTAATTTCTCTTAGCATAGTTCATTATTTTACATCATTCCACTTGCAAATGTTAGCTTACTAAGCTAATTGAATACCCCTAGAAGGAATTTTATCAATTGCTACTGTGCTGGTCACACTGAGCAAAACATTGAGCAGGTGTCAAGACCAAAATAGAAAGTTTTCTTGACTTTGTAACTTCCAAAGTTATCTGTTTTGATTCAATCATTACACACTTCATTTCCAAAGGACATAGGCCATTTCTTGGTGTCATTGGAAAGCTAAGGGAGTCTACTAATCAAGTCTGAAGCTAAAGAGGGCTGGTACAAAGCAGGTTTTAGCAGTACCTACTCAATCTCTTGGATCATCCATCCATCTTTCCCAACAGTGGCATCAGAGCAAATAAGGTAAAATGGGAGATGGTTTTCCTTCATTTATTGACAAATTGGACAGGAACAACTATCAAGCTTGGTCTCTAAGGATGAAGACCTACTTACAAGGAAGGAGTCTCTATGGATACATCTCAGGAGATGAGGAATTGCCCTCATTCAAAGCAAGAGGTTTGCCAACCAAGGAGGAGCAAGAAAAACTCAACACATGGTGTGCAAGGGATGCATTGACAAGGTCTTATTTACTCAACTCTATATCTGACTTTCTTTTACCTCATATCAGAAATTGTAAGACTTCCCAAGAGACTTGGGAAATCTGGTCATCATATTTTTTCCTCCAATACAAGGGCTAGGAAAACCAGTTGTGGATTGAATTCACAACACTAAGGAAGCAACCTAAGCAAGTTGTTTCAGAATTTGTGACCAAGATCAAAGATGTTGCAGATCAGTTAGCAAGCATAGGAGAAGAAATTGAAGAAGAACAAATTGTAAGGCAGGTAATTAATGGAATCAAGGCTGATGACAAGTGGGAAAGCTTCACCACTGCAATGGATCTCTACATGGACATGCACACTCCAGATCTTACAACTCTCATGGGTCAACTATTCACACATGAAGCAAAGCTTACCAAGAGTGGAGATACTACCAAAGGTAACAACTCTTCTGCCCTATACACTGATAAGAAATCTAAGGATAAAGGCAAGAGTAAGAAGGTGGAAGATGAATGCTCTACCTCCCAAGCCAACTATGTAGGGAGAGGTAGATCTTCAACAGGTAGGGGCAGAGGAGGTAAGCAAGGTAGGGGGAGACCCTATAACTCATCACCATGTAACATTTGTGGTTTGTCAAACCACACCACAGATGAGTGTTACAGGAATTACAAAAATCAAAGAGGAAGAGGCTACCAAAGAGGTGGATACTCTCAGTCTAGAGGAAGGTTCAACCATCACCAAGGCCACAACAACAATTATAACAACAACTACAACAACAATTACAATGGCAACTACCAAGGAGGATTCAAAAACAGAAAGGACTACAACAACTACACAGAGGAGCAGGATGACTCTCTCTTGATCATGAACATGACTTCAAAGTTAGGTACAAATGATGATCACTTATTTTATATTGATTCAGGGTGTTCAAATCATGTGGCTGGTAATGTGGCACTACTCTCTGATCTTGAGGAACCAAAAGGTAAACACAGTCCAAACAGGTGATGATACAAAGCATTCTGTAGTTAAAGTTGGAAATGTGAAAACTTGTGATGGTAATCAAAATTTGTTGAGCAGAGTACTTTATGTACCTACAATTACAAAGAACTTAATGAGTGTTGGTTAGATTGTAGAGAAAGGGTTGCATGTCAGATTCAATCAGTATGGAGCATTTGTGGAGGACCCAAGACATGGATTCAAAAGGATAGTTAAAGGAGAAAAATCAGGTAGACTTTTCACTTTTGAGTTGGAAGATACAAAGAACATTGCATTATACAGTTATAAAGATCAAACACTTTCAGAGCTTGAGATTTGGCACAAGAGATTAGGGCACATAGAAGAAAGGACCTTGAAGCAAATGTGCAAGGACCAATGTGTGCTTGGGATACCTAATGTATCCAAGCAACATATGATTTACAAGTGTGGTGCTTGTCAATTTGGTAAGTCTCACAGGTTACCCTTCTCCAAGAAAGGATATATGCATGAAGACTATCTAGAGCTTGTACACACAGATGCATGGGGACCTAGCAAAGACCCCTTGGTCTTAGGTTCAAGGTACTATGTGTCTTTTATTGATGACTATAGCAGATGGACTGTATTATACTTTATGAAGCACAAGGATGAGGTATTTAATTATTTTAAGAAATATCTTGCATTAGTTGAAAATCAGACAGGAAGGAATTTGAAGAGGCTAAGGTCAGATGGAGGAGGTGAGTACTTCTCCAATGAATTTTAGGACTTCTTGCAGGACAGAGGCATCAAAAGGGACATAACCACAAGGTACTCTCCTGAACAGAATGGGGTAGCTGAAAGAAGAAATAGGTTAATTGTTGAGACAACTAGATCTATGCTTAATGAGAAGAAATTACCTAACTATCTATGGGCAGAGAGTGTCTCTACTGCCACCTATCTCATAAACAGGTTACCATCAAAGTCACTTGATGGTATGACACCATATGAAGCATGGCATGGTAAGAGACCATCATTGGATCACTGCAAAATTTTTGGATGTGTAGCATATGTACACATTCCTTCACAGGTAAGAGGAAAGCTAGATCCAAAGGTTGAAAAATGTATTTTCATTGGATATGATTTAAATAAAAAAGGTTACAAGTTTTATAACCCTACCAATAAGGGATTTATGGTAAGCAGAGATGTGATCTTTGATGAGAATGATTCTTGGTATGAGAATGAATGCAGGAAGGTCAAACTACCCTATGATTTGGAAGAAGAATTTCCAAAACTTACAAAGGAGGAACCTACTCAAGATGGAGAGACAAGTTCAGATGATGAAGATACAATCAACCTTGAAGTGTTCAAGGCATGGAAGTCCAAAGGCAAAATGAAGATGAAGAAGCTTGAGGACATACCAGAATCTTCAACTCAATCAATCAGAAGGTCTCAAAGAGAGAGCAAAAAACCTATCAGATATGGGTATGATACATCTCTTGTTACTAAACATTCAATTTATCTTGCAAAGGATTTGCTAAATGAAGAACCAGGATCATATGAAGAAGCAATCACAAAATCAGAATGGAAGGAAGCTAGGGATGAGGAGATTGAAGCACTCAAGGAGAGTGATACATGGGAGTTAGTACCCAAGAAGGACTCCATGAAGGTAATAGGATCCAGATGGATCTATAAATTGAAAAGATATTCTGATGGCACAATTAACAGGTACAAGGCCAGATTAGTAGCCAAGGGTTTTGCACAAACCCAAGGCATTGACTATGAAGAAACATTTTCACCTGTGGCCAAGATGCCAGCAACCAGAGTGTTGGTGAGTGTGGCTGCATCAAAGAATTGGAACATGTACCAATTGGATGTCAAGAATGCTTTCTTGAATGGATGGATTTCAGAATAGGTTTATATGTCACAACCTCCTAGCTATGAAGACCCTAAGAAGGTAACTTATGTTTGCAAATTAAAGAAGGCTTTATATGGATTGAAGCAGGCACCTAGGGCATGGAATTACAAGCTAACTACATACCTCCAAGACCAAGGTTTTGTCATGAGTAAGGCTGACACTTCTCTGTTCATTAAGAGAAGTAATTCAGAGATAATCTATCTTTGTGTCTATGTTGATGACATCATCATTATAGGTAATGATGTCAATGGAATCAAAAGCATCAAAATCCAAATGATGAAGGAGTTCAAGATCAATGATCTTGGGCTATTGAAGTATTTTTTGGGACTTGAATTAGTTTACATCAATTCAGGAATATACATTACTCAGAAGAAGTATGTGCAGGACATGTTGAAGAAATTTCACTTGCAAGATGCTAAAGCAGCTAGTACTCCAATGGAGGTGAACCTAAAGCTAAGTGCACATGAAGGTGATGAAGTCTAAGACATTACAGGTTATCAAAGTATGGTAGGTAGCTTGAACTATGCTACTCTTACAAGAATTGATATTGCATATGGAGTTAGTGTGCTAAGTCAATTTATGCACAAGCCAAGGATACCTCACTTAGAGGCTGCCAAAAGAATCTTGAAGTATCTTAAGGGTACACAAAACCATGGTTTGTACTTTCCTTACACTTTAGATATTGACATAAAAGTTTATTCAGATGCGGATTGGGCAGGATGCAAGGATGATAGGAGAAGCACTTCTGGATACATTTCTCTTGCAGGTGACAAACCAATTTCATGGTCTCCAAAGAAGCAACCAACTATTGCATTGTCTTCTACAGAAGCAGAGTATAGAGGGCTAGCTAATGCCACTCAAGAAGCAATTTGGATTAAGCTTTTGTATTCAGAATTGGGCTTATATACTAGGCCTCCAATTATCTTTGGAGATAATACAAGTTCTCTTCACCTTGCAGCTAATCCTATCTATCATGCCAGGACCAAACACATAGAAGTTCATTATCATTATGTGAGAGAGAAGTTGCTAAGCAAGGACATTCAGCTGACCTATGTGTCAACCAACATGCAATGTGCATATTTGCTGACTAAAGCTTTGGATGGGACCAAACTTTGCAGGTTCAAATCTATGATTGGATTGCAGGATGTACTTGAAGATTGAAGATGAAGACTTAAGCCAAAATGTTTGGCTTGAGAGGGAGCTGTTGGTGTAAATCACAAGCCTACACATTTGGCTTGGAAGTTATCATGAAGACTCTACATACATAAAGAACCATAAGAACATATGCTAGTGATTACTTACCACTTTACCTCATTTGTAAAAGTCAAAATGACTTAGAATCTTTTGTAATCACCTACCAAAGTGAGTCGTGGAAAAATTAGCTTATTTGATTGAGAGAATATCTCCAAGCTTTTAGGACCTTGATCATAGGAAGCCAAAATTTGAATTTGAATTCAAATTTTTACACATATTATATAAAATGTACTTAGAAAAGTCGCAGGTACATCTCTTCATTTCCCGAGGCTTACTCTACTGAGTTTGAGTGTGTGTAAGGACTATACCATAGCCTACACCTCTCTACACCATTTGGCAATGCTATCCATGCCAATGGGATTGTACACAATTGTTAATCAATAGATACATTTACATCATTCATCTTTGTGTTCTCTGCTAGTCTACTCAAAAGTCTGTCAACTTGTCAAGGGCATATTTCAGTCAATACTCCACCAAATTCAGTGATTCAAAGCTTGTTGGATTCAGCTCAAAGTCATCTACATGCTGACAAACTTTGAAGTGATTTCATTCAGCCAATTTAGAGAAATCGTCGTTGCAGTGCTCATTGGTCTATCTCTGCTACAGTCCTAAAAAGTCGGGGGTATACCAAATCTTGCTAAATTAATTTCTCTTAGCATAGTTCATTATTTTACATCATTCCACTTGCAAATGTTAGCTTACTAAGCTAATTGAATACCCCTAGAAGGAATTTTATCAATTGCTATTGTGCTGGTCACACTGAGCAAAACATTGAGCAAGTGTCAAGACCAAAATAGAAAGTTTTCTTGACTTTGTGACTTCCAAAGTTATCTGTTTTGATTCAATCATTACACACTTCATTTCCAAAGGACATAGGCCATTTCTTGGTGTCATTGGAAAGCTAAGGGAGTCTACTAATCAAGTCTGAAGCTAAAGAGGGCCGGTACAAAGCAGGTTTTAGCAGTACCTACTCAATCTCTTGGATCATCCATCCATCTTTCCCAACACTATCATCCACAGAAGCAGAATATAAAGGCATGGTGGAAGCTGCAAAGGAAGTAATATGGCTAAAGACACTTATGAAGAGTTTTGATGTTATTCAGAGTACTCCTATCATTTGTGGAGACAATATATGAGTTCTTTATATTTGGCAGCAAATCCTGTGTTTCATGCTAGAACTAAACATATTGAAATTCAGTATCATTTTTTGAGAGAGAAGGTTATTGATAAAGAAATTGAAATCATGCATACTCCTACAAAAGATCAACTTGCAGATATGATGACAAAAAGTTTGGATGGACCAAAGTTGCACAGGTTTAAAGATATGGCAGGAATAAAGAAGATGCAGGTAATCACAATTGATGATTGAGGGGGAGCTGTTGGAGCAGAACAATCAACAATTAGTGATTACATAAAATCCAGAAGTGGAAAAATGATTGGAAGATTGAAGATCAGTTTCAAGAAAGAGGAGATTCAAAAAAAAGTTCTTTTGTACATTACTCTTGTAAATATTTCAATGTATTTGGAAAATTGACGAGTAAGACTCGTATATATATATATATAGATACATGTTCATAGTTGTAGAGAGAGATATAGAAGAGATAGAGAAGACAATAGAAGTGAAGAATAGAAGAATAGGAGAGTATGAGATGAACATTATGCATGTCATCCATCAAATGTATGAAAAGTTATGAGAAGAAAAATCTTCAGAGAATTGCACGTCGATCTTTTCTCTGATTCTCCTTCTGTGGTTAATCTTTTGAGAAATCCTTTTGAACATGTCTAAGTCTATAGTTAATCCATCTATGGTTAAAATTTGAGAGTCCAATTGCAAACAGGGTGAGAGAATTTTGAATAGGAACATTCATATGTAGAAAGTTCTGAATGTCTTCGTAAACAAGCGCAGATTCGATGGTCAAAGAAATGGACAGTGCTCAGTGCATAGTGTAAATTTTTACACAAATGAGGATTCAAAATTTAAGTTGAGAGGTAAGCCATCTATGGCTAAAAGCATTTGATTAAACGGGCTGTAGTTTGGGAGAACCATAGCTTAGAAGTTACAGGTGTCAAAGTCATCATTACAGAGAGACAGTTTCAGACATAGGTACATTGTCTGAGTCATTTCTCACAATCTACTCAAGCATTTGAGGGTTTTTAACTTGGAGAAGATGCACAGCCTCTAGGCAACACATTCTACAAAGTTTTATGAAAAACTTTACACGAATGATCAATCAATGAATGATTCATGTGCAGCAGAATTTTTCTGAGAAGTGATTTTTCACAGTTGATCAATTTCTTGATAGTTTGGTGATTGTTCTTTAAAATTAAGTGGAGTCTGAAGTTATTCTTGATATAGAGGTGGTCTAACATCAAGGATAGCTTGTATTTTTGGAGATTAACACTCTCCATCAAGAATCACCTTCATTCATGTGCTCACTCTCTAACTATTTTTGGAGGTAAGCAACACAAGCCTCATTCCTAGCTTAGTACAATGTGGTAAGTGTATCCCAAGCATCCTTATCTGTTCTACAATAGAGAATGTGAGGAATAATGGCACGTTTGACAGACAAAGCTATCAATGCATGTCCCTGGGCATCTTTGCCATCCCAGCGAATCTGCTCTACAGTAGGTGCAACAAAAACCGCAGCATGAACAGGAATATGCAGAATATCATCATCTTCAACACCTTCTGCATCAGCTTCAGTACCTGCAGTTGTAACAGTTGCAGGTGTGATAGGACGTTTTTCGACACCCTGCACAATGTTCCAAAGTCCTTTTGCAACCAACACATGTCGCATCATATAAGCCCATAACGGGTAGTTGGTACCATCCAACTTATCCTCAACAGCCAACATAAAGAATACATCACTACTTTCAGCCATGGCCGGTGACTAAAATACCTTGATGCAGAAAATTGACTGTATCTCAAAAAGTGGAACATAACTGCCCAGATGAATTCTACCAGTCTTGTAGCAGACTTCGAGATGCTTATAGTTGCGAACAGAAACTGGTATATACCTTTGGCACAAAAAGATGAAATAGCTTGCACAAGCACTACGATAGTGCGTTCGGAGGCCGAAATGGCTCAGATCGCGAATTCGGCACCACAGAGCAAAGCCGTTTTGATCTCGAAAACACATTGAGTATGCTCACCAAAATTCGTGCGATTCTGAGACTGCAAACGGAGGAGTGTCGACGGCACCCTAGATGAAGCGACGACCTGCTATGATACCAATTATTAGAGTTAGACATATGCGAAAGCACGCGAACAGCACAAGGAAGAAGAAGAAGCTTGGAACACAACACACAATACTAAATGTATTACTAGAGAATGTACAAAGATAAGTAGCCCATTAGGGAAATAGGTGTATATACAAGCCGGGGGAAAAAAACCTCCTAAAGAGGGAAAAAAGTGCCCCGGCGGTCTTGATGTGTTCACACACATCACTACCTAAATATATCAACAAAAATCACATTATTTTTATTTATTGTCACTACCTCCCCAAGCCAAGATTGGGTAAATTATGCACATGCTTTCTTCCTTGGATGCGGTACTCATTTCTCAAGCTCTCTCCCTATAATCCATCGCCTATAACCACCACATTATTGTTATTTACTGTCACTACCTCCCCATGTTAAGATTAAGTAAATTATGCACATGCTTTCTTCCTTATATGTGGTAATCATTTCTCAAGCTCTCTCCCTACAATCCATCACCTATCGTCACCAATCAGAGCTCTTTATCCTGGAATTAAAAGTTCATGGGGCAAGAATTGAATAAAGCATCATCGATGCCAAGGTGGTGCGGTTCAAATACTTATCATCATTAAATACATTAGCAAGCAAGCCCACATCATCCTTTTACCTAATAAACACATCCCTTTCAAGAAATCAAGAGTTTCTGCATGTATAGGTCTACAATTGTTCTAGTTATCCAAGTAGCAAGGTACCATCAAACAAAGTTTAGTTCACTTAATGCACCATTCACAATTTCATAATATGTTAGAGTTTATACTTACATATGCATGGATTAATCTTTCAAGGCATGCATAAGAATACTGCCAAGACAACCACGTAGTTATGCTTAATCACACGAGCAACCTGATCCGGTCTGATTTTTGTATCCATGAGCGAACAATCAAGAGAGCACCCGACTTGAATGGTAGCATTGTTGGAGTTTGAGGTCTACAGAAGCACATGAATAGCATAAGGAAGAAGAAGAAGCTTGGGGCACAACACATAATACTGAATGTATTGCCAAGTGAATTAGAGAGATAAGAACTCGTTAGGGTTATAGGCATATGTACAAGATGGGGAAAAAACCTCCTAAAGAGGGAAAAAAGTTTCCCGACAGTCCTAAGTGTGTTCATACACATCACTACGGGAATATATCAAGAAATCCCCCTGGGAGCAATGTGATGAACAAGGAGTTGTCACTCATGTATAAGGAAGTGTCAAGGTATGTGGAAAGAGATCAATCCACAAAAGGAAGTAATCCCAAAGCTTTGTGGAAAGCTTCAAACTTCTCTTGAGGCAGAGCCTTTGTGAAAATGTTTGCAATGTTATCATGTGTTGGCATATATGCCAAACTGATCTCTCCAGCAAAGAACCTCTCCCTGACATAAATGCACCTCAATGTACTTTGTGCAAGCATGAAACACAGGGCTCCTTGTAAATGCCAATGCTCTCTGACTTTCAATGAAGATGGTGGTGGCAGAGGACTGACCAATAGCCAAATCATCCAACAGGGATTTGAGCCACACACACTCAATAGTCGCTATGAAAGTTACCCTATACTCAGCCTCACAACTAGAAGTGGTCACATTAGGTTGTTTCTTGCTCAACCAAGATATGCATGAGCTACCAAGCATGAAGCAAAAAGCACTAGTGGACACATGAGTGTCATAGCAACTAACCCAGTCAAAGTAAAAAAAAACATATAAATTTGATGGTAATGATCTCCACTTGGGATAAAACAACCCAAGTAGCTCGGTACCACTCAAGTAATGAAAGATGCATTTAACCACCTACCAATGCTTGACATAAGCATCTAACAGCTTGTTGATAAAGAACAACATCAAATGCATCTCCAGCATCATGAAGACTCAACCGTAAATCTATTTCCATAGGAGTGGCAATAGGTTTGCAATCTTCAAGGCCAAAACATTGCAATAATGTGTCAATATATTTTTTTTGACACAAAGCTATTATGCCATCAACTTGCATAAATTGAATGCCCAAATAATGATATAAATGCCCCATATCTGACATCTCAAAATAGGCATGCAAATCAGCCTTAAAATCAACAATATGCTTCTCATTAGGACCAATGAGAAACATGTTATCAACATAAACAAAAATTATTAGAAGCACATCATTTGCACTCTTAACATATAAGGTGCTCTCAATTGGATTGTTCTCAAAATCATATGCAATAAAGTAGGCATGTATCTTTTGATTCCAAGAACGTTGTGCTTGCTTCAAACCATATAATGTCTTTTTCAACTTGCATACTTTCTTTTCATGCTTTTTGTGCACAAAACCATGGGGCTGAAATGCATATACTTCATCTCCATGAGATAATTGTTCTTTCTTTCAACAGCTTCATTTTGTTGAGGTGTATACAGCACTATACATTGATATTTTATCCTAGGTTCAACCTGAAATGCATTAAAATCAAAAGACATATATTCCCCTCCCCCCTCTCGATGAGAACAAAGGATGCCTAATTTACATGATGACATATTTTCAGCCAAAACCAGAAACTATTTAAAGCACATGAACTTGTCAAACTTTGCTTTCAATGGATACACCCATGCATGCATGGAAAAATCATCAATAAGTCACAAGGTAAAGGTAGTTCCCAAAAGGTTTCTACATAAGACCACAGACATCATTGTGAACAAGCTGCAATTTTTTAGTAGCTCTAACTAAACCATCTTTTGGGAACAAGGAACGCTACATTTTGCCCAAAATACAACCTTCACAAACATGTTTACAAGGTGTCTCAATTTTGGGCAGAGAGGACACCATTTTAGATTTCTGCAAGCATACCAAACTAGCAAAATTCAGATGACCAAAGCATGCATGTCAAAGCTTTGGATCTAAGATAGCTTAAGAATCTTGAGCTGCAAATGTTGCAATAGATTTTGCATAGTCTATGAGCTTATATAGCACAAAACATAAAATGCAAAAAATCAATAATAACATCGTTATTTGATAGATCATGAATTGCATCGGCTATCAACAAATTTGATAACCAAGTCAATATTGGCTAATGCTAAAACTGACAACAGATTTTTGCTTGATCCCTAGCACAAACAAAGCATCTGACAATATGAAAGGACTACCATCAACAATAGTCAAGATGATCTTACCAACTCCCATTACATAGGAGTTTGTTAGCGCATGTGATAGTATTCCTTGTAGGGGCAAGCTCAAATGAACTGAAGAAATTGCGCTACGAGGCAATATGTTTGGTTTCCCCACTATCAAAGTACCAAATATCTAAGTCTACTACAGTCATTTTCTGTTCATGAGAAGATGGTACATAGCTGCAAACAGAAGTAAATCCCCATTCTTCATTCTGCAGAAGATTAGAAGACTCTGATTTAGGTGTACAAGCCTCTGCAACAACCATTCCAACCTCTTTCTTTACTTTTTTTGTAGTGAGTTTTGGAAGACTCTTTATGACATGATCATTTCCTTTACAATATTTGCAAAACTATTTTTTAGTTTTTGTTTTCTTCTCGTCTTTGTCTTCCCTTTTTTTACTGTGCAAAATTAGCAAATTTTTTCTTACTAGTAGATGAGCTTCATTTACCTTTGCCCTTCTGACTAGCTAAGAAAGTTTGATGTGCAATATGCATAATGGACCTGTTCTGCCTAGATTGATCTTCCTATAATAAAACAAAGACTAACTCCTCAAATGTTAAGGCATTTGGATTAATCTTTGATCTTTGCCAACAAATTGTCCATATAATGTCCTTCATTCATATGCTCACTCTCCATCTGTTTTCGATGGTAAGCAACACGAGCCTCATTTCTTGTCTGGTATAAAGTGGTAAATGTATCCTAAGCATCCTTTGTTGTTTTGTTAAAAAATTGTCCATCGAACAACATGAGCCTCATTTCTTGCCTGGTATAAAGTGGTAAGTGTATCCCAAGCATCCCTTGTTGTTTTGCAAGAGCATCATCATGTGGAACCTGTAAAGGCTGAGAAATTGCCTCATTTGTGTTGAGAGTATGAGAGTGCATCTTCCTTTTGTATCTAGGAGACACTCCATTTCTAGTTCATTTCCCTCATTCTCCTGCAAGGGGAATTATCCCAGATTTGATGTACTTTGGAGAGCCCTCTCCAACTCTATATAAGGAGGGCCTCTCCCCATATTTGTTATTGGTTAGAAGCTTGAGGAGCCTATTCCATGGTCTTGGCAAGCTCACTATGATACCATGTAGAGAGTACAAATGCAGAAGCAAAATGAAAAGAAAAGTTTGCTCACAAAAAGAAAGAGTGTGAGACTCAAAGTGAGTAGACCTTGAAATGGGAAAACTCACATGGATTAGAGTGAAATTCCAAAGCTTTGATAATATCCATCATGAGATGTGTATTGCTAAGAAGTAGGTCCAACAAGAATGAAATGTAAAACATTAAGCATGAAATGATAATCACATTGAGTCATCCTCTCTATCTCACATGGAGGTGATCTTGTCCAGTGAGATCTTGTTCCGTTCTAGGATCTCATTGATGGCATCCCTATGGAGCATCTGCTCGATCCACCTGGTGGACATCTTATGGAGTACCTCACAATCACACATGGTTGATACCACTTGGAGGCTATGGATTTCCACATGGAGACTTTCCTTTTGGTGCTTGCATTGTTGCTACTACATTCTTGGTGGACACTTCTCTCATACCTTAGTAGCCTCCATACTCTACAAAATGGAGCTGTAGAGGGGGTGTTGAAAATATGAGAGTCCATCTCCCTTTTGTATCTAGGAGAGACTCCATTTCTAATCCATTTCCCTTTTATATTATATCTCTTTGTATTTGGGTATCTTGCCATTTGCTTCCACCTTTGTATTCATTCTCCTTCAAGGGGAATTATCCCACATTTGATGTATTTGGAGATCCCTCTCCAACTCTACATTTGGAGGGCCTCTCCCTGCATTTTTTCTTGGTTAGAAGCTTGAGGAGCCTTTAGCTAGCTCACTCTAATCCATGTGAGTTTTCCCATTTCATGGTCTACTCACTTTGAGTCTCACACTCTTTCTTTTAGTGAGTACACTCTTCTTTTCATTTTACTTTCGCACGTGTACTTGATTGCCCAACTTTAAAAAGAGGAAGCAAAGTTTCATACACATATTGGAGCTAACTAATGTCTCCTTAGTACATGAAAGTAATTGCTGAATTGCATCTTTCAAAACAACATCACAGCTAACCAAAATGCATTTAGTCTGTGGATAATATAGATGATAGCCTTTGCTTTTAGAATTGTACCTCGACAAAAATACATTTTATTGCTTTATCATCCAATTTTTTGCATTTTTGAACTCTTTATGACATGATCATTAGCTTTACAGTATTTCCAAAACTGTTTCTACTTCTTTGTTTTCTTCTCCTCTTTGTCTTCCTACTTTAATGGTGTAGCATTTGTAGATTTTTGCTTACTAGTAGATGAGATCCATTTACCTTTGCCCTTCTAACTAGATAAGAAAGCTTGATCTGTGTAAGAAAGTAATTCTATGATCTACAGGTCTGATTGGTTCAAATAGATATGAAATCAAGTCTTTTGCCACCAATACATGATGCATCATATATGCCCATTATGGGTAATTGGTACCATCCAACTTGTCCTCAATAACCAACATACAGAATACATCATTGCTTTCAGCCATGGCAACTGATTAAAATACATTGATGTAGAAAAATGAATGTATCTCAAAAAGTTGAACACAACTATTATATTGAGCTCTACTAAACTTGTAGCAAAGTTTGACTGCTTGTACTGGCGAACTGAAATCTGTATATATGTTTGGCACAAAAGGAAAAATTTCCTGCATAGGCATTGCAATAGTGCATTCAAATGCCAAAACAAGTTCAAATCCAAACTTCTAATCACTCTAGTATGCTCACCAATTTTCATTCGATTATGAGACTGTGACCGAAGGGGTGTCAACGATGCCCTAGATGAAGCGGTGACCTACTCTGATACCAATCATCGGAGGAGCACACAAACATCACCAGGAAGAAGAAGAATCTTGGAGCACAACACACAATACTCAATGTATTACTAAGTGAATGTATAAAAGATAAGTGAACCATTAGGGTTATATGTGTATATACAAGCCGGGTGAAAAAAAAACTCCTAAAGAGGGAAAAAAAGTACCCCTTTGGTCCTAGTGTGTGTGAGGAGATGGATGGGTATGCTCCAGAGATGAGCTAGTGTTGCAAAAAAACTGCTCTACACATACCAAGTTAACTCCACGGATGTTTAATAGACTGCTTTAGCTTCATCTTAATGCATTTGGAACCACCAATTTCTTTGGAACATCATTCCCAAAAGTTTTCATCAAAACAAATAACTTGCATGTACTAGAAATGTGAAGAAACCTTCTATTTTGGGAATAAAAGTGCTCAATAAATTGCTCATAGCTCACAATGTGTTATGAATTGACTAGGGAGATTTCACACACATCTAACTGCAGTGTATAGCTAACTAAAGCAAGTTATTTCATCAATTTAGCTACACCATAAACTAAGAAATGAATGTATCAAGTAAGGGGGTCATCTTGATATTTTAGGATCTAGAAGATGTGCAAACACAGTCACGTTCTATGTTTCATATCTCAAACTCCCCTAAACCAAATGTGATGAAATTGATATGAAATTGATATGCAAATATTAGACATATTAGACACTTCAATCTAACTAACCCAAGTTAAAGAATTGAAAAAAATGAGTACACATACAGAAATCAACTCCACAAAATCACTTTAATGATGAAGGTGCAGAAGAGAACAATAGACAGAGATATACTTAAAGAAATGTATCAAAATTTATATGGTAATGAACATATGATATAAGGGAACTGTAGTGGACTACTCATACATGAAGTGAGCTCAATGTGTTCTAACTAATGTAGCTCAAAGTTCCTCAGAATGGCTCACACTTTTCCATGACTAAAAACATTTCTATTTATACTCATAGTTCTAGTTTGAATTTGAATTTTCCCTCATCTAAAAGTGATCCTATAGGTTAGGAACATAATTTTACATTTTTCCTAAGATAACTATTTCAAAATGACAAGCATGTGTTCACATGTAGATCCTCATGTGAGATGAAGAAGTAGAAGGTGTAGTCTTGAATATTTAGCCAAGCACTTAGGCTTGCTAGATGTACCAACAACTCCCCCTTAAGTCTAAGATGCTTGAGTCTTTCGTCTTTCATGATTTCCTGTAGTCCAATCATTGATTTGAACCTATTTAATTTGCTTCCATCCAATGCCTTTGTCATCATATCTGCACATTGTTGATGTGTGGATACATATGAGAGTTGCATCTCCCTATTCATGATCTTTTCTCTGACATAATGGTAGTTCTATATGTTTGGTCCTAGCATGATAAATAGGGTTAGCAACAAGATGTAATGAAAAAATTTTATTGCCAAATATATGTGGAGTTAAAGTATTCAACCCTAAATCTGAATATAGGGCCCTGATCCACATAGCTTCTTGTGTAGCATTTGCAAGTCCTCTGTATTTAGCTTCAGTTGATGAAATGGCAATTGTAGGTTGCATCTTGGAAGACCATGAAATCAATTTTGTACCTACAAAAGTAAGATAGCTTGAGGTGCTTCTCCTATCATCTTTTGAAAGTCTTGCCCAATCTACATCAGAGAAGAGTTTGACATCTATATCAAATGCACATGGAGAGTATAATCCTGCATTGATTGTACCCTTCAAATACTTCAATGTTCTCTTGGTTTCTTCCATGTGAGGCTTCTGAGGGTGTGCATGAATTCACTTAGCACACTAAGTCCATAACATATATCTACTCTGGTTAGAGTAGCATAATTCAAGCATCCAACAAGACTTTGATAACTAGTCACATCTTCAATTAAGTCACCTTTATGTGCACTTAGCTTCAGATTTACCTCCATGGGTTTACCTACCACCTTTGTTTTTTCCATCTTGAGTTTGGTAAGCATATCTCCAATGTACTTTCTCTGGGTTAGGAACATATGTTTTTCTTTATATATACTACTTCCAAACCTAGGAAGTATGTGAGAAGTTCAAGATCACTGATCTTGAATTCCTCTTTCATTTGAGCTTTGATCCTCTTGATTCCATTTGCATCATTACTTGTAATGATTATGTCATCCACATATACACAAAGGTATATGACCTCTTATTGGTTCCTCTTAATGAAGAGGGAAGGATCTGCCTTGCTTACCATAAAACCTTTATCCTACAAGTAAGTGACAAGTCTAAGATTCCAAGCTCTAGGAGCTTGCTTCAAGCCATACAAGGCTTTCCTTGACCTGCATACATATTTTGGATAAGATTGATCTTCAAAGCTAGGATTTTGAGCCATATATACCTCCTCTGAAATCCAACCATTTGGAAAAGCATTTTTAACATCCATTTGATATATCTTCCAATTCTTGGAAGATGCAACACTCATAAATAAGTACTCTAATTGTGGGCATTTTTGCCACAGGTGAGAATGTCTCTTCATAATCAATACCTTGGTTTTTTGCAAACCCCTTGGTTACAAGTCTTGCTTTGTACCTGTTAATTGAACCATCAAAATCCTTCTTTACTTTGTAGATCCACCTTGAGCCAATGACCTTCATAGATGGTTTCTTGGGAACCCATTCCCAAGTCTAATTTTCTTGTAGAGCTTCTATTTCTTCTTCCATGGCATCTCTCCATTCTGGATTCCTCTTGGCCTCTTCATATGTAGATGGTTCTTCTAAGTTTGTATCTTGAGCTATGTAAATTGAATGCTTATGATCAAAGAGGTTTCATAACCATACCTTTTCGGTTTCTTTTTCTCCCTAGTAGATCTCCTTATAGTTTGTTGAAAGGATTCTACCACATCTCTTGTCTTCAGCACTTTGGCTTTGCCTTTGGAGTTCCAAAAGTTGAAATTTTTCCTTCTTTGAGTCTTCTAGTCTTCTTTGGAATCACTTGATTCTTCATGTATATGCTCATTCCTCTTCGACAATGTTGAAAAGTCTTCCTCTAGGTCATAGGGAAGTTTTATTTTCCTGCAATCATCTTCAAACCAAGATTTGTTTTCATCTAAGGTATGTGTGTATATGTTATGCACCCGAAGATCCTACAATGATCAAGGCTAAGTCTTCTTCCATTCCATGCTTCATATGGTGTCATCCCATCTAATGCTTTTGATGGGCGTCTATTGATCAGATAGGTGGTTGTGGATACAACCTCTGCACATAGATAATTGGGAAACTTTTTCTCATTTAGCATTGCAACCTCCACTATGGTTCTATTTCTTCTCTCCACCACTCCATTTTGCTCTAGAGTATAGCTGGGTTGTAATCTCTCTTTTGATTCCTCTCTCTTGGAGATAAGAATCAAAGTCATGGGAGAAATATTCTCCCCCTCCATCAGACCTTAGCCTTTTCAAGTTTTTACTTGTTTGGTTTTCTAGAAGTGCTAGATATTTTTCAAAGCATGAAGACACTTCATCTTTATGTTTATAAAATATAGTATTGTCCATCTGCTACAATCATCAATGAATGACACATAATACCTGGATCCAGAGATTGAATGCTCCTTGCTTGGGCCCCATACATGTGTATGGATTAGCTCTAATAGGTCTCCATGATTGTATCCGTTCTTTGTGAAGGGTTGTTTGTGAGGCCTGCCAAATTGACAAACACTGCATTTGTAAATCATGTGTTGTTTGGAGATATTTGGTGGACAAAGCGCACTTTGATCCCTACTGATTTGCTTTAGAGCTGTTAGTCCCCTGGAATCCAGAAACTAGGGGTTCTTAGGCGGAGTTCACAAATTAAATTCTTTAAACTATAACTTTTCAACTATGGTCTTTCTATAGTACTACCTCCAACACAATCTTCTATAGTAATTTCCCAGAATTATATCATCTATACAACATCAATTACTATAGTTCATAGTATGCCAATACCTTCGCAAGTTCTTACAAATTATCACCTAACTTTATCATCGCTTCACTTTTGTCAATTAAATATGATCATTTTATTATCGTATTCGATTACAGAACACTAGCGCTGACAACTAACATTCAATTTATTCTTCACAGATACTTAAACTTCGCCAAACTATTGACTGCACTTAATCTTCACAGCAACTTAACTTTGACTAACACTCTTAATATTGATAATTAATCAACATGGAATCAACATAGAGATACCGAATAGAGTAGTTAAGAAAACTCCTCAACACAACAATCCTCTTACCACAAATGGTCCCTGTGGACTCGTCGTGCCAGACTCACACACATGCGATTCTCCATTGCATTCATGAAAGAGGATTACAATGGTTGGCCGATATGCCGCTTCATTAAAATTATAGATAATTAAATTTAATCACACCAGAAGCCTAACACTGGCATGCATGGTGGACTCAAACCCTAAGCAAAAAAATCATTGTCTACGAAGACTTGAATATACAAGGTTCTAACTTCTTCAAAACTTTGCTTAATCTTTTTCTATAGTGCCTGTAGGAGGTTTTTGTACATGTTCAGCATCAAGCAATTGCGCATCGGGGCTTGAAGAACTCGCAACATCTACCTTAACAATAATTGACTTACTCTGCTCGACCAAAAAAGATTCCTGCAAATGAAAAATCATTCTTTAAAGTAGCTTTGCACTGGATCCTGCTGACTTCAACCTCTACTTCAATCTTCTTGAACTTCTCAGTCTGATTACTGAGCATATTTTCCATTCGATGCAGTTGCTGGGATTGAAATTCTATAGTCTTGAAGTATGCCTATCATTCGTTTTGTGTTGCCACTAACTCTTTCTTTAACTGTATGGTGACTCCTGTTTCCTCAGTCAATGCTTAAGCATTCTGAAATAATTCTTCTTTGGTAACTGCCAGCTCTGATTCCCACTAGATAGCTTTCACATTTATCTTTGTGCAGGCTTCCTCCAACAGAGAAGATTTTTCTATCATTTCTTCCAAAACTACACCAATTTTGACTAAAGAGGTACTCTTTTCAACCAAGGCTTTGCATAGCTCTTCCAGTTCTTGGTCTTCATCTTTCACTTGCTACTGCAACTGTGATTCTTGTGCTCTAAGTGTGAAAATTTCCTCCTAAAGAGGAGTGATGTCTGCTTTGATCATGTCGAATTTATGTTGGAACTCTTTCCTCATGTTCTAGTTCTCTGCATCAAAACTTGATTGAATGGAGCTAGTTGCCTAAATCAAATATTGAACAAGCCTAGAGAGATCTACTAATGAAGTGTTTGGACCTAGGTCCAACTATAGGTATGAACCAATAGTGACAGAAAGCTCGGCATATGTACCATGAGCTACATTGATTTTAGTGGAGTGGGGAGGAGAGTAATTCGGAGAGTCGGGAGGCATTAGCTCAGTAGAATGGTCATCACTAGAATCCATCGTCAGGGAAAGAATAGGATCGGATGGTACTGTTGGGATAACAGGTTTAAGAAGGGTGGAGATGGTGATAGTGGAAGAAGGTTTGTGCGCTTCAATGAACACAGCAACTTTGGTCGGTTCTTTTGAAACTCATTTGGCTTCGAGGCAATGGATGATATCATCAATTATTGAGCAAATTACCTTCTACACAATAGAATGCTGAAGGTCTGGCCTAACAGTATTGTCCTTCTTCAACAAGCTAAGATCTTTATCACCAATATCTTCTAGTATAACTACACCAGGTGCAGTGGAGTGGGAATGGACTTTGATGACCTCCATGATGGTTGAAACTTCCTTGGTTGTAACAATGACCCTGGTATCAGCATGGGTGGAGGATGAACTAGAAGTGGGAGGGGAGAGAATAGCTACACGACCACGCTTCTAGGGAAAACATATAAGCAACAAATCTTCTTCTTCCTCACCATCCTGATCCATGTGGGAAGACACAGTCAAAACAGGAAGAAGGGGAGGGAAGATTGATGCACGAATGTTAGATGGTACTTCAGGAAGGAGGAAAGAAAATACATGGAGTAATCTTGCGTGCAAAAAATCTCCTTTGGATAACTATTTTACAACCATCTGACATTCCTTGTGAATGCGATGGAAGTAAAATAATGCCCAATTCAGTGGCTCTCAGGCAACCATATCGATAACGGAATACATGGGCTGGGAAATACCGTGCGCCCATTTTTGTAGGTTGATGTTAACTACAAGAAACTAGAGTGTATGGCACTCTAGAAGTGGATGTCACATTATAGCATACTGTCACTCTAGCACAATGGTGAGTACCAACGTGAGGAGATTCACCTCATAATTGTCAATCCGTGGAGACATGAGGACTAGTATGAAGACTATGAGCAAGTGATGGCACAAGTGTGTGAGTAAGAAGCACACAAACATGCACACACATACACACACACACGCACACAAGGCAAGAACAAGGAGAGAACCAATGGAGTTCTTTGCATTAGTCAAAAAGTCTCTTACATAAGCTCAATTCACAAACAATCTAACCTCAAAAATGAGCTCTCTAGCTCTTTTTATGGTTTTCTGACTAGCTTTGGCCTTGTCCATACCTAGTGTCCGGCCTAGTTAAAAATTAGGTTCTAGAGCCTATTTGAGGGCTCAACGGAGTCTAAAAATTATGAAAATTGGTATGTAGCTAATTCTAATACTCCTCAAGCTCGAGGACTCCTCGGCTTAAACAAAATGGAGTCTATTCTGCCAAAAACAAGATTTACAATGTGTGTGTAGTGATGAAAATCACTAAAGTTGGAAGTAGTTCATGGAAAAAAATGATTAGGCCTTGTTGCCATATTGTGCATGATTGCTCCGTTGTGCCTGTATGCTCTTCATATGACTTGTATGCCAATACTCCCCCCTTCCTAGCATCTATCGCCCCTGACAGACCTTTGCTCTATAGGGTGGTCGATATAGTATTGGATGACATTGGTGGCAAGTTCGTGTTTTCCTATCCTTAAGCCTCGTGCTAGGTCAGCTTTCAATGCATCCCAATTTATTGCACCGGGGACCTCTGGTTGTGGTGTGGTGTAGTACTCGGAGTACATGGATTGTTCACAAGCAAAGAGATGGAGCAAGTGTGTTGGCTTAGGTGCAAACACTTCTGAGTGGTACTCCCAAAATCCTGATCGGAACATTTCTTCAAATGTTTTTTTATAGCATGCAGGAAGATATTTAATTCGTGCATGCCAAGCATACGCTACCCGAATGCTGGGGGTGGTGCTCATGTCGTACACCAAATCGTAATTTCCATGAGTAAACCCCGATAGCCGTACCTGTGATGTTGCTGCATTTCTAAAGGTTTTGAGTACTCCCTACATCATATCCAAAATTTTGAGCATCATTTGGGCCACCACATCTGGCATGGGCTTCAGTCGAGGCATCCAGTGTTGAATTGTGGCCATCATGTAGGCTACCGATGGTAGTCCTTGTGGTGGCGCTATGTACGGGTAGTTTAGCCATTCCTTGCATTGTGCATTGTTTTGCACTTTAATGTTGAATGCTTTCCAAGAGCGTCATCATGGAACAGGGCCATAGCATGGATTGTAAAGTAGATGTAATGGCGCATTGTTCCAGGTGTGCAACATTTCAGGATATGTTTCAAGAAGTTTCTGCCACCATGTCAGTTGATGGATTTTGCCTTTCTGCACCTCTGGAGGAAGATCTTCGGGTTGAAATTGGGTTGCGAAAGAAGGTATCTTTCCTGTGACTCTTTGTATTTATGTGTTATAATCTGCCAAAATGATGTAGTACGGCCTATATTGGAGTTCTGATGAGAGGATAAGGCATCTAGATGGCAGGTTCTTGAAGTAATTGGATTGTAATACAGTGTCTTCTATGACCCTCATGGCCTGATTTTGCTCAACTGTTCGCTCTTCATGTGAACTCCCGATTTCCTCCACTTATCGTAGCCATGGGGGTCGTGGTGCTTCGAACGTATCCTGACCTTCTTCCGTTTGTTGACCTCCTGGGAAGGGTTGTGGGTCATACTCTTCTTCAAACGTTTGTTCCACAGGAATTTGTACTGTTTCTTTGTCGGTGGGAGCCTCAGGTGGGGAAGGTGGTCTTTCATATTGTAGCAGGCGTGTTTGCAATTCTGTCACCTGTTTCTGGGGATCTTTTAGGGCCTCTGAGTCTGTGAGAAGTGAAGCCACGGAAGAGGTGGTTTGAGAGGCAGTCGTTGTGTCTTTTTGTTGTTTCTGCTTCAGTTGACCCAGTTCCTCTGATAACTGGTCATGTGCTTCAAGTAGAATAGCATAGTCTTCCAAGATGATCTTTATATTGTCGGGGGTCACAGCTTGAAACTTTGAGGGACTGATGGGTGCCCCGGGTGTGTTTTCGATAGCTGCTTCTAGGTTTTCCTGATTCTGTAGTTGCAGTCATCGATTCTCTTCATAAGCGGCTGCAAGGTGTCGCTTGAGTAGGGCCATATTTGGCTGAAGCTTAGAGTTGTGTTCTAGCTGTGTCTGTAGATGGCCTTCTACCACTTGTATTGCTTCCTAGTCTGTGTTCTGTAACTGTACTTCCAAGATGCTATGAGCCTCTCGTAAAGTTTGGAATTGTGTATGGAGGCGAGAATTCTCCTCTTCTACTGCAACAAGACAATTTTGTAGCCTCTCCGAGTTGCAGTCATACGTTATGTTGCTGGAGCTTATTGTACTATGTCCTTAACTGTGATATACATGCGAGCATGGTGTCCAATGCATTGCCTATGGATGATGGTGTGGTTTGTACAATGGAGGATGCAAGGGGAGGGGATTGGGGAATGGGAAGAGTGAATGATGTGTCTAATGGAGATGTGTGTGTGGGTGAAATTGGTGGAGGGGGAATGGGAGAAGGTGGAAGTGTGGGGGGTGGGGGAGGTACTGTGGGTGGAAAAAATGTCCATACTTTTAGGAGTGGATGCAAGTGTGGTGTCTACCATGTATATTGGAATGGTAGGTGGTGTGTGTGTGTGAGAGAGTAGTGAATAAGTGTTGTGTGGATGGTGGGGTTGGGATTGATGAGGAGGGTGGGATGGTGGCTTGATACATTCTACAAAAGTAGTCATGGGCGGGTTGAAGGAATGGTGGTATGGGAGGTGGAAAATGAGAACTTGGAGGCAAGAAAGCTATAAAAGGGGATGTGGTGGCTGGGAATCCAAAGAAAATGGATCTAGAGTCAGGATGGCCTATGGCCGAGGGTGTGGGGGCTGGTTGTCCTAGGGTTGTTTCCATGATCGATTTGGTGGATTGGGTTGTGATGGTGGTGGCGTCATAGATTGGGTTTTCACAGGTGGAGAACAAGGTTGAACTGGAGGTGGGAGTGCGGAAGATGAAGGTTTGCTCGGTGGGTTGAGTGGTCGAGGTGATCTCCACAGCTTTTGTTTTAGGAGGTGATGGTGGGGGTGTGGGTGGCAGTGGCTCGGTTGATTCATCATGGGTGACTGAGTGGTCTTGGCCAGAAGTTACAGCTGCTTGGGAGGTGGTCTCAATGGGTTCAGATGTAATAATAGGTCCTTCCCTCGTAGTAATTGGAATCTGGATATTTTTGCCAGACCATGGTCGTGTTTGGAATCGTCGCGGATCGTATTGAACAGGGGGTTTTTGTATAGCTGTTCAAACTGCTTCTACTACACCATAAGTTTCTGCCACCAATAATAGACTCTCACTGAATTCTGAGTCGACTCCAGCTTCTTCCAAGAGTTGAGCCATGAGCACCCTACTGCTCTGTTCAGTGAGCAGTTGTTGCGATCGCACTCGTTCCATGATTTGATACAGCCTTCAGAGTTCTACTGTATATGTGAGGGTTCCGATGGTTTCTTCTTCTTCTGCTTCTTCTTCTTCTAGGTGTCCTTGTTGTTGACCTTGCTGATCGTCACCCCAATGTACATGGCAGCCTTCTGTGGATTTCCTCCGTCTTTGTGAAGAGGTGCCTTGTTCTTTTGTGTCCGAGAAGAATTTGACATCGGAGAGTTGGGTATTTTGCAAGAATGATTCAAAGTCGAAGATGCTCATCCCTTCAATGTCTCCAGTCGTAAGAAATTTGAATTCAAATGGGACAGATGGAGCCAAAGGGGCAGCTTGTGATGTACCTTCAGATCCAGGCCTGGGTATTCTAATGGAAAAGGGTGGTACAGTGGTCTCCCCTCGTGGTGAGACTTCCGGAGTCGTGAGAACTTCATGTGTCTGGATACAAGGGATCGATCCCCTCATACGCTTGGATTGATGTGTGGCAGTTTTGAGCCTCTTAAACATTTGTAGTTGTGCCCAAGTTAAAGCATGTTCAATGGGTACATCATATGCTAAGCATCTGTATATAATGCGTGTGATTGCACAACAGCCATTCACCACTAGTTCTCTAGATGACCTTTTATTTGCTTCATACAATTGCTCCACAATTCATACAGGAAGCTTAATCGGTAATGCACCTGTTTCTGCCAAGTAAAGAGCGAACCAAATCCTCTTGTGGGGTTGAGTGGACCGATCTTGACCAAGAAAAGCAAAATGTTGCATGCACATACGGAGAGGGATAGACACGTTTGGTGTGAGTGCTGCCATATCTTTCAGCTTCAGTAGTTTCTGGTCCTTCATGTTAGTGGGAATGAGCGCATCTTTCTCAGATGGTACATGTGTGCCATGCATATTCAAAGCAGAGCTCACCAATTCCAAGGTAAGTTCGGTTGCCCAGCAAAGAAGGGAGAACGAACGTTCCTGGCTTGTCCTTTTCTGCATTGGCCTGTAATGTTGAGACCAGATAGTAGCACCAGAGGAGATCTAGTTTGGGTAAAGGTGCCTTGAAGTACTCGGCTAGCCCTGCACGTTGCCATATGGTTTGAAGCTCTTGTGTGTTTTGTAGAGTCTCAAACTCCTTGGAGAAAAATTGGAATCGGACCCATGATCTGTCATACTCGCACTTGGACTCCCAAATATACTTGGCCTCTCCTAATGGACCTGGCATGCCATTGAACCAATGAGAATTGGCATGGACTCTCTCTGTGATCCCTGTGGGAGGATCCGATACAGGTATCTGCTGAAGGTGTTGCAACTCTACGGGTCATTGAGTTGGAGGCACATCAATAGGTAGACCATCCACATCAATCCCGGCAGTACTTACTCCTGCATGTGAGCTCGGACCTGCTGCTTCAGCCATGAGACTGCATGTAGTTGTTGATGCTTATCTGCTAGAAGAATAGAGACACATTAGCATTGCATAGGAAACAAGATGTTATGGTGTTCCCTCCACAATACTAACATGACATTCTAAGTGGTATGTGGTTAGTGGGTGAGATGTTTGTGATGTGTGTGAATGTTGGTTAGACGGTTAGTGTTCATCCTAGATGCATACTTTGGGTGTGCAATGTACTCAGAATGCTCCTTCATCAGAGTGGATCGATTTACAAGAGTGGGTCAGGGAATTTGATATGAGGTTTCAGTCTCCAAATTTTGATTGTGGGAGTGTAGCTTTTAGTGATGATGACATGTGAAGGTTTGTGGACAGGAATGTGTTGGATTTGGGACCTTTTGGGTACCCATTTCCTGACATTCTTGGGTGTGGCCAAAGAGTTAGAGGTGTGGGGTGTAGATGTTTGCACTGGGATATGTGCCAGGGGTGCTTGTGAGTGTTGATTCAATCTTGTGAATGGAGGTGATGTTATTTGAGCTCGAAAGCAGGTCTTGGGCACCCATATCTATCTAGCATTTGGGACTCCCTTCATTGACCACCTTGGAACCCAAATAGAAATGGTGTGGCTAGATTGATTCCTTGGATACTCCTTCGTTGGGATCCTAGTTTGGTGCATCTTTGGGATCCTATCTCCAAAGTTGAGGGTTGTTCACCCTTGCGTACCCAGATTTGTTTCATGCCATGAGGTACTCTAGATTGTACAGGTTGGTATTCACGCCTCTTGATCATTGGCCTCCCCTGTGTTGTGTGTTGCCCGGCTTGCTTTCCTGGAATCCTCTTTGGAAAAGAAGGGAATTCCTCTTTGACTGCTGCACTTTTGTCAAGAGTGACAATCTTCTGCACCATAGAACTTTGGACAAGAATAGCATCATTATCTTCATGTGGGTTCCTGGAGGGACCAGGAGTTGGTGCCTTTTCTAGTGGCCTGAGTGCTTGATTTTGTAGTTCAATCGTGATGCGGTGTTGGCCTACCCAAGCCTGAAGAAGTCCACTTCTTAGGTTGAGGTTGACTGCATGATCATAGATCCAGTCTTGGCCCAAGACAAGAGGTTCGGTAAGATCCTCGTCTTCACATACTAGCACTTTTACTTCCATTAGGACCTCGTGAACGTAGAGGAGAAGTTCCACCTCGCCCGTGCAAGGGGTTTCCACACCTCCCAATCCTATGAGATATGCCTCTATAGGATTGACCTTCAATTGCAGTTATTGGCAGTAGGAAAGTCGAACTACACTAGTGGCTACTCCTGAGTCAATTAAAGCTCTCATGGTCCTTGCACTCTCTCTGTGTCCTACTTCTAGGGTCACAAAAGGTCACCGATCAACTATCCTATGGGAACGTTCACCTGAAGCCTCGCACATGGCCATGTGATAGCTTAGAGATTCTTGAGTGTCAGGCCTCGATTGATCTCTACCTTGTCTCCTCAATTTCATTCGTCAGATGTGTTCTAAAGCTTCTGCCTGTGCTTCTTCTCGAATTCGTATTTCCTCTTCTTTACGTTTCTTGGCAGTGTTGAGTCGATTGAGCATCTCCTCAGTGAGAGGTTCTTGATATAGTTTGACTCTGCATCTGCTAATGTAACTAGGGAGGACATCACCTTCTAGTGTAGCTAGCTGAATTGCTCCACTCGTTGAGATCCTATTTATGATCATAGGTCCATAACCTCTCTTCTCTAGCTTCCGTGCATGTTGCTTCAGAGTGTAGACTAAAACTAGATCTCTTGCTTTCAAGCCTTTATCCTTCACATGGGCATCAAAATACGCCTTCTGTCTTTTCTTAACTACATATATTCTTGCTGCCGCTCGTAGTCTTGTTTCCCCTAGTCGTTCAAGGTCAAAAATCCTCGAAGAGAGTTCATGACCCGTCCACTCATGCTCCTGTGCTACCCTTAGTGTTGGTATCAAGAAGTCTAACGGAAGCACTGCATTCTGGCCAAATACCATCTAAAAGGGTGTGGCTTGGAGTACCGTTTTATAAGCAACTCTATATGCCCAAACAGCATGGTGTAGTTGTTTGTCCCAATCAGAGCGTTTATTATTTACTAATTTCGTCAGTACATTGCATAGAATCTTATTTGTGCTTTCGGCTTGCCCATTGGCTTGTGGGTGATAGGGGGCAGACTTCTTATGTACTACCAAGAATTCTTGGAGAAGATTTTCAATGACTTCATTCAAGAAGTGAGTGCCTCTATCACTGACTAGCTCTATCGGTAGCCCGTACCTTGTGAACACATTCTCAAATAAGAACTTTGTTGTTGTTTGAGCATCGTTCTTCGTTGTGGCTTTTACTTCTACCCACTTGGTTAGATAGTCTGTGGCCACAATGATGTATTCAACATGTGAACCCTTAGCTGGGGGGTTAATAGGACCTACGAAGTCTATTCCCCACTTAGAGAATGCACGTCCACCCATCATAGGTTTCAGTGGCATCTCATCTTTACGTATAGGATATTGAGTTCGCTGACAAATGTCGCACCTCTTCACATAGGTATATGCATCCATGTTAAGGGTGGGCCACCAAAGACCTGCAAATAGTATAGCCTTGATCACCCGATCTGGTCCAAAATGTCCTCTTGCCACACCTTGGTGAGCAGTTTCCAAGATCTTGAGATATTCACTCTCATGGACACATAGTCTCAGATATCCGTCTTTTCCATGTTTGTATAAATTATCACCAATAAGTGAGTAGTCTAGAGCTTCTTGTTCTAAACTTCTTTGCCTCGTCAAGGTCATATCTTGAGGAAATGTTTTCGTCCTCAAGAAGGCTACTAATGGTTCACTCCACTCTAGCACTATGGACACTTGATAAAGAGTGGCATGTTCCACGGGTGGTCTAGTGAAGCAGATCGGGCATTCCTTGCATAGCTTATGGACATCGGCCTCCATAGTCGGCCAATGCACCCCGAGTCTCCTTAGTGTCTGTAAAGTTCGTTGCTTTGAGTAGTGTTTCTCTAATGCACCTACATGTGCTAATTGCAACCATTTTGCGTACTCATCTCTTTCACACAACAAGCTAGGATCCCTTGATCTGTATGCTTGTACATACTTCTTGCCATGATTTGGTATTTTTGAGCTTTTATTATCTCCCTATCTTGAGTGTTTACTACTGGATGTTTAGGCCCGTATGTCAATACTGGCACTAGTGTCTTAGCCCACTGAGGTACAACTTCCAAATTAAATAGGTATGCATCAGGAAGGTCATTTGATACTCCTTGTGGGGCCTCTCCTGATGTGAGTCTAGAGAGATGATCTCCTCTCATATGAGTTTTCCCTTTCCTCACCACGACCTCAAAGTCATATTCCATCAGTAAGAGGAACCATCTTACTAATCTGCCTATATTGCATGGCTTGTTTACCAAGTATAACAGTGCTTGATGATCAATAAAAAATTTAAACTTATTTGCAAGCAAATAGTGTCTAAACTTTTTAACTGCATATACCATACCTAATCCTTCTCGTTCAGTAGTGGTATAGTTTCGTTCAGCTGCATTCAATTGTCTACTAGCATAGGCATTTGGAAGATCCATATTACCTTCACCAGTAGGTTGTGCAAGCACACATCCAATGGCATAATTGGATGCATCCACATGCACAAGGAAGGGCTTATTCCAATCTGGTGTAGTCAAGATTGGTGCTGAACACAATCTTCTTTTGAGCTCGTTGAAAGAATTTTCACATTCATCAGTCCACTCGAAGTTAGTCAAAAGTCCGTACAGAGGCTTTGCAATGATGGCGTACATGTGTATAAAGCGTCGGTAATAACCACAATGCCCCATGAAAGCTTGTACTTCCTTGACATTCTTTGGCCTAGGTAGTTCTGCGATGGCCCTCACTTTCTCCTCATCAGTGGAGATGTCGTTCTTTGACACTATGTGTCCTAGAATCTTGCCTTGCGTGACCATGAAAACACACTTTTCTGGGTTCAAGCAGACTTGATATTCTCTACATTTATCAAAGATTTGTCTGAGTTCAGGTATATGGGTCTGTCTAATGTTGGAATGAGCACAGAGGTCATCAACATAGACTTCCAAATTCTTCCTCAAGAACTCTTTAAATACATGGCACATTAGTCTTTGAAAGGTTGCAGGAGCATTGGTAAGCCCAAATGGCATTACCCGAAAAGCAAATATACCCCACTCCGTGGCAAAAGCCGTCTTATGCTGATCTTTCGGTGCAATGGCTACTTGATTGTAACCAGAGAACCCATCCACGAAGTTGTACACTTCCTTGCCTGCTACCCGTTCTAATAGATGCTCAGTGATAGGAAGCGGATAACTTTCTCTAATAGTGGTTGCGTTAATCTTCTTCAAGTTAATGCATACACATAATTTGCCGTTCTTTTTGGGTACCACTACAATGGGGGATACCCATTCAGTGTGCTCAATTTCATAGATAAATCCAGCTTCCACTAAGCGGTCTATCTCTTCTTTGATCTTGGCAGCATAGTTGTCATTGTATGTGTATGGCTTTTGTTTAGAGGGTCTGGCCTATGAGTTCATGGGGATCATATGTGATGTCCGGGTCTACACCTTTCAGGTCCTTGTAGCTCCATGCAAACACGTCTCTATATTCTCGTAGTAA
Source organism: Ceratopteris richardii (assembly GCA_020310875.1). NCBI lineage: Eukaryota > Viridiplantae > Streptophyta > Polypodiopsida > Polypodiales > Pteridaceae > Ceratopteris > Ceratopteris richardii. The sequence continues at coordinate 31,722,038 of CM035416.1, forward strand.
GGCTATCAATTCCTGCTCATCATCTTCACTTAAGTCATGTCCTATGTATGTGCATCTCTCCTCTCCTTCTTCTATGGCTACCACTATTTTCTTGGTGGTTTCTTTGTTATCATAGGCCTCTCCTGCTTGTGCATCACGTTTTGGCATTCTTATCATGACTCTCCTGTCTTCTACTTCATATTTCTTAAAGTTTCCTGGGACTTCGAACAAGGATTCTTCCTCCTCTGGTGTGGCTTCTTTCTTCTTCCTTTTCTTTCCTTCACTCTTGGTGGTCACTTGTGTGGTTAATCTTACCTCATTTGTAATTTCTTCATATCTCTGAAGGTGAGCTTCTACTTCGTAGAAATATTCCTCATCTGATGCAAAAGGAGGGTGCATTATAATTGACTCTAGATCGGAGTCACTTGCGTCCTCGAATGCATGAGTGCTAGGTTCACATTCTTCCAGAACCGAATCTCCCATGATTGGCTCTATTGTGAAGACTGAGATGTCACAGCCATCCTCGTCACAATGGGGTGTCCACTGCTCTTCGTTGATGGCTACATCCATAGTTGCTAAAATTTCTGCCCAGCCGTGAGGTTCAAATTCTTCGTCAGGAAAGACTAAAGGTGCATAGGTTGGGTCTTGAATTGATCTATGGTTTTGCTTCGCACCTATCTCTCTGGCTTTTTCTCTCTTCTCTTCTTCTACTGCCACTTTACACATCCACAGGTGAGTGTCTTCATGCATCCATGAGGATCCTGATCCTATGGAATGCACTGACTCAGTATCATCCTTAGCTCTATGGACGGGATTCCATTGAATAGGGGGCACATCTCTATGAGAGAAGTCTTTGAGATTCACTTTGGTAGTGACACCCAAGTGTTGCAAATACAAAGAATTGGTCCCCCAATCTTGTACCACTTGCAACTGCCTCAAGAAGGGTCTTCCCATAATCATCTCGTAGGCATGATTCTTGCTAAAGTCGCATATAGCAAAAGTATGTTCAAACTCTACACCACAAGTGGTAAGAGTTATTCCCTCTAGTAGCCCTAAGGGTCTCTCAATGTGACCATCAGCCATTTGCAACTTCATTCTTGTTGGCCTGAGTGCTGGCTTGCCCCAATGTTTCCATAAGGAAGTGGTAGCAATTGCAACTCCTACACCTGAGTGCAAAATGGCCTTGGTTGTGTAACCCTGATGAGTGATAGGGAGATAGGTGTTTCCTTCTTCTCCTTCGCTCATGTCTCCTATCTTGTCCGAAGGTATTTCTGGTACTGTTCTATGTGATCCTACCTGGGAACGAGGTTTTGACATGTCTGGCACTTGCTTGGCTACATGTTTCCACAATTCAGGCTTGACCTTGAGTAGCTCTTCTAAAGTGAGATTGCACTGCACTTTAGTATTCTTTACTACCTCTGTGTTCCTAGGTATGATTGAGTCTTCGTTTCTTATCATGACCGTCGGTGCTCTCATACAAGTGGACTTTGCTTCCCATGGGCCTGTGAAATGGGGTAGTTCCTGCAACGAATTAGACTCGAAGTCTAATCTCTCTTGGGATTGGGCACTCTCGTGCTCTCCATAAATGGAAGGAAGGTCTTGTGGGAATTGATCATGTGTGTCATCCACAAGTTCAATGGGAGGAGGAACTTCACTCTCTTTAGCCCATTTTTCTTCCTGAATCTCTGGCAAGAATTTTGGTGAGTATCGATTCATAGAAGAAGAGGTGTCGGGTTCAGTGGAGTTAGGCACATAAGCTTCCTTGGGTTTGTGTAGGTGTAGGTAGAGGGCAATCACGAATGAGATGATCTCCCTGACATCGGAAGCATGGTCCTCTAGGAAATGGAGGTCTCATCGGCCTAGGCTGGGATCTCGAGTTGGGGTTTGCATACATGACATTTGCATATTCTAACTCCCAACTGGACTCACTCGGTTCTTCATAATAGTATGACTCATTCTGCTCGGGTGATTGCATGTAGTAAGCCTGTGGGCTATCGATATGGGTAGAGTCAAAACTATGATCACTTGGGTCACTTTCTGAAAGCGATGATGTCACTGGTACTAAATCTCTATTCAGATTTTCTTCTGCAGTTGCATACTTCACTAGAATCACATTGGTGGGGGTAGGGGGTTGCTGCGCTAGGACTGGTTGCAGTCTTTGTTGCCCTTGATAGGGTGGTTGATAGGTTTGTTGGGGCCTAGCTAACAGCTTGTTTGTTATATGGGCAGTCTTGTGTTGTGTGATTGGCGTACCACCTTTCTATGGTGCAGTACTGGTTGTTGGGATTAACTTGGGGTTGAGCCATGATAGGGCACACATTAGCCATATGGTCTCCTCCACAAGTGTAGCATCGTTTCCATGGGGCAAATCTAGGAAGTTGCTTGCCAGAAACACCTAATTTTTGAGCCACCTTTTCTGCTAGATCCTCAATCGACGTGGATTGTGAGGAAGTGAGGCTAGTAGAACTATCTGAATCTTTATAGATCTTTGAGAGCTCTAATTCCTCCCCTAGATTATCCTCAATGTCTATGCACATGCGTACACATTCTTCTATGGATCTAGGGTCCTTCAAGTACACATATGATCTGAGTTTGGTACTTAACAATCCATCTAGAAATAAGGCCACTTGCTTGGCTGGAGTGGGTAATTCTGGGGTGGGGCATCTCTCTAGGTATTGCCTAAACCTTCTTCCTGCGAGCCTCACTATCTCTTGAGGTGTTTGCTTGAAGCTGTATATCAAGGAAGATGTGTTATGCTTAATGCCACTCTTGGAAAACTCAGTGATGAATGCTTCAAGCAGTTGATCTATACTTCTATATTGATCTTGGTGAAGTGGTTGAAACCAAGTCAATGCAATGTTCTTGAGTGTTAGGCTAAAAGCATTGTATTGAGTGAACAAGTCTTCCACTTGTTCAGCTCTCAACACTTGCCTAAACTCAGCTACATGGTCATATGGGTCTCATGTGCCATCGAAGCAATTCTTCATGGACTTAACCAATTGTGTAGGCCACGAGGTTCTAGCATGTTCTCTAGGCCTTGGTAAAGGGAATTCGTCTCCATTTCTTAGATTCCTTGGGTCCCTCTGTCTTTCCCTTTCCACTCTATCAGTCTCTATCCTCATTCTCTCTCTTCCAAGTGGATTAGCAAAACTCACCTCGGGTCTATCTCTACTCCTCTCTCTTTGTGTTCCATGAGCTTGAGATGTTCCAGCTCCTGGGTGACCATGAGACACAGTGGATTGAGGTTGGGGAAAAACAAAGTCACCCTTCCAAGTGTATGTGTGTCTTCCATGCTCTGAGACCACAAAGATCCTCTCCAAAGCGTCATCTAAGTAGGTCATTTTGCCTGGGATATCAAGATCTTTGAATTCATAAATGGTAAGAGCTCCTACCTCATTAGGCTTCTCAGGCTTGTACCTCTAAAAGGCCTCATCCGTCTCTCGACTCAAGAGCAATTCTATGCTCCTATTATCCTGGGGAACCCACTCTGGCGTGATTATTCTCGTCAAAATCGACTTGCCTCGAGGGGTTTTTGGCTCCTTCCCTAGGTTCCCTTGCTCTATGTCACCTGATTCAGGTTCAAAGATTATGTCGTCAAACTCATCCGTCCTTTCAGGTTGGCTGGTAACCACATACATTGTTCCTTCTTTATCTATGTAGGAACCATTTTCGAACTTGACTACAGGGTGTTCTAATCCAATGGGTTGATCTGGGTTTTTAATTAGGACAACAGATCTTCTCAGGCCATCCTCATAGATGCGTGCACCTAAGCGGTTGGTCTTGATGTATTCCAATTGAGTTTTGTAGGGACCCTCAGGTCTTTCTAGGTATGCCACTCTTGAGCTACCTAGAGGTCTTTCCATGTTATAAGACATCTCAGAGTCACTAGTTTCTGAGTCTAGGGCGTAGGGGTAATCACTCAATTGTTGGGCCCAAGATCTGGCTGTATGGTTGACACTAGCCTCGAATGATCTAACACTTTGACAGTCTCTTCCTAGGTGTCTTCCCGATCTCAGGTTCATATGCCCTTACAGTTAACCCAATGATCCTTGCACAACCACGTTGTTGATTCTTTGATACCAATCACTTGTTCCTTTTGAGTTCCTTTGTATGTGTGTTCTTGTCTTTAATTTACCGTCGTCAAGAGTACTTGAATGTGTCATACTTGATGTTCTTCGTCCACTTAGTTTAAGTCCTTTTCCTTTAAGTTATACCTTGACTGCAATTTAGCCTATTCTTGGACTTGAGAAGTTCAAGGCTCTTAGAGCTTGAGTATTTTTATCGTATTAGTCAATCAGGACAACTACTCGCACTTAGCCTATGCTAAGAATGGATTGAGGGGGTTAAGAGATGTTCCAACCTCAAGTCGCTCCTTCTTGCTATGCTTGTCTGCCCAGGAAGCGCGTTCCCAAACTTGCACACAATGGCACTTGCTTTGATTCCTCCAAAAGCTCTCTATGATCCTGTAAACATTTCAAGTTTAGCACAAATTTTGTACCTTTATTTGACAAACAATTTGATACAGACACTTTTAATGACCCATGTTTCCCCCTTTTCTATTGCCAAAAATTCTCCTCTAGAGCTCCCTTGGTGTACCTACCCCTCAGAGGGTCAACTTCAAAATACCCTATCTGAAAATAAACGAGCTTTCTGACAAGCCCTAGAGCTCAAACAACGGATTTCATATGAAAAAGTTATGACAGTTCACGGTTCAGGGGTTAAACAGACAAACAGAACCTTTCAGGAGTTTAGGGCATTTTTCCAAGGCCTTTGTGATTGTGGGAGTAATTGAGTATGCAAATATGCCCAAAATTTAGCCTAAATTTTCAAAAATTTACCCCTCTATTTTTTTGCCAAAAATGTCTATCTATCGCGATAGACGGTGTCTGTCGCGATAGACACCGGCTGTCGTGTGGGCCTGTCTGTCGCGATAGAGGGTGTCTGTCACGATAGACGGGGGTCTATCATGGGGTTCTGTCTGTCGCGATGGACTAAGTCCTGTCTGTCGCGATAGACTAAGTCTGTCGTCTGTCGTGAGCCTGTCTATCGCGATAGACGGGTGTCTGTCGCGATAGACGGAGGCCGTCGTCTATCGTGCCTTTTGGTCTGTCGCGATAGATGGTGTCTGTCACGATAGACTAGGTCTATCGTGGTTCTCTGTCTGTCATCTGTAGGCAGTGTCTGTCATGATAGACACTATCTATCGTCTGTCGTGGTTTGGTCTGTCGCGATAGACGGTGTTTGTCGTCCATCATGGTTTGGTCTGTCGCGATAGACGGTGTCTATCGCAATAGACGGGGTCAGTCGCCTGTCGTGGGCTTGTCTGTCGCGATAGACGGTGTCTGTCGCGATAGACGGCCTCTGTCTTGGGGTGCTGTCTGTTGCGATAGACGCTGTCTGTCACGATAGATTGTGTCTGTCGCGATAGACCAAAAAAACGCAATTTTTTTAGAATTTTTTAGTGATTTGGAGTGCTCTCATGGTGTAGGTTATCGTGCCAAACATGCATTCAAAAAATATTAAGTTTTTCTGTCTATCGCGATAGATGGAGGTCATCGTCCCGAGACCTTTGCAGAGTCTGTTGTACCTGCGCAAGCTGCTGGAGATGGTGGTACAACTAGTTCCTGCAGCAAAAACTCAAAAAACACACAAAAACAGATTGCATGCAAGCTCTCTCTCGCTCTCTCTCACAAGTGAAATGAGGGAAATGAGGTGGGGAGTGGAATATACTCAAAAACTGAAATTTTTGTGAAGATGGAGATGGAGGTGAGAGACAGTGAGGATGATGATGGTGATGATGGTGATGCAAAAACAAGAAAAATAGAAGAAAAATAAGGAAAAGAAAGGATATTACCTATGACTCCAATGTCTCAACTCTACGTCTTACCATCACATGCTCGTCCTCGAAGCTCTCTCCCCGACAATGGCGCCAAATTTGGTGTCACTCTAGCACAATGGTGAGTACCAACGTGAGGAGATCCACCTCATAATTGTCAATCCGTGGAGACATGAGGACTAGTATGAAGACTATGAGCAAGTGATGGCACAAGTGTGTGAGTAAGAAGCACACAAACATGCACACACATACACACACACGTGCACACAAGGCAAGAACAAGGAGAGGAACAATGGAGTTCTTTGCATTAGTCAAAAAGTATCTTACATAAGCTCAATTCACAAACAATCTAACCTCAAAAATGAGCTCTCTAGCTCTTTTTATAGTTTTTTGACTAGTTTTGGCCTTGTCCAGACCTAGTGTCCGGCCTAGTTAAAAATTAGGTTCTAGAGCCTATTTGAGGGCTCAAATGGAGTCTAAAAATTATGAAAATTAGTAAGTAGCTAATTCTAATACTCCTCAAGCTCAAGGACTCCTCGGCTTGAACAGGATTCTATTCTGCCAAAAACGAGATTTACAATGTGTGTGAGTGATGAAAATCACTAAAGTTGGAAGTAGTTCATGGAAAAAAATGATTAGGCCTTGTTGCCGTATTGTGCATGACTGCTCCGTTGTGTCTGTATGCTCTTCATATGACTTGTATGCCAACACATACTCATTGGATGAGTGGCAACGAAACAAGGCATTCATGGTAGCCAATGGCAATGGTGTGACCTCGACTTGGCCTTTGTGAGGAAGCCGAGATACAAGGGTGTCTACCGTGATGCAAGTCATAAAGAACGACTCGACCACATGCCATGCAATGATGAAAACTGAACAGTCTTCTATGGTGTGAACAAGAGTCATGGACAATGGTTGAGTCGGCACAGTGTGCCATGGAAATTCAACAAATGGGAGTAAGTCACATACTTGGCTAGCTCAAGATCCATTCATTCACCAAATCTAGCTCGATGCAGCAAAGGTTCCATGAATATGAAGTTCACATAGGCACACAGAAAACACAAGCACAAGGAATACACAAAAAGCACAAGACATGCACATACTACACACCATAAAGGAAAGAAATAAAACTCCTAAGAATAAATAGAGATGGCGAGAATGGTGATGACAAAATGTCATGCAACGATCATAATTGTAATAAATGTAGATAATATATGGCCTCCAACCAACCAGAACTTGTGTGGGTAAGCAAATGAAAGGGGAACGTGGAGGACATGCACTATCAAAGAGCCAGAACAATGAAGATGCTTTGAAATGAGTGTGAAAAGGTCGTAACTTAGATCCATTAAAAGCATTGCGTAAAGGTTCTTCGATCAAACTAGTCAGCCAAAATGTCATCAAACCAATCTGCACTGCAATACGGTAAGGGCCAAACCATCTAACTTTGAATTTACCAGCTTTCTGATCCGCTTTAGAATTATAGACTAAAACGAGATGTCCAACTTGAAACACTAGAGTTTTGAGAAAACGATCATGAGTGTGAGCACGGAGGATCTGTATCTCCTGCATTAATAAGAAACTCTAGAAATGGGTCTCATCCAAAACTCAAAGGTCATCAATTCAGTGGTAAATCAATTCTTTCGATAAGAGTTTATTCTCGATGGCGATGAGGAGGCTGGGAACCACCAATTCCATGGGTGCAATAGCTTCAAATCCAAATGCGAATTTAAAGGGAGTAAATCTAGTAGATACTTTGTATGTAGTACGGTAAGCCCACAACACCGAAGGTAGAATTTGATCCCAGGGTTCCAGAGAAAATTGAATTAACTTTTGGAGCATAGTGAGTAAAGTTTTATTAGTGCTTTCAGCTAAATCATTTTCCCGTGGATAATAAAGCGTATTGACCTTATGGACAATATTAAACTCATTCATCAAAGCTTTAGTTAAATCATTGCAAAAATGGGTGTCGCAATTGGAAACCAGCTCAAGGGACAAATCAAAACATGGAAAGACTTCCCTAGTAAGACATTGAGCTAGTGCTACTACCATAGCATTCTACAAGGTGCATGCCTCTGCCCATCGGGTCGCATAATCAGTGCAAGTTAATATATATCTATTGTTAGTAGAAATAGTAGAAGGTGAAATAGGTCCCACGAAGCCCAAACAGCATTTTTGAAATGGTTCCAAAGGCATAACAGGCTACAAGGGAAACTATTTAGCGGCAATGGGTTGACCGGTCCTTTGATAGGGATCACACATAAGGACATACTCTCTAACATCTTTAATCATGGTGGGCCATCACGGCCCACTCTGTAATACTTTACGTATACTGAGATGCACAAAGAAGTGTCCACCAATGGGGTCAAAATGAGCAGAAACAATGACAGCATGCACTTTGTGGATAGCAACACAACAAAGCCAGGCACGAAAAAGGTCATAATAATACAGTTGATCGATTATAATAGTAAATCATTTACTATAAGCAGCTAACTTCTAGCGTTTTGGTAATGATAAAGAATGTGGGAAGAGTTTGGTCTTCAAAAAGGAGTACAGAGTCTCATAATAAATGATAAAAAATTTCCATGGTGTCACTGTACTGGCGGGTTGAGCCGTGTAGATAGTAGGAGGGTTCATATCAGTGGCATCAGGTGGCTCACTAAAATCCAAATGAGAGAGAAAGATGGCTAACGCATGATGGGTACCCCATCAATGTACTATACCAAAATCGAGTTCTTGCAGCTGGAGTACCCATTTAGCGAGTCTACCAGTACTAGCCTAATTTTGAACAAGATGAACTAGAGTAGTGTGATCTACATGGAATGTGAATTTGCAGCCTAATAAATAGTGACGATACTTTTGATAGAATAGATCAATCCAAAGCATTCCCATTCGGTCATTGAATAATTCTTTTTGGCACTAGCGAGTCATCTACTAGCATAATAAATTGGATTGTACCACTTATCTGTCACCTAAGGGTGAGTACACTACAAATGATGATATCAAATGCATCAACAAAAATGTGGAAAGGGAGTTCCCAGTTAGGAGCTTGTAGAATGGGGGCCTGAGTTAGTAAGGTCTTTAAGCGATCAAAAGGCAACTGACACTCTGATGACCAGTGAAAGTCTTTCAGAGAGAGGTTAATAAGTTTATTTAAGGGCACCATAAGATGGGCCAGCCACTATAAGTGATGACCATGCCATTGTATTTGTCCTAAAAACCATAGAACTTCCTTCGCATTCCTCGGTGCAGGACCTCTAAAACCTTTTTTACTTTGTTCGGGTCAACTTGAATTCCCCAAGCCGATATAATGTCACAAAAATTTCCCGCATTGAACAAAAAAGACAAAATTCATTCGATTCAAGCAAAGCTTATAGTCAGGACACTCAATAAAACATAATTGTAACTCAATCAAGTGGTCCACTCTTCGACCAGAAACAGAAAAGTCATCGAGAAACACTCTCATGAAGGTGGTCAGGTAAGGAGAAAAAATATCTTGCATACATCTTTGAAACATACTCGGGGCATTATGCAAACCAAACCACATAACTATACAAGCAAATACGCCCCATGAAGTGATGAAAGTAGTCTTGGGTATATCGACAATAGCCATTTGAACTTGGTATATCCATTGTATCCATCTAGAAAGGAATAAATTTTGCATCCAGCTACATCGTCAAGCATATTGTTAAGGAATGGAAGAAGAAAGACATCCGGTATGGTCACCTTGTTGAGTTTATGGTAGTCCATGCATATACGGAGCTACTTGTTCTTTTTGAGGACAATACTAATAGGTGATATCCACTCAGCATGTTTGATGGGATTGATGAACCCAACCTTCAAAAGGTGATCGACTTCTTCTTTAACAAACTGAGCATAGTGTGGGTTCATACAATAGCTGGGTTGCCGAATTCGTTTGGCATCGGGTTGTAGCACTATTCTATGTTGGTAGAATTGAGACTCAATACCCTTCATGTCTTGGTAGTCCCAGGCAAATTCATCTTAGAATTCTTTGAGGAGTTCTAGCATATTATTTCGCTCTTCATCAGTCAATTTAGCACTACTTTTTTATTAGTTTTGGTTTGCCTTCAGTTACCAAGTTACAAGTTATCAATTGATCTTTGCTAATGCAATGCTGTGATTGCTTTTCTTTGGGTTCTAACCAATCAGGGATAGCCTTATCAAGGGGATTGGGTCTCATAGTGGGCTGTTTTCGTGAATCAATACCAGTGACTGCACAAGTCATCATGCATGTTGAAGGTGACCATCGATCTAGTAGTGGTTGTAAGTCCATGATCCCTAAAGATAACAAGTCAGTGTTTGCTCTCAAGAAGTCACCCTCTTCATCATCAATCAGTCCATCCATCATGGGTATGGGTTGAGCAATATGGGGAAGTGTGTGGATTTCGGCCAATTGCATAGTGTCCAGAGGTACCCTATACTCATGATGTTTATACTTAATAACTGATTCTCTTTTGGACCAGTCCAGAAGTACCTTGGCTTGTTTAAACCATGGTCTTCCAAAGAGGAGGTTATAATCATATGTATTATCTAGGATATCTAGGACTGCAAAAGTCATAGAAAAGGCAGCTCCTTACAATGTAATAGGGATGTCCCTCACTAATCCCACAAGATGAACTCATGATTGATCCACCATACAAATGAAAAATTGCACAGGCTCAAAGTTAAGCCATCCAAATTTCTTAGAGAGCTCCAAGGAGACGAGATTCACACCAAATCCTCCATCGATGAGTACTCAATCTATCCGATGATTCTTACACCATATTGTTATAAGGGGGACAACATGATCCATTGTTTCAGCATCGACCATAAATCATCCACTTTTGTATTTTGGGTATTCTCTACAGCTTCCATGAGGACTTCGAAAGTTAGTTCAATCTGCGATGTAGATGATTTTTAGGCCTGAGTGATCAGTTTTGATGGAGGAAAGACCGTAGGTTCCTCTGCCGCCCATATTTGTGTCGTACTCACCATCCTTGCTTGCTCTTTAAATCTTGGTTCATACACTACAGTAGTCGGTTGCAAAAGTCGATCGGAACGGGTCTATAGAGTCGTTGGATGTGTATCTGGTTTTGCAATAATGACTAGGTTGACATAGGTGCTACTCTCCCTTTCCTTCGCTCATCATACTCCAGAGTTTCCTTACAATTTCGATGGATGTGTCCTAATTCTCCACAAAAATAGCACCTTACTGCTCCCCTTGGTATATAATTTGATGTTCTTGGTTGTGTCCATGGTGGCCGTGGTATCAATTCTTGTTGTGAGTTGGTTTGATCGTATTCTTGCTATCTGTTATTCCACAAATGTGATGGTACATATGTATTCTGTGATAGCGATTCGATGATAGTAGCATTGACCGTAACCCAATTCTAGGCCTTTGCATTCTACACACAGTATGCAGTATCATGGGTATCCATGTTGAAGATTGCACAGTGTTCGTGGTTTAAACCACAATTAATTGCTGCAATGTGGCTCGGGTTTTTGCATTTTACACAAAAGATTTGCTTAGTTGGATTGTTACCTTTATCCTTTGTGACTGCAACCTATTCTAAGTCTTCGGGTGAAGCCTCCCACCTTATTTTCCAATTGCAGTGCTTGATCAATGACTATATTCAAGAGTAACTTGATTCTACACCAAATGATCATAACTTGCGTTAGCTATGGGTTCAAACTGTTAATGAACCATTGCGTGATCACATCATATGACAGCTTATTTTCCATTGGCAATTGCCTCAAGTGCATCTTGAAGATAGTGGTGTAATCCTATATAGTTTGATTGGACTTTTATTTGTTATTTTGCAAAAAGTCAAGTATTTGTGTTGGGTTTCTCTTCGAGTGGAACCTTTGGAGAAAAGCTTCCTTAATTGCTTCATAGGTAATGAAATGTTTTAGGTCATACTCTACAAGCCATTTCGTAGCTTCATTAACCAGGATGGTCTGGGAAATTCTAGCCTTATCATCTGTATCTCTCTTAAAATTGGCCATGGTTTCCATTACATCCAGATTTACTTCAAAAGCCCTCACATGTGTGTCTGGGTCATCTCCTAGAAATCCCCCAAACTTTGTGTATGTAATTCCCATAGGGTAATAAACTCTTTGCATATCATTCGCCATTCTTTTGTTACTATATTTGATTATCGTAAGGATAGGATCTTCGGTATGGGTTTCGGTTAAGATCTAGTCATCTGTCTTAGTTTTGGTTCCCACCATAAAATCCACTTGATTGAATAATTCTTTATTCTGACCTTTATATGCTAACAAATCCTTAGTGTCTAGAACGTGAAATCCACTCCAAAAGGGGGAACTTGTATGGGTACTTTATCCTGATGGTACCTAGGGTATTTGATGCCAGAGCATAGGATTGGCATACACTACCCTAACGTATCTACATTTTTTGTTTGCCACTCCCTAGCGGGATCACCAATATTAGTCCTTTGGAATCCAAAATGACTAAGCTAGGGTTTCTTGGGTGGATTTCACATATTAGATTCTATAAACTATAACTTTTCCACTATGGTCTTTCTATAGTACTACTTCTAGCACAATCTTCTATAGTAATTTCCGAGAATTGTATCATCTATGCAACATTAAGTATTACAGTTCGTATTACAGTTCACAGTACATCGATACCTTCGCAAGTTCTTAAAAGATTATCACCTAACTTTATCACCACTTCAATTTCATCAATTAAATATGATCACTTATTACTGTATTCGATTACAGAGCACTAGCGCTAACAAGTAACATTCAATTTATTCTTTGCAAGTACTTCAACTTCACCGAACTATTAAGTACACTTAATCTTCACAGCAACTTAACTTTAACTAACACTCTTAATACTGATAATTAAACAATAGGGAATCAACATAGAGATACCAAATAGAGCAATGAAGAAAACTCATCAGCACAGCGATCCTCCTGTCCTGAACAACCCCTGCGGACTCATCGTGCCAGATTCACACACATGTGACTCTTCATTGTATTCATGAAAGAGGATTACAATGGTTGGTCATTACGATGCTTCAACAAAATTATAGATAATTACATTTAATCACACCGGCGGCCTAACAAAGCCCTTTCACCTATATGAGCTAACCTCTTGTGCCAAATTTCCAATTTTGATAAGGTTTGAGTACCATAATTGAATAATGCAATGTTTTTAGTATCTTGGAGCTCAAATGTAAATAATCTACCTGACTTTTATCCTCTTTCTATCCTCTTGAATCCCTAATTATGGATCCTCAACAAATGCTCCATTCTTTGTGAATCTGTCTTGCAATCCTTTCTCAACAATCTAACCTACACTTATGAGGTTTTTGGTAATGGTTGGCACATACAATACCTTGCTCAATAGGTTCATATTACCATATGAAGTCTTCACATGTTTATCTTTTCCACTGGATGCCTTGTGTTATCTCCAGTTTGGACTTCATTTCTATTCCTTGGGTCCTCCAAGTCTGAGAGTAGAGCTACATTCCCTGCTACATGATTTGAGCAACCTGATTCTATATAGAATACATGCTCATTTGCCTTATCTTGCTTCATGGTCATTTTCATCAATAGTAATGAATCCTATTGTTGTTGAATCTACCTCTTGACCTTCCATACCCTCCTCTCTTGTAACCTCTACCTCTTTGATTTCTAGGATTCCTAAAATAATTTTGAGCAAAAAATTTTGATATAATAAATGAGGCCCAAGCATTCACTTTTATTGACTGAATAATTATGTTCCGTTTTAGTGAGAGGTCGACTTGCATAGTAAATAGGGCTGAACTAGGAAGGACCTACCTTGCATCATAAGAGAGCCAATAGCAATATCCAAAGCATCAACAAATACATGGAAGGGATGATTCCAATCCGATGTTTGGAGTACGGGTGCTTTGGTAAGAAGCAGGTTACTATCTAAACACAAGATCACACTCTACAATCCACAAAGCAGAGACTTAAATGCTACAAATGCTCCACTTGATTTCCTAAAACAGGGAAGTCATCGAGAAACACTCACATAAAACTTTTTTAATAAGGGGAAAACATTTGATGCATATAACATTTGAAGGTACTAGGAGCATTTCAAAGTCCAAACCACATAATTGTGCAAGCAAAAACACCCCAATTTGTAATGAAATCCATTTTAAGAACATCAACTTCAGTCATCTGAACCTAATTGTAACCCCAAAACCCATCTAGAAAAGAATAGATCTCCCTTCTAGCCACTTCATCCATCATAGTATCCAAAAAGGGTAAAGGAAAAGGATCTAGAACCATAGTTGCATTCAATTTATGACAATCGAAAAAGATTCACAATTGCTTATTTTTCTTAGGAACTATAATAATAGGAGAAACCCATTCTGGATACTCCATAGGGACAATAAATCCGACACATAGTAGCAGATTTGATTCTTTCTTAACCTATTTAGAAAATTTCATATAAATAGATTTGTTGAATAATTGGTGAAGCATCCAGTTTTGATTCAATCTGACATTGGAAAATGCATCTCAAAATAATCTCATGCAAAGACATCCTTAAACTCTATCAAGAGGGAAATTATTTGATTTCTCAATCAAGAGGGTAACTCAACAGAAATTTTCACCATCCAAGGTCTATATGTAACACCAAAATCAACCACCTCAATTTGATCTTGTTGAACATGCACACTAGTAGATTCCAATGGATCATCTACTGGAAGTCTAAGATAAGGAGTAAGGTCAGATGAAGATATTTTCAATTGCACTACAGTCAACATTTGAGCATACTGAGCTAATACCATAGGGATGTCCATCACTCCTACTAACCACAAATCTTTATTGGCTTCCAAGAATCAAGCTTTCTCATCATCATCCAATCCTTGTAGCATGTGCAAGGGTTCTGCCAACATCAGTTTTGGTCCTTGGGGGCATATTATCTTATCGTCTAAGGTGATCGAATATTTCTCATGACCTTTATGGAAGGTGATGGCTTGAGAACCCCAATCTTGTTGAACTTACTGATGCTATAGCCATGGATCACCCAAAGTAGGTTATAATCTGCCTTTTGCCTCAATAAATCAATGACCATGAGACTAAACGTGGCATCTTGAATTCCAATAGGAATATCTTTAAGGAGGCTTATCGGTTGGATGAACAATTGATAAAACATGCAAATATAAAAGGGGTTTGGTTGTAAATCTATCCAACCCAACTCTCCCAAAGATAGTTGAATCGTAGATTTACGAGGTAACTGCCAAGAATCCTTAAAAGTAGAAGGGACAAAAGGAGTAGAATTCGAATGATTCGGCATTGTTGTGTGATGTAATGTTTAGTTTATCTGATATGTAGAAGTTGAAGTGAAAACCACTGGCCGAAGCGGGGCTTCTGAAGAAGATTGTAAAGGTGGAGTAAAGTTTTGATATGCAGATAACATTGATGTCGGAGAGTGTGATAGATTTGAAACAAAATGCAATGCTAACTGATTAGCCCACCCTAAAGCCTGGGTTTACACGATGTTGTTCTTGGATCGTAGGGTGACTAGAATATTCCTTTGTATAGAACTGTTTACCTGATTTGGTAACTACCATAGCAATTGGGTCCTCAAAACCAAAGGAAACCATGCTAATCATAGGGGCTTTCAACTTGGTCATAGGGGCTTTCAACTTGGCTTCTTATTTCCCTCTATCATAATCTTGGGCTTCTTTACTGTTAGCCCCCACATGACCAATTCCATGTAAAACAAACATTGGGAACCTTTCTCTTCTAAGTAGTTACTACCTTCCTTTCGATTACAATTAAAGAAATGTTTGTCTCATCTAGTGCCCTAGTATCTAGAATGACCTACTCCAGATTGAGACGAAATTCCATTTTCTATAGTATTCCTAACATTACCAGCCATTATGTACATAAGTGGCAGGATACCATCGACCAAGATGCATTGATTCAAGTTGCACTTGATTAGTGGCTATCACCTTGATGCGAATATTATATACACAATTTTTAGTATTATGATTAATGACATTGCATATTGAATAATAATCCTGATTCAAGGCACAAGTTGGAGCAATATGACTTGCATTTCGACACTTCATGCAATAAATCTGTCCCAGAATATTCGGAGATCCTATGAAAGGTATTGGTTGTGAAGTAGCCACTTCTAGCAGATTTTGTAAAGAAGGATTGGTCACTTCCAATTGCTCACTTGCATCAATGATGTGATCTAATGTGCATGTCCCATCTAAAGCAAAAAGGCAAGTCTTTCCTTTAAGAATTAGATTAAGGCCATCCATAAACCATCCTTGGGTCATCGTTCAATTTGTAGAATCTACCCTAAAGTGCTCCAAAAAAGAGAGACATAATCAACAATAGTCTAGACAGATTTCTCAACCATACATTGCAATATGATGAAAAGATTCCTAGTAGTTTTTGCGTTTTGGGAACCTCCATAGAAATGTTGTGTGCAAGGCATCATATGTCACAAAATGATTTACCACGAACTTTGTTAACCATTGAACCACTTTCCCTCCCAATGTTGCCTCGGATACTTGACATTTTCATGCATCATCTTGTCCTCCTTCCAAGAGATCATATTGAGTCTCAAATAAATGTATATGAACCTTTTAGTCTTTGTCCATTTTGCCGTTAGATGTATTAAAGTCCATACTGCTAATATGTTGCATCGAAACTGTCATTTGATGCACTGATTCGGCTTGCATCCCTATGTTACCTATAGATATTGGAGTAACTTCCGTTTCTAACTTCACTTTGTCCTCAATATGCAATCCTCATAAATGCTTCACCAAGTCAAAATCTAGAAGTTTGGACGTTATGGTAGAATCCTGCATAATCTTTTCCTCCACTTGCACTAATTCTTCCAAAGAATGCCTACTTTGAGTACCTTCCATGCATAGCTTTGTAGCTTCAAATGCAGGCTTGACTCGGCTCCAAATCAAGTCGACATGGTTTTTAAGGTCTTCACAATGATGTGCACTCTAACCTATCATCTACTAGTGACACCTAATCCCATCATGGTCACCAAAATATTTACTAATTTTACTTCTATAGAAATAAGATTTGGGGAATTGGGATTATTGGGAATTCTGAGTGCGCTTCTATTCCCATACACCGTAGACTACAGTAACATTCAATATGAATAGAATCCAAAATTATATAGATAGATACAAGATAACATAGATAGGACAATGATAAACAACCAAAAAAATTAGACTTGTATTCCTTCTCTGGTTCTTTGAATAATCAATACAAGTTGATAGAATAGAAATGAATACACTTCTAGTTGCAAGTATAGAATAACAAGAAGTTAATTTTTGATTAATTTCATAGGAATACCAAGGGATCCAAAACTATATCTTTGAAATCCACACCGGCAACCTCCTAACAAGTTTCCCAAAAGTGTGGAAACCATTTTGAAGTGTTTATGTGCTCCAAATAGTTTTTGGTTTTGGTTGAAAATCTGTCAGCATGTAAAATGGGCACCCTCCATTATGGTCGAGAGGGGGAATATATGTCTTCTGATTTTAACGTATTTCTCATTGAATGTGAATAAAACATCAATGTAAAGTGCCATATACACTTCAACAAAATGGAGTTGCTGAAAGGAAGAACATGTCACTCATGGAGATGGCGAGATGTATGGTCAAGAGTCACACTTTACCACATAGCTTCTGGCTTGAGGCTGTTATGTGTGCAGCATATGTACTTAATAGGTGTCCCACTAAAGCATTGCAGTCTATCATTCCATATGAGGCTTGGCATGGTCGCAAGCCATCTGTTGCTCATTTGCATGTTTTTAGTTGTTTGTCATATGCATTAGTGCCTGAACAACAACATAGGAAATTGGATGATAAAGCAGTTGTATTTTTGTTGGGTATAGTTCTAAAAGCAAAGGCTATCATCTGTATCATTCACATACTAAATGCATTTCGGTTTGCCGTGATGTTGTTTTTGTGGAAGATGTTATTCAGCCATTTCTTTCATGTACTAAGGAGACATCGATTAGCTCCAAAGATATGTATGGCACTTTGCTGCCTCTTTTTATAGGTGGACAGTCTAGTGCTAGTCCAAATGAGGCAATTTCTCAACCTTTATAGGTTTCATGTGATGATGCAGATCATTCCATTTTTTACGCAGATTTACATGATGCACTTGTTGATGAGAGAGCTGATATTGAGGAGGCAAAAACTATGCCAAAATGGCTAGTGCAAACTTTGTGTGATAGCAAATTAGATGCACCTCTGTTATATCATACTCGTTCAGGCTCTCATACTTCTTCTTTTGCATCAGATTGCTATGCTATGGTTGCCTCTAGTCTTTGTGATGAGAATGAGCCTATTTCGTTTGACGAAGCACAAAATTCTGAAAATTGGATGGCTACTATGCAATTAGAATATGATGCTATCATGAAAAATGGTACCTGGTCGTTATGTGACTTGCCTCCTGGCAAGAAGGCCATTGGCACTAAGTGGGTATACAAGCTAAAGCATAAGGATGATGGAACAATTGACATGTATAAGGCTAGGCTTGTTGCAAAGGGTTATGCTCAGGAAAGAGACATTGGTTTTGATGAGACCTTTGCTGTTACATGATGAATGACTAATGTTCCTAGCATCTGTGCACTTGCAACTCATCATGGTTGGAATGTACATCAATTGTACATTAAAACTACATTTCTGAATGGTGACTTGCATGAAGAAGTGTATGTTTTTCAACGTTGTGGCTTTGTGCAAAAAGGGCATGAAAACCAAGTGTGCAGGTTGAAGAAGACATTATATGGTTTGAAGCAAGCATCATGTGCTTGGTATGAAAAGATACATGCCTACTTGATTGCACATTGGTTTGAGAACAATCCAACTGAGAGCACCTTATACATTAAGCATACAAATGATGTGCTTCTAATCATTGTTGAATATGTTGATGACATGCTACTCACTGGTCCTATTGAGAAGCATATTGATGATTTTAAGCTGATTTGCATGCCTCATTTGAGATGTCAGATTTGGGGCACTTGCAGCATTATTTGGGCATTCGATTTATGCAAGTTGATGGCATAAGAGCTTTATGTCAAACAAAATATATCGACATATTATTGCAGTGTTTTGGCCTTGAAGACTATAAACACAGGTTTACAATTGAGTCTTCATGATGCTGGGGATGCATTTGATGCAGTTCTCTATCATCAATTTGTTGGATGGTTCATTTACTTATGCATTACTCTGTCAGATATTCAATTTTCTCTCTCACTGATGTGCAAGTTTATGCATTGCCTAGGTATCAAGCATTGGCAAGTGATTAAGCGCATCTTTCGCTACTTGAGTGGTACCTGACTACTATGATTGTTTTATCCCAAGGGGGGATCACTACCTCCAGATTTGCATGCTTTTTCTGACTTTGCCTAGGCTAGTTGCTATGAAACTTGTGTGTCCACTAGTGGCATTTGCTTCATGCTTGGTAGCTCATGTATATCTTGGTTGAGAAAGAAGCAGCCTATTGTGGCCACTTCCAGTTATGAGGCTGACTATAGGGAAGCTTTCATAGCGAGTGCTGAGTGTGTGTGGCTCATACATCTTATGGTTGATTTGGGTGTTGGTTAGCATTTTGCAACCACCCTCTTCACTAATAATCAGAGCGCATTGGTAGCTGCAAGGAACCCTATGTTCCATGCTTGCACTCAGCACACTGAGGTGCACTATCATTATGTGAGGGAGAGGTTCTCTGCTGGAGAGATCAGTTTGGCATATGTGCCCACACAGGAGAACACTGCAGACCTTATCACAAAGGCTCTACCTAGGGAGAAGTTTGAAGCTTCCCACAAAGTTTTGAGCTTACTTCCTTTTGTGGATTGATTCCACATAGCTTGGCACTTCCTTATACATTAGTGCTAGCTCTTTGTTCACCACATCACTCCCAAGGGGTATTTGTTGATACATTTAGGTAATAATGTGTGTGAACACACTAGGACCACCGGGGCACTTCTTTCCCTCTTTAGGAGGTTTTTTCCCTCGGCTTGTATATACACCTATAACCCGAATGGTCACTTATCTCTGTACATTCTCTTGGTAATAAATTCAATATTGCATGTTGTGCTCCAAGTTTCTTCTTCTTCCTTGTGTTGTTCGTGTGCTTTCGTAGACCTAAAACTCCAACAATGCATCCATTATTGGTTACACAGATTTTGATTATGCTGGTTGTGTAGACAATCATAAGTCTACATCAGGATACATCTTTCATTTTGTTGGAGGTGCTATCTCTTGGAGATCTTGTCTTCAAGAATTGGTTCCAGTATAGAAGCAGAGTATGTTGCAGCAAGTGAGGCATGTAAGGAAGCCTTGTGGATTTCTCGTCTTGCTTGTGATATGGGTCCACCTTAGCATGTACATCATTTACTCAGTGATAGTCAGAGTGCCACTGCATTGGCTAAGAATCTGGCCTATCATGTAAAGACCAAGCACATTGAGGTTAGGTATCACTTCATTAGAGACTGTGTAACCACTGAGCACACTATTCTTGAGAAAGTTCATACTCGAGATAATGTTGTAGATGCTTTGACTAAACCTCTACCACATGATAGATTTCGACACTATTGTCACTTGATGGGGGTTACTTGATTCATGACCTTACACAGTTACTTGTATACTATGTAACATACCCATCAAGTGGGAGGTATAGCTCGTATACTTACACTCAGATATTCTTTGTCATTCTTTAATTTTCTCCCATAGTCAATTTGGCCATATTGGCCTTTGGTGGGAGATTGTAACCATTAGTGTCCATGTGAAAGGCCAAATGGATGCCAGACACTTTTGTATATGTTTCTTAATAAAACATATAGTGGCATGGTCAACCATAGACTGTAACTTTGATCGCATTTGTAACACCTATGAAATGTATCTTCGTGCTCCTTGTGTACAATGTTTTTTTGCACATTCTATAGCCTCTATGCGGACCATTGTGTGTGATGCCTGGAGTTGGCTTTTCTACTATGAGGGTATCATCATGGAGCTCTCAAGAAGGAGAGTTCAGCATGGTGCATCACTATTAAAAAAATTCAAATCCTAGGTGATCTATAATGCTTTGAGAAATATAGACCATGCCAAGTCTAGCTTTACAAATCCCATTTCTTGATTGAAGGTTTGATCAAGTGAAACCACGAGAATCTTTGACTTTGATCAAATCATGGTGAAGCTTTAGGTGATCCCAACCATCGTTTTGAGACTGTCAATTATGAAACCTTTCTGCTCCCACCTGCCTGATAACACTTCCACCATGTTAAAGTTCCCAACAAGAATAATATCGATAGGTAGATAGTCAAGAGAACTCCACATGATAATTCTTCATGATCAGAGTCAGGGGCATAGATTGAGGCAATAATAAAGGATACGATGAGATGCAGTCCAATGAAGGAAGCCACAATCCAATCGTGGAGAGGGCTGATGTAAGAACCTAAAAATGAAGAGAACCAATGGGTCTTGTATCCCACAATTGCACTATCACAACCACAAGAGTGGTTTGTGGTGATCCAATAATGTGAAGAAGAAATACTCTTCAATTGATTTAGGAGGTCATCACCATCAATTTTAACCTCTTATAGACATATGAAATCTTGGTTGATGCTCTTTTCTTGGAGACATTGGCCAATAATAGTTGCTCTGGAGGGGTTTGAGAGCCCTCAAATATTGAACAAGATCAGGATAATTTTCGAAGGGTTGGTCTTTCTAGATCGGGGTTTTATCTCTATTTTTCTTAGTTTTTCCTTCTTCTTTTTTCTTAATGACATGAACATTGTGTGTAGGGATTTTCCCTTTGATAGGGATCTTCCACAAAAACTCCTATGCGACTTTTCCTTTCAGCCTCTTTCATTCTTAGCATAAGAATCTAGAATAGTAAAGTCAATAATTGAGCTTTCACTATCCGAAGGTTGCCTTCTTTGCTTGTAGCATAACCTTGTTGAAATTTTTTTCTTTTGCTTGTGGCATAGTCTTCTAGATTTTTATCTTCATTAGAGTAGTCAACTCGACTAAATCCCCCTTGGTTAGTCCAAAGATTGGCCTTTTTCTCCAATCTTTTAGTATCCTCATTTTCCTTCAGATATTTGATATTCAGCTTCAACTTCATGAGATGGGCCTTCTTCAAGGACTTTTATTTTCTCTTCCTTTGACTTTCAAGAAGCCATCTAAGTTAGGTCTATGGATTTCATCGTTCTCCAGTATTCCATGATTGTTATTTTTTTCAATGAGTCAATTCCATTTCCTTAAGATTTTTGGTTCGATCCTCTACAATGCCATCTCCCAAAGTTTTCTTGTTCTCTGCACCTCTTTTCACAATGGAAATTCTTTTACTATGTGGCCTTGAACTCCACAGAGGAAGTAAGCTTTAGGAAGATTCGCGTATATGATTTCTTGTTCCAGGAAGTTTTGGGCAATGACATCGATGCTGATGGATTATGGGAGGCCAATGTTTAGGTTTGCTTCCATGCTGATTTGTGGGTGCCTTCGAGCATTAAACGAGTGAAAGGCAACATTGTTTTTCTTTTAAATGGAGGTTCGGCCGAGGCCTACTCCTCCGGGCTTTAACTTTGAAATTGCAACTCTACAAGGAAGGGCATAGTACCCATGGGACCCCCCTTATCCCACAAGAATAGAGGTTTACAAAGCTGGGTTAAACGGTGGTCATAACTACCGCGTGGCTGGACAAGTGGTGGCACATCAACCACATGCAACATCTTTCCAAGATACACATGTCTCTTACATGTTGCTGTCAGGGGTTGAACCCTCGCCCCCACCTCAAGAGGCAAGAGGCCCAACCACCCGGACAACGGTCTGGGATGGAGGCACCATTGTTTATCGGGCCCCTCATGTAAGCTTTGATTGCCATTGGCTTGGCGAGTGGAGATACAATCTCTTTAAAAAAAGGTAGAGGTAGAAGGGCAAATTGAGAAATTCCATCGAGAGGGGCAACTTGGCGGGCTTTTTTTCTTTTGTTTGGGACGGATGTGGGAAATCATCTAAAGAGGCATATTACCAATGTTGATGGCTTGGAAAGCCATATCCTCAACCAATAGGTGCTTCACCCCCAAGAGAAAGAGAGAGTCATCATTTTCTTTCGTTATAACCCTCTCGATCCACACTAGTCATGACGAGCAAAGCTAATGCCATGAGAAAAGAAGAGAATGCCTTAAAAATTAACTCAAAAAGTAAAAAAAACGCCTTCCAAACTGAGAGAAATCTCTTCCATGTGTTACACCAAGAGCTTAGAAAACTACCCTCTATATATATATATATGTTTATATATATATTTTTGAAAGTACTAAAAATTTGAAATGTCCAGCCGGATGAGAATTGAACCGAGGCAGTCTGTTCCATGGGGTTCACCGCAAACCCCTACCTATATTTTATTGCAGAGCCTTAAAAAAAACATTGACTTAAAACGAATGTTCACAGTGCGAGTGTTTTACGTCCCTATACTTTAGTGAAGAAGCCTGGAAAACGATTGACTCAAGAAGTGTGTGAGTGCTTTGCATGTTGCTACATGAATTGGATAAAGTCACTATTTTTCGTTTTTTTTAAAATAGAGGTTCAGCCGAGGCCTACTCCCCCGGACTTTAACTTTGAAATTACAACTGTACAAGGAAGGGCATAGTACCCATGGGACTCCTCTTATCCTACAAGAACAAGGGTTTACAACTGGGTTAAACGGCGGTCACAACTACCGCAGGGATGATCAAACGATGGCCAACAGCCACATACATCAGTTCCTGGGATTTATATGTCCCTACATGTTCCTGCCAGGAGTTGAACCCTCACCCCCACCTCAAGAGGCGAGAGGCCCAACCACCAGGCCAGCGAACCGGACTAGTCACTATTTTTCTTCTCTCCTTGTCAGGCAGGCCCATGATTCTTAGTCGTACACTGGGGCATACGGATAACGTTCGCGACTCGGAACTTGGAAGTGGGTGTGGGCTACAGAGCCTTTGGCACTTAGCCGTACCTAACTAGCGTCAGCAAAGGATATGGTTTTGTTTGTTTTTCAAGAAAGTATCGGTCATGGGTATCTAAATTTCCATCTCGATCGAACAGGGCCAATGCGATTGGAGCATTTACTACCCAAATTTCCCCAGTGTTCTGTGTTTTTCGCTTATTCGGATATTTCCCGCTGAAAGACAGACAGAGGTGAGTTCTCTCTCTCTCTCTCTCTCTCTCTCTCTCTCGTACTCAATAGCACGCACTCCATACTTTAATACACCCAAGCCCCCATTGCTTTGGTAAATACAGCTATCCTTTTCTGCGAAAACTCGGAGAAGCGTTTGTTTGATGCTCAATCGTCCAGAAGAAGATTTTGGGGTCGAAGACAGGTAGATAAAGTATATCACTGGAAGGTGTTTGCGCGTAGTTTTCATATTGTAAGTGACCAACATACCATGTGCAACGGGCCGATTGCATATCAGTTAATGTAGCAATGAATGGCCAGGGCTTTTTGTTCATATTTCGTGTTCAGTTTAGAGTTAAGAGGGGCTGCTATGAGCAGATGCTGCAGGCGGTCTTTCACTTTCCATTCTGAGTTGGGACTCCTTGGGAGCGACCTGCTTAACGATGTTGGATTAGCGATGCGGTGCTTTAAAGAACATTTTGGCCGTTGAATTTAAATTGGTGGAAACGCATGAAAAGCTTTCTGTAAAACCTCATATAACTACTTACCTGGTGGACATAATTGGGATCAACCTCTTCTTCGTAATGTCTGTCTAAGTAAAGCTCTGACTTGCTCTTAGTCCATGATTATTTGCATAATTGTATTACTACCAGTTTCCGTGAGTTGGTATGTGAAGATATTATTGTGTCTTAGTCCATTCTTTTTCCGCTTAAATTTATACAATTAATACACTATTTCAGTATTTATATGTAGCTAATTTTTCTAATCTATTTGCTCAGTGATTCTCATGTGCTGCTTTTGATTTCCTTTTAGTTATTTTTTCCTTCATGTTACAATGCTCGTTTTAGGAATCTCTTTCAAGTCCAAGTCTTTACTTTTTTTGAAGTTAGAATGTAATCGAAATTCCTTTTTTAGAGATCAAATGCTAGTAGATTGTGCATTGTCTGAATTCTTGAATGACTTTTTTTCTTTTTTATGGTCGTTTCTTGTGTTAGATATCCGAGATGACTACAACTATGATGACGCTACCAGTTCCACCCTCAAAGGCAGTGCCTTCAAATATTTCATCTCTTACTAAGATGCACGCACCCTCTTGCATAATCAACAATCTTCTTTCTATGAGAAGAGGTCCAGTTCTGACCGTTTCTTTTGCTACCCAGCATCAGCCACCGTCTCAAGCACAAGGAGATGCCTCTAATGAATCAGATCAGCGGAAAGGGAAGGTTTGTGTTTGGGCATACTTGCTCTTATGTTTTTGGAAGATGACAAAGTTGACATAAACATATCATGCTTGATTGTTTTCTTGTGCACATATGTGTACACATTGTGACACTTTTCTTGTTTCATTGAGAGTACCTGGTAGCGACTTAATTGATGTTTTCTTGGTTAAATGATGTTCAGATTCTATTTTTACTGTTTTGATTTTGTAGAATGTGGAATTTTCAAGCACTATTTGATTGTTTTTTTTCTCTCCTCTTTACAACATAAACTCTCTAGGCTTCAGATCAGTATTCGATGTATTCAAAGGAAAGAAGGCTTCAATAGAGGAAGATAGTAGAATTAACCTTCCGTACACATGCCCTTTGAATCATGTGACTAATTTATTTTTCTTTGCATGTTTCATGTTGGTGGTTATCATCTTTTTCTTACAACATTATCCATTAGACTTATACAAACGACAAACATAATACATTAACAGAGGGGTGGGTAAGAAGAGCAAAGAATGAGAGAAATTAATGGAGAGGATTGTAGAAACTTGATCTTTCATGTAAATTAAGTTTTCTTCTAGTGTCAATGTGTGGACGAATTTGATGGAGAGCACTCTACAAGTTGTGCTATGGTGATGCTAGGCATCAATAAAGTTATTGTGTGAATCATAGGGAGCATATGGATGTATAGGCTATGTAACAAGAAACAACTTTCAAAGCCATAAAAGAAAGGATTATTCCATGAAATTTTGCAAGGGCAAGCTTATTAAGAAGTGTAATGCCATCACCCATAGAAGAACATTTCTATACATGTGCAATGTTTTCACATAAAAATCTTAGCTCTTCCTTTTTAATTGGTTATCGTGCAAAATGAACCATGTGATGATTCTAGAAGTGTCCAACTTATGCGGTTTATGAGCTTCATTGCTACGTAATGAACGATGGAGTCATTGAGTGAGAGGAATTGATGCTATCATAGATCAAGACTCAAGTAGAGAGTGTCTGTCAACCTTTAGGCTTTAATTGAGCTTGATTTTTTGCTTGAGCTCCATTTTTGGAAGAACTTGATGGTTTCCAAATAAGCCATTTGTGCAATTTTTACTGATGAAATACCATGGAACATTTCAATTGAAGGATCAGTGAGATATTCAATATTATGCCCCACAAGAAAGTTGAAACCCTAGTAACAGGCACTTTGCATAGCCACATAAAAAATGCAACTCTTCCTCTTTGTGTTTCGCATTCACGATTGAGCATATGTGAACCCTTTAGGAAGGGATCAACTTGGCATTCCCTTTGCATTCCATTTCTTCATAATGGATGACCAATTCATGCACTGGGGAAGCATGGCCACGTGTGAACCCTTTACGAAGGGACCAATTTTACATTCCCTTGGCACTCCAGTGCTTCATAATGGATGACGAAGTCATGGAAGTGATAGGAAGTGTGGGGAGTATGTGCCACTATAGGGTAAGTGGAGACTCGAATAGTCATGGTGTGCTCAACTTCTACCATGGAGCCATTGGAGTCTTGGGATGAATACATCCTCATTCTTTAGTGTTTGGAATTGCAATATCGAAGACAATAAGGGCCGAACAAAAGCATGTTTCCTTCCAATTTAAGCTTGACATATGTCAATTCATGAACCAAATTGATTCACATCATTTAATTAGAATCATTGGATTTTTTGGAACTCCACCATGACAAGCATGTAGCTCCCTTTGATCTTTTACTTTCTTGTATCATTTGGAGGATTTTCCTTTTTCATGGTTTTTTTATTCTCATGAAGTATGGTTACTTTTTCTACTTCCATTGCATATTTAAAGAGTCAAATCAGACCATTTGAAGACTTTCAAGAAAGTTTGCACACTTGAATGGTGCAAGCTTCAGATTTAAATCATAATTTCTACCACATGGAGGTATTCAACGGTGGTTGGGACCTGGGCATAATGTTAGTAGGATCATGTCATCTAGGAAGTTTTTTGAAATCTAGTTCCAATCTCTTATTCCAAAAAGGGAATCGCAATGGTCAATGGACCACAAATGTTAGTAGGGATCATGTCTTCTAGGAAGTTTCTTGAAATCTAGTTTCAATTTCTCATTCCAAGAAGGTAACTGCGATGGTCAATCATTTGAATAACTGAGGTTAACCTTTTATCCTCGCTTATTCTTTCATCAATGTAATTGATAGACGGATTGATCCAAGATACTGTCGTTTGGATGCTGGCAAGGATGCATACATGGATCAGTAGTGAACGGATGAACATGTGATTGTGGTTGACTACCATGAGCTTATAGTTGCACTTTCATTTGAGGGTGAATTTGGGGTTTGCCTTGATTCATTCTGGTATATATGTGATTCATGGACTGGGTTGTTGGATTTATGACTAATTGTGTTTTGCATGTATGGATGGATACGCGAATGGATGTGAGGTGAATTCGAGGTCAAAGTTGACCGTCAAACGTATATAGTTCACCTCCTCCTCTTTACTTGGTTACTTAAGGATGATAGATTAAGGAGAACAGTACATGTTGAAATGTGATGATTCATAATATGTGTTCTTATCTCTGCATCATGTGCTTTTGCCCAGAATGCTAGTTATGTAACCTTCATTCCCCATGTTTCAAAAAAAAGAAAAAAGAAGGAAGAAAGAATAAATACCTTAATCTTTTTTGACCTGTTCTAGTGTTTGGTTTTGCAGTTCTTTGTAGATGACCAGACAGGTGTTGTCTGCTATCAAAATGAGCAAGGTGAAACAATTTGTGAGGGCTTAGATGAAGGTCCACACTTAGAAGCTGCACCTAAAGATAAGTAAGTGGGTTGTTTGTGTGTGTCTTTACTTTTCAAAGAGAATTAGCCAATTGATTTACAGACAGTTGTATGCACCTGCAATATGCACATGCTAATGCACAACACTTCCACTACATTCTCACATAAATACAGCTGGCTTACCCAGATTCAGGAATCTGTTTCTGACGTGACATATAGATAGACAGAGATACATACAATGCTGAAGTCTCATACTGTGTCTTCAGTAACATAACTGCGACCATGGCCATATCCGACATGTAATTATTTATACAAAATATTCAGCAGAGAATCTAGATGAATCATGATACAATTCTCAAGCCTCATAATGTTTTCTGTATGCATGTCAACAATTTAAAAAGCAAGGCCAGGACAAATCTGTTGTGCATCAAGACAATTGCACTCTCATGATGACAGATTCATAACTTGTGTATGCATAATGCTTATAGGAATGTTACAACTTACAGAGAAGGTGTTGCCATCTGCTTATAGCCAATTTCAGCAAGTGTAGCAATCCACCCCCTTCCCGAAAAGAGTCGAATTATAAATTGCTCATTGATCTTTCCAGACCTGCAAATTATATCCAGGTGGCTGGGACCAGTCAAATATATGGGAAGCTGGCTGAATTATTACAGTATTTATGTCCAGACATGTCACACAATCTATATCACATATTATGGTGATGAGTCATTAATTAATCATTCTATATTGTAGATTGCCCCTCCATTAACTTCCTGTAGGCTATAGGGATGAATTATGCATTCAATGTTGATGCATGCTAGCATAGCTGGTTGTTGGGGGGGTTCATCTCCTGCTGGCTGCCGTGGACACCCCTCAAAATTCTAGTGCTGAGATGAACTTGTATGCCTTCGGGCTGTTCAAACCGTTGCTTTCAGGCTATTTCAAACCAGTTGGGTCTTTGGGTTAGTTCAAACCAGCTAGCTCATCTGGCCTTAGGGCTGTCCCTTCCCTAGCTCTACCGTAGCATGTCTTCGGGCTCTGACAGTGCCAAACATCTAACCCCTGCTGACTTCACTTGTACCTTTCAATTAAGTCATGCTTAACCGTAAGAGTAGATCTCGATGATCGAACTTCCTTATTAAAATAAATAAATAAATAAATAAATAAATAAATATATATATATATAAATAAATAAATAAATAAATAAATAAATATATATATATATATATATATATATATATATATATATATATATATATATATATATATATATATATATATATATATATATATATATATAAATAAATAAGTAAATTATTGAACTTTGCTTGCCATATTCTAGAATCAATCTTCTCCATGAAAGGTAAAAAAGATTATGACATATAAATCTAGACTTTCCATTTATTTGTATTGAAAATAAGGTCACGTCAGAAAACATTAAAGATATTTTACTGCACTTCCTATGTTGGAGTATCTCATCAGAAGTCAAAAGTTGGATTTTCATCAGTAACATCCATACACACATGTGCAGATGTTCACTCACATGCATATGTGCACGAGCGTGCATTCATGACATGCACGTGCGTTTCCCCCCCCACCCCCCACTTTCCCACTTTCCAACTTTTTCTCACACGCATGCACACGTACGCGTGCACACACACACACACTCTGTTTTACACACACACACACACACACACACACACACACACACACACACACACACACACACACACACACACACGTGGGCACATGAACATGCAAAAGCACATTTTGGAATTACTTGATGTATACAGTCGTGAGGGTGTCATTTATATATATATATTTCAATTTTCTTTACTACTTGTAGGATGAACAGTCTTAGTGTTCAGGAGTTAAATTTCAGGGGAAGATTGGAGATAGGATTCTGCTTCTGAATTTGTGTGTTGATGTCTGGTTTGCAACTTCTTGTATAGGCCATGAAAGCTTGTTAGACATGACTGATTGAAGATTTTTGTTATCAGGAATGGGAGGTCCAATACAGATACTCCAGGGAATGCAGTTGCTGCAGGCCAACAGCCCATGTATGAAATTTAGAAAACAAGTGGAAGCTTAATGGTTCATGAGGGGACTGTCCAATGAACTTCTGAAATTGTTGTATGTCCTACATCAACTGTAAAACTTCTTTACTCTGTGAATTTATATACATAACATGATGTACAGGCTTGTTCAATTAACTTCTTAGTGCTTGAAGTGAGCAGTTTTCATTTCTGTTCAAGATTGGTGTTCATCATTCTCAAATATGGAAAATGATTAATCACTCAGAATACGCTCTAACAAACAGAGCTCTAGTCATTACTGTCATGGATGGATTCTATATAATCTCGTGTACCTCCAGGCCCCAACAAAGCCATCTAAATGGATACAGTCTGCTTTAAAGCAATAAGTCAGGGTTATTTCACGTCTGGATATTGAGCTTCCACTGCTGCTTGCTGGACATGGTTCAAATGTGAAGCTAAGAGAAATGTAATAGTATTCAAATAGTTTTTATGATTGAGAAATTGATGCTTAATTTGTTGATGTCTTTTATGAGTTTATAGTGCCTTGAATTCCTTTAATGCGAATTGAGTCTTTTATTCACTTAGTTTTTATGATTGAGAAATTGATGCTTAATTTGTTGATGACTTTCATCAGTTTATAGTGCAGTGAGTTCCTTTAATGCGACGTGAGTCTTTTTGATCAGTGCTTCCTCATGAATGACGAGCTTTCAATTGCTGCTTATTTGGCACAGCCCAAAGGGACACTAAGAGGGATGTAATGATATTGGAATCTATAAGGATGAAGGATGATTGATCATTAAATCAAGGTTACCCAATTTTCAGATCATGAGCTCTTGTTTCTACTTATTGGGTACAACCCTAAGGTAACATTAAAAGGGATGTAGTATTGAGCCATTGTAGTTGGCATGCAGTTTTCATCATTGAAGTCTCTGGAGAAGTCGACTCAAGCCTGTAGGTGTGTACTCCACTGTCTACAATTTTGTTAGTTCAGCTTTTCCTTTTTCCTTCTCTTGTGCCAGGCTTTGAGTTACCCTGCATCTCTGAAGTAATGATAGAAAATTAACAGGTAGAGATATAGTGAATTCATCTCTCTTATGTCTATGTGCAAATTGAATGTTAGAGCATTAATTCATTCATAGGCCTGTGTCCGGTATTGGGCACTCATCATCTAAGGATGTCGTGATGTTTGGTACATATTCCACATTTTATGGCGGATATTACTCAGCCTTACTGTTGAAGATGATCTTTATACTTATCTGATACCGCTCTTGGAATGGAATGATGGTAAGCATTGATACCACCGTTGGAGAGAGGGATCACTCCTCTATAGCACGCGGAAACATAAATAAGCTCAC
>CM035416.1:31758368-31768368 GCA_020310875.1 Ceratopteris richardii
AATACATGGTTGAAACTAATATTGTGCAATGGATCCAAAACCTTAGCACTGTTATCAAGGCCTACTGAGCAAAAGTGCTTAAAGTCATAAATGTGTGTAACGTGTTGAACTTCATGTTTTGGAGTATATGCTTCTGAAATCAACTCAAATAATATTGGAAGAGTAAAAGCATTATTAAGTGTCAACCTCTTAGAGAACGTACTAAACATTCGATCAATGTGATCATGAGTGTGCCCAACCAAAAGGAAATTTACCTTAACCTTCTGAAACACGTGTATCAACAAGCATGCATATATATCCAAAAACTATAGAATTTTTATTCTCTCTTGCAGTATTATCAAGTTGAAATACAAAGTTTGTGGAAAAAGATTCTTTCATGATTGCAAAACCTGATGAATGACAGTAACCATAAGGTTTGGATCATTATGCACATTCAGATATGTGAAGAAAACCTTGGACCTTACAGTTCCATTGTATACCAAAGCACCAACCAAATGCATTTGGACAAGGACTTCATCTCCAATGTCCTTAGGGACGTGATAAAAATGGGGCAAACATGTTTTTTTTAAATCCATACCATCAATCAACAAACACATATAACGCTCTAGATTTCTAAGTGCTTTACTTTGATGATGAATTTATTTCTTTCTTTCTAAAGCTTGACTCTCACGATGGCTCTTAAGAAGGCTTTTAAAATTATCTTTTTCTTGTGGTGTTGTAGCCTCCTTTGCCATGTTCTTCAAAGTGGCACAAACTGAACACTCACTCGTTCTAACTTTTCGATGAATAGTCACATTATTAAACTCCTCCTTCCATAATCGAGTAAAGTGATGATACGACACATACTTCTCATTTCTACTTTCCATATCTTCTTTATATACTTGAAATACTGCTCGACGAGTAAAGTTATCTAACAAGTATAACCTTCCAGTTGTAGGCATAACCTCATAATGCAAGCTAAAATAGTTCATCATCCAATTCATTGCATGAAGTCCAATAGATCCTTTGGTCCCAACATGATATGTATCCAAAAAGAGATCTCCATTCATAAGCCCTTGTTGAACCTTATGTATTCTAAAATTTCCCACACCCATTGTAATTTTAAATGCAGCCCTACAACACCGCATCCCTTGACTAAATTAATATTCAAAAGCAACACGTGTTACTGACATGTTATCCTTAATCATTTGCATGTGAGAAACAAGGTATATATCCTACCTTTCACTATCTAAATGGAGGAATTTCTCTCTTAGGTGCTTTAGTTTCTTCATTCCTAAGTTATACAAACATTTCAAACCACAACAATGCTTCACAATATCCAATGCAATTTGTCGATCTGAAGTAAGAAATTGAAATATTTTTTAATTACTTCATGAGGCCTTCTCTTAAAATGTAGATTGAGCATGTTTTGTCTTTCTTTCTCTTTGCTAACATCCTTCGCTCCACATGCACTTGAATCAGAAGGGAGATCAATGGGTGGATCAGAAGGGAGATCAAGTGTGCATTTAGTTGAGCAACATTCACACCTTAATGACATGGACCCCTGATGAGTCGGAATGAAACTGAATAGAACTTAAATGACTCAACCGAAAACATAGAATCAACACATTCTAAACCATGGACATCACTCGTGAGGAAAGGATCATCTAAAAACAACGAATTCAGAATTCTATCAAGGTGACTAGAGGAAGCTGATGCCCAGGCATCTATCGAAAAGATGGAGCTCATCTTCACTTACTTCAAAGAGAAATGAAGATGGGATACCTTTTTAAATGGTGGAAGTGTAACATCAAGTGAAAGTGTCACATCAAGTAGATATGAAGATAGATTGTGCAAATTATTACGGGTAGATATGAAGATTAAGAAAAAGTACAATCTAATCAGACATCATTAACTATGTGATTTATTTTGACCAAGTTTGACCTGACAAAGTTTTGAGATACATAATAAAGTATGGTATATTTAATTATGAAGATACTATAAAGTTTTGTGATATTATACATTGGAATAAAAAGGAACCATCTCTTTTTCTTATCCACTTTGTTGACCTCCCAAAAGAAGAAAGGAAACAAGAATGTGGAGAAAAGAGAGCCCAATCCTCCCCGATTCAACTTTGTTGTCTGTCTTAAAATTGGCGAGCACAAAGAAAATATTTGATGACAAAGTGATCAATTAAATTCCTTGAGAGACACAACTAAATTTTTGATTTCTTTTGGGTCTTTATTTCTTGTGAGCCTCAAATGTTCTTGCATATAGTATTTAATGTATTTCCTCATAATTCTTTTACACCACTCTTTTTTGTTAACAATGATGAATTAGAAAGAAATCCTTCGAAATGGCCTACCATTTACTCAAGATGTTTGAGTTGTTAACAAAATAACATTTGAAGTGTTTTACTACACACAAAAAAATTTATGTGATGTGTTTCATCTAGGTTCATATTCATTTAACTATGGGATGATTAATATTCATTTAGCTATTGGTTTATTGATTGTCCAATGGTGGATTTGAAACTCTTTCTTAGTCAAGTTGTGGATTATTGATTATTTATCATAGCCAATTGTGGATTATTGATTATTTATCATAGCCAATTGTGGATTTGAAACTCTTTCTTAGTTATATTTGTGATTAATTTTAACAACCTATGACATATATTGCATCTCTACATCACTTTTTCACTTTTTCTTCTCAAAAGTCATAAGATGTGGTTCTTTTATTCCTTCCAACAGCTATAATATTCCCAATAGTATCTGGATTCTCTTGTTGATCTATTAACCTTATTCATAGCTAAGCATAGCTTCAACATCCTGGAACGACAATGGAAACATGTGCAAAATTTCAAAGGAAAAAGAGACAAAAAAAACATAAGTTGGATTAACCTCTCTTATCAGACCCTAAATTGGCATACCTATTGCTTCCTAAATTGGAATAACCTCTCTTATCATACCCTAAATTGGCATACCTAGTGGTTATTGGTTCAACTACATAGTTTGTTAATCTGGTTAGGGCTTAGTCTGATTCAGTTAGATCTAGTCAGTTGCTAGTTCAAGCCATACAAGTGCCCATAAATAGTGGAGGAGGAGATCAATCTCATTTCGAAAATCCATGAGCTGAGAGAGAGCAATCAAGCACTGAGAGCAAAAGAGCATATAGCTTAGCAAACAAGCAAAGACAAGCAAATGGAGAAGAAGAGTGCTTCCAAGAATACTCAGTGGTACCCAAAAATCTTGATTAAAAAAAAGATTCAAAAAAGATTCCCTTTTACTATCATAGAGAATTCTTGTATTTTTAGGCTCTTAATTTTTATGTACATGCAAATTCGCTGTTTTTCTACATGCAAGTCGATGCATGGCATCGAGTTGTCTCTCAAACTCGATGCTAGGCATCGACTTTGAGAGACAAGTTGATGTGAGGCATCGACCTAGAGGTGCAAGTCGATGTCTGGCATCGACTTGCACTACAAAGTCGATGCCTAGCATCGACTTGCCATTGATATGCATGAGCTATCTAGTCACTTGGAAGTCGATGCGAGGCATCGACTTTGAGCTACAAGTCGATGCCAGACATCGACTTTATAGTGCAGGTCGATGCCTAGCATCGACTTTGAGGTGCAGGTTGATGCCTGACATCAACTTTGAGGTGTAGGTCGATGCCAGACATCAACTTTAAGGCACAAATTGATGCTTGGCAACAACTTTGTGCTGCAAGTCGATGCCTGGCATTGACTTTGTGGTGCAAGTCGATGTGAGGCATCGAATTTGAGTGCCAGTCGATGCTAGGCATTGACTTTGAGCAAGATGATGCCAAGCATCGACTTTGAGATGAATCTAAAAGTCGATGCCTCACATCGACTTGCACCACAAAGTCGATGCGCGACATCAAGTTGCAACACAAAATCAATGCCAAGCATTGACTTGCACCTTAAGGTGAATGCCTGGCATCAACCTGCACCTGATCGAGGACATTCACAGAGAGAGAACCAACATTTGTGCACATTTCAGGGACAATGAGGGAAGAGTGTAAAAGACTGTAAAAAAGCTCAAGGTGACTATGAGCACATGAGAACAACCTTATGATAGGAGCATGGGTTACCCCATGAAAGGAAAGAAAAGCATGCCTTCATTATCCTCTAAGAGGGAAAGCAACTTGATTGCGATTTCATCTGGTGGACATAGCAGTATAAAACCTAGTGATGATGATTCAATGAGGAAGGAGAGGTCAAAGGAAATTGAGGTTGTTAAGAAAGATCAACCAGTTTGGGACATGAAAGATCTGGAGTGGTGTCTTGAGTACATTGAAGAGAAAAACGTGACCATTTTGGTGTTTGCAAGAGCCTATGGGAGGGGAAAGCTCATGACAACACAGGATTTTTAGTATGGTTTGGAGTTCAAAGTAGATTATGAGGATGAAGATTCAGACAACCTTTTGTTCCTAGTGGAGACATCTAAAGGCTTACAAAATGTGATCTACAAAATGGAGCTCTTGTGCCCAAAGTGTTGTGCGCTAGAAAAGGTTGCAGATATTTGCAAGGACTCTGAGAATCTAATAAGGGATTTAATATCTTGGATCCAAGGGAACATAATGCGAACATAGCAAAAGAAGACAACCCCAATAAAGGCAAAGGGTAAGCAATGTTTACAGAAGAAACCACTCAAGATGTTGAAGAAAACCGCAGATGAAGTATCCACTAAGTCAAGTTCTGACTCAAAGGATGTTATCGTTGCACCTGGTGGAGAACTTGTGTCTAGAACCTTGGGTACTAACTAGAACAGGATGAGGAAAGACATTGCTAAGAGAAAACTTGTTAGAAAAGGGAAACTATTCCACCTTCCCATAAATATTATCCACAGACCAGGAATTGATCCAGTCACAAGGAGGAGGCACCTTGAGATAAGGGAGCCACATAATCTGCATGTGCAGAACCTAAAGAAAAAAATGAAGATCAGCCCTCATGCAATTGTAGTTCCTTTTCTGGTGATGGTGGACCCAAATGAATGCAACTTTATGGAAGATTTCAATGAGGGTTTGTTTGAGGATTACATGTACTATGTGCTTGGTGGATCACACTCTACAGAGGTC
The DNA here is from genome assembly GCA_020310875.1 of Ceratopteris richardii. Lineage (NCBI taxonomy): Eukaryota > Viridiplantae > Streptophyta > Polypodiopsida > Polypodiales > Pteridaceae > Ceratopteris > Ceratopteris richardii. Next base: position 31,763,448 of record CM035416.1, read on the forward strand.
CATAGACAGCTAGTGAAGGAGCACCCCACAACCTTCTTTTTTAGGTATGCAGAGTGCAAGATATATGTAGGACTTACCACTGAAGAGGCCAAGATCTTGGCTTGGGACCATACTAATGACAAATGACTACAAGCAGAAAATGTCATCTATTGAGCGAATTCGCTTCTTCCACCATGAGCATGAAGATTCTCTGAGGAGAGATGTTGGGAGAGTACATCCTAATCCGAGGAAGAAATGTCTTATTGAGGTTGGGATTGCTATTGATGAGAATCTGAAGTCAAATGCCTTACGAAAATTCGACCCTTGGTTTTAACTGGCCTTCAAAAGAGGTGAAATATGGGATCTCCAGGACAAGATTTTTACAATGTGGGAAAATAAGGAGGTTAAGGGCTAAAAAAAGAGGAAGGCAAGGCCAGATATTTAGGTGGATGTAAAGAGAAAAGGAAAGAAACTTGACCTTTCCATTGAAGAGGCTGCTGAGGATATGAAGCTGATACCATGGAGAGCCCTACAAGGGATCAAGGATGATACCTTGATAATATCAATGTTATCAAGAGTAATTTCTAAGGATTTAAGTCTTGAAGAGATGGTCATTGAGCTCAATAAGTAAGTAAGAGTTTCTAAAATCTACTTTGCTTTGTGTTTCTCATTACTAAACTCACTGACTTTTATCCACATTTGGGAATGCCATCACAAAGTATATATGAAGATTCAAGAGGTAATTGTTGGAGATAGACGTCTGCGGAAGCACGCGAACAACACAAGGAAGAAGAAGAAGCTTGGAGCACAAACACACAATACTGAATGTATTACTAGAGAATGTACAAAGATAAGTAGCCCATTAGGGCAATAGGCGTATATACAAGCCGGGGGAAAAAAACCTCCTAAAGAGGGAAAAAAGTGCCCCGACGGTCCTAGAGTGTTCACACACATCACTACCTAAATATATCAACAAATCCCCCCTGGGAGTGATGCGGTGAACAAGGAGCTGGCACTCATGTATAAGGAAGTGCCAAGCTATGTGGAAATCACTCCACAAAAGGAAGTAAGCCCAAAGCTTTGCGGAAAGCTTCAAACTTCTCCCTAGGCAGAGCCTTCGTGAAAAGGTCTACAATGTTCTCTTGCGTGGGCACATATGCCAAGCTGATCTCCCCAGAAGAGAACCTCTCCCTGACATAGTGATAATGCACCTCAATGTGCTTAGTGCGAGCATGGAACACAGGGTTCCTTGCAACTGCCAATGCGCTCTGACTGTCAGTGAAGATGGTGGTGGCAGAAGACTGGCCAACACCCAAATCAGCCATAAGGCGTCTGAGCCACACACACTCAACAGTCGCTGTGAAAGCTGCCCTATACTCAGCCTCACAACTGGAAGTGGCCACAGTAGGCTGCTTCTTGCTCAACCAAGATATACATGAGCTACCAAGCATGAAGCAAAAACCATTGGTGGACACACGAGCGTCATAGCAACCAGCCCAATCTGAGTCAAAAAAAGCATACAAATTTGGCGGTAGTGATCCCCCCTTGGGATAAAACAACCCAAGTAGCCGAGTACCACTCAAGTAGCGAAAGATGCGCTTAACCGCTTTCCAATGCGTGACTCCTGGGCAATGCATAAACCTGCTCATCTGTGAGACATCAAACTGAATATCTGGCTGAGTAATGCATAAGTAAATCAAACATCCAACAGCCTGCTGATAGAGAACAACATCAAATGCATCTCCAACATCATGAAGACTCAATCGTAAACCTGTCTCCATAGGAGTGACAATAGGCTTACAGTCTTCAAGGCCAAAACGCTGCAATAATGTGTCAATATATTTTGTTTGACACAAAGCCATTCCACCATCAACGTGCATAAACTGAATGCCCAAATAGTGATGTAAATGCCCCAAATCAGACATCTCAAATGAGGCATGCAAATCAGCCTTAAAATCAGCAATATGTGTCTCAATAGGACCAGTGAGCAGCATGTCATCAACATAGACAACAATGATCAGAAGCACATCATTAGCACGTTTAACATATAAGGTGCTTTCAGTTGGACTGGTTCTCAAAACCATGTGCAATCAGATAGGCATATATATTCTCATACCAAGCATGTGGTGCTTGCTTTAAACCATATAATGCCTTCTTTAACCTGCAAACTTGGGTTTCATGCCCTTTCTGCACAAAGCCACGGGGCTGAAAAACATACACTTCTTCATGCAAGTCAGCATTCAGAAATGTTGTTTCAATGTCCAACTGATGTACATTCCAACCATGATGGGCTGCAAGTGCACAAATGCTCCGAACAGTAGTCATACGACATGTAGGTGCAAAGGTCTCATCAAAATCAATGCCTCTTTCTTGTGCATAACCCTTTGCAACAAGCCTAGCCTTATACCTGTCAACTGTACCATCAGGATTACGCTTCAGCTTGTATACCCACTTAGTGCCAATGGCCTTCTTGCTAGGAGGCAAGTCACATAAAGACCATGTACCATTCTTCATTATAGCATCATATTCAGATTGCATAGTAGCCATCCAATTTTCTGAATTTTGTGCTTCATCAAAAGAAACAAGCTCATTCTCATCACAGAGACTAGATGCAGCCATAGCATAACAATCTGATGCAAAGGAGGCACTATGAGAGCCTGAACGAGTACGATATGACAAAGGTGCATCTAATTTGCTGTCACGCAAAGTCTGCACCAGCCATTTTGGCATAGTTTTTGCCTGCTCAATATCAGCTCTCTCATCAACAAGTGCATCACCATCTTTTGGAAAGGAAGAACGCTGCATTCTGCCCAAAATACAGCCTTCACAAACATGTTTTCCAAGTGCCTCAAGTTTGGGCAAAGAGGACACCATTTCAGATTTCTGCAGGCGTAACAAACTAGCAAAATTCAGATGACCAAAGCGTGCATGCCAAAGCTTTGCATCTGACATAGCCTGAGAATCATGAACTGCACATGCCGAATCATTCACAGATCTTTCATAGTCTATGAGCTTATACAGTCCACGCCATAAAATGCCAGAAGCAATAATCACATCGCCATTTGAGAGATCATGGACTGTACACCTATCATCAACGAATTTCATAACCAAGCCAATCTTGGCTAATGCAGAAACTGATAACAGGTTCTTTTTGATCCCTGGCACAAATAAAGCATCTGACAAAGTGAAAGAACTACCATCAGCAGTAGTCAGAATGATCTTACCAACTCCCATAACAGGATAAGAGGAGTTATTGGCGCATGTGACAGTATTCCTTGTAGGGGCAGGCTCGAGTGAAGAGAAGAAACTGCGCTGCGAGGTAATATGTTTGGTTGCCCCACTGTCAAAGTACCAAACATCTGAGTCTACTGCAGACATGCATTGATCATGAGAAGATGGGTCAAAACTGCAGACAATAGTAAACACCCATTCTTCTTCCCGCACAAGATTTGCAGACTCTGTTTTTGGTGTGGAGGCCTCTGCAACAACCATTCCAGCCTCTTTCTTCTTTGCCTCTTTAGCAGCCAGTTTTGGACAGTTCTTTATAATATGATCATTTCCTTTACAGTACTTGCAGAACAATTTCTGCTTTTCTGATTTCTTCTCATCTTTATCCTGGTTCTTCGATTGTGCAGCATTTGCAGATTTCTGCTTACTAGTAGAAGAGCTCCATTTTCCTTTGCCCTTCTGACTAGCCAGGAAAGCTTGATCTGCAACACGCATAATGGACCTCTTCTACCTGGACTGATCTTCCTGCAACAGAACAGAGACTAATTCCTCAAATGACAAGGCATTCGGATTGCCTTTCATCATCAACCGAAGAGTAGAGGCAAAACTCTGATATGAATCAGGAAGACCATTCAGAACGGTCTGCACAAGTGAGCTATCTGGTATAACCTCATCAACAGAAATCAATTGTTCCTTCAGGTCTTTGATCTTTGTAAGAAAACTGTCCATAGAATCACCTTCATTCATGTGCTCACTCTCCAACTGTTTTCGGAGGTAAGCAACACGAGCCTCATTCCTAGCCTGGTACAAAGTGGTAAGTGTATCCCAAGCATCCTTTGCTGTTCTGCAAGAGCGAATGTGAGGAATAATGGCACGTTTGACAGACAAAGCTATCAATGCATATGCCTGGGCATCTCTGCCATCCCAACGAATCTGCTCTGCAGTAGGTGCAACAGAAATAGCAGCACGAACAGGAATCTGCGGAATATCATCTTCGACACCATCTTCATCAACTCCAACACCTGTATTTGCAGTACCTGTCGTTACAGGTGTAACAGGACATCTTTCAACACCCTGCACAATGTTCCACAATCCTTTTGCAACTAGTACATGTCGCATCATATAAGCCCATAATGGGTAGTTGGTACCATCCAACTTATCCTCAACAGCCAACATACGGAATACATCACTGCTTTCAGCCATGGCCGGTGACTAAAATACCTTGATGCAGAAAATTGACTGTATCTCAAAAAGTTGAACAGAACTGCCTAGACGAGTTCTGCTAGACCTGTAGCAGACTTCGAGACGCTTAAACTGGCGAACAGAAACTGGTATATACCTTTGGCACAAAAGGACGAAATAGCCTGCACAAGCACTGCGATAGTGCGTTCGGAGGCTGAAACGAGCTCAGATCGCGATTTCGGCACCACAAAGTGAAGCAGTTTTGATCTCGGAAACACCTTGAATATGCTCACCAAATTTCGTGCGAATCTGAGACTGCAAACGGAGGAGTGTCGACGGTGCCCTAGAAGAAGCGACGACTTGCTCTGATACCAATTGTTGGAGATAGACGTCTGCGGAAGCACGCGAACAACACAAGGAAGAAGAAGAAGCTTGGAGCACAAACACACAATACTGAATGTATTACTAGAGAATGTACAAAGATAAGTAGCCCATTAGGGCAATAGGCATATATACAAGCCGGGGGAAAAAA
>CM035416.1:31780868-31785868 GCA_020310875.1 Ceratopteris richardii
TTCTCACAGCCTATTTACAATTAGGCTCTCAGACTTTAACCACAGACTCACTAAGTATGGACTTAGAAATCTACAAAAGAATTCTTGAAATGATCAAGCACAGAAGGAGAATGCACAGAAACATCGGGTGCAATTTTCTTTCATTCCTAAAGGAATTTTACAATTGAGTGATGAGAGAGATTCTACTCACTTCTAAGATGTCTAATGACTCATACAATTGCCAATTTCTCTATTCACATGCTCTCTCATATTTGCCCTGACTTTTTACTTATATATATAGCCACATATGTACAAGCTTATGACCATACAAAAGATATATATGAGCTGTCTCTAAATTAATGTACATATGTATACACATCTTCATCTTCTGAATATGCACTTCCTCCATGCTTCATAACTTGAACTTTCTTCAGTCCTTGACTTCCAAACCTTCATTAAAACTTCAATTGTTGATTTCCCTGCACCAACAGCTCCCCCTCAATCATCAATTGAGGTTTTCTCTATCTTCTTTATACCTGCCATGTCTTTGAATCTCTGTAGCTTTGGTCCATCCAAGATTTTGGTTAGCATATCAGCTATCTGATCCTTTGTTGAAGTATGTATTACTTCAATCTCTTTATTCATCACCTTCTCTCTTAGAAAGTGATACTGAATCTCAAGATGTTTAGTCCTGGCATGAAACACAGGGTTAGTAGCTAAATACAATGAACTCATGTTATCTCCATGAATAGTGGGTGTACTCTGAATAATGTCAAAACTCTTCATCAGAGTCTTAAGCCATATTACTTCCTTTGCAGCTTCAACCATACCTTTGTACTCAGCCTCTGTAGATGATAAAGCAACTGTGTGTTGCTTCTTTGAACACCAAGAAATTAACTTATCTCCCACATAACACAAGTATCCATATGTTGATCTCTTATCATTAGGATTACCTGCCCAATCTGTATCACTATAAATCTTGATGTTTGTATCTGATGTAAAACCATAATACAAACCTTCTTTGAGTGTACCCTTAATGTACCTCAACACTCTTTGACCTGCAATCCAATGTTCTTTCCTAGGGCAATGCATGAATTGAGATAATACTCCAACTGCATATGACAAGTCAGGCCTAGTTAATGTAGCATAGATCAAACTACCAACCAAACTCTGATATAGTTTCATGTCCTTGAACTCTTCACCTCCATATCTACTCAATTTGTGATTCACCTCCATTGGAGTAGGTGCTACCCTGCAATCATTCATCTTAAACTTGATCAACAAGTTTCTCAAATACCTTTCTTGAGTTACATACACTCCATGTTGAGTGTATGAGATCTCCATGCCAAGAAATATGACAAGTCTCCCAAGTCACTCATTTTGAACTCTTTCTCCATTTGCTTCTTTAGGCTTTGAATGCCTTTCTCATCTGTACCTGTAAGAATTATATCATCAACATATATGCACATGGATATGAACCCATCATCACTTGCTTTGACAAGCAAGCTACTATCTGCTTTAGATACTTGGAATCCAAGTTCTTTCAAGAACTTTACAAGTCTATAGTTCCATGCCCTTGGGATTTGCTTCAAACCATACAAGGCTCTCTTGAGCTTGCACACATGATCTGGATACCTTTCAGCTCTAAATCCTTGGGGTTGCTCCATGAAAACATCATCTGAAATATGACCATTTAAAAAAGCATTCTTCACATCTAATTGACATAATTTCCAACCTTTACATGCAGCAATGGCTATGAGTGTCCTGATGGTTGTCATCTTTGCCATAGGACTATAGGTCTCATCATAATATATACCATAAGTCTGAGCAAAACCCTTCACAACAAGTCTAGCTTTATATCTAGACACACTTCCATCTGCATACCTCTTTGTCTTGTCGACCCACTTGCATCCAATGATCTTCTAGCTATTTGGTTTAGGAACCAACTCCCATGTCTGATTCTCCATCAATGCATCATATTCTTCCTGCATAGCTTTCTCCCAATTTTCCTTACCTTTTGCCTCTTCATATGTAGAAGGGTCTTCATCTGCCTTTATCATATAAGCATAATCTTTGGTAGCCAAAAAAGAAGTGTCATAGCTATACCTTGTAGGTTGCCACTTGTGTCTTGATGACCTTCTGAGTTCTCCACTCCTTGAGGTTTTTGGTTCATCACACTCAGGATCAAATCTTGGCATTTCTTCAACTTCAACCTCTACTTCATTATTCTCCTCTTCATCAAATATTTGAACCTTTGATTTACCTTTCTTTTGATTCACAACTTCTTCATCACCTATATTAATATTGATTGTACCTGCATACCAAGTGCCTTGTTGATCAAATGTAACATCCTTTGATACAAGGAATTGTTTTGTGGATGGACTCCACAACCTATATCCCATCTGCTTATCATCATAACCAATGAATACATACTTTTCAGCTTTAGGTTCCAATTTGTGCCTTAATTGGGATGGCACATATGCATATGCCAAACATCCAAATACTTTGCAATGGTCTAGAGTAGGTCTCTTACCCCACCATGCCTCATATGGTGTCATACCCTGCAAAGCTTTACATTGTAACCTATTAACCAAATAAGTAGCTGTATTTACAGCCTCAGCCCGCAAGTAATTTGGGCAATTTTTCTCCTTCATCATGGATCTCGCAAACTCAACAAGAGTTCTATTTCTCCTTTCTGCTACACCATTTTGTTGAGGAGAGTACCTGCAAGTAATTTCCCTTTTTATACCTACATTGCACAAGTAATCACTGATCTCATTAGAGAAATACTCTCCCCCTCCATCTGACCTTAGTCTCTTCAACTTATGACATGTAATTCTCTCTGCATACACATGATAATGTTTGAATGTATTGAATACCTCTGACTTATCTTTGATCACATAGATAGTGATCCATCTGGTAGCATCATCAACATAAATCACATAATACCTTGAACCATTGATACTGAAATCCTTTTATGGTCCCCTCACATCTGTGTGTACCAACTCAAGCTTCTCTGAATACATAAAACCATGCTTGAAATAAGATTGCTTATGAGCCTTACCGAATTGACATGCCTCACATCTGCATGTCATATGTTGACCTGCAACATTAGGCAATCCAAGCACTGAACCATTGTTAATCATATCTTTGATACCTCTTTCATTAAAATGTCCAAGCCTTTTGTGCCAAAGATCTAACTCAGAGATCTTATGTCCTCCATAGGTGAACAAGGCATGACCAACATTACCTTGGATCTTCAATGTGAACAATCTTCCTTCTTTCTTCCCTGAAACAATCTGTTTATACCCATTGCTAGGGTCTTTCACAAACACTCCTTCATTAGTGAATCTAACTTCATAACCTTTTTCAACAATTTGTCCTACACTTATCAGATTCTTAGGAATTGTAGGAACATACAAGACCTTACTCAAGAGGGTGCTACCATCCTTGGCCTTCACTGATCCAATTGACTTCACATTGTGCTTTGTATTGTCACCTGTTTGAACTATCTTATTTTCCAAATCAGTCATCAAGGCTATGTTACCACTCAGATGATTGCTACATCCTGAGTCAATGTAGAAGAATCTTCGATCTTCACTTTGCCTTTCACAAGTTGCATTCATTATCAATGTTGAATCTTCCTTTTGATCTGACGCATAATTGTAGTAGGTATTGTTGTATTGTTGGCTTTGGAATCCTCTACCTGCATTTCTTCCAAAGTAACCTCTACTACCTCTACCTCTGAAATTACCCCTTTGATTCCTGCCACCTCTTCCTCTTGAATTAAAGTTCTGATTATATCCACCATTACTCTGAGTATTATGCCAACAATCATTAGCTAAGGGGTTTGTCTTACCACAAATCCAGCAAGCTTTGACTCCATCTTTATTACTCGTGCCTCTTCCTCTACCTTTGCCACCTCCTCTTCCTCTTAGGAAGTTAGCTTGGCTAGTTGTACCTTCATCCTCATTTGTTTGTTGCTTTCCTTTGATATTCTCCTTCTTATCCTTTGAATACATTGCATGACCTATACTCTTGTCACCTTCACCTTTGACATCCTGCTCAAAGGTTAACATATGTCCTAGCAACTGATTTAAGTCAGGAGTAAAATGATCAAGTGATAATTCAGTAGACAAAATGAATGGCTTCCATTTGTCATCACCTCTCAACCCTGTGAGAATTTGCCTTACCAATTTATCCTCCTCAATGTCTTCATCAACTGCTCCTAATGCATCTGCAATGTCCTTCATCCTTGTTACATAGTCTGAGATGGATTGAGAGGCCTTCTTCTTGAAAGTGGTAAATTCTGCCCACAAAGATGCCTTCCTTGACTTTGTGGTGTTTTGGAAATGCTCCTCCAAACTATTCCATATATCACTTGCACTTTCAAGACCTCTAATATGAGGTAGCAAGTAGTCATTGACTGCCATATAGATAATGCTCATAGCTTGAGCATCTCTCTTCATCCAATTCTTCAAATCTGATAATTCCTCCCTACTTGGAACACTAGGATCTTTGAACTGAGGCTTTTCTTCTTCATCTGTAATATTAGCTATCAAGTCTTTGATCATAAGATGAGCTTCCATCCTCATTGACCATGCTGGATAGTTCTCTCTATCTAACTTCTCTATTTGAAGAGAATCTCCCATCCTTTCTTCACCTGTATATTGAATTCTTCAAACTTTATGAGTAATAGACGCACCTTTACTTCAAATAATGTTCCTTTTGTCTTCCTTGATGTCGTATGACCTCCTTCTCAAGATTTGCCCTCAATCTTTCACCTTTTCAACCTTCAGATGTTGAATTCTTTGCAGCTGCAGCAGTCGGGATCCTCCTTCCTTCAATTTTGATACTTCCTGCTCTGATACCACTGATGGAGAGTGTTAATCTCCAAAAGAACAAGCTACTCTTGTAGTTAGAGCACCTCTATAACAAGAGTAACTCAAACCTTCACCAATTTTAGAGGATCAATGATCAATTATAAAGATTTTGAAAAAACCTGTGAAGAAGATGACCAC
>CM035416.1:31793368-31798368 GCA_020310875.1 Ceratopteris richardii
CTTAATTCTTTATGTCCTTCTGTAACTTCTCCAATTTAAACACTTTCCAACAGGAATGAAGTAAGAAACCCACAATGCATTCATAATTGTGACATTAATAAACTTAATTGGACCATCCAATGAACTTTTGTTTAACTCTCAAGAGGTTCAATACAACTGTGACCATCTTCCAGATGAAGATTGGCATAACTACATACAATTTGTACATAAATAAATCTTCCAACTTTGGTTGGTTTTACAATTGATTTCAATCTAAGACTCATAAATTAATTTAACCCTTTCTATCCTTTTTAGAGCCTTGCTTTCTCTGTTGCTTCTGTCCCTTTTTGGAGCTTTCAGCTTGACTCTTTATGTTGTTCCCATGCTTTAGTGGTGAGTGAAGAGGAAGCCCTTTCTTTTTATCTTCAGACTTTTTTTTATCAGGTGGAGGGGGTGGAGGTGAGATCATATGGGCAAATTGCATGTTTCATGATACTATTTATTGCTCTCTCTCTCTGATCAAGATGATCCATGCATCTGGGTAGTCTGATAAATTCAATTCAGGACTGTGGAACCTTCTTTCCAAGAATCTTACAGCATTTGCAATCACTCTCCAGCCACATGATGTTGAGTCTCTCTGCAATGGCACATGAATTTGGTTGTATCCAAATTTCTTTTCTTCATTCATTTTAGCTATTCCTGGAAAATTCTGATCAATATGCATCTTGAGAAGCTTTGCAGCACTGCATTGTAAAGTGAAAATCAGAATGGATGGCATGGCTTTAAAATAGAGAACAACAAAATGTATAGTAACTTACACTTTGCAATTCCCATGCTGTGATGGAAGAGAATTGAGAAAAAGAGCTTGATATGCATTGAAGTCCACAATAATCAAACTCCAATGGCCCCTGTCAATGAGTTGCATGTAAATATACTTTCTTAAATGAAACAAATATGTTTCCAAAATGAAGATGAATACTTACTTTTCAATATATGGGTAAATAACACATTCTACTTCTTCTGTAAAATCCTGTAGAAAGGACTTGGCATCTCCATGTTTATGCAAAAAACACTGTGTCACCAGAGGATCTAAAATAAATACTTTTCTTTGAACCACTTCCTCACATTGTTGAAGAAGAACCCTACAAATCAAGAAATAAAAATGCAGTTAAGGAACTAGGAAATTATGCAAAACAAAAGCATTTTAAGGCCTCTAGATATACCTGAGTGAAATGTTGACCACACTATCTGATATTTCAACATGAAGCTCCCTCAATATTTTGTTGTCTTCAGGTCTAATGTCAAGAAACAATTCATTTTGCCATGGCATTGCAACATTAACTATTACCTGCCCATCTCCTTTCTTGAGGAGCTCTTTATTTGCTTTCTGTAACTTTTGAATTTGGGTTAAGATGGCACTTTCCTCTGTAAATAATCCCTGCTTTTTCCTCTCCTCCTCACTATTTGCTGCAGTTCTAGTTTCATGATCATGAGTGACTTGAGCGTTGATCTCTTCAATGACAATTGTTGTTTTGGGTGCTCGAGCTGGAGGTATATTTAAAATATCGAAGAATTTTTTATCGTGGTGATCAATAGGAACCAGAGCTTTATCAAACTTATATCTTATTCTTGAAACAATAACATAATCCTTCGCCATTAGTGTTACCCTATGAGAATGAGCAGCACATAAGTAGGCATCATTCATAAAATCAATAGCAAAGTCCTCTGCAGCTTCTTGCAGGCATAGCAGTGCTTGAGTTTGCCACCTCACATTGACAAAGGATGAGGTCTTCATCAAAGAACAGAGGTTGGCTGAGATCTGCTTGACAACTCTCATAAATGGAAGTCTTGGGATCAACAATCCCACAGACTTTTGAGCTCTTCTAATTTCCCTCAAAGACTTTACATGGTACTTGACCCTTTTTTTTTAAGGCTTGTCTGGCACATTGGCTTGAACCTTCTGGGAATTTTGCTCCTGGACATTTTCCCCTTGGGCATTTTGGTCCTGACCCTCAGGGTACAACTTCCTTGCTGTCTTTTTGGTTCTAGCCATACTCTGCAAAAAATCAGTCTTTAGGCAAGGAATTAGGAAAAGTGGAATATTACTCTCAAAAAGCTATGATCACTGACTCTTTCCACTGTCAAAACTTATTCTCAAAAAGCTATGATCAATGACTCTTTCCACTATCAGAGGCACGACTGATGCAAGCGATAGCAGTCATCCGGAAATGCCCGGATGTCCCTAATCGCTTGCATCGGTCGTCTTTAAATTAATCATCAAATATCAATAAATTATATCTTACAATGCAAAATACTCAATTATCTTTAAGAAAAAGATAATTGGAAAACTATAATCAATGACTCTTTCCACTATCAGAGGCACGACCGATGCAAGCGATAGCAGTCATCCGGAAATGCCCGGATGCCCCTGCTCGCTTGCATCGGTCGTCTTCAAATTTATCATCAAATATCAATGAAATATATCTTACAATGCAAAATACTCAATTATCACTAAGAAAAGGATAATTGGAAAACTATAATGAATGACTCTTTCCACTATCAGAGGCACGACCGATGCAAGCGATAGCAGTCATCCAAAAATGCTCGGATGTTCCTGATCGCTTGCATCGGTCGTCTTTAAATTTATCATCAAATATAAATAAAATATATCTTACAATGCAAAATACTCAATTACCACTAAGAAAAAGATAATTGGAAAATGAAAATCAATGCCTCGTTCCACTGAAAGAGACACGACCGATCCAAGCGATAAGAGTTATCCGTAAATGCCCGGACGTCCCTCATCACTTGCATCGGTTGTCCCTGAATTCATCATCATATTTCAATAAATAGTAGTTAGAATAAAGGTAACAATGCGTTATACTCAAGCATCACAAAGGAAACCAAAATTTGCAAGCTATGATCAATGACTCGATGATTTTAAAAAACATGACCGAGCCAAGCGATTAGGGTTATCCAAAAATCTCGGATGTCCCTAATCGCTTGCATCAATCGTGTCCACATTACCTTACGGAGAGAGCGCTCTCTATAGAAATTGTGAAGTAGCCAAAAAACTTGGTGGCGATGGAACCTCCACGCTTGGTAAGTGTTGACAAAAAAAAATGAAGCAAATGAATAGGGAAGCTTAAATAGGTCCCAAAACTAAGCTGACCGTTGTGCCACGTGGCATGCCCCGATTGGTCCACATCAGATACCCGTTGCGAATTCCAACTCTTCTGCCACGTGGCATGATTTGATTGATCCATGTCATCTATCCGTTGCATCGGGCAACGTACACTTTGCCACATGGCACTCTGTGATTGGTCCACCTCATTCGACCGTTTCTTCCCTCCTCGCCTATAAATACATACTTCCTTCACAAACTCAAACTTTCAACCTTCAGAGAATTTCTCTCACCTACATGCGTATTTTTCTTTCGTCGCCGACACGACCGATACAAGCGATTTTCGCCGTTTGACCTACGTTGACTCGCTCAAGTTGCTTGCATCGGTTGTGTTCTCCTAATAGACATACAGGAGAAGCTGCAGCTAAGATGGAGGGAATGAATGAGATCATTAGTGTCTCTCCATCAGAGAAACTTCTTGATTTCATGGTTCTAACAATGCAAAATACTCAATTATCACTAAGAAAAAGATAAAAGGAAAACTATAATCAATGACTCTTTCCACTATCAGAGGCACGACCGATGCAAGCGATAGCAGTCATCCGGAAATGCTCGGATGTCCCTGATCGCTTGCATCGATCGTCTTTAAATTTATCATCAAATATCAATAAAATATATCTTACAATGCAAAATACTCAATTACCACTAAGAAAAAGATAATTGGAAAACTAAAATCAATGACTCGTTCCACTGTAAGAGACTCGACCGATCCAAGCGATAAGAGTTATCCGTAAATGCCCGAACGTCCTTCATCGCTTGCATCGGTCGTCCCTGAATTCATCATCATATTTCAATAAATAGTAGTTAAAATAAAGTTAACAATGCGTTATACTCAAGCATCACAAGGGAAACCAAAATTTGCAAGCTATGATCAAGGACTCAATGATTTTAAAAAACATGACCGATCCAAGCGATTAGGGTTATCCAAGAATCTCGGATGTCCCTAATCGCTTGCATCGGTCGTGTCCACATTACCTTACGGAGAGAGCGCTCTCTATAGAAATTGTGAAGTAGCCAAAAAACTTGGTGGCGATGGAACCTCCACGCTTGGCAAGTGTTGACAAAAAAAAATGAAGCAAATGAATAGGGAAGCTTAAATAGGTCCCAAAGCTGAGTTGACCGTTGTGCCACGTGGCATGCCCCGATTGGTCCACATCAGATACCCGTTGCGAATTCCAATGTCTTTTGCCATGTGGCATGATTTGATTGATCCACGTCATCTATCCGTTGCATCGGGCAACGTACACTTTGCCACGTGGCACTCTGTGATTGGTCCACCTCATTCGACCGTTTCTTCCCTCCTCGCCTATAAATACCTACTTCCTTCACAAACTCAAACTTTCAACCTTCAGAGAATTTCTCTCACCTACATGCGTATTTTTCTTTCGTCGCCAACACGACCGATACAAGCGATTTTCGCCGTTTGACCTACGTTGACTCGCTCTAGTCGCTTGCATCGGTTGTGTTCTCCTAATAGACATACAGGAGAAGCTGCAGCTAAGATGGAGGGAATGAATGAGATCCTTAGTGTCTCTCCATCAGAGAAACTTCTTGATTTCATGGTTCAAGAGGGTTTAAGTGTAGATTATTTTCCTGATGCAATGACCATATTCAACCCCAAAATTGATTTTGAAAAACTCTTAGAGAACTCGAAAAGTTTTCTTAAGGATGAGTGGGAGATTTTCTTGGGGTTGGTCAATGGAAGGATCCTTTCTATTTCTCAGAAAACCTATGTCCATCCTCACATCTTTGGGAAGGATCCAATACATAGGGCTAAAATCACAAGAAAATGCAAAAGGATATCCCCTTTGCCAGGGAAGCTTGATTTATGCCCAGA
>CM035416.1:31803368-32035868 GCA_020310875.1 Ceratopteris richardii
GGCAATCTTGTTGTTGTAGTGAAGTAAATCTACTCAGTGTCGACAATATACAAAATGCAAGATGACAAAAACATCAACTACCAAAAATAATACAGTTCCAATAAGATCACACTCTTTTATCTGTTGCATTTTTTGATTTCCATAACATGCCTTGGACTATGGGAAGCTATCCTCTCCTTGCCATCATGCAAGTGAGAACCTACAAAGGACAATCTCTTGAACAACCACCCATACTTAATGACATTACTCACGAAATTGCATGGTATCAAATTCATTAAATTCCATTACTTTATGATTTTTTTAAATAATAATACATTGTACATTTTGGACAGGGTGTATATACAAGAGGGGGAAAAAACAAAACAAAAAGAAGTACCTTAGCAATCCTAACTATGTTCACGTACATCACTACTAAAATATATCAACACAATCATGGCCGTTCTTGCAGAGTCTGACAACCCTCGTACGATGAATGGAATGAAAATCATTTATGAAGGCAGAGATCTTTGTTGATTGGGGACTTGTACTCGTTTCTCTTGTTTTTTTCTTCACCTCTTCTTCTTGAAGCTGAAGGTTCCTCGCACAGGAGTCATCCTTTGAGGGGGCTCTTCCAAGGGAGCCCTGCTGAGTGTTTTCCTTTCTAAGCAACCATCAATGCAAGCGATTTTGAAACCATATCAAGAATTATAGATCCAATGATCGAAATTTCATTTTCAAGGTTATCTTCTTTGTTGTGCCCTTCTTGATTGCCTTGTTTGCTTGTGGAACGATTGTCTAGGGTTTCCTCATCAATCAACTATTGATTCATTTCAATCGGATAGTTTACAAAATTAAATTCCTTTCCCAAATTATGGAAGATATTTGTTTCAGGGATGGAGCGAGAGGGACTCATCCAAAAACCAACTTTTGGGCTTCTTCTCCTTTTACACCTCATTTCCATGAAGGCCTTAGAGTTATGTCTCTAGAATTGTGCTTCTCTGACTTTCTGTGATTCTAGTGAATGTTCTTTGAAGATACACACATCAACCCTTTGGGTCATGGTGCCTTCGTTAATTGTAACCTATACATTTTCCTTATCTTGTTTCATCCTCAATGATTTGTATCGTAATGGGCAGTCTTTGATCCTATGGCCTTGTGCCTTGCAGTGAAAGCAAGCATTAGGAAAGTTTTTGAAAATTATTTTTTATATGAGAGGCTTTTCTTCATTGATGTCTATGTTGATTTTGGAGATTAGATCCAAGCTAAGATTTTCTTCAACAAAGATCTGATGGTGGCATCTCACGTTGAATGAGCATGGCACACCTTCATAGATGAAACCACTGATAGCTTTCTTAGAGGCCAAGGATCGGCCAATATTCATGAGGATCTTCCTAATAAGACCATAAAGACAATAGGGAAACTTAGAGAGTTCCACTCAGAGTGGATATCACATCAATTTTGACTTGTTTGGGATGAAATCTGAGAGCCAATAAAAAAGGAATAATGTTGTGCACCTTACTTGCCAGGCGCTAATCTACAAGGCTTGGAAAGTCATCTCCTCATTTTCAAATACCACAAGCACATGTTTTGTCGATAAAAAATGGCACTTGCTAACAACAAAGCCACATGGAAGCCACTCCTTACAAAACCATTAAGGTTTAATTCCAAAAAATCTTAGAAAGGTACCTAAGTCCTTGTCCTCAAATGAATGACCCAAATTACTAACCACCAATGAGAAAGCAACCCCTATCATATTCCAAAGCGAAAAAAGAACAGAGAAAAAGAATACCCTTTTGCACTCTTTTTTTTCTTATGCTTTTAATAACCCTTTAATAACTTTTTAGTTTAACCTTCTTTAACTAGACTACTCTTTTCTTATCTTTCTTTTTTTCCTTCTAAACTTCTCTCAAACTTATTTTTTCTTTCATAACCCTTTAATAACTTTTTCGTTTAAGCTCCTTTAACTAGACTACTATTTTCTTTTTTTTTTTCCCTTCGAAACTTCCCTCAAACTATTTTTTTCTCTCTCCATTAAAAAAGCAAATAAAGACTATCCAGCCCTCAGAAACCAAAGATCCGAACTAGTACTTTTCTTTTATTTAATTCAAGTTCAGGAGAGTAAGTTAAGGTCGAACTTCCTTTATTAAAAAAAATGTTCAGAACTGCTTTTTTTTTTTACTTACACTCGGGGCCCTTAAACTTTAAAAAGATGAAAACTACAACGATAAAAAGAGCTCTAGTCTTTGGGGCTGTTGAAGGTTTGAAAGAGGCAATAGTTTAAGGCCAACGGTCAATTTCCTTCAGAACGGAAGGTAGGCATCTTAGTCTGGTTGGGCCGGGGCATCGGGCATCGAGGACGACAAGGGAACTAATTCAAGTGATTGTGTGTGTAGCACGTTCTTAGACCTTGCTACGTGAGATGAACATTGTATTGTCGCAAGTGTTGTGTATGTGTGTGTGCGTGAGAGCGAGGAAGAGACACAAAGAGAGTAGAGAGATGTACCCACAGGCTACAGTCCTACAGTTTGGAGATGTGGGCTCAGGGCTCGGGAGACCGAGCGGGCCGTAATGGAGCTATAGATGAGCTGTCTTAGCTTCTTAGGTTGCGTATCGTGAGCTTCAACGACTTCGCTGGACATTGACAACACACAGTCGCGCATTTATCATCTCGATTCTTCAGATTATCTCAGATTCATAGATCGTTACATGGTGCCCCTGGCGATGGTGCAGAGCGTCTTGGAGAGATTAGAGGGAGTGCCCTAAGAGAAGAGAGACAAAAACACACACACACACGTTGTCGACCTGCAAACCGTCGGCCCTCTTTTTCGTCAATGGAGGATAGAGTATATCCGTCCTACAACAATGGCTCAGAGAAAGCTCCCTATAAGGGCTTCAGCTATAGTTACCCCCTTCAGCAACCGTATTCACCTCAATCTCCACGGCGCAGGAGATGCGGATGCTACGGCTGTTGTTGCTGGTGCCTTATCATCATCATCATTCTGCTGTGCATTGGAGCTGCCGTATTTTACTTCCTTGTCAAGCCTAAAGTACCGACATACAGCGTACAGGAGGCGACCTTCACTACATTTAACCTCAGCTCTCAGAATCAGCTCACCTCTGACATGAAATTCGTCATCGCGGCCAGTAATCCTAACAAGCATATCGAGTTTTTCTTTGAAGATGGAAGCGCGAAGGTCTCCTACGAAGATGTTAGCATCGCACAAGGCTCGGTTCTTGCATTTCACCAACCTCACACGTCGAAAACGGTGCTTCCTGCCATTCAGGTGCAGGGCCCCAACATCGCACTGCACGGAAGCGTGGCCTCCGATTTAAAAAAAAGCCTGTCGAAGGAGAGCGACGTACTGCTCAAGCTGAAGGCCAAAACCAATTTAAGGGTGAAGATCGGGTCACTGAAATCTTGGAAGCAGAAGATTAAGCTCTCCTGCTACATCACCATTTCTACTCCTTCCAAGCCCAGCAAGGTGAAGATCGTGAGCAGCACCTGCAAACTGAAAAAGCCATAGGCGCTCCTGCCTTTCATTCTAGAAGAATTTATTATTTTTTGAATCCGCTGAGCTGTGCTAGCAGCTCATATTACTTCAATACATGCAGACAACTAGATTCATTCGGAGATTGGTTCCCTTCCTAAAGTGGTTTGTAATGTCTTCACAGTCGAATGTATTGATTTGTCTTCTTGATTTTTGGAATTGGAAAAGGCTTGATAGCTATATCACCTTCATGTTCAGATGTGTGGCATGCTTCCATTTCTAATGTCACGTTCTGTCGTCTGTATCATGATATAATTTAAATATGTAGCAGTTATAAGGAACATGCTTCTTCTATAAGGTCTTCATCACAGGCAAATCCTGAAAACTTATTAAAATATGACGTTATTATGAGGAGTAAGCCTTCACGTTACGCTGTTAATCGCATGCATGCAGTATGCTTGAAATGAACCACATCCTATGGTTATTAATGTTTATAGACATGTCATGCTGTAATTCACTGCAATTAGATGCATTTCTGAGGTTACACAACAGAGAATGCATTGTCACTGGCGTTACAGAACATGCCTTCCTCTGTTGATTTCAGGTCATCATCCCCTTAGCCTCAAGTTCTAGATGGATGATACTTAGATTACCTTCTCAGCTGTGAGGTTCATCTGCACATAGAATATTTGACAAATATCTGCAATGCTTCACGGAGATTACTTGCCAAGTATATCTGTATCCAGGCAGATGCAGGTTACGTACATGCTGCTTGGCCTCATCGTCTCTACCTCAAGCCCCTAATAAAACGATGAGACACAGATTACCTGCTCAACTCCAAAACTCGTCTAGACATAGATTATTTGCCAAGTTGCAATAGTTTTCTGGAGATGGATTATCTGCATCCGCATCATTTTCAGCACCTCAAGCTCCTAAGAAAACGATGAAACACAGATTCTCTGCTCAGTTGCATATTTCAACGAACTGTGGGTCGCTAAACTCTCATGTGCCTCATGAGAGAGAGAGATGTGGACAACATAACACACAGATAATAGCAGTAAACTGTGTATGTGAGTTTCATTTACAAAGGGCCATATATATACAAGCTGAAAGGGGTTTTACGTAGTAACTACGGGCAGGTAAAATTGGTGGAAGAGATAAGGATCCAAGAGAACCATGAACTTCAGTAAATTAATTTGAAAGCTAAATTGAATAAATGAAGACCATGAACTTAATAAAAGTAAGGTAAAAGATGTAGGTAGATTCAACCAGATGAAGACGATAAACTTAATTAACTCAGGTAATATCTCAACTCACATTTATCATCTCCCCATGCTACCTTGTGCTTCGCCTCACACCTTCCAATGGAAGGAAACGAGATGAAAGTATCCCCCTACCAAGGGATGTGAGGTTTATTTACTAAGTTCCTACATCTCTCTCCCCTAGCTTCTTGTCATTTCCTTGGTATAATTTTAGTCTGTGTCAAAAGAAAATTATTTTTAATTGGGCTAAAGTTGCATATGCCAGTGTATGTTGGTGTGAAGGAGAGTTGTGTTCCATTTTCAAAGTAAGACATACTACTTGGGTGGTGTCAGTTAAAAAAAGTGGAGTCATAATCGTATTGTTTTTTGCAACAGAGATTCAGTCGAAGCCTACTCCCCCGAGCTTTAAGTTTGAAATTACAAACATACAGGTGAATGGGCATAGTAGTCGTGGGACCCCCTTATCTCTGAAGAGCAAGGGTTAGACTGGTTTTGGCACGGACTTACAACCGCCAGAAGGCGATGGCATAAGGTGAATGGGCATAGTAGTCGCGGGTTCCCCTTATCCCAGAAGAGCAAGGGTTAGACTGTTTTTGGCATGGACCTACAACCACCCGAAGGTGATGGCATAACTGGTTTAGACTGATTACACATGCCCAAAGGCCTAGTTTAGATATCTATCAATGCGGAGAGTCTAACCCTTGCCCCCACCTCAAGAGGCTAGGGATTCAACTGTCATACTCAGCGCGCGCGGACTACTGTTGTCCATCATAATTCCATTGTTGTGCATCATCATCGCTATTCAAGTAGATGAAGGGTCATGACTCGAGTGAACCAAAACTACTGCCCATCTTGCAGCTCTACGGTCCACCGTAATGTGATGTCTTTGGAGCTGTTGACGGTTTGGAAAGCGCAAGGGGGGCAGTCTATAGTCTAAGGCCAACCCGGCCCAAAAGGTCAACCTCCTTCACAATGGTTGGGTCTGGTTGGGCCAGCCCCCGGGGGATCGTGCTTCCAGGATGACTAGGAAACTAATTCAATTGAGTGTGTGTGGGTAGCACGTTCCTATACCTTACTACGTGGGGTGGATTGCCGCAAGGATTTTGTCCTGAGTATGTGTGTGATTGAGAGAGAAAAACACAGAGAAGAGAGTGATGCACCTGCAGTCCCACGGTTCGGAGATTGTGGGCTCGGGGCTCGGGAGAGCGAACGATAGATAGATGAATAGATAGATAGATAGATCGATAGATAGATAGATGAGCTGTTTCAGCTTCTTAGGTTGCCTATCGTGAGCTTCAACGACTTCGTTGGACATTGACAACACGCAGACGCGCATTTATCATCTGGTTTCTTCAGAATATCATAGGTCCATAGATCCTTACCTCACATCCATGATGCCCGTGGCGATGGTGCAGATCGTCGTCTTGCAAAACCTTGCTCTTCAATTTCGTCAATGGAGGATAAGAGTATATCCGTCCTACAACAATTCCTCACAGAAAAATGTCTATAAGGGCTTCAGCTAGAATTATCCCCTTCAGCAGCCGTATTCACCTCAATCTCCACGGCGCAGGAGATGCGAGTCCTCCGGCTGTTTTTTGCTGATGCCTTCTTATCATCATCATTCTGATGTGCATTGGAGATGTCGTATTTTACTTCTTTGACAAGCCTGAAGTACAGGAGGCGACTTCTCTACATTTAACCTCAGCTCTGAGTATGAGCTCCCCTTTCACATGAAATATGCCATCGCGGCCAGTAAACCTAACTTTTTTTTGTTTTTAAACAAAGGAAGTTCGGCTTTAGCCTCTCCCGGACTTGAATTAGTTAAAGAAAAGTACAACAGAAGGGAACTAGTGCCCACGAGACCCTCCGAATCTCACAAAGCAGGGGTAGCTTTTACAGAGTTTAAATGGCATTACAAAGAAGGTTAATCACCCTCTCATCACCCTCATATGGGGCCCACTTGGGTTTAAGCTTGTATCAAAAGGAGCACTTGATAATGTCTGAAGAGGGGGGATTTTTTACAGTTAACGATCCTTTTGCCAAGGAGGAACAACGATTTCTCAACCGACCACTCTTTGGGGGAGTCCCCAAAGTTAAAAGCACATCTTTTCCGCCAGATTTTCCATAGGACATCCCCTCTGATGGCATTCCCGAGAGTTGCGGAGCACACAATCGCTTCTCCGAGCAGAGCTTGCTTCCAACTGATATGTTTCTGAAGACTAATTTTCTTTCCGACAATCTGCCAGAGCCTGTAGGAATTGGGACAGGTAAAGAAGATGTGAGAAACATCTTCGATAGACCGGTAGCAGCGTTTGCACCAAGGAGGTATCCCACAAAATTTGCTAGCCTTAAGGTTGGTCCAGATTCCACGATGAAGAATTTGCCATAAGAGGACATACTTTTTCATTTCTATGAGGGGGTGCCAGATAGCCATGAACTTCATGTCCCACCGAAGCTGCGTCCATGACAAGCACCACTTCTTGTTGAGGTTTACATGATAATCAATTGTTTCTTTGATGTTCGGGATTTTTAATAGGCTATTCCCATTGTGCCATTTGAGACCAAGCGAGCTCGACGTGTTGTGCCCCATGAGAAGGCATACCTTATTGCGGTCCCAAGCGATACATCTGCTTTGCAAAGTGTTCCATTCTTCATACGAAATGTTGACGCTAGGGTCAATATCCTCAAAGTTGATCCACTGGTTGGTGTCTTGTTTCCAGAGATGTTTCCACTTTTTGAAGCCTTTGTTCCATAGCTTCTTTGCATTTTGAATGTTCCAAGATTCCACGCTCCGGATGCCATGAATCGAAAATCAGATAGAGTCGTTTTGTCTGACACCGGCCACCCACTTCTAATCTTCACTTATTCTTGTGTAGCTTTTGACTTTATTCCAACTCTTCCATAGGGAGCACACAAGATTCGAGCCTTTGGGGAAGACGGGGATCGAGGAAAACAATAGGGTCAAGATGTCAAGATTCTTCCAATTTGGGAATCCCATGAGAGCCAACTCATTCTTGTTTTTGAAGATCAACTTGGCCCATAAGGCCTCCCCATTGCACCAAGCCTTAATCTTCCATTTTGCCGCAAGTTTGTTAGCCATGCACCCAATGTCCAGAATGCCAAGGCCCCCACTATCTCTTTCGCTGGTGCAGATGGACCACTTGATTTTAGGCACACCCTCCTATTGTGGTCGCCCGTCCAAAGGAAGTTTCTACATATACTATCTAGTTTGGGGAGATCTTTCTCTTTCGGTCTCCAACAAGAAAGGAAGTAAATGGTCGATGATATGAGGAACATGTTGATGACCATAGCACGACCAGTGAGATTGATTTGCATACCTCTCCAATAGTTTAGCTTGTTTTCGAGTCTGGCCAGCACCCAGTTCTACCACTGCTCCATGGAGATACCAAACCCCAAGGGAATCCCAAGAAGCCAAAAAATTTGGCCCTGCGGAATGATTTGACAACCATGATCAATGAGAAGGTCAAGCTGGGATCTGACAATAGCTCTGAAGGCGGTCTTAGAGTGGTTGATTATGGATCCAGAGGCTTCGCAAAAAGTATCCAGACACTTCCAGAACGTCTCCAGGCTGGTACTATCATTGTGGACAAACGTGTTCATATCATCGGCAAAAAGTCGCATGGTGATCTGGGCATAGTCATGAGGCAAACGGAGGCCTTTGAGCTTCCACCTGATGCTCCACCAGCCTGCTAAGTCCTTCCATGGAAATGGCAAAGAGAAGGGGAGCCAATGGGCACCCTTGTCTAATTGATCTTCTAAGTTTGATCACCTTCGAAAGTTTGCTATTAACATTAATTTGAGTCGACGTGTTTCCCAGAAGGGTCGCGATCATCTTGGTGAATTTTTTAATACATCCAAGATCTTTAAGCGATTGCAGAATATAGTCCCATTCCAACCTATCGTAGGCTTTGTCAAAGTCGATCTTGAGATCTTGTCTTGACTCATTTGCAAAGTCGAGACCTTCCCAGATATCTATAATGATTTCCAAAATTGACCCACCTTTGATGAAACCTTTTTGATCCTCGCTTAACCACACTCTCAAATGGCTGGAAATTCTGTTGGCTATGACTTTGGCAATGATCTTATATCCCATTTGGAGCATCGTTATAGGACGCCAGTTCTCTATTATGTTCTTTTCCCCTTCTTTGTGTATTAACTTGATAATG
Organism: Ceratopteris richardii; assembly: GCA_020310875.1. NCBI lineage: Eukaryota > Viridiplantae > Streptophyta > Polypodiopsida > Polypodiales > Pteridaceae > Ceratopteris > Ceratopteris richardii. The sequence goes on from CM035416.1 coordinate 31,812,285, forward strand.
CCATTGTTGAGATAAGTCGGAAGCGCACCAAACTCGAGCGCCTCTTGCCAAACCAGACGAAGAGGGGTGGCGACCACCAACTTGAAGGATTTAAAGAACTCATTCGTGAGCCAGTCTGGGCCCGGGCTTTTACCACAAGGGAGGGCATCAATGACTTCAATGATTTCTGCTTCTGAGATTGGGGCATCAAGTAATGAACGAAAGTTGAGTGGTATCTTGTGGGGGGAAACCCAAGATATGGCTGCCATGTAGTCCCGTCTATAGTGGGAGAGGGGGATCGAGGTCCCTAGGAGTCTCATGAAGTGCCCCTTCAATGATCCCAAAATTATCTTCTTCCGTATTGCATACATTGCTATTTGAGTCTAGCATTAGGAGGATCGATTCTCTGTTTTGTTTCCTTTTAAGGATGCGGCACATCTCTTTGGTCGGTTTGTCGACTTTCCCAGCCCACCATTCCTTGAAGAAAATTTGCAAATTTTTCCTTTGTATTTCTTCCTCGTATCTCAACAGCGCTCTGATTTTTCGTAGACCTTTTTGGGATTGAGCTTTTCCTTTGTTCACTTCCTCTTCGAGTCTCCAGAGTCTATGATATCGAGTTCTTCCGTGAAATGAAAGCGCAAAGGTCTCTAACGAAGATGTTAACATTGCATGAGGCTCGATTCTTGCATTTCACCAACCTCACACGTCGAAAACCATGCTTCCTGCCATTCAGGTGCATGGCCGTAGCATCGCAGTGCACGGAAACACGGCCTTTGATTTAAAGAAAAGCATGTAGCAAGAGAGCGACTTACTGTTTTTTTTTTTATAAATTTTATAAAAGGAACTTTGGCCTTGGCCTATTCTCTCGGACTTTAATTAAAATGCTTTAATAGGCAACTAAGGCCATCTGAGGCGATATCAAATAGTAGTGGAGCTAGTGGGCAGCCTTGCCTGATAGATCTTTTTAAACGTGAGGGCTCAGAGAGCTTACCATTAATATTTATTCTAGTAGAAGCGTTTCCGAGAAGGGTGGACACCATCTTCGTGAACTTTTGACTGCATCCAAGGTCTTTCAGTGATTGAAAAATAAAGTCCCATTCCAATCTATCATACGCTTTGTCGAAGTCGATCTTAATGAATACCAGATCTTGTGCAGACTCCTCAACAAACGCAAGGCCTTCCCAAATATCGACAATTGCTTCAAGTATAGATCTACCAAGTTAATAAAACCTTTCTGGTCCTCACAAAGCCATGAATTTAAATGACAAGAGATTCTGTTGGCGATAACTTTGGCAATTATCTTATATCTAGTTTGGAGCATGGTAATCGGCCACTAGTTTTCATTTTGTTCTTATCTCCCCTTTTGTGAATTAACTTGATGATGCTATTATTAAGACACTCAGGAAGGGCACCGAAGGAGAGAGCCTCTTGCCACACCAGACGCAATGGGGTGGCCACCACGTGCTTGAAGGACTTGAAAAACTCATTTGTGAGGCCATCAAGACCCGGACTTTTTCCATTGGGAAGAGCATTAATAACCTCGATAATTTTGTTCTCAGAAATATTAGCTTCCAATAGAGAATTCATGTTCTGTGGGATTCTAGATTGAGCTACCCTTGAGATGGTAGCCATGCAGTCACGCCTGTGCGGGGAAAGAGGAGTTGAGACCCCGAGGAGATGGGTAAAGTGCTCCACGATGATAGATCTATTCTCAAATTCCGTGCTACATTTGATCCCATTGTTATCGACCAAGAAGAGGATGGATTCTCTAGCTTGTTTCCTTTTGAGGATGTTACACATCTCTTTGGATGGTTTGTCGGCCCTCCCCGCCCACTAGTCTTTGAAGAATATTTGAAGATTTTTCCTTTGAACCTCCTCCTCGAACCTTAGTCTTCCCTTGATTTTTAGAAGACCTTGCTAGCATTGCAAGTTACCTTTGTTCACTTCTTCTTCAAGCCGTGAGAGCCTCCGGTAAACTGTTTCTTTTCTTTTTCTCCATATATCTCTTATAGCCTTGTGACTCCTCATGAGAATTTGTTGAGTCCTTTCCATCACGCTTGTCCAGCATTTAGCCAGTTCATTATAGTAGGCAAAGGCCTCCGCCCACACTGCAAAAATTTCTTGGTGGATAGAAGGGAGGGAAAAGGACATCTGACAAGCATGAAAGCAAGGAGCTTTCCGGAGCATGGGAATCGTTTTGAAAGAAAGAGTAATCGGGTAGTGGTCTGAGATAGTTAGGTCCATGTGTTGTGAAACCAAAGGACTGCCCCACTAGAGGATGGCGCTTTGGTCGATGTAACATCTATCAAGTCTTGCTTTCCTCAAAGATTCCCCCAATTGGAGATTAGACTAGGAGAACCCCTTCATGTCTTTTACCTCGACCAGGTCGAGATGGAGCTTGATTTTATCCCATATCTCTTTCTCCTGACCGTCAATAATTTTGCCCTTGTTATTCCATCGGTCCTCTGGAAACTCAACCATGTTGAAGTCCCCACAAATCAAAACATTGTGTAAGAGGGAGTCGAGGGAAGCCTAAGTATCGATTCTATCCGCCACTACATCAGGGGCATAAATTGAGACCACAGTGAACTGATTAGGGAACCCGAAAGATGCAACAATCTAACGATGATTCTGATCTTCATAAGTCAAGGTCAATCTGCCGAACCAAAAGTGATTAATACCAATTGTAGCGCCCCCCGCCCCCCTAAGGTGCGAAGTGGAGAACCAAAGGTGGTTCGGAGAGATGCACTTAAGCTATTTTTGGAGATCCTCTGCGTCGATTTTAATCTCTTGCAAGTAGATAAAATCGGGATTGAGACACTTGTCTTTGAACCACTGACCAATATTAACCACTCTTGAGGGGTCATACAAACCCGTAACGTTTAGCGATGTGATTTTCATTAATGATGGTTGCCCTCTTTGAGGGGAGGGACCCGATCTTTTTTTTTCTTGTGATCTTCCTCCCAACTTCTTGACTTATGATCCTTCTCTTGAGGGGGCTCTTCCAAGGCATGCCCAACGGTTGTTTCCCTTTAAGCTTTGACTTTTGTTGCGGTATGCTTGGCATGCAAACCGGAAGAGTAGGACCAAGGAAGGAGCTTTCACTGTCTGGGTTGTCTTCATTGCTAGTAGTGAAGCCTTCTTCTTTACTTGTGGTGTAACCTTCCTGGTTGTCTTCTTTGCTGGTAGAGCACCCAAGTGTTTTATCAGCAGGGTCTTCTTCATAATGGTTATCCCCTGGGAAGTCGACCTCATTAATCTCCTTTTCTAGATTACAATACATGTTATTTGAAAGAGCAATATTGGTCATAACATTCCTTGCTACTGATCTTCGAGGGCTAACTTTCCTCCTACGTCTTACTTCGGTAAATCATTCTGAATCCGTCTCTGCAATACGAGTGCCCTCTTCTTCCTCCATCGGAGGGGGATGACCCCGAGTACCAATTTGAGGGAAAGGATCCGGAGCCCATCTGGTTTAAGCTTGTTTTCATTGGTACTTTGCTTCAAGGGGCAATCTTTGATCCTATGACCTTGGTGCCTGCAACGGAAGCACGCATTGGGAAAATTCTTGTAAGTAACCTCTTGTACCCAAATCTTACCATCTCCACACTTTATGGAGATCTTCGAGGGGAGGACCTGGTTCAAGTCTGTTTCATAGCAGATTTGTGGTGCTATCGTGCATTGAAAGAATATTGAGCTTCATCGTAGATTAGCCCCCCAACAACCTCTCTTTAGGCCATCGGGCGACCGATCGGTGAAACAATTTCTCGAAGAAATCCATACAGGAAATACGGAAGATTGGGAAGCTCCACCCATAGCGAAGGCCACTTACTGTTCAAACCGAAGGCCAAAACCAATTTAAAAGTAAAGATCAGATCACTGAAAACTAGGAAGTAGAAATTTAAGCACTTCTGCTAGATTACCATTTCTACTGCTTCCCAGTCGGAAAGGGTGAAGATCGAAAGCATCACCTGCAAACTGAACCTGCCATAGGTGCTCCTTGGCTTAATGTTCCCGCCTTTCATTCTAGAAGAATTTATTATTTTTTGAATCCCTTGAGCTAGAATAGCAACTGTTATTGACTTCAATAGATACAGCCAACTAGATATCGACCAGAGGCTATTCACCTTGGAGACCTCATGTGGTTATGGGTATGACCAGGCGTGATTAGCGATTTGGCATTTGCTCCTCCAGATTTTCATGGGCCGTCGGGGCACCCCAGACATTGCAAGACGTGTGGTGCTTTACCAGCCGCTGGACCCTATCTCCCTGTGATTTTTTTTTAAATGGAGGTTCAGCCGAGACCTACTCCTCCAGGCTTTAACTTTGAAATTGCAACTGTACAAGGAAGGGCATAGTACCCATGGGACCCCCCTTATCCCACAAGAATAGAGGTTTACATAGTTGGGTTAGACTGCGGTCACATCTACCACGTAGCAGGATAAACGGTGGCACATGAGTCACAATACAAGGTTTACATGTTAACATGTCCCTTACATGTTGCCAGTGGGGGTTGAACCCTCACCCCAGCTGCAAGAGGGGAAAGGCCCAACCACCCAACCAAGCGGCTTGGGACCTATCTCCTTGTGATTGGATTTCGGGGTGGGTGGGCTATTAAAAGAAAAGAGAACTCTTCCTGGGGCCCTGCCGTCCACCACCACATCCTGGTTCAAGAATATTAACCCGATTCCCTTTCGATGAAGGGCGTGCATTGCGCCCTTGACACAAGACTGCCCCATCTCTTAGGATCAACTAACCCATGTCCGATGTTCACATGGAACCTTTCTCCACTTCGGTCTTCAAAGTTCTCCTTTGAATATTTGCTACTACCACCAAGATCTGCACTACGGGCCGTTTCACTCGGGCATCAGGACCTTTGTGCACATTCATGAGGAATTGGTTTCCTTCTTTAAGTGATTTTTAATGTCTTCGAATTCGAGTGGCTTGATTTGTCTTCTTGCCTTTTTCGAATTGGAAAAAGCTTGATAGCTATATCAGCTTCATGTTCAGATGTATGGTATGCATCCAATTGTAATGTTACGCTTTGTCATCTGTATCATGATATAATTAAAATATGTAGCAGTAATAAGGAACATGCTTCTTCAATACGGTCTTGATCACAGGCAATATGCCTGAAAACTCATTAGAATATTAGTTATGAGTAAGCTTCCAGGTTAAGATGTTAATCGCATATGCATGCAGTGTGCTTGAAATGAACCACATTGTATGGTTATTAATATTTTCTAGACATCGTCATCTTGTAATTCGTTGCAATCAGATGCATTTCTGAGGTTATACAACAGACAATGCGTAAGGCGTTGACACTGGCATTCCAGAACATACCTTCCTCTGTTGATTTCAAGAAGGTCACCATCCTCTCTGCCTCCAGTTCTAGATGGATGATACATAGATTACCTTTCCAGCTGTGACGTTGATCTGCACATGGATCTTTAGCTAACCAACACTCATCTGGATATGAAATATCTGCAATGTTTAACGAAGATTACTTGCCAATCTTATCTGTATCTAGGCAGATGCAGGTTATGTACATGATGCTTGGCATCATCCTCTTTACCTCAGGCCCCTAATATAACGATGGGACACAGATTACCTGCTCAACTCCAAAATCTAGACATAGATTATTTGCTTAGTGCAACAGTTTTCTGGAGATGGATTTATCTGCATCTGCATCTGCATCGTCCTCGGTACCTCAATAAAACGATGAAACACAGATTCTCTGCTCAGCTGCAAAAGGTCAGCTGCGCATACAGCGACATTCGTCCACCCGGAGATTGAATAGCTGAATTTAGGCGGATATATGCGAATGTTCATGGTAACTCACGTCACCGCAAACTGTTCAGCCACTCGGATCTGTTACTGAATTGCTCCTTGGCACACGCCCAACGTTTTGACGCAGGTCTCGAGGTCAGCGATCATGTCGATATCTACGCAGCTCGCGTCCACGCTAACTAGCTCCTGCAGTTTTACTTTGGAAATTCGATGGCTTTTGAAAAAAATACGCTACCGATTATCTGTGCAGCTCACATCCACCCTAATTAGCACTTGCATTCATTTGTAAGTTCATAGATTATCTGGATCTGGAAAAAAAGTTCTGATTCCCTGATCCGAGGCTTTCTAAGAAAATATCCTACAGACATCTGCTCTCCTTGCATGCTGTATGAACGAGAAACATAGGAAGTTCGCGCTTCCGAAAGTTATGAAAATCACTGAGTCGATGGAAAAAAGCTCCTTACACCTCGCCTTCTCGTTACCTGAACAGAAACAGAAAAAGAACCAGTAATGCAAGAGAGAAAAACACAGCGCGATTGTGACGAGCATTTGAAGATCATATCGCACAAAAGATGCACCCAAAAAATGAATGAGTGGATATAAAGTGTTAGTAAACATTACAAGGAGATGGTATCCAAACATAAAAGCTCTTACTAAAAAACATTAAAGGAGATGGAATACATATGCATGTGAAATTTATATGGTATCCAAACATAAGAAGAGGAATACAAAATGAGAATGTGAAGAGCATCTTAGAATCACAATGTAGAATAATATGATCTATATCCTATTCTTTCTTTTCAAAAAGTAGTATTTTGTACAATAGCCATTTGTGTTCTTATATTTTTACATGTGTAGGCTTCCCTTTTTCTATGACTTCAATTGGACTTAGTGTAGCTGAAGAGATAGTCTTAATCTTTCGTCAAAAAACATGTGAATAATATAGTATGTTTCTTTTACTCAATAATATATATTTCTACTTAGATATGTGACTTTTCGCTCTATGTGTATAGCTTCACAGATTAAGTGAGGTCTTTATTCATGTATACATGGAAATTCTAACAACTTGAATGTGCAATCACTTCTCTTTTTTTTTTAATATAAAGGAAGTTCGGCGTTAGCCTACTCTCCCGGACTTGAATTAAATAAAGAAAAGTACAAGAGAAAGGGACTAGTGCCCACGGGACCCCCCAAATCCCACAAAGCAGTGGAAGCTTTTACAGAGCTTAGATGGCATTACAAAGAAGGTTAATCACCCTCTCATCACACTCATGTGGGGCCCACTTGGGTTTAAGCTTGTTATTGATCAAAAGGAGTACTTGATGATGCCTGAAGGGGGGGGATTTCTTACAGTTTACAATCCTTTTTCCAAGGAGGAACAGTGATTTTTCAATTGACCACTCTTGCTTCTATCAGATGCGTGTCATTGAAAACAAAGAATTTCACATTTCTCAAAGCCATATCCTTGTAAGATTATGAGAAAGACGAGGATTTCCTATTCCAGATTGGCATTATTGTGCGTTCCTTGACATACGATGAGATACATGACCATCGTTTGTACTCTCTGTCAATGTGTTCTAAAGGCTTTGGAGCTTATAATTCAATGTGTCAACATAGGTCTTATCTCCAATGGAGCTTAAGATATACAACCATCTCTTCATGAAGTGCAAAGACCTCTAAACATAAGAGTGCATAACAGATGGTTTTAGCCGCTTGAATTTGTATACCTAAAATAAAAAAATTAAACATGAAGCTATGTGCCAAGCCCTGAAAACTCCTGAAAACCATGAAGCTTTTAAATCTTTCAGGCTTGAAATCATGAAGATCTTGAAGCTATGGATAATCGACAGTCCTATGCATGCAGTTTACCCGAAGGACCCTCGTATCCCACAAAGCAGCGGTTCGACAAGGTTACAACATTACAACTGATTTAAAATAATTGGCCAAAACCATACATATCCAACCTAGGGCTTGAACCGTGGACCTCCGCCTCAAAAGACCAAAGCTCAACCAACTGCCAATAGAAGGGTTCCAACGTGCTAATATTACTATCAAGTTGGCAACACGAAATCTCAGTAGTTCATCTAGGATCTAAGTCTGAAGCCGCTTTACAAGAGGAGTTTGCGAAATATTAGACTACGAAGGAAAGGTTCAGACAACACATGGCTTCTCACGTTTAGACATATGAAGATCGATGAATAAATCTTTGCATATATTTTTCGATGCTACTGATTGCAGAGTTATATATTTTTTTTAAAGGAAGTTCAGCGGTAGACCTAACCCCCCGGATTAGCTTGAATTATTTGAAATTACAAATGCGGACGGGTTTAGTAACCATGGACCCCTAGTATTTAATACCATAGAAAAGTTTGAGTGTGTCCGTCCATGTAGTGTTATCGTTTGCCTCCAGGGGGTGATGGTTCAACCCCAAGCTAATGCTACTAGGCACTCCCTTGTGGGATGATCATAGGGAATGTTGGCTTGTTGCCTATTAGTTGATCATATTAAGTATCGTGTTGTGCTTCAAGATTCTTCTTCTTGCCAACCAAAATCATCTCATAATTTAACACTTTGTGGAGCTAAGCTGTGGCTAGGGTTTCTTCCTTGTGTCTTTTTGTGCTTCTTTCATGCACATACAATCTTCTTTCATTGTCCACTCTCTATCAGCTCGAAGGGCTCATCAGTGCTAGCCTCCTCTGTCGCGGCGGGGGTACTTTGCTCTCCCCCTCAAGGGGGGAGATATGGACTCGTCAGGAGACCTAACAGTGCATGCGGGTTTTGAAGATACAGGACAGAATGTTATTTGGCATCCATCGCAAGGCCCTAGCACTCCAATCATATCGGAGGATGGTTTCTTGTCTTCTCTGATTATCAATGATATTGCTCCCAGTGATGCTCGTATTCTGCTGTCTGGAGAGGCCCCCCCGATCCACCCCGCTACTGATCACCTTCGTTCGTTCGCTGAGGTACTTTCCAGTAACAATGGTTCTTCTGGGTTTCTCAACCCGCCAAGTATGTCGTGCTTCCCAAATGATTTCAAGGGCAAGGCATCGCGAGGTATTATCCCCGATTGTTATGTTAATGAAAACAATAGCAAAGGTAGTTTCACAGATGATTCCACCCTGATTAGATAGCTCTACGTTTAAACAGTGGCAAAGTCAACTCTGTGATAGGGTTGTCATAGCCCTAAGCCATGGACGAAGACCCCCCTTGGAAACTCTTAGGTATTGGATTAAAAACAACTCTGAAAATCGAGGTTTACATGTGAAACAGATTGAGTACATTCCCAACGAATATTTCCCTTTTTTTTACGATTGAAGAGTGCGTTGAGAGTCATAACTGAGGGGCAATGGATTATCAAATCCACCCCAATCTTGTTCTTCAGGTGGTACCCCGGATTTAATTTGAGGGGCCCTAAGCCTACCAAAGTCCCTATCTGGGTAGAATTCCTCGACCTCCCGGTGGAATTCTACCCTTGGATAAATGGGCTATGCTCCCTATTGGGTAAAGTCCTTGGTGAGAAGTCTCGAGGTAATATTAATCTGAAATGGGATCCTCAAGTTCTCGTTGAAATTGATATTAGTAAACCTATTAGAACATCTCTTAAAATTTAGGATTCTGATGGTATTTTCTTGCACAAACAAAAGGAAATCTATCGTAACCTCCACAATGCCTATTACAAGTGCTACCATCAAGGGCACTGGATTAGAGATTGCCCTCTTCTTAAGGAAGAGACTCATGCCTCTGATCCTAAGTCTCAAGACCAACAACAAGGGGTAAAATGTGTCATCCCTATTAGCAACCAAAAAAAACTTCAAGTCAACCAAAAGAAAAAAGCTAAAAAATTGGTCTAATGCTTTTGATGCTTTGTTGGAGGATGTCTTCAATCCCCTTGCAAGTGAGTTGACAATTCATGAGGGACATCCCATTAATCAAGATTGTGCTGAGGGTTCTCCCCACTCTCCAAAAGACATAAGAGAAAATGTTGCTAACCCAGGTGGAGCTAGTCAACAACAAGACCACAATGAAGGACGGACAATGGTTACTAACAGAAAAAGACAAATTTCCATTTGGCTACCAAATCAGTGGCCATTTTAATGGGGCAACAGATTCCCAACCCACCTTCTTTTTTAGGCAGGCAATAGATACTCCATGCAACTTTAGGAATTCTGTTATGCTGGAGATTACCACCCCATAAGAATCTCCTAGCCAAGGCAAGAACCTGGTTGAAGTGTCTTTTGTTGGGCATCCAGCAAGAGAGGAAGTAGATCAAGGAAGTAAGAACATAATGGTTGAGGACAAAAACCTTGTGAGAGAGGGAGGGCTGATAAGCATATCAGTTGAAGATATTTTTCCCAAAATTATTCATAACCCATTCCCACCTTTAGCTGATGGAGACGTGGAAACCCATGGGAATGCCTAAAATTCTAATAATTTCACCATATTTAATGACCTCACACCCCAAGGAGGTAATACAATGAGGGACAAAGCTATTGGAAGATCTGAAGGCAGTTTTTTGGTGATTGATGTGGGAGCCGCTAGCTAGGCAGAAGGTATTCAAACAATCAAGGACACATTTGATAGATTTATCATGAACTTTGACAATGATGTTGGTATTATCAGCAAAGGCCTGCAAGCAGAGTTGTTTATCACTTTCGGGAATGGAAATACCTTCCATTTCCTTATTATTCAAGGCATCTTTGATGAGCCAACCAAGGGCATCACTAGCTATGGAAAAAAGAAGGGGGGCAAGAGGGCAGCCCTGTCTGATGGACCTCCTTAGCCTAAAAGGAGAAGAGAGGGAACCATTCAAGGAAATTTTGGAGTGAGCATGACCAAAATGCTGACAGCTCTAATAAAGGACTTTCTAGCCCCAATATCATGAAGGGACTAGAGGAAAAAATCCCACTCGATCTTATCATAATCTTTGTCAAAATCAATTTTAAAAAAATAGTAAGGCTAATTAGAGTCTTGAGCATAATCCATCCCTTCCCAAAGAGATATGATGGCATCAAGAATGAATCTTCCTTTTATCAAACCTTTTTGTTCAGGAAGGATGATGTCTTTCATGAGAGGGCTAAGTCTTCTAGCAAGAGTGGAAGCAAAAGTCTTATAAATAGTGGTCAAACAAGTGATAGGCCTCCAATTATTCAGGTCTTCTTTAGATCCCCCTTTTATGAATCAACTTTATGACCCTAGTGTTGATTTTAATAGGAAGAGTGCCTTTACTAAAAGATTCTTTCCAGATCAAGAGAATGAGGGAAGTGAGAAAGTCATCAAGACCAATGAAAAACTCATTTGAAAGGCCATCCATAGATTCCAATGACCTTTGGGCTTTCCTTGTTAAGGAAAATGCTGATAAATTTTTTTTAGCTGAGTACAAGTCTTGGAAACACCACAATCTTTGGGATATTATTGTTTCCCCTCCCTCTTACTCCCCTGTTGGTAGTTCCCTTACTTGCATGTTATGGCTCTCTTTGATGAAGGTTAAAAAAATATGTATGCCTAATGATTAGTTCTTCCTTCACAGTGATTTTTTTATGCAGGAAAGTATATGGACAAGTTGGATTTCTTTGTGGTGCAATGGTAATTTGGGTATTAAAGAGCATAAATGTTGCAAACAAGGTTTCTCTAATTGGGCTGATCTTTATGTTGGTGAGGAAATTATGTCTGATGATCTAATCATTGGGAGCTCTGATTTGTCTGCTGCTTGTTTACAGGTTCTGTTTCACCACAAGGAAATGCTGATCCAAAGAGTTGATAACTGCACTCAGAGAAGTCCTATCAATTTGAAGGACATTGCCGAGGACATGTTGTGTAAATTTAAGAAGTGCAGAGGTTGTGAACCTCATTCTCCACAGATTGAACTCCAAGTGGAAGGTTTCTTGGAATGCTTAGCAATGGCAACATAGGTTTTTAAGCCTTTGGAGCATTCCACACAACATCAAACACTCTTTTCTTATGTGGCTGATCCTCAAAGATGCTCTCCTTGGCACTTGCAACAACTTGGATTTTCTACTTTGGAATCTGTGGAGGGGACAAATTTTATGGTTCATTTGGAAATCCAGATGCCAAACAGTCTTCAACATGAACTTCAACTCTCTTCATCTGACCTTCTTCAAAGGATTTAGGTCTTTAGGCCTGCAATGTTTGATTGCTACCAAAGATGCTCCCCCGGACAACTTTCAGCTCTCTGCCCACCTCAAAGTTACCCCTCCCAACAAGTGGAGAGACTCCCTGCTCCAGATGTATTCTAGTACCAGATTTATGATGGTCCAGCTTTGTACTTAGTCCTGCTAGTTGTTTCGGTCCTGTCCTTCTGGTTGTATTGCCCTCTGACTAGCTCTTTTGTTATATGTCCTGTGTTGGACCCCTCTCTTTTATGAGGTGTTTTAATCTTTAAGTGGGGGATCTTGCCTTTTGTACATCCGCCCTTCCATCGGTAACTCCAATTTTCATGTTCTCTCTCAAAAAAAAAAGTTTCTTCTTCTTCTTTGTGTTGTTCATGTGCTTCCATAGACCTAAAAGTCCAAAAATTGGTATTAGAGTAGGTCAATGATTTTTATAGGACATCATTGACATCCCTCCCATCACAATCTCAAAAAAGCATGAAAATTGGTGAGCTTACTCAAGGCAGTTAGGAATTCAAAATTGCTTTGCTCTATGTCATCAAACTTTCGATTTGAGTTCAATTCAACCTTTGAATGCACTATCATAGCAATTGTCCAAGAAATTTTGTCCTTTTATGCCAAACATATAAACATGTTTTAGTTGCACAGTGGAAACATCTCGAAGTCTACTATAGGTCTAGCAAAGCTTGATAGGGTGATTCAATTCAACTTTTTGAGATACAATAAATTTTCTACATTAGTGTATTTAATCACTACCCATGGTTGAAAGCAATGATATATTCTGTATGTTAGTTGTTGAGGATAAGTTGGATGTTACTAATTATCCATTGTGGACATACATGATGCTACATGTATTGGTTTTTTTTACAAAGATTAAAGATTTGAAGGAGGAGTTGAATTTTTCTTATGAAAGCTTGCCAAATAGTTCACTTCTAGAATGTTCTTAATGGTCTTCCAAATTCATATCAGAGCTTTGCTTCTACTCCTTGATTGATGGTGAAAGACAATCCAAATGCCTTAACATTTGAGGATTTGGTCTTTTTTTTGTTGCAAGAAGATCAATCTAAGCAAAATAGGTCAATTATGGGTGTTCCACATCAAGCTTGCTTAGCTAGTGAGAAGGGAAAAGGTAAATAGACCTCATCTACTAGTAAGAACAAACCTACTAATGTTGCACAATCAAAGAAGGAAGACAAAGATGAAAAGAAAACAAAAAAGCAAAAACAGTATTGCAAATTCTATAAAGCAAATGATCATGTCATAAAGATTTGTCCTAAAATAGCTGCAAAAGGGGCAAAGAAGAAAGAGGTAAGAATGTTGATATATTTAGGCAGTGATGTGTATGAACACACTAGGACCCCATATTTTTTTCCCTCTTTAGGAGGTCCCCCCCTTGTATATATGCCTACAACCCTAATGGGTCATTTATCTTTGTACATTCTCTTGGTAATACATTCAATATTGTGTGTTGTGCTCCAAGCTTCTTCTTCTTCCTTGTGTTGTTCACATACTTCCAAAGACCTCAAACTCCAACAATTGGTATCAGAGCAGGTCGCTGCTTGATTTAGAGCGTCATCAATTCCCCTTTGAACCAAAACTTCTGGGCTTATATGGATCATCATGTATTGGTTGCAAAAGGAATGTGGAATGTTGTGTAGGGTGTTGAAAAACATCCTATTACACCTAGAAATATAATTACTAAAGGTGATGTAGATAGCATTGAAGATGGTGATATTCTTCAGGTTCTTGTTCATGTTATAGTTCTTCCTCCACCTTGTTGACATTGTAGCATCATAACTCATACTTGTCAATCTGAGGAGCATCTCATGAGTCCCAAATGTTGCGTAGAAGCATTCAACAGATGCAATGGTGCTTTGTTAGCACAAGATTAGCGACTAAACTACATGTGAGATAAGAAGAAAGCATCATTAATGATACACATACTTAATCACATGCATAATCACATCACTAATCATCGAATTAACGTGTCGCAAGCATAAGACAAGAAAGGAATAAATTCACAAGTACATCATAACAACAACATGAGCTCTCCAGGCATTCTGCAAACTAGCATAATCTCATTACTTCTAAGAATGCTCCCCGAAAATGAGAGGTAGTGACCTCTTTATATACAAAATGGGCAAAAATGCATGCTATGTGGGATTTCTAAACTGAAAGGAGAATGAATCTCACTTAATCTCTAGTGTGCCACTCACACACACCTATACAAGAGCGCCTATTAAACTAGATGAAAGGTAGAAAAAGGTACAAATGATGATAAAAAAGAGTGGATCCAAGAATTATATGTTGTATCGTCAACACTCCCCCCTCCTTGACTTTGTCATCCTCGAGAAAGCGCTTGCAAGTGTGGAGCTTCTTTGAGAAGTGTGCTTTGAAGTCCTTTTGAGTCCTTGGTCCTTGTGTTGTTGGAATGCTTTGCTTTGTTGCTTTTGTTCATTTTGCTTTTTGCATGTTTGTTTGGAGTCGACTCCCTTTGAACTTGGATCTTTTGCCTCATGTAGATGGGAAGAAAATGCTAGATTGCTTTGTATTTCTTTCCTTTCTTTTCTTTTTTTTTTCTTTTCCTTTCTTCTTCTTCCTTCTTCATTTTTTTTAAATTCTATTTTTCAATGGATGGATGATGTATGAGAATGTAGATGATAGATACAAATAGATGAAATTAATTCATCTCTTCTTAGTCCATGTGCATGAGTGGGGACTAAGGGTGCATGGGTGGAAAACAAAAAAGTGTCTATGCACGGTTTTATGGTGAAACCCTATCTTATGCATACTCTAAGAAATGCATATGAAAAACCATGGTGCAAAAATGGATGGATCTTGAGGAAAGTGTTCAAGGGTGAGATGATGATGAGGCTTTCTCCAAATGTTCAACTCCAAAAAACTTTTCTTTTCCATCAACCATTTGAAATGGATGATACCTTTGTCCACCAACCTGAAAAAAGAGAAATGAAAAGAAAATTTTTGCAATGTATGTACATGTGCCCTCTTTATGTCTGGTTTAAACTTTGTGTGCCTAATGTTTGGCCTTTGGATGAGACCCTATTCACATGCATACTTGGTGTGCATCTTGAACATATGTTGTGCATTGGGCAAGGTTGGGTTTGATACCCATGGATGCCGCACGAAGAGGTCTTAGGCCGCCAATATGTCTTTGTTTTGTTGGTCATTGCCTTGAAGTTTCTCCTTCTATCATTTTTGAGTTTTGGCTTGATTTCTTTGGATCCTTTGGTTGAAAGTGGTCTTTCTTGAAGATAAGACATGATGGATCTAGACCATGGATTGTGGATTTGTTTGTGAGAGGATTGATTTTGTACAAGGGATTTCTTTGGTACCCATATCATAATATGATTTGGTTGGGCTCTAAGTAATTGTTTGACCACCCAAATTTTCTTGACATTACAAGGGTAATGTAATTTCTTCTTCTTCTTCTTGATGTAAGGGTCTTTTGGGCCTTTTATGTGAGTCTGTAGGGAGATCTCATCTTTACATGGGGAATTCAACAAGGGTTGATCTTCTATACATGCAACATGTTCATTCACTAGATCATTGGGTTGCATGATTTGGGTTTGATCTAGAGATTCATCCATACATTTATCTTTATTACACGTAGAATCTCTAGATACACAAATGGATGATGGATTTTCATGATTGGCCATAGATTCAATATCATTTTCCATAGCATTGATACAAATTATTTGCTTATCCTCTTCTTGATGAGCCAAGTGTAGCACATCCTTGCTCATGGATTCATAAGGGGAATCCAAGTTTAGAGGAAGAGAGGGTCCTTCCACATCCCCCAAGCACTTGGAGTTCTCCATTTCTCCAATATGCAAAGTTTCCTGTAACTTACTCAAAGAAGGATTAGATAAAAAAGCATGAGTGGATGGACATTTTTGTGGATTCAAAGCACAATATTTGAATAGATGATTATGTCCACAATCCGATTAGCTTCTAAATTAGATGTGTACAAAAGATTTCCTGATCCACATGATCAGGCTGAGAGAATTCTAGGAAAGACTAGTCGCCAACTCATGAGAAAACTCTCTACACACCTATCTCTTGAACAACTTGAAATCTATTGACTCTTTTTCATCTATTCTTCATCTCTCTCATATATCACGACTATACATGAGTTTATATATACATGTGAGTATAAAATCGTCACTACATCAAGTATTTTTGAAGTGTTTTTCCAAAACTATTATACATAAATGTACAGAACATTTGTTCTGATTCTTCAATTGACTTCATGCTTTGAGCTTCAGTCTTTCCTTCACTTCTTCATTCCTAGTCTTCATGTAATCATCCATTGATGATTGTCTTGCTCCAACACATGCAATCATTGATCTTATGAATAAATCAACTTCCCAAGCAATCAAGTTTGGAGAGATCATGCTTCCTCTTTTTTAAGACAGATTATCCCATTCATATTAAATAAAACGCAATCCCCTAATGAGAAAAAATTGCTCTGATCATTCTACCTTCGCCATTAAAATGGTCTATAACTCTTTGAGTATGATGAGGCCTACATCAATCAGAGAAGCAATAGTCCTAAAGTTTTGCATGTTTCATGCCCTTCAAGCCCTTTACTCAAGTGGTATTTAAAAGTAAAAAAAAAAACGTTTTTTCTTGCTCTTAAAAATCTTAGTGATATCCCACTCTTTACTTGGGAGTTGGGCCATTAAAATCTTGCAAGCTCATACCATACCTCAAAAGAAATCGAGATGCCCTCTTTCATAACGTGGATAAAGCTCACTTCCAATATATACCCTTCCCCCCTTTGAATTTTGCACTCCTAGAGGGTTGAATGCCTCAAGCTTGCGCATAAGTAAATGCTTCTTACTTTTACATGCTAAGAAGTGTGGGTCTTGTGACGCTTAGAACACATCCTGTGTCATTAATTTCTATTAAATTGAACTCCATCATCCCTCAACTAATGCTAATGGATTCTCTCGTTGTGTTTTGTAACCGGAAAAATTCAAGAAAATTTAAAGAGAACGTTCCAGGTTAGTATGAAGTTAGCTGTCCACTTGGATGGACATGTGCTGCAACAACATTTGATGGGGAATAACACCAGCTTTGGGTTCCCGTAATTTTGCTGCAGGCAAATACACAGGTAGCACAACTCGAATGGAAGTTGATGCTTTACCATAGACATAGGCCAAACAGTGAATTTTAGCCTCTGCAACCCATTCTTTGTACCCCTTTAGTCCCCATTCCAACTTGGATTTTCCTGGGCTATGTTTGTTGAAAATACCCATATTTTCTGCAGAAGCCATGTAGCCATACAATATCCTATCACCACCTGGCTGAAATATTATTTTACCTGGGCTATCCCAATGTTCCTTGCCTTTACATGCATCCATAAAGCCTCTGGCTAAATGTTCAGCATGCCAATATCCTGCTGGTGATTTAGTGATTCAGCAAATATAAGCGGGCTCATTCCCCTATGCCCTTGAGGACCATATGCATGCCTAGCCTTTATTGGACCGTGCTCACTGAACATGTCAAGTAGCTCTTTGTTGCCCATGCCAATCCACTTATCTTGTTCACCTCTTGTAACTTGTGTGTTTTGAATATAATCATCGGAGGCCACACAATCATCTGGTCTGTTGTGGCATCAGAATTCCACAATCCTTTTCATTTCCCAAACCTGGTTTCTGCCATCAAACTAGTTCCTGCCGTGAGCTCTTCTAGCTTCTGTTCCAAAACATTTGCAAATTCCCAATGAAGCCTTATCCTTTGCCCTTCTCTCTTAAGAACAGTTGTTTACATGTCATCTCCACCAGACAATGCAATCTTTCAGTTTCTTTTTGCAAAGTGTGTGTGTGTGTGTGTGTGCATATGAATGAGTAGACTTCATGCTGTCTCTCCTAACTGCACCTTTCTGAGTAGTAGATATTGTCTGAGTCACTTGAGTAATGTCTCCAAGAACCTCTGCTAATGTCTATAGATCCTTCATCATCCTTACAAAAGCATTCAATCAGGCTCGAAGCCCTTGTTGACATCATCAGGTAGGGATAGCCATGTATTGAAGTTTTTGTAGCTCTTTGAAGTCCAACATTTGTCTCCTTTGCTTGGATCTCTTTTACTGATCATGACAAGAGATGCACTTGGAACAGGAACCTTCACATTGTGTGCATTCTTTATTTTGTCCCTTATCTAGCTTCTCCCTTGCCTTTTTTCCGATCCTATCTTTGCTATACCAGCTCCATCTCAAGTTGTGACTGCAATTTTTCATTCTCTTTTCTGTTCCATGATCGTTACTGCTCGCTCATTTAGATCTGCAAACTGGTTCACAAATGAAAGCCAATGTTGGAGATTTGTGAATAGTCAAGCATACATTAGCTTGACAAATACACAACAACTCTAGACAAGGACAATCCCAACAAATAATACCGGCTGCATGTCTGCCATGTTGCTGTGGAGACCTTATCCTTTGGTAGAAAGTGGAGCACTATCTTAATGATGTTGTCTGTACAACCATGCCTGCATAAGTGATATATCCCATGAGGATGATTACACTATTGCATTTTGTTGCCATCGGTTAATGACATCTGTAGCTTGCCTATTTTTGTTGAATTCCTCTTTGTAACTTACATCCATCATATGAATCACTCATACAACTACCACTGCTCAAATCATATTCCAACCTTTGAAAGCTGGCCTTCAACTTTCTTGCCCTAGGCTTGCACAGTCAAAAGAATGTAAAAAATGCGTAGGCACCCCAAATCTGTCCTGTGCCCCCAAGTTGTAAGTGAGCTTTCAAGTAGCAAAGTAAGCTTATCTCATCTCGATAATTACCCTCATATTGCATGAGCTTAAAAACTCTTCACGGTACCTTCACTCTTCCCTTGATTATGATATCTCGTCATTAAAGCATCCCGTACGTTGTACAAGAAGTCCATAAAAAATTTCCCCTGCTTTTGACAAGACCCCACACGTGTCATACATATCCATTAGAGCTATTACAAGCACTACATCTCTTCTTAGAATATCCTGTTGAACAAGCTCATAATGATTCTGCTTAGGAATGGCAAGTTCTCCGATGTTGCCACATGCTCTCAAGATGGAGGTGAAAGTTACTTCATCACGTGAAAGTCTTTCATGTTCTCTTTGTTTGAAAAAGTTGAGAATATCTTCATACCATCTGTGTTGGCTATATCCTGCAATCATGGCACTCCAAGAGAACTGATATGAGGGAAACTCCATGAGGAGCAGCTTTCCTTTTGAGAACAAAGTGCATCCGGCATACATATTGATTAATGCAGTTGTTTTGTACGTGACTTCTCCTAAGACACCGCTTTTCAAGATATCTGTTGCCTTTCCCCTTTCTGCTATGCCGTTTCCACATGGCTATACAAGGCCTTGGAGCGCTCTGACTTCACTTTTTCCAGCTCACTAGCTTTTTTTTTTTTAATAAAAGGAAGTTCGGCCTTGGCCTATTCTCCCGGACTTTAATTAAAATAAAGAAGAAAAGTTACATGTGAATGGGACTAGTGCCCATGGGACCCCCCAAATCCCACAAAGCAGGGGACACGTTCGGTAAGCTAGAGGGCATTACAAATGAAGTGTACAAAACTATCATCTCCCTCATGCGGGACCCATTTGGGTTTCAGCTTGTTATCTACGAGGAGATAAATACAGTGGTGCCTAAATGGTGGAGATCTCTTATCTTGAGAGATTCTTTTACCTAGAAGAAACAAGGATTTCTCAATCGACCTCAATCGACTCCTTTGGGGATTGGCCAAAGTTGACAGCACATCGCTCCTTCCAAATCTTCCAAAGAGTCTCGCCTCTGATGGCATTCCATAGCCTTGATGAGCAGCCAACTGCCCCACCCAACAGCGCCTGTTGCCAATTGACTTGGTTCGAGAGATGCAAAATCCGTGTCACGTGATGCAGATAACGCGGGACTTGGGGCAATCGAAGAAGAGGTGAACAAGGTCTTCGATGCATCGATGGCACCGCTTGCACCATGGAGGCACACCACAAATTTTGTTGGCCCTTGCGTTGTACCAGATACCCTTATGCAAGATTTGCCACATGAGAACGGACTTCTTGATCTCAATAAGGGGGTGCCAAATAGACATGAACTTAAGTTCCCATCGAAGTTTGGTCCAAGAAAGGCACCACACCTTGTTAAGAGTGTGATGACCATCTAAGTTTTCTTTGAAGTTGGGAATTCTGGATAGTTTCTTACCATTGCTCCATTGGAGGCCCTCTAGGCAAGGAAGATCCTGTCCGCAGAGGAGGCGGGTAGTTGAGTGGTCCCACGCTAAACACCTGCTTTGGAGAAGAGTCCATTCTTCGAGGGAAATTCTATGTCTCGGGTCTAAGTCTTCAAACCTGATCCACTGGCCGGTCTCTTATTTCCAGAGCTGTTTCCACAGTTTGAATCCCTTTTTCCATAGCCGCTTAGCCGTTTGGAGGTTCCAAGAGTCCACCTCCCTTATGCCGAGTGTCTGACTATTACCACAATTAAAAGCCTTCTGCAAAGATGGGATATCTCCTGCAAAATTTGGAATGTTGAGCGGGGTTCCCTAGTCGGCATCTGGCTTTACTATAAGCGCGTGTAGACTTAAGGGTCCATTGAATGCTCTTTTCACTATCATCTCCACGTTTGGTAGCCCGTTGTGCAGGTAGTTCTCGGGTGGATCATAGAAAAGATCAACCGTACTACCTATTTGATTGCTGTTAAGCTTCTGTCTTTTTGTCTTCATTGGGAGCTTTAAAGACAGCCACTAATTTACTCTTCTTCAGTGGCAGCTGCTTTGCAGAAGCCTCAACATCCACTACTTCATTTTTGTGTTGGTCGCCCTTCACCTCTATCTCCACGTCACTTAGCTGTAGGTTTTGCACTTTCAGTTGATTTACTAAAGGGAACCTATTTCAAGTCCGAATCATCAAATTTCTTTCCATATGAATCTACAGAATCTAAGCTCTCTGTTCGTACAGTGTATGCATCACTTTGTCTATCAGTAGCTTCATTACTCCCTGGGTCTTGTTTAGCCCCCAGAGTCTTATGTACGGTATTTGTGAGAGGTACATTAAGATCAGAGTCAGACACATTCGAAGATGTTGACCCTTCTACTATGAGAGACTCCTTAGTACTTCTATCCTCGACTTCATTCTTGCCAGAGAAATCTGTCATACATTGATTATCCATTCCAAGCTCGTATGAATGTCATGTAACTCAGGTTCTGGAGCTTTGCAAGCAGAAGTGTCAGGCAGGCCGAAGAACTCCTTCAGTCAAAGATCTTTAATTATTATTTTCAGCTCCTTCAATAGCTTTTGATGTATTTGCCTTTTCTTTCCGTGTATCCAAAGCTGTAGACTCATATCCCTACCTAGGTTTCTAGATCATTGAAACAAAATGCTCGAGAAGTCTTGCTTCTTCCTCTCACTGTTCTACCAATCTATCACTTGCTTCAACGGCCTGATGAGTTTCCATTGTAATAGCTTTAAGCTCTATGGAGATTTGTTGTGCCATTCTAGTTGCCCTTTTAGCATCAACAAATCTACATGCAACTCATCTCTTTTCTTAATGGTTAGGCAATTCAATAGAGCATTCTTTTCTCATCAGATCTGCCTGAGTCGATTCTTTGGCAGGAATCACCTCTTCAAGTTGTGACTATATAATCCTCAATCCGTCTTCACCTGCTGAAGGCTTTTTCTTTTTCCATTGTAGTTATTCCACCTCAACTAATGGAGCTTCTCTACGAATCTTCTATCACCCTTATCCTTTGCTTTGACCTAAAATTTTTCCTCACTTCTCTCTTCTTCTAGGGTAAATATGCAGTCTATGCAAAAATGGAGCTACGCTTGTTGGTTCCTCCAGTCTCATGAATTCTATTCACTTTCATTTTTTCCCTTCTCTCCCTTATCTATTCCGCCATATACAAACTTTTAGGGAACTCCTTCAAGGATATTGGTTAAGAAGAGGAGAGAATGATGGTGTGCATACTAATCTTTGGAATTACCTATGGGAAGAGAGTGTGTCCTAACCTCTCAAACTTCGAGTCTTGTAGTGTATGTGCATAAATAATTACTAGATCATACCTTCTATTTCCAAGCTTGTTGATGAAGTTGATGAGGCACATAGTCCATTGATTTTTGTAGAAGAACCCCAAAAAAGAAACTTATTCACACATGATTAGAGAAAAATCAACAAAATAAATAGAGAAAATCAACATAATAACTAAAAGATTTCTAAAAACTACTCTTATTCTACTCGTGACTTGAAGAATCACCACACATGGTGGACTAATCACCCAAAAAGGGGATTCTAATCACACCAAAAATGGCTCATCTCAACAAGTTATTGTACATTTTGGAAGCCGCAATATGCTCGCAAGAGCGTAGTGAAATGAAGAACGCAAAAAATCATTGTAAAAAGCTTGCATACATGTCTCTTTCACGCAAAAAACCATCATGTAAGTGACAAGAGAACGCTCCCCGACAATGGCGCCAAAAGTTGTTGACGTTGTAGCATCACAACTCATACTTGTCAATCCGAGGATCAACATCTCATGAGACCCAAATGTCATGTAGAAGCATTCAGCAGATGCAATGGTGCTTTGTTTGCACAAGATTAGTGACTAAATTACGCGTGAGATAAGAAGAAAGCATCGTTAAATGATACATGCACTTAATCACATGCATAATCACATCACTAATCATGGAATTAACGCATCATAAGCATAAGGCAAGAAAGGAACAAATTCACAAGCACATCATAACGACAACATGACCTCTCGAGGCATTCTACAAACTAGCATAATCTCATTACTTCTAAGAATGCTCCCCCAAAATGAGAGGTGGTGACCTCTTTATATACAAAATGGGCAAAAATGTATGCTTTGTGGGATTTCTAAACTGAAAGGAGAATGAATCTCATTTATTCTTTAGTATGGCACTCACACACACCTATACAAGAGTGCTTATTATCTGGATGAAAGGTAGAAAAATATAGAAATGATGATAAAAAAGAGTGGATCCAAGAATTATATGTTATCTCGTCAACACACCTACTGCAGAGAACATTGTTGGGATAGCGGAGATGCTCAGGCACATGCATTGATACCCTTGTCTGTCAAACATGCCATTATTCCTCACATTCGCTTCTCAAAAACAGAAAAGGATGCTTGGGATACACTTACCACTTTATACCACACAAGGAATGAGGCTCCTGTTGCTTACCTCCAAAAACATTCAGAGGGTGAGCACATGAACGAAGGAGTTTCCATGGAAATTTTTTTGACAAAGATCAAAGATCCGAAGGAGCAATTGATTTATATTGATGAATTCTTGTTTGACAGTTCACTTGCAGACTGTTCTGAATGGTCTTCTAAATTTATATCAAAGTTTTGCTTCTACTCTTTGATTGATGATGAAGGGCAATCCAAATGCCTCAATGTTTGAGGAGTTAGTCTCTGTTCTATTGCATGAAGATCAGTCTAGGCAGAACGAGTCCATTATGCATGTTGTAGATCAAGCTTTCCTTGCTAGTTAGAAGGGCAAAGATAAATGGAGCTCATCTACTAGTAAGCAAAAATATGCTAATTCTGCACAATCAAAGAAGGATCACAGAGATGAGAAGAAAACAAAAAAGTAGAAATTGTTTTGCAAATATTGTGAAGGAAATGATCATGACATAAAGAGTTGTCCAAAATTGGATGCGAAAGAGGCAAAGAAGAAAGAGGTTGGAATGGTTGTTGCAGAGGCCACTACACCCAAAATAGAGTCTGCTAATCTTGTGCAAAATGAAGAATGGGCATTTACTAATGTTTGTAGTGATGAACCATATTCTCATGAACAATGTATGTTTGCAGTAGACTTAGACTTTTGGTACTTTGATAGTGAGGCAACCAAACATATTACCTTGCAACACATCTTCTTCACTTCACTCGAGCGTGCCCCTATAGGAAATATTGTCACATGCGCCACCAAATCCTCTTAGACTATCATGGGAGTTAGTAAGATCATTCTGACTATTGCCGATGGTAGTTCTTTTACATTGTTGGATGCTTTATTTGTGCGAGGGCTCAAGAAAAATATGTTATCAGTTTAAGCATTAGCCAAGATCGGCTTGGTTGTGAAATTTGTTGATGAGAGATGTATAGTTCATGATCTTTCAAATGGCAATGTCATTATTGCTTCTAGCATTTTATGTCGTGGGCTATATAAGCTCATAGATTATGCAAAATCTATGATTCAGCATGTGCAGTTCAAGATTCTTAGGCTATACCAGATGCAAAGCTTTGGCATGTACTCTTTGTAGAGAGTACGCATGCGGAAGCAAAATGAAAAGTAAAGTACTCTCACAAAACAAAGAATGTGTGAGACACAAAACGAGTAGACAATGAAATGGGTAAACTCATGTGGATTAGAAATGAGCTTGCCAAGAGCATGGAGTAGGCTCTTCAAGCTTCTAACCAAGTACAAATGAGGGGAGAGGCCCTCCTTATATAGATTTGGGAGGGGCTCTCAAAAGTACATCATATGTGGGATAAGTCTCCTGAAAGGAGAATGAATACAACTGGTAGAAGCACATGGCAAGGTACCCAAATACAAAGGAAATATAATATGAAATGGAAATAGACTAGAAATGGAGTGCCTCCTGGATACAAAATGGAGATGCACTCATGCGGATACAAATGTAGATGAAGTAGGAGTGATGATGTCGTCAACACCCCCTCTGCAGCTCCATTTTGGAGTGTATGGAGACTGCTAGGGTATGTGAGAAAGATCCACCAAGAATGTATTAGCAGCAGCAGCAGGAGCACAAAATAGGAAGTCCTCATCTAGGAATCCATAGCCTGCAAGTGGTATCGACCATGCGGGATCTCCAGGTACTCCATAATATGTCCACCAGATGGATCAAGCGAATGCTCTAGAGGTACGCCACCAATGAGGTACACGAGCGGTACAAGATCTCACTGGACGAGATCACCTCCATGCGAGATAGGTAGGATGACTCCATGCGGTATGTCGGAACCTCCAAAGCTTTCACCATGTCCACCACACTATGTGGAGTGCCAAGAAGTAGGTCCTGCAAGAGTGAAACATAAAGCATGAAGCATAAAGTCATAGTCACATGGTAGTACATCTGTATACTATAAGCCTCCATGGAGTGTACAAAGTCTTGATGTGTGTCGGTAGAACCATGGAAGCCCCCTATGAACCGAGAAGCTGGCTCAGAATAGTATCCAACTGAGTGATGAATTCAGGTAGATGCAGGAGTATCCTGTGGTAAGTGAGAAGATGCTGGACTCCATGAATGGAAAAGTACATGCTCAGAATGCTGCTTTAGACGAGGTAAGTGGACTCTCGAAGATAGGAAAAAATGACGAGTCACTGATCCTGGAGTAATGCCCAACTGAAGCTGAGGGGAAATATAAGCCTTCGATGATATGATAGGTAAATCCATCTGAGGGATAAGCTGAGGTGATATCTCTGATTCCTCCTGCTCCAAAACTGTATCATGAATGGGAAAGTCATGTACAAAGAGAGCATGCTCCACATAGTGTGACTGTTCAAAACTGGAATCCCCCTCTGAATCTGAAATGGGAGGATCCAAAAGGGATGAATACTTAGAGTATTCATCAAAGGTGCAGTTTTTGGTTACTGTAACTGAGTGACTCTTTGGATCATAGAGTTTGTATGCCTTTTGTCTCTCACTGTACCCGATGAAAATGTACTGCTTAGGCCGATCATCATCATGGCCTTTGATGTAGGCATCACTACCAAAGACGTGGAAATAGCTTACACTTGGTTTCTTTTGAAAGTAAGCTTCAAATGGTGTTTGGTTCTTCAAAACATCTAAAAAACCTCTATTCTCAATGTGTACGGCTGTCTGTATTGCTTCACCCCAATACTTTAGTGGAAGTTGCTTTTGTCTAAGCATAACTTTGGCCATTTGGATCATACTTCGACTCTTTTGTAATGCAATACCTTGTTGAGTATCTTGCTTGGCTTGATACTTGATTCCATGTTGCTTCAAATACTTGGAGAAGTTTTGGTTGACAAAGTGACTATCTCCATTAGATCGGATGATCTTCAAAGAACTTAGAAAGTCTTCTTCAACTGTTGTTGTCCACTCCTTAAACTTGGAAATGGCATCTTCTTTATGCTTGAGTGAATAAACCCATGTGTATCTAGTGAAGTCATCTACAATCAGGAAGAAGTAAATTGACCCACTTAGAGAAGGTGTACTCATAGGTCCACAAATGTCGATATGGACTAATGCTAAGGGTTTATTTGCAGAAATGGATGCTTCTTTAGGCAAAGAGAAAGCTATTTGCTTGTCACATGCTTTGCAATTCAATTCCACTTGTGCAATCCTGGGTAGACCGTTGACAAGATGATGGGAAGAGATCTTAGGTAAGCAGGAGCTATGTCCAAATCTACAATGCCACAAGTTGATACTTGAATCCTTGGCCATAAAACTTGAAAGCTTGTAGAGACCCTTTTCTTCATATCCTTTAGCTATCACTTCATTAGATTCACGATCAATGACTTGAACTTGGTTGTGATCAAACTGAACTGTCATGTTGCACTTTGTGATGGCTTTGACTGAAAGAAGATTCTTACAGAGGCTTGGTACATACAGAACATCTTTTAATGACTTGGTCTCGCCTTCAGAGTTGATGACTTGAAATTTTCCTCTTCCTTGGATTTCAATGCACTTGTTGTCCCCAAGGTAAACTTGTCCTTGATGTTCTTCAAACTCATGGAAATCATCTTTGTCATGGCACATGTGGGATGAAGCACCACTGTCAAAAATCCATTCTTTCTTGGGAGTGGTTGCCATAAGTGCTTTGTGCTCACTTGTGAAAAATAGGTCTTCACTTGTGCAGTGAGAATGATGTTCACTCTTGGAATTAGACTTAGACTTGTCCTGGTTCTTTTTCTTGAAGCAATATTTTTCAATGTGGCCAGGTTTGCCACAAAAATTACAGGTGAACTTCTTCGATTAATTATACGATCCTTGCTTAGATCCATTGCTAGCCTGATGACTTGAGGTTTTGCCTTTAGTGAATGGGCCTTTGGCCTTCATGGCAGACTCCTGAGAGGAAGTCAATTTGGCTCGCGAGTCGTGAAGGAGCAATAGTCGACGAACCTCTTCCCAAGATAAGACTTGGCCGCGATTATACAAAGTTGTGACAAATGTCTCATATGACTTGGGTAACTTGTTGAGAAGTCTAATGGCCATGTCTTCACTAGAGATCTGTCTACGCTAATTTACGTTGGTAATCCTCGAATCGGGCTATGACCTTGGTAATTGTGTCGTGTGGCCTAATGGTCAAATTATGAAACTCGGCCTCTAATGCATATATCTTTGAAGGGGTCTTGTCTTCATACAAAGTGGCTAACGTATCCCAAGCATCCTTGGACGTCTTGCAGGCTGTGATATGGCCTTTTGTCAGTTCGTCGCAAGCAAGTAATAGCTGACCTAAAGCTCTTTTGTCCTTGACATTCCACACATGCCAATTGTCTAAGTTGGTATCCCTATTGGGTTCGGGGTCTGAACCATCTACGACTTCATGAAGAAGATTCGTGTAGAGATAGGCGCGCATGACATCTTTCCATAAATTGTAATTTTGGCCATTGAGGCGTTCATCCTTAGGCATAAAAATAGGGGTGAAAGATGGTAAGAAGTTAGCCATAGATCATGATGAGCTACCTTCTCTTTTAGTCATTACAATGCTTTGAATATAAAGTGTTTAGAAATACTACCAAAATCTTCGCCAAATGCACAAGCTTTGAAGATAAAGTGTTTAGAAACACTACCAAAATCTTTGCCAAATGCACAATCTTTGAAGATAAAGTGTTTAGAAACACTATCAAAATCTTTGCCAAATGCAGCTTCAAATAATTGCAAAGCTAGAAATGAACGACTTGATGCCTTTCTGAAAAGAAATGCCTTGGGGAGGGGGGGGGGCTTAGAGTAGCCCTTCACTTGCACCAATAATTAGAAGAGACACTTCGTGGGGGCTTAGAATAGCCCTTCACTTTGGCAAAGAGAGACATCGTGGAGTGGGGAGAGTCGACGCTCAAAGAGAACTTGTGGGTGGGCTTAGACTAGCCTCCAATCCCACTCATACACACACAATACTTGTCTTTTTATATTTTGAGGTACAAGAGTTTGCACTTAGTGCCAAATGGGTCCATATGAGGAGAGTGTGGCCAACATAAGGATAGACCCAACATATTATGATTGTTGCATGTAGGTCTCTAAAAAAAAACAATGTATGAGAAGGTCACACAATAAAGATTTAAAATAAATAGAGTTTCGTAGGTATTGTAGTGCCTCGAATTTTGAAGGGAAAGGCCAAATAAAATTAATTGCTCACTCTTTCATAAGTCTTGCGATGCATAAGTCATCCACGCGACTTCTTCATTGAAAGGAAAAAAACGTTATTGAGCAATCCTATGCGATCACAAGTGATGCCATATAAGGAAGAACTCTGGCATCCCTTCTGATAAGTCTGGCACTTATGCTAATGAGCCAAATAAGGAAGAACTCTGGCATCCCTTCTGATAAGTCTGGCAGTCAGATTTAGGTTCACATAACCCACTCCAGATTTAGGATGCCACGTAGAAGAAATCACAGAGTGGTAATGCATCACAAACCATGAGTGGTCATGCTTGGCAGAGGAGAATAAATAAATGTGCCAAACGCGGAGAGAATCGTCCCAATTGCTTACGGTTAGCAGGAATGAGCGGGACCCGATGAAGCTCTAGATCGTTGACACTTTGTGCTACAGGGAATGAGTGATCAGAACTTGTTGGCGTGATTTTCTATGCCCCTGATAGAGAGGTGAACTGGCACCTCTGGGTGATGGTCCCATTTGCTCAGAGATACCCACTTCATTAGATCGCGTCCTGTTCTCGATCTGTGCCCCTGTGGTTCCTCTCACAAGGATGAGTCCAGCTCTTTCTGTGATGGCGGCGATGCTTGTGCTGAGGACCTATCTCCACGGCATCGGGAGTCTCTCCAGAGCTTCCAGGACTGCCTTCAAGACCAAGGCCTTCTGGCCAAGAACGTTCTGACGCAGATCTTCTCCGCTTCCTGCGGGTTTGCTCTTTTGATACAGGCAAGACAACGCTGATGTACGAGGCTATGCTCGAGTGGAGAAACAATGTTGATGCCGATAAGATCATAGAAAGCTTTCAGTTCCCAGAAAGAAGTTCAGAAGTGGCGTTCTCTGTCTCGGTCCCCTTCTCAGAGGAATAACAGATTTTTCCCTTCCTTACTCACTCATAGAGCAGTCGACCGTAGCTGATTGACCGAGCCTAAGTGAAGTTGAAGGCTTGTATGCTTTCTATCTCGCACACGCCTGTGCTTCAAGGAGATTTCTGAAGCAGATGACTTCCTGTTTCATTTTCTCTTTCTCGCTCTCTCTACCAGAGATTCGGCTCTCATTTTCTCTATGTTTGGGATACAGAGATGGTGCTACCCGAGAATTTTTGGATTTAACAATATCGTCCACTCCTCCAGGCATATCTCCCTCTCTCATCACCCTACAGGCTCCACAGAGTCCATTGAACCATGCAGATGACTTAGCATTGTCATGGAGATGCCAGATGCGTGCGCGGGCATTCACAGAACGACATACGCTTTGTTCACGCGTGACAAGCACGTACGCAGTTTGTAAGATGGGTAAATGCTATAGTACAAAGCTCTCAGATAGCCATAGACGAAAGGAAAACCTTAACGGATTCACTGAAATGTCTTTCGGTAGCCGATATGGCAACAAGGAGAAGAATGCGGGAATGGCAAACGGGTTTACAAAGGGATATGCAGAAAACATCAATGGAATAGAGAAGTCTTCAAAATCTTCAAAGTCTACAACGCATGCAACCGAATACAGATCAATCAAATGGCTCCACCATAGTGTTTATGAACACTGAATAACATGAGATCGATTATGAAATCACAAAAAAATGGATATGCTTGAGAATGGAGCGTGAAAATGATAGAGTAAGGGTGGGAGGGTGGGAAAATGGGGGTAACGAGAGTACAAAATGATGAAGGAAAGTGGGTGGGAGGGTGGGCAACTGGGCAAAATGAATCCCAAAAAACTGATGGCAAAAGGCCTCTCTCAATGAGGAGAAAGTACGCCACCAAAATGAAGCACCACCACCACGAAAATGACCGCCAAACGCACCACCAAGACCTCCACTTAGCGCTCTGATACCATGTAGAGAGTACGCATGCGGAAGCAAAATGAAAAGTAAAGTACTCTCACAAAACAAAGAATGTGTGAGACACAAAACGAGTAGACAATGAAATGGGTAAACTCATGTGGATTAGAAATGAGCTTGCCAAGAGCATGGAGTAGGCTCTTCAAGCTTCTAACCAAGTACAAATGAGGGGAGAGGCCCTCCTTATATAGATTTGGGAGGGGCTCTCAAAAGTACATCATATGTGGGATAAGTCTCCTGAAAGGAGAATGAATACAACTGGTAGAAGCACATGGCAAGGTACCCAAATACAAAGGAAATATAATATGAAATGGAAATAGACTAGAAATGGAGTGCCTCCTGGATACAAAATGGAGATGCACTCATGCGGATACAAATGTAGATGAAGTAGGAGTGATGATGTCGTCAACACTCTTTGGCCATCTGAACTTTGCTATTTTGCTATACCTGCATAAATTTGAAATGGTGTCCTCTTTGCCCAAACTTGAGGCACCTAGTAAACATGTATGTGAGGGTTGTATTTTGGGCAAAATGCAACATTCATCCTTCCCAAAAGATGGTTCAATTCAAGCTACTTAGAAATTGTAGCTTGTTTAGAGTGATGTTTGTGGTCCTATGCAGGCACCTTCTTTTAAGAACTACCTTTACTTTGTGACTTTCATTGATGATTTTTCCAAGCATACATGGGTGTATCCATTGAAAGTAAAGTCGAAAGTGTTTATGTGCCTCAAACAGTTTCTGGTTTTGGTTAAAAATCTATCATCATGTAAAATGAGCACCCTCCATTTTGATCGAGGGAGGGAATATATGTCTTTCGACTTTAATGCATTTCTGACTGAACGTGGGATAAAACATTAGCGTATAGTGTTGTATACACCTCAACAAAATGGAGTTTCTGAAACGAAGAACAAATCACTCATGGAGATGGCGAGGTGTATGGTCAAGAGTTAAGCTTCACCACATAGTTTTTATCTTGAAGTTGTTTTGTGTGCAACACATGTGCTTGACACATGTCCCACTATTGCAATCTATCATTCCATATGAGGCTTGGCATGTTCGCAAGTCATCTATTTCTCACCTGCATCTCTTTGGTTGTTTGGCATATGCATTAATGCCTGAACAACAATGCAAGAAATTGAATGATAAAGTAGTGAAATGTATTTTTGTTGGGTACAGTTCTAAAAGAAAAGGTTATCATCTGTATCATCCACAAACTAAATGCATTTTGGTTAGTCGTGATGTTGTTTTTGTGGAAGATGCAATTCATCCATTACTTTCATGTACTAAGGAGGCATCAGTTAGCTCCAAAGATGTGTATGACACTTTGTTGCCTCTTTTCATAGGTGGATAGTCTAGTACTGATCCAAATAAGGCAATTTCTCAACCTTTATAGGTTTCACATGGTGATGCAGATCATTCTTTTTTTTATGCAAATCATTCCTTTTTTTTATGCAGATCATTCCTTTTACATGATGCACTAGTTCATGAGAGAACTGTTGTAGAGAAGGCAAAGACTATGCCTAAATGGATGGTGTAGACTTTGCGAGATAGCAAATTAGATGCAGCTCTATCATATCATGCTCGTTCAAGCTCTCATAGTGCTATTCTATGATTGCCTCTAGTTTTTGTGATGAGAATGAGCCCGTTTTGTTTGATGAAGCACAAAATTTTGAAAATTGGATGGCTACTATGCAATGAGAATATGATGCTATTATGAAAAATGGTACTTGGTCTTTCTGTGACTTTCCTCTTGGCA
This sequence comes from Ceratopteris richardii, assembly GCA_020310875.1. Classification (NCBI taxonomy): domain Eukaryota; kingdom Viridiplantae; phylum Streptophyta; class Polypodiopsida; order Polypodiales; family Pteridaceae; genus Ceratopteris; species Ceratopteris richardii. Next base: position 31,844,175 of record CM035416.1, read on the forward strand.
AGAAGGCCGTTGGCACTAAGTGGGTGTACAAGCTCAAACGTAAGGTTGATGGAACAATTGATAGGTATAAGGCTAAGCTAGTTGCAAAAGGTTATGCTCAAGAAAGAGGCATTGATTTTGATCATACCTTTGCACCTACATTCCGAATGACTACTCTTCGTAGTATCTATGCACTTGTAGCTCATCATGGTTGTAACATACATCGGTTGGACATTAAAATTGTATTTATGAATAATGACTTGCATGAAGAAGTGTATATTTTTCAGCCTCGTGGTTTTGTGCAGATAGGGCATGAAAACAAAGTGTGCAGGTTGAAAAAGGCATTATATGGTTTGAAGCACCATGTACTTGGTATGAAAAGATACATGCCTATCTGATTGCACATGGTTTTGAGAACAATCCAACTGAGAGCGTCCTATATGTTAAGCGTGCAAATGATGTGCTTCTGATCATTGTTGTCTATGTTGATGACATCCTACTTACTAGTCCTATTGAGAAGCATATTGCTAATTTTAAGGCTAACTTGCATGCATGATTTGAGATGTTAGATTTGGGGCATTTGCATCAATATTTGGGCATTTAGTTTATGCAAGTTGATGGCAGAATATATTTATGTCAAACAAAATATATTGACACAATATTGCAACATTTTGGCCTTGAAGATTGCAAACCTATTGCCACTCCTATGGATAAAGGTTAATAATTGAGTTTTCATGATGTTGGAAATGCATTTAATGTTGTTCTCTATCAACAGGTTGTTGGATGCTTGATTACTTATGCATTACTCGGCTAGATATTCAGTTTGCTATCTCATAGATGAGTAGGTTTATGCATTGCCAAGATGTCAAAGCATTATCAGGCGGTTAAGCGCATCTTTTGCTACTTGACTGGTACCCGACTACTTGGATTGTTTAATCCCAAGGGGGATCACTAACACCAGATTTACATGCTTTTTTTTTTTTACTCTGACTGGGCTGATTGCTATGGCACTCATGTGTCCACCAGTAATTTTTGCTTCATGCTTGGTAGCTCATGCATATCCTGATTGAGCAAGAACCAGCCTACTCTAGCCACTCCTAGTTGTGAGGTTGAGTATAGCGAAGCTTTCATAGCGACTATTGCATGTGTGTGGCTCAGATGCCTTATGGTTGATTTGGGTGTTGGTCAGTCTTTTGCCACCACCATCTTCACTGACAGTCAAAACACATTGGTAGTTGTGAGGAACCCTATGTTCCATGCTCGCACTAAGCACATTGAGATGCAGTACCATTATGTCAGGGGGTGGTGCTCTGCTAGAGAGATTAGTTTGGCATATGTGCTCACACAGGAGAAGATTGCAGACCTTTTCACAAAGGCTTTGCCGAGGGAGAAGTTCAAAGCTTTTCACAAAGCTTTGGGCTTACTTCCTTTTGTGGATTGATTCCACATAGCTTGGCACTTCCTTATGCATGAGTGCCAGCTAGGATTTGTTGATATACTTAGGTAGTGATGTGTGTGAACACATTAGGATCACCGGGACACTTTCTTACCTCTTTAGGAGATTTTTTTCACCCGGCTTGTATATATGCCTATAACCCTAAGGGGTCACTTATCTTTGTACATTCTCTTGGTAATACATTCAAGATTCTGTGTTGTGCTCCAAGCTTCTTCTTCTTCCTTGTGCTCTTCATGTGCTTTTGGAGACCTCAAACTCCAACAAGGAATGGTTGTAACAAAGGCATCTACACCTTAAACATAGTCTGCTAATCTTTTTCAAAATGAAGAATGTGCATTTAGTAATATTGGATGCTATGACCATCTTCTCATGAGCAGTGTATGTTTGTAGTAGAATCTCATGTTTGGCACTTTGATAGGGGTGCAACCTAACTTATTACCACGGAACATAGTTTCTTCAATCCACTTGAGCCTACCCCTATAGGGAATTGTTGAGCCCATAAATGTCATGTTGGTCAAAGTCAACTGCAGTCAAAGTCAACAGGTCAAAGTCAACAAGGTCAAGGTCAAAGTCAACAGGTGCAAAGTCAAAGTGCGTAAGTGCATGTGTCAAAGTGCACAGGTAGTGCACAATGAATGGTCCACAAAGGGTAAATTGGAGAAAATAGGTTGCAGGTTGCAGAGGTACTTTCTCTAATTTCCCTAAGGTTCAAAGTGTGTTTTAAAGTGTTTTGGAAGGTTCAGGTGAACCCCCCTTATGTGCAAAAGTGAAGAATTAAAAGGAAATGTGAAGGCATGTGAAGCGGCAAAGTGTACGCACAGGTGAAAGTATGGCCCCCATTAAAATTTTTGGTTTTAGACTAAAGTCACTACAGGACAAAACATGGAGTAGTTGGCTGCCACTTGTGAGAGCAATCTTGGGACATCAAAGTGAGCACCAAGATTCACTTGCAGTTAGGAGCGTACGTGATCGGCACACTCAAATCAAGGAAGAACCATTCTTGGACCAAGGTTAGAGTAAGCAAGAGGGCATAGGCTAAGTGGAGCAAGAGAGGGAAGTGCAAGAGTCACCAGAGTACGTCGCACAGAAGTGGAAGTGCAAGGTGCATAGAGAGTGACCAAGGATTTTGGTGCAGAGGTGTGCTAAGCTAGAGTTCCCCCAAGTATCTCAAGGTCCTTTGGCAGTGTACGCTTGCCGACAGCAGGTATTCACTCCTCCCCCCTTTGTGGAAGCTTGGTGCAAGGTGTGCACAAGGAGAAGCTTGAAGCAGGTGGAGGTCTGTTGCAGAGGAGGTCGGCAGCAAGAGGACATTGGGATCTTGGATATCTTGTAATTGGGCACTCTGTGGGATTGTGCACAGAGGTATTGGTGTATCTTGTATTTCAAACATTGTACTTTTCTTATTGTAATCAAACGGCAGAAACTTCCAAGGTGTATTTTCTCTTTTGGTCTTTTCATTTTCTCCTACAAACCCTCAAACTCCTTCTTGTCAAAGAATCCCCCAACAAATTTGGCACGCCCGGTGGGACTTCCAAGGAGCTTTGAGCATAGGAGGCTATATATTGCCATTGGAGGACAATATTCCAGTGTCGACAACATTACTCCAGTGGGCCAAAAGGTGCATACTTTTATCAAGTGTCTCATTTTAAGTGGACTATGCATAGCTCATGACCGCGACCCGGTCACAAACCTTGAGAATCAAGTGCAAGCAGACAAGAAGAAAGACGAACAGAAGATCATCGAGTCCACTTTCATCGACTTCATCGGTAGGAAGCATGGCAGGACAGGTGGACTTAGAAATCTTGCTCTCCAGATTAAACATAAAATTTCCCTCCTTCAGGGGTTTAGCCCAGGAGGACCCAGATGAGCACATTCGACGATTTCTTGCATTATGTAAGACTAGGGGGCTAATGGGTAGGGAAGATGCTTTCTTGATACTCTTCCCAGCCACATTGGAAGGACTGGCAGACAAGTGGTTCAGCCAGTTTGCTGAAAACCACTTTACCACTTGGGATTTGATGAAGGATGCTTTTAGAAATCAATTCCAGCAGGGGAACACAGCAGAGATTATCATAGAAGAGCTAGAGAACTTGAGATTGGGTCCAGAAGAAAAGTTCCCAGAATTTGTGACCAGAGCCAAAGCACTAATGGCCAAACTACCAGATCCACCCCATGATTTTTTTGTCAAGAAATGGTTAGCCAAGCCCCTACCAGTAGCCACTCAATGCAAAATAAAGGAATTAGTATTACCTACAGCCTCCATAGAGGAGTTCATCACCACGGCTACAAGACTGGAGCAAATAAGGCACCAATATGGGACAACTTCTTCACCACCAACATATGGTACAGACATGGAGGATCCAGTGACCCAGCTGAGGAGGGAGCTGGAGGGCTTAAAGAGAAATAAGCCCTACAAAGAGGAGGAGACTGCTGTGGCTCAATTGAGAAGGGAGATTGAAGCACTCAAGCTCCAAAAGGAAGAGGAAGCCCAGGCAGAGGAATTAGCTCAGCTGCGACAGGAGTTGCAGGAGCTCAAAGGAGGAGGCATCAAGAGTGGTCTTTGGTGTTCCATGTGCAGCAAACAAGGGCATATAGTAAGTGAGTGCCCTCTGTTAAGTGTAACTTGCCAATTATGCAGGAAGGTTGGCCATGAGGCCCATGAATGCCAATCAAGAGGAATGCCTGCAACGACATACTGGACCCAAGGAGGACCCCCAACAACCACAAATGTGATGGCTGCACAAAATCAAGGTAACAACTATAACCCTAGACAGAGGAATAATTTTGGAAATGGGCCTAGGAGGCCAATAATCTGTTTTAGGTGCGGAGAATGTGGGCACTACCAAAGTAGGTGCACCCTACCAGAGAATGCACCTCCTTGCAGGAACTGCCCTGAGGCCAGAGACCATTATACATATGGTTGTCCTAAGAATCAAGCCTCTTCATCAGGGCCCCATATCCAAATGATTTCTGTGAAGGAAGAAGAAATGGCAAATCAAGTTAAGGTGCCATCACCATCTACCAGGGTGGTGCAGTTAGAAGAAATTGACTCTTTTACTGTGCAGACAAGAAGCAAGGGGATAGCTCCAGTGGACATGGGTCAAGAATCATTGATTAATGGATTAAACAGAGACAAAGGTGTGTCAGAAGACCTAGCCACCACAAGTGCAGACACAAGGCAAAAGGAAAATTGCACAGGTACCAGTGATGCCATTGGACATGCATTCAGCAGGGCTCATGAGGAGTTGGATAAGTCAAATGGAGCCCAAGCTCTTAAGGAATCAGAAGCCTCCAGACTGCTCAAATCCATGAAAAAGGAGGTTAGTATTTTTGATTTAATAAAGATGGATGGGAAGTTCAGGTCAGAACTCTTGCAGATAATTGATGAAGCTTCCACTACAAGTTTGGTGGCAAAGACTGCTGTTGTACATGAAGGAAAAATTGTAAGGGAAGCACCCCTTACAGATTATAAAAGTCCTCGGCTGACAGTATCTATCAAGGGTCATGAATTTAAAGGAGTTATTGTGGATGGTGGTTCTGGCATTAACTTGATGCCTGAACATACAATGAAAAGAATTGGACTCCACCCTTCAAGGCCTGCAAATTTCACTGTCACTTTGGCAGATCAGAGCAAAGTAAGGCCCTTGGGAGTAATCCCAAAAGTTCCACTTGAAGTACAAGGTAATTTATTCATCCTGGATTTTGTGGTTTTAAGATTACCCCAGGTTGAAGGAGGATTTCCTCTCTTAATTGGACGACCATGGCTGAGGCACGCAAGTGTCATTCATGATTGGGGCAAGGATACTATGTGGGTACAAAAGAAAGGGCAGGAGCTGACACAGATTCATTTAGAAGAGGGCCCAGATAATCAAGGAAACACTAGCATGATGCAAGCAGTTGGCATTTGCATGGAAACAGAATCGGAGGATCAACCCCAAATAGATTTTGAGGAAGAAGAGGATATTCTAAATTGGCTCCAAGCAGGCAACTCTTCCTCTTGTTTTGGAATTTTTCTTAATAATTGTTGTACAATTGAAGGTTATGATGAAGATAAGGAAAAAGTCCAAGTTGATGGATTGGGAGAGCCCATTACAAACCACAGAAGGGGCAGGAAGACAACCCTCAAATGCATTTTTGAGGAGGATATGACTACTACAGAAAATGAAGTTAATAAAGCTAAAGGCAAGGTAAAAGATTCTAGTGAAGAGTGTTCTTTTCCAATTCAAGAAATACCTGTAGGATGGATGCAGGATAAGGAAGAACAGATTGAAATCCAAAACACCCCTGCTTATGAAGCAATGCAAGAAAAGCTAGAAGACAAAGACAAGGAAGGAGAGGAGAAGGAGGATACTCTGGTAGAGAGAAATCCTGTCCAAGAAATACAATTAGGCAATCAAGACAATGATCGGCCAGTTTTGGTGGCCACTTGGTTGTGGAGCCACCCAGGGCTCCTTGAAAAGGTAAAATCATTCTTGACCAAATATATAGATGTTTTTGCTTGGCATTATAAAGACTTAGAAGGAGTGCCGGCAACTTATGGAGAGCATAGAATCCCTCTGGTTGATGGAGCAAAACCTATAAGAGGGAAGAGTTATAGACTTAACCCAAAATATGCTGAAGCTGTCTATGTGGAAATCCAGAAGATGGAGGATGCAGGAATCATCATTCCTGTAGAACACTCAGAGTGGCTCTCCCCTATGGTTATAGTACCAAAGAAGAATACTAATAAAATCAGAATTTGTGTTGATTTTAGAGCACTCAATAAGGTGACCATTCCAGATGGTTTCCCAATGCCTTTTGCAGAACAGGTCATTGAAGAAGTAGCTGGGCATGCCTTATATAGCTTTATGGATGGATTCAGTGGCTATAATCAAATATCAATACACCCAGAGGATCGAGAAAAGACTGCTTTTATCACACCTTGGGGAACATATGTGTATGTAAAAATGCCATTTGGGCTCAGAAATGCCCCAGCCACCTTTAACAGAACGGTCAATCTCATCTTTGGCCCCCTATTGCTGGAATCACTTAGAATCTTTATGGATGACTTCTCTTCGTTTTCAGGATCTCACAAAGAAACTCCTCTAGATTGTTTGGACCACCATCTGAGGCAGCTGCATAATGTTTTCAAAAGATGCAGAGAAACTAAGTTAAAGCTCAATCCAAACAAATGTCATTTTCTTGTGACAGAAGGAACTCTCTTAGGACATGTGGTGTCAGCTAAAGGTATGGCCCCGGATCCTGACAAAATCATTTCTATCTTAAAGTTGCCTAAACCTAAATCCCCTAAAGAGATCCAGAGTTTTTTGGGGCATACTGGATACCATAGAAGGTTTATTAAAATGTATGCAGAGATAGCTAGACCTCTGGCTAGACTTACAGGTAAGGAAGTACCTTTTAAATGGGAAGAAGAGGAAGAAAAAGCATATCAAACATTGCGGTCCAGGTTAGTGTCTGCTCCTATTTTGATCACACCTGAATGGTCAAGAATCTTTCATATACATGTAGATGCCAGTGCCTATGCAGTGGGGGCAGTTTTGACACAACCTAGTGAAGAATTTAAGATGGACAGACCAATTCAGTATGCTAGTAGAATTTTGACTAAGGCTGAAAGGAATTACAGCACCACTGAACGGGAAGCCTTAGCTATGGTTTTTGCGGTCCAAAAATTTCGTCATTACTTGTTGGGAGTAAAATTCGTTATTATAACTGACCACCAACCTCTCAAGTACTTGCTCAACAAACCACAAGCCACTGGTAGAATATGGAGGTGGTTATCGTTATTCCAAGAGTTCGATTTTTCTGTGGTCCACAGACCAGGTAAAGAGAATGTTATGGCGGATCACCTTTCCAGAATCAACATGATGGAGCAAGTTAGTGGAATCAATGATGATTTTCCAGATGCTCATCTGTTTGCTGTCCAGGCCCAAGGTTGGTATTATGATATCAAGAATTTCATTAAAACAGGGATGTATCCAAAAAAGGCTAGTGCTGTGCAAAGGAAGAGATTGCTACTCAAGAGCAGACCATACACCTTCCTTGAAGATAAATTATATAGACAGGGAAAGGATGACAGACTTAGGCAGTGCTTGGAGGAAGAAGAAGTGAGGAAAGTCCTTCACTCTGCACATGAAGGACCAGGTGGTGGGCACCTTCCAGGGCATATTATGAGTCAGAGGATATTAGATGCTGGTCTATGGTGGCCTACACTATATAAGGATGCAGATGAATGGGGAAAGGCATGTGACGTTTGCCAGAGGTGTGGACCTAAGCCCACAACGCAGAGACATAACCCCTTGATTGTTTCCACTTCCTGGCAACCATTTGAAAAGTGGGGGCTGGATTTTGTAGGGCCCATCTATCCTCCGACAATTCCAAAAAGAGAGAAATATCTCTTGATAGCTACCGATTATGCGACCAAGTGGGCTGAAGCTATTGCTTCCCCCGACTGCACTGCCCAAACTGTTGCCGATTTCATTTATAGTAACATCATTTGCGGGTTTGGATGCCCATTTGAAATTTGTACAGATCAAGGTACACATTTTGTCAATAAGGTCCTGCAGGAAATTTTTAACAGGTATAGAATTCTACATAGGACTTCTTGTGCTTACTATCCAAGAGCCAATGGACAGGCTGAATCGACAAATAAAGTTTTGATCTCAATGTTAAGGAAGGAATGTATGTTACAACCCACTTCCTGGGGCATTGCTTATCAAGGTACCCTATGGGCATACAGGTTAGCTTACAAAGAGGCCACAAGATATTCTCCATTTCAACTGGTTTATGGAATATTGCCCATTGAGCCCTTTGAATTTTTACATGGCTCACCTAAGATAGCATACATGCAGGGCAAAAAAGACTGTGATGTCTCTCAGAGAATAGGGGCACTACATAAAGTGGAGGAGATTCGTCTCCTAGCAACAAAACAATTGATCGAGACTCAGATGAAGCGGAAAGAGGCACATGATCGACACCTGTGGAACAACAACATTGAAGCAGGCATGTTGGTTCTTCTCCATAGACCTAACTTTCATACACAACTGAGAGGAAAATGGCTTCCAAATTGGGAAGGACCTTATAGAGTCAAAACAATGCTAAACTTGGGAGCTGTGGAGTTAGAGATGCTGAAAGGAGAGGCCTTGCCACTGGTCAACATTTCAAGGTTGAAGGCCTATCATCAACACACTTAATGACGTATGGATCACCTGGAACTGCCAAATATGTCCAGGTTGTACATAACTTTCTCATCATATTTTGCTCAGTTTTAGTAGTTTTCCTTATCAATTTCATCTTTGTTATTGGTGTTTTTAGAAAACCTAGGAGATATTTCAAAACCACGGCCAAGCAAGCTCTTTTTTTGGAAATTTTCTAGCAATTTTAGCATTTTTCTAGCAATTTTTATCCCTTTCCGATGTCTTTTTTATTGCCCAATTTGAGGAATAAATGGAGGGTCTCTGTGGGTTGATGAAGGATTTTAGGCTCAACATGAAGAAAATTTCATCAGAATTTTTTCAGAATTTTTTTAGAATTTTTTGGCCAATTTTTGGCATTTTTTTCAGATTTTTCCTTGATTTTTCTCTAAATTGGGCTATTTAAAAATTTAAAAAAAAAAAAAAAAAAAAGCCCCCTAAGAATTTGCGGGTTCCCAAAAAAAAAAAATAAATAAATAAATAAATAAATAAATAAATATATATATATATATATATATATATATATATATATATATATATATATATATATATATATATAATCCCCCCCCCCCCCCCCCCCCCCGCCCCCCCCCGCCCCCCCACCCCCCCCCCCCCCCCCACCCCCCCCCCCCCCCACCCCCCCCCCCCCCCCACCCCCCCACCCCCACCCCCCCCCCCCCCCCCCGCCCCCCCGCCCCCCCCCCCCCCCCCCCCCCCCCCCCCCCCCCCCGCCCCCCCGCCCCCCCCCCCCCCCCCCCCCCCCTATATAAAGGCCCCCCTCTTTGTTTTTCCGCCTCAGCCGGCAGCGTGCGCAACTCCAGGTAACATTCTCTTTTTTTTCTATTTTATTTTTTATTTTTTATTTTTTATTTCTTGTTTTTTTTATTTTTTATTCTTTCTTTTTTGTTTATTTTATTTTATTTTTTTATATATTTCCTTATTTATTTCTTTCTTTTCTTTCTTTCTTTTTTTTTCTGTATTTGCTTTTTTGTATAGCATTTTCTTTCTTTGTTTCTTTTATTTTTCTTATTCCACCTCTCTGTTTTTCATGTTCTTATAATCGTTTTTAGGATAATTGATCGTACCGGATCCATTTTTTTGGGTTCTCGGTCTTAGTTTAGGTATTTTTCCTTAGTTCTCATGTACCATATCGATTAGCCTTCTTACAACCTTGTTTCCTGTGATTGCATGGCTTCAGCACTTGTGACAGAGTTTTCGTCTGCACATATGGCATCTTCCGCTCCTCGGCAGGATTCATCCATGGCTACTGAGGCATACTCAGAGTTTGCCCCTTCGGCTTTGGCTCTCGGTACTCTCCATCCTGAGGTAGGCCCCCTTCTCCCTAGGACCTCGTCCCTCTCTGCCCCCCTAGCCCCCAACCCGCCCGTCCCTGTCACGATCCTTTCTCATGCCCCTAGGGCAACCCTCCCCCCCATTGTCCACCCAGTCCCTCGCGCACCAGTCCCACGCCCTGTCACACCTTCCACCCCTATCCCTCTACCTGGTAGCCAGCCCTTCGCGGGTTCACTTCCGTGTGTATCCCTCTCAGGTTCCTCGTTATATAGCCCCGGCTCTCTTCCCCCTGGTCACCACCTTCCCGTTACAGCACCCCACATAGCAGTGCCGACACAATCCGATGGGTCTAGTGGACACCCCGCTCGAAGCTCAGGTAGTCATTCCACCTCCCCCGTTCCCCGTCCCCCGTCGTCGTCCATAGTTGACCATAGAGACCCATCTTCGACCATATCCCTCCGCCTGCATTTAGCTTTGCCTCCAATTCCGCTCATAGATCTCCTTCCAGAGGGTTGCCTCCGTCAGGCTAGTCTGTGGCGCCTGGCCTCCCTACTCTTATCCGAGGCAGAGGGGTCCGACATTCGCACGGCGCTGCTTGATTTCCCTCATTTTCCTTCCGGCTCACTCACCCCTGCGGTCGTAGCTGCGGGTATAGGTTCGAGCCTCACTTCGTTTCATGCTCCCCAGACCCTCTACTCGGGGTTATCTCGAGCCGATACCATCGCTTTCTGTTTGTCTTTATATGGCGTGGATGCCATCCCCACTCACTACCAGCTCGCCGTTCTCCACTCGTTCATTTTCTTCTTTTTATTTCGTAGTCCCTCCTCGGAACTTCCCTTGCATGATATCCATATAGCCGATCCGCTTTTCTGTTTTTTACATGGCCGACCATTTCCCTATGGGACACTCATGTTCCAGTCATTTCTCCTTCGTTCTCGACGTTTCCATGATGCCCTCCATCGCGGAACTCGTTCCTTTTCTGTTTATTCCGCCCCCGTCTTAGCTTGGCTTTTCCATTTGCCTGGTACACGCACCATAGCATCTAGCCATTGTATTGACCTCCCTCATCTTACAGATTCCATTGCCCATTCTCCCCACGCCCATCCTCAGCCATCCGTCGCCCTACATCCGGATCCTTGCTCTCTTCCGCCGCCACCTCCTTCCAGGACAGCCTCCCCTCCTCCTCCCGCTCGGAGAGTCCGTACCCGGCTGATGGATTCCTTTCCCACCCCCGTCACTGCCTCACCCATCCCGTCACCCCCCCCCGGCAGTTGCCTCCCAGCCCCCTCCATCTCCTGCCCTCTCTGTAGAGTCTGCCTCCACCTCCCATCCGCATCACTCGCCTCCAGCATCTCCCATTTTTCCACAGCCTATTCCGGCACCACCACCCCCACCTCCCCCATCGCAGCCTTCCATCCCTGCCAGCCTAGAAGATGATCCACCTTTCTTGGGCCTACTTCGAGATGCGAGCGTCGTAGCGAGCGATGGGGCCGATGCTGCCCGTCTCTCTCTTGATTCTGTATCCGCGACGGCTGCGCTTCACCAGCAGTATGCTCAGACGATTGATCGTATTCGTGCGGCTGCAGCGGCTCAGTGGCAGACGTCGCGCGAGGCATTGCGGGCCATGCAGCAGGACCGCGACCGCTACAGAGATGAGGCTGATGTGGCGACTCGAGCTCTTATGGAGATCAGCCAGCGTGCGGCCTTAGGCATTTGCGATAGCCCGGCGTGTCGCTTGGTCCGACGCGAGCGCGATCATCTCCGCCGCTACCGGAGCCGGATTGCTGCTTGGACTGAGGAGGCAGCCATCATCCCTCCCGCCTCACCCGACTTACCTCTTCCTCGGGACGACGTTCCCCCTGGGGAGAGGCCGCCTTCTCCGCCGGCGCCTTAGTTAGATGTTCCGTCTCTCTCGCCTACTTCTAGGAGTTCTACACGCTTCGGTTTCCCTAGTTTCATTTGCTTTATCCTCGCCTCTTTTTGTTGTGAGGCTTAGTGTCGGATGCATATACTTATCTTTTGGATCTGTTGCCCCTCATTGGTTCCTGGGCACTTCATGTACTTATCATGGACAGTTGTTTCCTTGTTCCTTTCTGCTTTTATATGCGCTTCTGGTTCAGTATTCATGGTGTGTTCCTTGTGCACTCTCGGGTCTATTATGGTTCGTTTTATTACTATGACTGTGTATTGGTTGGTCTCCTTCATTTCCCCCACCCTCCACTCCCCATCATTTCCCACAACCCCCCCTTCCACACCTTTCCCCTCCCAACAGGGCTCAGTACTTTTGGTGGATTTGGTTGCTGCTCAGATGTCCTCTTCCACTTCTACAGTACTCTTTTCATGGTGTCTGTATGCTCTCCGGGACGGAGAGCCCATTAGGTGGTGGGCAACTGTTGAGCCCATAAATGTCATGTTGGTCAAAGTCAACTGCAGTCAAAGTCAACAGGTCAAAGTCAACAAGGTCAAGGTCAAAGTCAACAGGTGCAAAGTCAAAGTGCGTAAGTGCAGGTGTCAAAGTGCACAGGTAGTGCACAATGAATGGTCCACAAAGGGTAAATTGGAGAAAATAGGTTGCAGGTTGCAGAGGTACTTTCTCTAATTTCCCTAAGGTTCAAAGTGTGTTTTAAAGTGTTTTGGAAGGTTCAGGTGAACCCCCCTTATGTGCAAAAGTGAAGAATTAAAAGGAAATGTGAAGGCATGTGAAGCGGCAAAGTGTACGCACAGGTGAAAGTATGGCCCCCATTAAAATTTTTGGTTTTAGACTAAAGTCACTACAGGACAAAACAGGGAGTAGTTGGCTGCCACTTGTGAGAGCAATCTTGGGACATCAAAGTGAGCACCAAGATTCACTTGCAGTTAGGAGCGTACGTGATCGGCACACTCAAATCAAGGAAGAACCATTCTTGGACAAGGTTAGAGTAAGCAAGAGGGCATAGGCTAAGTGGAGCAAGAGAGGGAAGTGCAAGAGTCACCAGAGTACGTCGCACAGAAGTGGAAGTGCAAGGTGCATAGAGAGTGACCAAGGATTTTGGTGCAGAGGTGTGCTAAGCTAGAGTTCCCCCAAGTATCTCAAGGTCCTTTGGCAGTGTACGCTTGCCGACAGTAGGTATTCACTCCTCCCCCCTTTGTGGAAGCTTGGTGCAAGGTGTGCACAAGGAGAAGCTTGAAGCAGGTGGAGGTCTGTTGCAGAGGAGGTCGGCAGCAAGAGGACATTGGGATCTTGGATATCTTGTAATTGGGCACTCTGTGGGATTGTGCACAGAGGTATTGGTGTATCTTGTATTTCAAACATTGTACTTTTCTTATTGTAATCAAACGGCAGAAACTTCCAAGGTGTATTTTCTCTTTTGGTCTTTTCATTTTCTCCTACAAACCCTCAAACTCCTTCTTGTCAAAGAATCCCCCAACAGGAATGCTGTCACATCTGCTAACAACTCTGCTTATCCTCTAGAGTGAGCTAGAAATAGCATTGGATCTGAAGTGATCTATCTATGTGTGTATGTTGATGATATTATTATCACAGGGAATGATCTTGAAGGAATCAAACAAGTAAAGAATAAAATTAAGGAGTTCAAAATAAGTGATCTTGGACCACTCACTTATTTTCTTGGATTGGAGTTAATCTACATAGGTTCAGGTATATACATCACACAAAGGAAGTATGTGCATGACATGCTCATCAAGTTCAAGATGGAAAACACCAAGTGTGCAGGTACACATATGGAGCAAAATCATAAGCTTAGTGCTTATGAAGGAGATCCAATTGAAGACATCACAAGCTATCAAAGCTTGGTTGGAAGTTTGAACTATGCAACACTCACAAGGGTGGATATATGCTATAGTGTTAGCATATTGAGTTAGTTTATGTATAAGACGAGAAGACCACATATGGAAGCGGCCAAGAGAGTCCTCAAGTACCTAAAGGGGACCATGAATGAAGGTTTTTTTTTATCCATTTACTTTAGATATTGAGCTAAAGGCCTACTTAGATGCAGATTGGGCCGGATCTAGAGATGATAGAAGAAGCACATCCAGGTATGTATCATTTGCACATTCAAAAATCATTTATTGGTCATTCAAGAAGCAACCAGTAGTGGCATTATCTTCTAATGAAGCCAAATATTAATGTTTGGCTAATGAAACTCAAGAAATCATGTGGTTAAGATCTTTGTATACAGATCTTAGACTTCATTCTTCAACACCTCACTTTTTTGGTGACAACACAAGCTCACTACATCTTGCAGCTAATCTGGTATACCATGCTAGAACCAAGCATATTGAATTCCACTACCATTATGTAAGAGAGAAGCTAATGAGCAAGGATATTCAACTATCCTATGTCTCTACAGATATGCAATGTGTAGACATGTTGACTAAAGCTCTTGATGGTACAAAATTGAGTAGATTCAAGTTGATGATTGGCTTGTAGGAACTCAAGGACAATTGAAGACTTATTTGGAGGCCAAGCATGTTAGGCTTGAGGGGGAGCTGTTGGTGCATTTTACTCAAGCCTACATGTTTGATATGATTTGATTTATGTTCATTTGTAGTCATATGTGTAGACATATGAACACCTCTTGCAAAAGAGTATATTTTATCTCTTGTAATTGTGAAAGAAAGAATGGCTTAAGTCATCCATGATGTAAAAAGGAAATTTGTCGCTCTGACTAGTTAAAAACATGAATCCATCAATTGAGAGAATATCTCCTCATTCTTAGCATCACTTTTAGGTGAAGTTATTTGAATTTAAATTCAAAACTACCTCCAAAAGTAGCTATAAAATGAGCAAGAAGCATTAGAGAGCTTGATTTGTGCCCACTTCATGTTCATTTGTAGAAATCAAAGAGCTTAATCCATAGCTCTATCATTCTACTCCCATTGGGAAAGTATTCATTTCCAGTGTGGTTGTAATTATATGTGAATCTATACATTCATCATTTACTTCTTCTCTGTTTTATTCTCTATCATACTCACTCAAAATAGTAATTTTAGAAGCTCATATCTCAGGCTATACATAACCTTTTTCAGCGTTTTAAAGTGCATTGGATTGCTCTCTAAGTCCAATTTATGATCACAAAATTGCATGGTCACTAGTTTTCTTATTTGTGAGAAATCTTTGTTTTTTGCTCACTAGTCGAATCTCTATAGAGCCCCAAAAATGGCGGGAGTGTTCCAGATTTTGCTAAATCTTGTTCTCAGTGATCAATTGATTGATTGAAGTGTTTTAACTTGTATTAGAAATCTATCTAAGTCTATTTTCTATGTCCAAAAGGAATTTTTCTAATTTCTACTAGGTTGAGAGCATCCTTCATGTTTTCCAGCAGGTGTATGTACAAGAATAGCAAGTTTTGGGGACTAGTCATTTTGCAACTAATCTATCTTGACTCAAAAGTTTGAGATACTTGTTCCAAAATACTCGGGTGATTTTTTGTGAATTTAGGAAGCTCAAAGGGTCTAGTAACCAACTCTAAAGTCTTAGGTTGCTGGTGTGAAGCTGGTTGTAGCAGCACCAACTCATCTTCGGATTGGATCTACCATCTCTCTTTATAATGGGCTGTATGATCCATCGACTATATAGAATATTTGAATGATTCAGCATGTGTAGTACATGATTCTCAGGATATCTTAGATGCAAATCTTGGGTATGCACACTTTAGTAATCTAAATTTTGCTATTTTTCTTCACTTGTAGAAATTTGCAATGGTTTCCTCTCTGCGCAAACTTGAGGAACCTTCTAAACATGTCTCTAAAGGCTATATTTTGGGCAAAATGCAATGTTCTTAGATGGTTAAGTTAGAATCGCACATAAATTACAGCTTATTCATAGTGATGTCTATGGTCCTATGCAAACACCTTCATTTGGGAATTATCTATAATTCGTGACTTTCATTGATGAATTTTCCAAGCATGCATGGGTGTATCCATTGAAAGAAAATTCTGAAGTGTTTATGTTATTTAAGTGATTCCTGGTTATGGTTGAAAATTCGTTAGCCTGTAAAATGCACACCCTTCATTTGGATCAGGGAGGGGGAGATGAGGATATATCTCTCTTGATTTTAATGCATTTATGGATGAGCATGGGATAAAACATCAATGTACAGTGTCATATACATCTCAAAAAAGGAGCTACAGAAAGGAAGAACATGTCTCTCTCTTGTGAAAATGGCAAAATGTATTGTCAAAAGTCAGGCTTTACCACATAGCTTCTTGCACTACAAGAAGTGAAGCTCTATAGTGACTACTGATGTGACACAATTTTGTCATTACATGATTGTGAATTCCATCATATATAGCATTGTGCATGGTCCATTCCTTAAATGGGGATCATATGGGTGTTCATTATGAGGGTGTCAACAATGTTTAAGTACCATTTCTTATGCGATGCTATAAAAGCATCGCATAAGTGATGCTAATATTAAGTGTCACTTATGTGATTCCAATAATCATTGCAACTCACTGCATGGTTATTTTTTTATTTGATGCTTTAGCATCCCTTATTTTATATCATAACAAAAAAGTGCATCGGTCTTCGATTGTCATTCTGTGTGCATCTAAACAAAGAGAAAATCAACATTCATATTTGAGCTACACATAGGATCTATCTCTGTGTTTCTCCTCTCTCTCTCTTTCTCACTCTCTCTTTATTTCTCTCTATATCTCACTATTTCTCTCTCTCTCACTCTCTTTGTCTCTTTCTTGGTTTCTCTCTCTCTTTCTCTATTTCTCTCTCTCCCTCTCTCTCTATTACAACTTAATGATCAAGCCAAGAAAAATATTTGGCTGATTATTGTAAGTATAATTTTCATTGTTTCTATACCATTTAAGTTGTTTTGTTTTCATAAATTAACATTTGCATGCATCCATACATAAATTAGTTACACACATACACATACACACATTGATCTACACACATACACGCACATATACATGGACATACACACACAAAAACAAAGAAATACACATGCACACACACATACACATATACACACACATACACATATACACACACATAACACATACACAAATACACACATACATAAATGAATTATTATACACACATGCATAGATAAATAGATACACATAACACATATACACGCCCACACATACATACATAAATTAATATACATACACACAGAAAAACACACATAGATACACACATACACAAACACACACATATACATACATATACATATATATACATACACACACATGCACATACATACATAATACATAACACATGCACACACACACCTACACCCAATACAAACACACACATACACACACATACATGCACATACACACATACACATACACACACATACTTATACTTATACACATACACATGCACATGCACATAGACATACATACGCATACACATGCACATACAGACACATAAACATATACATACACATGCACATGCACAAACATATCTCCATGCACATATATACACGTACACATACACATACACATACACATACACATACACATACACATACACATACACATACACATACACATACACATACACATACACATACACATACACATACACATACACATACACATACACATACACATACACATACACATACACATACACATACACATACACATACACATACACATACACATACACATACACATACACATACACATACACATACACATACACATACACATACACATACACATACACATACACATACACATACACATACACACAAATACTTATACACATACACACACATACACATACACATAGACATAAACATACACATGCCTAATGTGGCAAACATTAGGGGAAAAAGTGAACCCTGCATGGGCCTTGTAAGGATCCCTAATTTTTAGGGATTAAAACTAATCATGCTTAGGATTCATGAAGAAAATAAAACCATTAGTGGTTTTCAATATAAAAATAATTTTTCTAAAGAGCTATAGTTGAGTGATCAGTCGAGATGGGTTCATGAGTATTTTGAGCCGTTCGATTTTCTTCATGAATGGATGAGATTAAAAAAATTGTGTCTGGTAGAAAATGACAAAATAGGGTTCTCAGTGTTGTTGGTCGGACGGCGATTGAGAGCCGTTAGATGCTCATCGCGAATGGACAAGATTGACTGGCAAGAAAAGACAAAATAGGACAGTCACATTAGTTGTACTTGTAAGTGATGGGAGAAAGGAGGAGAGAGAGTACATGCTGACCCTTGGATTTTGCTCATGGACATCCACGATTGACGTTCACGTCTGGCAGAAAAAGACAAATCAAGGAGTCATATCACTCATGGGAGTTGGGAAAAAGGAAGAGAGAGAGGAGAAATAATGGGACCCAAATCAAAATGGTCCCTTAGATGCTCTTGAATCCAACGAGTGAGGTGAAAACGCGATATCGTGTGGCTAGGAGTTAATAGGAGCTGTTGGATCTTTGATTGATCCAACGGATAAATTTGAAAGATGCTCCATCCTCTACAAAGGAGATCTCAAGCGTTGGATCAAGCATGCCATCCAATGGTAGAAACATAAAGGTGCGTCTCTCACTTTCTTTCAAGATCAACCATTGGATATCCTCCATATCGAATGGCCCGAATAAAATGCGCATGGATAAATTTGACTTTCATGGTCCATGAAACCACTAAGCCAAGAAATACCATGCTTGTCACCACATTTTGGTTGTTTTGACTAGCCAAAACTAAGGGAAACATAGGCCTAGCCTAGTTGATTGAGGCTCTAGACTGTGGCCACCACCATCCTCTCATTGGTCCATCACTAATCACCTCTTAATCTAAAAGGCCCATGCAGGGTTCATTTTTTCCCCTAATGAGTTAGATAAATGCTATCCCATAGTAGACTTAGAGATGGAAAGGACCAAGATTTGTGCAAAAATGGTAGAACTAGCTCACGTTTTGTTCGATGCAAGCTCTCTTTTCAATTGGACCAACTCAATGAAGCCACACCTACATTTTGAAGGATTGTTAAAGAGGTTAGAGTGATTATTAACTAAACCTAAGACTTTGGCTACACCTGAGGCTCAAAGTAGTGGAAGTGAAAGGATAAACTTACGTCCTCAAGAAGCTTATGTTCCAAATTCTATAGATGATGGAATTCCTTGGGGAACCAATTCCTTGTACCTACAACACTTAGGTGTGACCACTAAATTCGATCTCAAAGACTACTCTCATAGATTTGCGCCACCGTTGCAATGGAACCCAGTCCATAGAACATGGAACCCAATCCATAGAACATTAGATTGAGATAGAGTTGTTGCACTCCATAGGATAAGAATCTTCATGGGTGCACGAGGAGACACATTTATCAATGTGTAAAGTTGCAGTGGAGGAAGAGAAAATATTAAATGCTAGAAGCATAGGTGCTCATGAGAAGCCCTAGATATAGTCAAGACCCAGTCTATGCACCTATGGCATTCCCTGATGAGGAGTTTGAACCCCATGGTTGGGCCAAAAATATTAGCCATGATGGACATAGTTGTCAATGAGGAGCAGCGGACCCCCCGTTGTGATGAAGAGGGATATGAAATCTCAATTTTCACCATAGAACCACTCTTGATTGAATCGATTCTAGAAGAATGTGAGCCTAACACATCGGAAGCCAATGATGAGGATGAGGAATCCATCATCATGGAATTGTTTTGTGCCTCAGAGAAAGAATATCTTTATATGATAGAGGGTAGAACTCAAGAACTTGAAATATGTGCATTCGAGAAGAAGTTGACTATGATACAAGATGACAAAAGTGAGAAAAACAAAGGAAAGAAGAAAGTAACTTCCCCAAAAGAAGAAGAATTCTTGTTCGAAGTGCCTAGAATTTCAAGAAGTACAAGATAGAGGATAGAAAGATCATGTAATGAATGCCCAAACAAGAAGCATTAGTAGGAGAAGCCTATGAAAACAAGGAAAAGGCAAAGAACATTGTAGTGACCATAGATGATGGCAAGGAGAGATGCACGTACATAGGAGATGACTTAGGTGAAGAAGAAGAATGTGAGAGAAAAGATTAGTTGAGAGAGTAGTATTTGCCTAGAGTTATAAGGACCTTAAAGGAGTGGATCTAGATATTGGTTCTCAAACAATCCCTATGTCCTTAGAAGCCAAGCCTACCAAGTAGAAACCTTACACATATAATGATAATTACACAACCAAAATTAAAGAGGAAATTGATTGCATGATAGAAGTAGTATTTATCTATGAAATTGAGCATACCAAATGGGTATCAACCATTGTGGCAGTGCCCAAAAAGAATAGAAAGTTATGTGTATGTATTAACTTGAAAAAAGTTAATGCAACCATCATATGAGATAGCTATGTGTTTCCTATCACCAAACACCTATTAGAACGTGTGACAGGAAAGGAATTTTATAGCTTCCTTGATGGATTCTCGGGCTACAATCAAGTAGCCATTGCCCTCAAAGATCAACATAAGATGGATCTTTCGACAAAATGTAGTATCTTTGCATTTTGTGTTATGCCATTTGGGCTCACCAATGCACTTGCTACATTCCAAAGGCTAGTGTGTCATGTGTTCAAGGAATTCTTGTGGAAGAACTTAGAGCTCTATGTGGATGACTTGTATGCTCATTCCAACATCAAACAAACACATATCCCATAGCTTAAATAGATCTTTGAAAAATGTAGAGAATATCAAGTCTGCTTGAACCAAGAAAAGTGTGTTTTCATCGTCAAGCAAGGTAAAATTCTAGGACACAGAGTGTCAAAGAATGGGATTTCAATGGATGAAGATAAGGTTAGAGATATTGTAGAGCTACCTAGGCCAAAGACTGTCAATGAAGTACAAGCCTTCATGGGACGTTGTGGATACTACCGATGTTTCATCCACATGTATGCAATAATTGCAAAGCCTCTGTACAACCTTTTGACTAACTTTGAGTGGAATGATAAGTGTGAAACCTCTTTCAATGAGCTCAAAACATGATTGTGTTCTAGATCAATCTTAACAACACCACATTGGACTAAGCGAGTCCATGTTCATGAGGTGCTTCCAATTTTTCTATTGGGTGTGTGAGCTCAACCCACGAGTGAAGGAAACATAGATCTTCAAATTTCTTATGTGATTAGGCAATTGAATGTAGTAAAAAGAAACTAGAAAACTACAAAAAGAGAAGGATTAGGCATGGTATATGCAGTCAAGAAGTTTAGACATTATTTTCTTGAAAATAAGTTCAAATCTTTACAGATCATTAGCACCTACTCTACCTAGTGAATAAACTATGCAATACAAGTAGATTAGTAAGATGGTTTCTCTTATCAATGGAATATGATTTTGAAGTAGTAGTAAAAGAAGGAAAGACTCACCTTAGGGCGGATCACCTCTCTAGACATACTTTAGGGGAATCACCACAAGGAGTATTAGATGAACTTCCTAATGCTTACTTGTTCAACTTGGAAGTAGTGCCTAAATGGGCTAAAACTATTGTGCCTATTATTACTTTTGGACCCAAAAACCCTATAATAAGAGCCAAGGACAAAGAGATTGTAAAATCTCAAAAGTATCATATACTTGCAGGAAGCATATACAAGAAAAATGATTAAGGAATCTTAGCTTGTAGTCTAGAAGAAGAAGAGCATACAAAATGGTTGCAACTAGCACATGTAGGTGCATTAGTGCAACATCATTTGAAATAAAAAACCCTAAAGAAGCAGAGTAGAATAGGAGTATATTGGCCAACTATGGAAGCAGATGTTTATAGGATGTGTAAGGATTGTCCAATTTGTATTAGCACTGATTGAGCATGTAAATTTGTATCACATATCGTTAATACCTAATTGGAGTAGTCCACTAGTTGACTTTTTAAGGACTAAAACATTCCCTCTAGAGATGACTTTAGTGCAAAGAAGAATTCTAGAGTGGGAGGATCAAGACTATATGCTCATTGGAGATAGTCTATATAGGTGTGGATGTGATATCTAAAAATCTTAGAATCTACACACCAAGATGTTGCAGGAGGACACTTTGGACCTGATCAAGTGATCAAAGTGATTTTATTCTTGGGTCTTTGATTGCCTACCCTTTATATGGATGCTCATAATGTTATATCACATTTGGTATTAGCATGTGTGGAGGTCTTGGACATGGGGAACATGCTAAATTTGGGTGTGACATCTTCATTGTCTACGAGACAACTTGAGCAGCCATGGAAAACTCGAAAGAATTTTTCACCACCATTTGCATCCTCTTGGGAGGTGTGCAACCGACAGAGCAATAAAAAAAGGAGATGCTCTCGTAGTCACAGAAAACTTGGAAGGAGTTTTTAGCACCATTTGCATCCTCTTGGGAGGTGTGCATCCCACAGAGTAATAACAAAAGGAGATGTTTTATTGAAGGTATGCAAGGCTAGAACTCATAGAATGAGGTAGTTATTGCCTCATATTCTACAATGGACAGGTTGCAAGGTGAAAGTTTGAACTCTCAACCTCATATGTGAGAGGTGAAGGTTGTTTCCACCTCGCCATATGGGTTGGATGCTTAATGTTGGCAACTCATTTATTATCAGAGGATGCACGCTTCGAAGATAAGTACTTGTTTATTCTAATTAAGTACTTAGCTACATATGATCAGCCTAGTGGCTAATTGGAAAATGCATATGTGAATATACATACATGAAAAATTATGCACTGCATATTTATGTACTTATACATTCATGTATGCACTAAGGTGCATACGTAGTTACTAT
Source organism: Ceratopteris richardii (assembly GCA_020310875.1). Taxonomy (NCBI): domain Eukaryota; kingdom Viridiplantae; phylum Streptophyta; class Polypodiopsida; order Polypodiales; family Pteridaceae; genus Ceratopteris; species Ceratopteris richardii. The sequence continues at coordinate 31,866,793 of CM035416.1, forward strand.
ATGTTTTACTTTGAACATAAGGCCAAAAGATTTTATAAACTTTTTGTTAGTAAAAGTTAGTTAAAGTTAAGCTTGAAAAAAACTATATAAGGCCAAAAGATTTTATAAACTTTTTGTTAGTAAAAGTTAAGCTTTAATCTATTACTGTTGAAAATTGTTTATGCAAGAAAGATTCTTGAAAGGAAAAGATTTTCCACAGGTGTTTTATGAAATTTTTTGATATGATATGACCACCATGGTCTAACCATGTCCGAGATATTGATTTATTGATGATTGGCTTATGGTGACCATTCTCAGTAGGACGGAGGAGACTCTATCAAAATTTTCAAAAATATATATAGTGCCATGAGAGCATGGAACCGGAGAACTTTGGTAGTTCTCATTCCATATGTTATGGATTGATACAAGTTATATCAATTCCAATTACTTGTGAGTCAATATTTGATGCAAGCCTCATGAGTTGATATTTGATGCAAGATGCATCCTTCACAACTCTAGTTGAGTTGATTTATCACACCATTTCTCTTTTCTCAACTCAAGATGAGATGCGACAGATAGTTATGAGTGATACAGTCATAGGAATGACTCTCTCCTTTCCATAAAGGGAACGAAACACTTCAAGAACACTTCAAGATTTCATGTGTATTATTTATGCTTGTGAGTACTCCACTTCACAATTTCATGTTTATTACTTATGGTTGTGAGTACCATCATAATTTCATGTTTATTATTTATGCTTGTGAGTACCTCACTTCATGATTTCATGTTTATATGGTTATGAGTACTCAGATGTTTATTCTTATCATGTTGAGAGAAGTGTTCAACTTTAATCTCATACACACATCTATGTGGGGTATAAAGTTTGGTCCTATGGAACATCAAACTTTGTATTCTACCTATGTGTAGGTAAAATGGTATGGGAGAGAAGTAATTGAGATTGTATTTCTTATGGTTTGGAGTTCATTCATATGATCTTGTTATTATTGGACAACGGAGAGGAAGTTGAGACAATCACTCTGTATGTGATTGCAAACAAGGCAAGTCCACAGGTAAGTGGCTTAGAAGCAAAAAGGCAAGGTTTGCACATAAGAATTGTGAATATGCAATTGCATCAAGAAGGAATTCCGAGAGTACGTACTACTTTATTGATATGGCTAAGGTTAGATCATGTTTCATTCATATTATGTATGAGATGAGGTAGATGCTTAGCCTTTTTGGCTACGAGTGTGCACACATCTACTTACCTTTTCTTAGTGTATTTAGTGGACTCATAATATGGTCCTCATTATATATTGGTGTGCCAAAGTATTAGAGTAGCTTACTAGAGACATCTTGTTCCTAGTTGGGAATGACTCGATCATAGTGATGGTCATATGTTAAGTAAGTTTTATCCACTTGGAACAACTTGCATGTTATTAGTGAGAAGGCAATGATAGTTCCACTAGTTGCTCTATTTTCTTAGCATGCCTTCACTTGACATGACAAACTTAGTTCCACAAAGATTGGGATCTACTATTACAAGCATTCATGGTCATTCACAAGAAGTCTTCCCCGTATCACCCACAAGCAAACAGACAAGCCAAGAGCATGAATAAGATCCTATGCACTATGTTGACTAAGATCATCAATAACAAACGTTCTAATCGACAAACAACTACATCATGTTGTTTGGGCACATTGAGTCGCCTACAAAATGGTACTCAATGCCACTTTCTTTCAGATGATGTTTGGCCAAAATGTTGTTCTTCCATTAGATTTTTTTATACCTACACTAAAGGTAGCACAAGAACATGACAAGATTAGTCACAAGCTACCTTCAAGGCTCTTGGATCTCGAAATATTAGTTGAGACAACATTATTGACTGAATCCTGTAGACGCACGTATGCAGAGGATAGTATAGAAATCAAATCTCACAAAAGTACTTAGAGAATAGAAAGAGACAAGAGAATTGACACCAGATTGGGTACAATCACCCCCCACATACTCTGATGGACGAGTATATCAAAGCATGTGTATTTATAGGTATTTTTCATTACATCCTGAATAGAAGACACATGAGGATAGTGCTTTGAAAAGTATGCATTGATGAAAATCTGCTTTATTTACAAAATCATCACATTCTAAAGCAATCTATTATTATTTATCTATGAAAATCTATTATTTATTTACAAAATCATCACGTTCTAAAGCGATCTATTATTATTTATTTATGAAAAATATTGCTTTCTAAAGCGATCTATTATTTTTACAAAAATAACTAGAATACTATCTTCTAAATATCTTAAAAAATATATGAATAAGTCCATGCACGTTCACACCTGAGTCTTCATCTGCTAAATCAAAACACAAATCACATTAAAACCCTCAAGACATAAAAATCCATATAACATTCCATTATTCCATAACGTATAACATGCCTCCTAGTTGAGGACAAACCAACCTCAGTTGATAAAAGTAAAATAGACATGGATGGCTAGTCACATGTCCCATCACTGAACAATCATAAACATGTTCCATGTAAAAACACATGCATGGAATTGGAAAACTGGATTTTAATGTGACTGTGAATGATATGAAAAAATCAAATGATAGTGTGGAGTTAGTGATGTTTTATGAATCCATTGGGATTCTTCAAGTGAGTGATTATTTTTCATATTTAACTAAATACCTATGATATTGGTTACATGTATGTGTAGTAGTAACATCATAATCAAGTATTTTCTTTGGAATTAAAATTTTAGCATCCTCTTCTAGCAAAGGAGGATCATCCAAAATAAGAGTGAGTAGTAAAGTTCCTTTAAAGGATTTTAACAAACTAATATGAAAAGAATTATGTATATTCCAATGAGAAGGTATGTCTAGTCTAAAAGCATTCTCATTAATTTTTTGAATAATACAAAAAGGTCCATAATAACATGGTGCAAGTTTAACCTTAAGATGTTGTCAAATATTTTTCAATCATCTTTTAATTATTCATAACCATACAAAGTCATTTTCATTAAATTGTTAAGCTACTCGTTTCTTATTAACATTACACATGTAACATTCTTGACTCTTTTCAATATGCTCATGAACCTCATGAAGTGTAGAAATATGATCTTGTGCAAAAGAATCTTCCATAAAAATATCAGTTTGAGTGATAGACATGGGAGTGGGAAGCTTTTTACCATAAACAATTTCATACAATGCACGTCGAGTAGTGGTATGTGTTGTGTTATTATATGCAAATTCTAGTAAAGGAAGTTTCTCATCCCAATTACTTGGATTATCTAAAGAATAACAATGTAATGAATCCAAAATAGTACTATTTGTAGCTTCACTTTGCCCATTACTTTCAAGATGAAATATTTGATTATTGTGGTCTACGTTGATGACATGCTACTCACTGGTCCTATTGAAGAAAATATTGCTGATTTTAAGGCTGATTTGCATGTCTCATTTGAAATTTTTGATTTGGGGCATTTGCGTCACTATTTGGGCATTCAATTTATGCAAGTTGATGGTGGAATGTCTATGTGTCAAATGAAATATATTGACACATTATTGTAGCATTTTGGCCTTGAAGACTGTAAGCCTATTGCCACTCCTATGGAGATAGGTTTATGATTGAGTCTTCATGATGCTAGAGATGCATTTGATGTTGTTCTCTATCAGTAGGCTATTGGATGCTTGATTTACTTAGGCATTACTCGAACAGATATTCAGTTTTCTATCTCACAGATGCGCATGTTTATGCATTGCCCATGTGTCAAGCATTGGTAGGTAGTTAAGCACATCTTTCGCTACTTGAGTAGTACTTGGCTACTTGGATTGTTTTATCCCAAGGGGGGGATCACTCCCACCAGATTTGCATGCTTATTTTAACAATGATTGGGCTGATTGCTATAACACTCATGTGTCCACTAGTGGTTTTTGCTTTATGCTTGGTAGCTCATGCATATCTTGGCTGAGCAAGAAGAAGCCTACTGTAGCCACTTCTAGTTGTGAGGCTAAGTATAGGCTAGCTTTCATAGTGACTGTTAAGTGTGTGTGGCTCAGACACCTTATGGCTAATTTGGGTGTTGGTTAGTCTTTTGCCACCACCATCTTCACTGACAGTCACAACGCATTGGAAATTGTGAGGAACCCTATGTTCCATGCTCACACTAAGCACATTGAGGTGCATTATCATTATGTTAGGGAGAGTTTCTCTTTTGGAGAGATCAGCTTGGCATATGTGCCCGTGCAGGAGAACATTGTAGACCTTTTCACAAAGGCTTTGCCTAGGAAGAAGTTTGAAGCTTTCCGCAAAGCTTTGGGCTTACTTCCTTTTGTGGATTGATTCCACATAGCTTGGAACTTCCTTATACATGAGTGCCAGCTCCTTGTTCACCGCAACTCTCCCATGGGGGATTTGTTGATATATTTAGGTAGTGATGTGTGTAAACACTCTAGGACCATCGGGGCATATTTTCCCTCTTTAGGAGGTTTTCTTCCCCCAGCTTGTATATACGCCTATTGCCCTAATGGGCTACTTATCTTTGTACATTCTAGTGGTAATACATTCAATAGTCTGTGTTGTGCTCCAAGTTCTTCTTCTTCCTTGTGCTGTTCGTGTGCTTTTGCAGATGTCTAACTCCAACAACCATGATGCAGAAAAATACATTTAATAAATAACTTAGTAGCTTGAGGTGCAAAAAGAGTCTTTTTACAAGGAATGAAATACGCATGTTTACTAAATCTATCATCAGTTGTCTAAATCATATCATTATGAGATGAAGTTGTAGGAAGACCTGTAATAAAATCCATAGAGATTTGTTCCCATGCTCCATTGGGTATGGGAAGTGGCATTAATAATCCAAATGCTTTACCATGATATCATTTCACACATTGACACAAAATGCAATGGGAAACATATTGTGCACTATCCTTTTCCATATCTGGCCAAAAGAGAAATTCTTTACATGTAGAAATAGTACTTTGTATGCCCCTATGACCCATATATGGTGGTTCATGCATCTCTTTCATAACAAATTCTTTGAAACCTTGTGTGATGCATAACTTGCATTGGAAATATAATAATCCATTATGAAAAGTGTAGTGATTCCCACTAAATGTTGTAGAATTATTGAAAGCATTCCATGTTTCTGAAAAATACAAATCAGATGCATAAGTAGGAATCATGTCATGAAATGAATGAATATGAACAACACAAATATTTTTGATTGAAACAATATTTGTTTGTGAGGATGGGAAGCGACTAAGGGCATCAGCTACAACATTAGCTTTGCCAGGTTGATATTGAATCATAGGCTAAAAATTTTGTATGAATGAAGGCCATTTGATGTGTCTATCTGAAATCACTGATTGATTTAATAAATGTTTAATAGCTTGTTGGTCTATTTTGATTAGAACTTCAGAACCTACAATTTAATGTTTCCAAAATTTTAAAGCATGCACAATAGCTAAAAGTTCCTTATCATATGTACTATGATTCTTTTCAGAAGGTTTAAGTTTCCTACTTTCAAATGCAATGGGATGATCATTTTGCATTAATACAACACCTATACCTAAACCACTAGCATCTGTAACTTCATGGAAAGGTTGTGGCATGGTAATTGCAAAATAGGTGCATGAGAAAGTGCATTTTTGAGTTTTTCAACAGATTGTTGTTGTGCTAATCCCCATGCAAATTTCAGCTTTTAGTGGAAGTGCTAAATAAGAAAAACCTTTCACAAACTTTCTACAAAAGCTAGCTAACTCGAGAAAAGAGCATACATCTTTCATAGATTGAGGTACAAACCATTCTTCAATTACTTTAATTTTCTTTGGATCTACATGAACGCCTTGACTAGAAACAATATGGCCTAAAAACTCTAATTCTTTTTAGAAGAAATAACTCTTTTCAGGATTGGCAACATAACAAATTCAAGATAGTTGTTAAATTATTTTCATGGTCAGTGTCATTCTCACTATAGACAAGTATGTCATCAATGCAAACAAGAACAAAAGCTTTGTAATCAAGAAAAAATCTATTGATCATAAGTGCAAATGTAGTAAGTGCATTAGTGAGTCCAAAAGGCATTACCATGAATTCAAAGTGACTAGTTTGAGTTCTAAAAACAATCTTATAAATGTCATTTTGTGTCATTGGTATTTGATGATACCCAGATTTAAGATCAATTTTGCTAAAGACACGTGCTCCATGAAGTTTATCTAGCGAATCATCTATCCTAGGAATAGGATATCTATTTTTAATTGTGACCTTATTAAGCACTCTGTAGTCAATGCACATCCTGAAAGCCTTGTTCATCTTCTCTACTAAAAGAACAGGTGCTCTAAAGGGACAAGAACTAAGTCTTATAAGTCCTTTGTGAAGTAAATCCCAAACTTATTAGCTATTTCTTGTTGATGTAAAGGTCTATGCCTATAAGGTGCTTTATAGGGAGGAGAAATACCAAGAATTAAGTCTATACTATGGTCAAAAGATCCCCTCAAAGATGGTAGTTTAGAAGGAAAATCAGCCATAAAATAGTCCTTATAGGAATCCATAAATGATTTATGTGCATTAGGAAGTGTATGTGTGTAATCAACTCTGTTATCGACAAAAAAAATACATGAGTTGTAACCTTTCCTAAATGCATGTTTTACTCGAGTATGACTAATTAATGGAAATGATTGGAAGTCATGCATTACAGACAAAGAAATATCTTGATTGTTAAACTTAAAACTCATTGTGTGTGTGTTGAATGCATGGATTATAATGATGATGAAAAGGCATACCAAATATAACATCATAGGACTACAAAGGAGCAATTAAGAATGTGCGCTCATCTACATATGAACCTATACAAATCTGAACATTATGTACTTCACTTGTAACATTATATCTATTTCCTTGAAATGCAGCCTTAACTTTATACATAGAAGGAAGTGGGCTTAGTTGGAGATTTTGCACTAGTGTATGAGAAATAAAATCATGAAAAATACCATCATCATGTAAAATATTAACAACTTTACCATTTACATTACCTTGCATGCAAAGTAAATAATGAATAGAAATTGTGTTACCCAAAGTACTTAGATGTTTTTCCAATGCTTCTTCGATCCAATGAGGTTGAATGTCTTCAAGAACCACCTCCATGTTGTGTACTTGATCTCTGATAGGCTTCATGTCGCTAGTTTGCAACCTAAATTTAGCTTTAGTATGACCAAACTTACCACAATGGAAGCAAGTGATACGGGGCATCTTTTGTTGGGCATCCATTGTCATAGTTTGAAGGGTTGGAGATTTGGTAGGGTATAACGGGGTTGGCTTGTGAACTAGTGTGAAATTAGATTGAGGGGCACTGAAAAGTAGGTGGGCATTGAGAAGTAGGAGAAGAGAAAGTAATAAAAGGATGCTTGAAGGGAAAACTAGGCTTGATTGGTTGTTGTTGTTGTTGTTGACGTGTTTGTTGCAAGCGAATGGACTTGATGATGGATCGAAACTCCTTTTGAGCATCATGTGCAAAAGAAATAACTTTATGAGGGTCGGGGGACATAGTGTGTTGAGCTTTGCTTGGATTCCCATCTCCAAACCATCCTCATACTTTTGTTGCAAGGTATCTTTAGGAATCGTTTCAAGTGAATGAATAAGTAGTAGTCATAGCCAAATACATTCAGTGTAGGTAGACATAGTATCTCCATCTTCCCATCCAAAAATTGTCCATGATCGACAAGCATATAAGTGGAACTAAGGAGGAACAAAGGACTCCTTGATCTTGTCTTGAAATGCAACCCATGCGGTGCGGCGATGGGTGCTATGCCACAAAACATTCCACCATAATTGGGCCTTATCCACCAAATAATTAGTAAATTTAACTTTTTCAATTTCAAAATATGATTTGTCAGAATAAAAATCATCAAATTGGGATAGCCATGAAAGAACAAATTGGTCATCCTTTTGCCCATCGAATCGTAAAAATTGGAAATTTTTGGCACCAATTTTGGACTGCATGCCTTGTTCTTGAGCAATGATAATGGCTTTCACCACCCTAACTAGGTTGTTGTCATCACTTTGCATTTATTGGAGTGCAGCATCAGGTTCTTTAATCTCGTTTTGGGCATGTGTTTCACACGGAAATATTGTATAGAAGAGGCAAAGAGAATATAGTTGCTGATGCATTATTAGGGATAATGTATCAAATGAGCTTTGCAATTCTAGAAAGCTCATTGCTTCAAGAGATCAAGGAAGAATAGGTGGAAGAGCCACATTTTCTAGAGATTATTTGAGCCATCAATGATGACTCTATTATAGGAGACGGGGCAGTTCCAACTATTTCTTCACCTAGCAGAGTGAACAAGTCCATTTCGTATTCCAATTTCTCATAGGAGAATGGAATAGTCAAATGGAAAGGAAAGGTTTGCATACCACATTCTTGATATTTGAGAAGAAAAGTCATGCATGATAACCATGATGTACCTTGTGCAGGAAATCTTGGTGTTGACAAGACAATATAGCTTGTTAGAAGAACATATTGGTGGTCTGGATTAGCCAGAGATTTCCCACACTTATGTTCAACAATGCCTTATGTGTCAAGTCAACACAGCAGAAAGGGTGAAGACACTAGGTCTTTTGCATCCTTTACAGATTCGAGATCATAACTAGGATAGTGCATCCATGGACTTCATAGTCGGGTTACCATGTACCAAAAGGAAGCGGGATACTATCCTAGCTATGGTAGATAGATTGAGCAAAATGGCTCATTTCATACCCACACAAGAGACTAGAGAAGCTCCATAGGTAGGGAAGTTGTTTATCCAAAATGTCTTCAAATTGCATGGGTTATTGACATCCATAGTTTCATATGGGCATGTTAGATTCACAGGACACTTCTCAAAGTTTGTATTTGGAAAACTAAAGGTGTCATTAAACATGGGTAGTGGTGATCATCCTCAGACAGATGGTCAGACCAAGAGGGCCAACCAGATACTCGAGGACATGTTGAGGGCATATGTGTCTTAGAGACAAACAACTTGGGATAGTTATTTGCCACTAGTTGAGTTTGCTTATAAAAATAGGCCTCACAAGGTGACAAGTATGTCTCCTTTTGAGATGAATTATGGCATGAATCCCAATGCTCCCAGTACCATAGGCATGCCAAAGAAATATCCTAGTGCTTCGGAGTTCTTAGCGAACTTCCAAGCAAATTCAGAAATAGCTAAAGCCAAGATGCAACAAGCCATTGATAGGGGTAAAGAGTATGATAATAGGAAGAGATCTCCTAGATCCTTTGAGGAGGGAGACAGAGTCTTTCTATAGGTACTAGCGAGATCTACTCCACTCTCCACAAGGAAGTGTGGTAAGCTCTCACCAAGGTTCTGTGGACCTTGGAAGATAGTTAAAAAGCTAAGTGAAGTTGCATACCAATTAGAGCTTCCTCCAGATTGTAGAGTTCATCTGGTGTTTCATGTCAGTTAACTTTAGAAGTATATTTCTAGGGACGATAATCTAATAGAAGGTATTGTTTCTTTGTAGAAAAGTGATAGCATAGATCATTCTCTAGATAGGATATTAGATCAGAGACAGAAATGATTGAGGAATCGTGTCATCCAAGAGTATCTAGTAGCCTAGAGAGGATCATCACTTACTGACTCTACTTGGGAATCAAAAGCTTTGGCTTGCAAGTACTTTCCCTCATTGATCATTGAGGATAATGATCTTTAGAAGGGGGAGACAATGTCATACATTAATCCACGGGGATCATGAAATTGGTCCATAGGGATGAGTCCATATGTGTGAGGGACAAGGGCCAGCTAGCCAAGGTCCCAAGCTCGGGAGATACCCTAAGGTACTTGGTAGTAATGGGGATACATTTTTCATGATGGCCACATAGCTGACACTAGACTATTCTAGAACATTGATCCACATGTCAGACATTGATCCATAGGGATCATGACATTGGTCCATAGGGATCAATCCATGTGTGTGAGGGACAAGGGTGAGCTAGCCAAGGTCCCAAGCTCGAGGGATACCCTAAGGTACTAAGTAGTAATGGGGATAAGTGTTGCATGATGGCCACATGTTGACACTAGACTATTCCACAACATTGCTATTTTTAGAGTAAAAGAGGGTATATATGGATGGGAGGAGAGACATACACACACATCATTCAAGCTATTGCTCACAGAGATGGAAATAGATAATATTTTTTATTTAATTTAAAACAAAGATTAATCCTTTAAGAAATCATTATTTCATGAAAAATCAATCATGCTATTGTATTGGACTCCTATTGGTAGTACTCTCCATAGAAGAGACTTCACTTTGTTGATTGCCTAGTACTTTCCTTTATATCAATAACATCAAAGATTGGACCTCCTATCGCCTTGATCTCCCACCAATCCCTTGTGTTGACCTTTGAGTTTCACTTGTTTCCTTATGCAAATTTGTAGTGTCCAATCTCATTGCATGAAAACTTGTGAAATTGATAATTAGGGTTTCACGGCTCTCTCAGAATAGTGAATTATGAACTCTCATACTCTATTTCTTATTATTTTTCTTGTGTCCCTAAAATATGCACAAATGAAAACGTAGTTAGTTTGATGCACTTCCAATTATCCTTCAAAACTTTAAAGTACCCTTCAAAATAAGTTGCAGTTGACTCTCTATTGCCCTAGGTATGCATCATATGATTTTTTTCCAAAACTTTAGTTTGATTCCTTTCACCATAGGACTTATCATGGCTTGTATAGACCCCTAGGAGGCTCTATATGTTCTCGATTATAACTCAAAATTAGCCTCTTATTTTTTTCTCTTTATCTTGACCAAGTGCCAATTTCTTGATGACTTCTACCCTAGACAACACACAATACTGGATACCTAGGTTTCAACATCACCATCACCTCACTGACCAAGTATCTTGACACCAAACAAGCATTGGCAACACCAAAATCATGACTCAAGTGTTCCAACACTGTGCAAATGTCAATCACACTACCTTCATGACATATGATACCTAGAAGGTGCTAGTGACCCCTAAGGAAAGATGATGCATTAAACATAGCACTTAATTAGACAACACATGATAGATGATATTTGAGTGTCACAAAATTAGGTAAATGTGAGTGACACCACAAAACTTGGTTAGTTTCAATAAATAGCCCTTGTAAACTCAAAAAAATAAATCAAGACACTTGGGTGATGTCATTTATCCCCATAGTGTGGTTTTTCAAAAGCTTATTTTATAACTTTGTAGAGCATGCCCCGATGGTCTTTTTTCTTTTTTTTTTTAGCTCAAACAGTACAACACATAGCAAGATATTGCTTTCTCTTTCCCTCTCTCTATCTCTTTATATATATATATATATATATATCTCTGCTATAGATGCTTGGGGCTTATGTGCCGTAGGTGATGTAATAATAAAATTATTCTAAACTTTTTAGAAAAAACTAGAGCTAACATCCTCAAAGTGATAACCCTATCTTCTCGAAATTGTAACCTATCCTAAACCCATCAGCTTGATCCCCACACCCATTGGTGATGGGGTATGATGCAGGTGCAAAGAAATGATCTTGTCTTTAGTACAAATGCTCTTTCATGTACATCTACTCCACATGTGGACTATAACCAGCACAAAGGGACCTTACATAGGCCCTTATTCTCAACAACAATGTCAAAAGTGTGTAATGTAAAACCACAAGTGATCCTAGCTAGCTATTACATGTCATATGAGTATGCTCATGATGGCTTTACTTAACACATTAAAATGTTAATTCAAGATTTTACCTAGCTAAGTGCATAGAATCAAGTGCACAAAAATGATTGGTTAATGCATCCAATGGTGTTGATGTTGTAGCATCACAACTCCTATTTGTCAAACCGGGAAGCATCGTCCAAGATCCAAATGGTGCATGGAAGCATTCGGCAAACGTGATGGTGCTTTTTCAATGCATGATTAACAATGTAATTAACAAGAAGACACGACATACGTATCTCTAATGATGCACATAATCACAATCACAAGGATAATCATGACGTAATCGCACATCAGCGTATCACAAGCATTAGACAAGAAGAGAACAAGTATGCATGCACATCATGATGACAAGAAAAGAAGATTCTAACTACAAACTAGCATTATCTCATTGCTTCTCCAAAAAGCCTCCCAAAAGAAGAGGTGGAGGCCTCTTTATATACAAAATGAGAAAAAAGCATGCTATGTGGGATTTCTAAACTGAAAGGAGAATGAATCCCACTTATTCTCTAGTGGTAAGTACCATGTTAAGAAGCTCCACCTCCTTAATGTCAATCCGTGGAAGAGATAGGAGTGATATGAAGATCGTGAATGTGAGATGTAGTGAGAGTGAAGGTGAGAAGCATAGAGATGCACACACACATACACACACACATGTAAGAGACAACCAAGACACAATGGGAGATAGGAAATAGACTCTATTGCTCAAGATCTCTATTACAAGCTCAAAAATAGCTCAAACCTCACACTAACTAACCCTATCTACACTCCAAAATGAGCTCTCTAGCTCTTTTTATAGATTCTAGACTAGTTTTGACCGGTTTCACATCTAGTGTTCGGCATAGTTAAAAAATAGCTTCTAAGTACTACTTGAAGGTCTAAACGAGGTCTAAAAATAGCCAAAATTGGTAGGCTAATTCTACCTAAGCTCCCCAAGCTCGAGGACTCCTCAGCTTGCACAAAATGGAGTGATTAATTACAAAAGTGGTTGTTCTATGTTACATATGATACAAAAGTGATGAAAATCACAGTTGAGAGTTTTTGAAAAGTAATATAAAACATATTTCTTTGAAAAAAATAATCGGCTTGGCTCCCCACTACTTCGTTGTAATCTGCCTTCACATAATTCCTCGTCATCTGTGCCTTTGGCTACTACCAACACCCCCCTCCTCTCGCTTCTATCATCCTCGACAGAACCTTGTTGCGGGGTCTGTCAGATATAGTTTTGTAGGAGGTCATGAGAGAGGGTGTGCTCTAAAATGCGAATACCTCTTTCAAGATCTGCTTCAAGTTTTTCCCAATCTATGGGTTGAGGTTCGTCAAGAGGTGGAAGTCAATAGTCTGTGGAGTACATCAGTTGTTCACAGGCAAATAATTGGAGTAGGTGTGTGGGCTTGCTTATGAACACCTCGGAATGGTACTCCTAAAAGCCGGTAGTAAACATCTCTTCAAATGTCATTTTATAGCATGCCGGTAAATACCTGATTCGACAGTGCCATGCATAGCACACCCAGAGTGATGGTGTCATGCTCATATCATAAGCTAAATCATGATTACCATGCTCGAATCCCGAGGTGTTAATGTGTGGTGCTTTGACATGGTGGAAGATTGTAAAAACAGTCTGCATCATGTCAAATATTTTGACATGCATATGTGCAACAACATCATCCATGTGGTGTAAGGGGGGGAGCCAGTGGTGAATGATTGCCATCATGTATCCGACTGTGGGTGGTCCGTGGGGTGACATGAAATAGGGGTAATTAAGCCAGTCCTGGCACTGCTTATTATTCTGCACTTTGATTGCGAAGGCCTTCCAGGAGCGGCATCTTGGGATTGGTCCCCAACATGGGTTATACTTCAAATGTAGTGGTGCCTTGACCCATGTGCTCATGATTTTTGGATATTGCTGTAATAATTCCTGGTGCCAAGTTGGTTGAAACATTTCTCTGCTTTGCGCTTCCGGTGGCAAGTCATCAGGCTCAAACTGAGTTGCATGTGATGGTTTCTTGCTTGTCTCCTTTTCGATTGCCAATTGATATTCTTCCATTAGCATGAAATACGGTTTATATTGAAGCTCATGGCCAGATATATACCTTTGAGGGGCCAAGTGAGCGAAGTAAGGGGATCATGTAATTGAGCCTCCACGCATGCTGAGTGGGTCTGTCCAAGTTCTTCTACGGTTTTTATCCATGCGGGGGTAGGGAGTTCAAGGGTGGTTTGGCCTTCAGTCGTGACATGTCCGCCTAGGATGGGTTGTGGTTCGTAGGCCTCTTCATAAGTTTCCTCCATCGGGACAGACACAATTTCTTCCTTAGTTGGGAGTTCAAGTGGGGAATCAAGCCTGGGGGGCTCAGAGAAAGCAGTAATCTGCGCTTGAAGAGTAAGTACTTGAGCATGTAAAGCATTGAGTTCCTCTATGATCTCTGGAGGTATGGCCTTAAGGGTTGTTGGTGTTTGCTGTGCAGGTGTTCGCAACTGTAGCATTTTATGGTTGTCCTTGAGTGTCTGATATGCCTCATTCATATTGTCATAATCTTCTAGGAGTCTGGCATGGTCTTCCAATAGTATCTTCATAGACTCTGATGGTACGACTTTAAAGCGGTTGGGACTCAGAGGTTCGTCTGGTTCATCTAAAGCTGCTTCGAGGCTTTCTCTATTTTGTTTGTGCAAGTTAGCCTTTGTTTTGTTGCAGTAAGGTCGGTATAGGCAAAACATGTTATTTATGCATGTTGTAGATCAATCTTTCTTAGCTAGTTTGAATGAAAAACATAAATGAAGCTCATCTACTAGTAAGCATAAATTTGCTAAGGCTGCACAATTAAAGAAGGAAGACCAAGATAGAAGAAAGTAGCAAAACAAAAATAGTTTTACAAATGTTGTAAGGCAAATGATCATGTCATAAAGAGTTTTCCCAAATTGGTTAAATTAAAAGAGACAAAGAATAAAGAGGTTGGAATGGTAGTTACAAAGGCCTCTACACCTAAAATAGATTTTTCTAATCTTGTTCACTATAGCTATGATCCATCTTCTCATGAGTAGTGTATGTCTACAGTGGACTCAAATGTTTTGTACTTTGATAGTGGGGCAACCAAAAATGTTACCTTGGAGCATAGTTTCTTCACTTCACTTGAGCATTTGCCTAGAGGGAATATTGTCACATGTGCTAACAACTCCTCTTTTCTTGTAATCTTGTGTGTATGCATCTTGAGGGCTTCTCACCTTTACCTTCAATCATATCATTTGCTCACAATCATCATATCATCCTCATGTCTTTGTAGATTGACAATTATAAGGTGAAGCTCCTTTACATGATACTTGTCCTTGTCCAGAATAACACAAACTTTGGCATCATTTCTAGGGAGTGTAGCTCGAGGATCAGCATGTGATGGTAAGAACGTAGAGTATCAATGTTGCAAGATAAATTCTTGTTGTTTTTTTCTTAACTTTTGCATCATTTTCATCTTCGTCTTCATCTCCATCACCTCCATCCACCATAGCCATTCACCTCCATCTCCACCAAAAACCTCAACTTTAGGTATATCTACACATCCCCCTTCACATTTCCTCATTTGCATGCTTGAGAGAGAGATAGAGAGCAAAAGTGTTGTTGTTGTTGGAACAAATCTATTACAAGCCCAAGTATTGGCTTGAGTTTCTAGGAGAAGCAGTAAGCGTTCACTTGTGAACTCACCCTTGTAATTGTTTGATCATTTACTTGATGTAAAAGTAAGAGGAATCAAAGTGGTTGACTTCACTTGATAACAATAGAGAGAGAAGCCACGAATTCTTGACTTGGAGGTTGAAGAATCAATCAATCTCTAAAAATTAGGAAACTACTTTTAGGTGAGCAAGATTCAAATTCAAATCTTGGCTCCAAAACTCTCTATATGTACATGGCAGTTTAGTCGCACTTTAGAGGCGTCCATAAGCTGAGCTATATGCTATATCAAGTGTGGATACAAGGCACACACATGTATCTATAAGTTCAGTGTATTCTAAAATCAATATACATTCATATTGATGATCATACAAGTTCATATCTTCATGGTTGTGTGAGTCTACTCTTCACTGTTATGCTTCTCAAACTTTTCAGTCATCTTGCAGAGATCACCTCTCTCATTGTGGTGCATCATTTTCAATTATTTAACTTGCTAAAGCTTTCTTGCAAAGTCTACTATATTATCACAAAATTTCGTTGCTATTGAAGTTCTCAATCTTGATTTATGTTCAGTTGAAAGTCAACTATGTTTGTTCATATTCACTCCTCTGTCAGATTTTTTATTTTTATAGTTATCTTGTCAGAGCTGGTTCTCCGCGTGCACTTTATCAAATTGCATGATTCAAAGCTTGTTGGATTTTGCATACTGTCTGTTATTAGCATAAAAAATTTCGTAATCATTGATTATTGGAATCTTGAGTTATGATCATTTTTTTGCTCACTGGTTTAAGTTTTGTTGTAGCCCGTGAAAATTGGGATGATGTCATAACTTGTTAAACTTCATTCTCATTGTGTGTTTCACTATTTCTGATGTGATTACTCTTGAAAGTTAGCTCTCTAAGTCAATTAAATTTCCCCAAAAGGAATTAAGCTAATTGCCACTGTGCTTAGAGACGTATTCAAAACATTGGATAGGTGTATGAATCAAAATAGCAAGTTTTTCACCTCTGAATTAATTCGAGCTCATCTGTTTTGATCTATCTTTTTGAGATTGATCTTCCAAGGTACATAGGGTGTTTAACATATCCATTGGCAAGCTAGAAGGGCCACCACATAATCTAAGAGTTCATTTGGCTGGTGTAGTGCAAGGATTTTGTAGCACCACTTCATCTTCAAGCACATATCTATCCATCTCTTCACAGTGGTATCAGAGCAAAGATGGCAGATGGATTTCCTTCATCAATTGAAAAATTGGATAGAGGTAATTACTTAGCTTGGTCATTAAGGATGGAAGCTTATCTCCAAGGAAGAATTTTATATGGTTATGTGGTTGGAGATGAAGTTATGCCTGTATTCAGAAACAAGAGTCAACCAACACAAGAAGAGGAAGAGAGATTGAACACATGGTGTTCCAAAGATGCATTAGCAAGGTCATAGCTTCTTAACTCTATTTCAGATTTTTTTGTTGCCTCACATTAGAAGTTGTAAGACATATCAAGAAGTCTGGGATGCACTTGAGGCCTTCTTCTCTTCAAATACCAAAGCTAGGAAGCATCAACACATCCTCAAGAAGGTTCCCAAACAAAATGTGACTGATTTTGTCACCAAGGTCAAGGACATAGCTGATCAGTTGGGAAGCATTGGAGAGGTAATAAATGAAGAACAAATTGTAAGGCAAGTCATCAATGGATCGAAAGTAGATGACAAGTGGAAAGCATTCATCACAGCTATGGATTTATACATGGACATGCATGTACCTGATTTCAATACATTCATTGGACAATTACTCACTCAAGAGGCAAAACTTATCAAGAATGGAGAAAGCTCTAAAGGTAATCAATCGTCAGCTTTATATACTGACAAAAGCAAGTCCAAAGAAAACAAAGTAAATTCAAAGAAAGTGGATGATGAAGCGAGAACATATCAAGCTAACTATGCAGGTAGAGGAAGACATGGCAGAGATAGAGAAAGAGGAGAAAGACAAGGTAGGGGGAGATTCCAAGACTCCAACCCATGTTCTATTTGTGGATTAACTAATCATACAACTGAAAATTGCTTTAAGAATTCCAAGAATCAAAGAGGCATATGATACAATAGAGGAAGTTATGGCTACTCAAGAGGAAGGTTCAACAATTATCATGGAAACTACAACAACTACAATCATTAAAACTATCAAGGAGGCTACAAAGGAAGGAGAGACTTCAATAACTACACAGA
This sequence comes from Ceratopteris richardii, assembly GCA_020310875.1. Taxonomy (NCBI): domain Eukaryota; kingdom Viridiplantae; phylum Streptophyta; class Polypodiopsida; order Polypodiales; family Pteridaceae; genus Ceratopteris; species Ceratopteris richardii. Next base: position 31,884,387 of record CM035416.1, read on the forward strand.
AGAATCAAACAAAGAGGATTGATTATTAATCATGAACATGGCTATGCCACAAGGTAAATCTGATGAGCATGTTTTCTACATAGATTCAGGTTGTTCAAATCATGTGGCAGGAAATGTGGCCCTCCTATCAGATTAGAAGATCCAAGGAACAAGCATGAGGTACAAACAGGAGATGATACAAGACATCTTGTGGAGAAAATAGGAAATGTCAAAGCACTTGATGGAAACATCAACCTACTCAGTAAGGTACTCTATGTCCCTACCATTACAAAGAATTTGATAAGTGTTGGTAGCTCCATTTTGTGCAAGCTGAGGATTCCTCAAGCTTGAAGAGCTTTAGAAGTAATTGCCTACCAAGTTTCATAATTTTCAGAGCTCGTTTGAGCCTCCAAACTAGCTTAGGGGCCTAATTTTTAACTAGGTTGGTCACTAGGTCTGAATAGGACCAAAGCTAGTCAAAAACTATAAATAGAGCTAGAGAGCTCATTTTTGAGGTGGCTTGATTTAGAATTGAACTTGTATGAGAACTCTTTTGCAATAGAAGTGATTCCATTGAGTCTCTCTTTGTTCTTTCCTTGTGTGCACGCGTGTGTGTATGTGTGTGCACGTTAGTGTGCTTCTCACTCACACACTTGTGCCATCACTTGTTTGAGGTCTTCATACCATCCTCATGTCTTCCCAGATTGACATTAAAGGAGGTGCTACTCACCACTGAGCTACACCAAATTTTGGTGCCGTTGCCGGGGATCAGAGCTTTGAGGATGAGCATGTGATGGTAAGACGTAGAGAGGACGCGTTGGAAAGGTAAGTAGTAGGTTATTTCTGTTTTATACTAATTTTTTTTCCCATCTTCATCTCCATCTCCGCTCCACACCATCTCCATCTTCCTTTCATATTTCCACTCCCATTCCATTCACCTCATTTGCATAGTTGATCAGTAGAATTCACCATATTCCGGTCTATCGCGACACACCGAGGTATTGTGACACACCCAAGGATCGCGAAACACTGAGGTATCGCAACACACCGAGGTATGGCGACACACTCATCTATCTCGACATACTGAGGTGTCGCAACACACCCATCTATTGCGACACACCCACCTATCGTGACACATTGAGGTATCGCGACACACCCATCTATCGGGACACACCCATCTATCACGACACACCCATCTATCGCGACACACTGAGGTATCGCGACACACCAAGGTATCTCGACACACCCATCTATCACCACACACCCATCTATCGCAACACACCGACCTATCGCGACACATCGACCCAAGCTATCGCGATACACCGGCTTTAGGCACAATTTTTTAAGGGGTGTAATTGTGTAATTGTGGTAATTTTGGGCTTGATACTGACAAATAGGGGCTACCTTAGAGCCTTATATGTGGGCAAAACAACTAGAAAACCTTAGATAAATTCCTGAACCCTGAGAACCTGTCTTGACCCCCAAGTGCCTGAATGGTCCTAACTCTGCCATACGAACTCCGATTGATGAGATTTTGGTCTCGTTGGAAAGTTCGTTGAGAATCCTACGTTGATCTTGACTTCTTTTGTAAAAATCATATGTGGAGGTTTAGAACATGTATTTTTAAGTTGGCCATTAGGAGGGATTAGGTGTTCATAGGATTCTGGGGGTGCAGAGAGTTATTCTAAGAGCTAGCAAGGAAGAATACCAAGCTTGGGAGAAGGCTTCCTTGGCTTGTGTAGCGATCGGAGCAACAAGTGATTGGAGGTTGGAAGTTCTCTCAACCCCCTTTGTCAATTTCTAGCTTAGGCTAAGTGCAACTTAGGTGTGGTGAGTAATTAGAGCGACGCTAGGCACGAATCAAGTCCAAGAGAACAAATCCACTAAGTGCAAGCATTAAGACACTTAGGCTGAGATAGAAAAAGCCTCAGGTCTTTTGAAGCTAGTGTCAATCATACTGCTAGGTCTTGGGCCCAGTAGTTGAGTGATTATCCATACACTCTAAGTTCAGAAACAAGCGATTCTGAAATGTCCTATAACATGGAGAGACCAGTAGGTAGTTTAGGAGTGGCGTACCTGGAAAAGCCAGAAGGACCTTACAAGACTCAATTGGAATATATCAGGACCAATCGTCTAGGTGCTTGCATCTACAAAGACGGCTTGAGAAGATTTGTGGTCCAGATTAAAAACCCAGATCAACCCCATGGACTAGAACACCCGGTAGTCAAGTTCGAAAATGGAGCATATCTAGATAAAGAAGGAATGATTTATGTGGTCACCACCCTTCCAGATAGGACAGATGAGTTTGGCAATGTGATTGTAGAGGCTGACATGGGCGACATAGAGCAAGGAAACTTAGGAAAAGAGCAAAAACCCCTCGAGGCAAGTCAGTCCTGACGAGAATAATCACTCCAGAGTGGGTTCCCCAGGACAATAGGAGCATAGACTTACTCGTGAGTCGAGAGACGGATGAGGCTTTTTGGAGGTATAAGCCTGAGAAGCCTAATGAAGTGGGAGCACTTACCATCTATGAATTCAAAGATCCCGACTTCGCAGGCAAAGTGACCTACTTAGATGATGCTTCGGAGAGGATCTTTGTGGTCTCATAGCATTGAGACATGCCTACACTTGGAAGGGTGAATTTGTTTTTCCCCAACCTCGATCCAATGTGTCTTATGGTCACCAAGGAGCTGGAACATCTCAAGCTCATGGGACTCAAAGAGAAAGGAGTAGAGATAGACCCGAGGTGAACTTTGCTAACCCACTAGGAAGAGAGAGGATGAGCCAAAGGCAGAAAGGTGTGTATTCATTGGATATGATAACAATCAAAAGGGTTATAGGTTATGCAACCCTACCAACAAAGGATTCTTGGTAAGCAAAGATGTAGTTTTTTATGAGAACAATTCATGGTATGAAGATTTATGCAGGAAGGTCAAATTGCCATATGACCTTAAAGAAGATTTTCCAAAGCTTGGTAGAGAACATCAACCAAAGATTGAAGAACAAGATACTTTAGAAGATGATGAAGAAACTCAGATGAAAAAAATCAAAGCATGGAAGTCTAAAGGTAAAGCAAAATTGTAGGAACTTGGACATGAGGCAAAACCATCATAACATGGCTTAAGAAGATCTATAAGGGAAAGAAAAAAACCAGAAAGGTATGGTTTTGACACCTCATTAGTAACTAAACATTCTATTTACATAGCACATGACATAAATCAAGAGGAGCCATCATCCTTTGAAGAGGCCAAAGCAAAATCAGAATGGAAGCATGCAATGAAGGAAGAAATTGAAGCACTTGAGGAAAACAACACTTGGGATTTGGTGCCCAAGACTTCATCTATGAAGGTAATAGGCTCAAGATGGGTCTATAAACTCAAAAAGAATTCTGATGGTTCCATTAAGAGGTATAAGGCAAGGCTTGTGGCAAAAGGCTTTGCACAAACTCAGGGAATTGATTATGAGGAGACCTTCTCTCTTGTGGCAAAGATGCATACTATTAGGGTTTTGCTTAGTGTTGCCTCTTCCAAGAATTGGAAGATACTTCAATTCGATGTAAAAAATGCATTTCTTAATGGATGGACAATAGAAGAGGTATATATGGCACAACCACCTAGTTTTCAGAATCAAGTTTATCATGATTATGTGTGTAAACTTAACAAAGCATGGTATGGTCTCAAGCAAGCCCCAAGAGCTTGGAATTTCAGGCTTGTTTGATTCTTGCAGGAAAAAGGCTTTCAACCAAGCAAGGCAGATCCTTCACTCTTTATTAAAAAGAGTAATTCTGAGGTCATCTACCTATGTGTATATGTAGATGATATTATATTGATAGGAAATGATGTATATGGTATGAAGAAGATCAAAGATCAGATGAGAGAAGAATTCGAGATAAGTGATTTAGGTTCACTTACCTACTTCCTAGGTTTGGAAGTTGTCTACAAGGATCATGGTTTATTTCTCACTCAAAGGAAGTATATCAAGGATATATTAGCAAAATTCAAGATGGAGGATTGTAAAATTGCAAGTACTCCAATGGAGGTCAACCATAAATTGAGATCACATGAAGGTGAACTCATAGAGGACATCACATCATATCAAAGCCTTGTGGGTATTCTCAACTGGCCACATTGAGAAGGGTAGATATATGTTGTAGTGTGAGTGTGCTAAGTCAATTCATGCACACACCAAGGAAACCACACATGGATGCTACTAAGAGGATACTCAAATATCTCAAAGGAACCATAAATGAAGGACTTTATTATCCTTATGTATCTGATTTAGGGTTGAAGCTATTTTCTGATGCAGATTGGGCTGGCCCCAAGGAAGATTGAAGGAGCATTTCAGGTTATCTTACCTTTGCAGGTTCAAAGCTTATTTCATGGTCATCCAAGAAGCAACCCAGAGTTGCTCTCTCTTCTACTACAGCTCAATACAGAGGTCTTGCTGTTGGAACAAGCCAATCACAAATTGGTGATTATACAGATCTTGAAGAAGGCTTATGGTCAGAATGAAGTGAAGGAAGATACTTGAGAAATTGAAGGAGATTTCAGAATGATGCGTTGTACACATATGTACATATACGTGGAAATCCTTGTAATCTGAGTAGAGCCAAATCTTAGATGATAAGGAGTAGTGTCATAGACGCGAGATAAGTCTAAAGTCATGTATATATAAGTTAATGATGACAAGAAGTATGTAAGAGAGTCATTTGTAGATGACAAACTCCTGAGAGATGTGTAGAGAGTTTTTTCCCAGAAAATGGCGACGGGTTTTTCTCTGAGTGCTCTCTGTCTGATCACATGGATCAGAATTCCTTTTGTACACATCTAATTGAGAAGCTAATGAAGCTATGTCTAGAGTTTCAGAATCTAATTCCTCTTCTACTGTGAGAATGATCAATAGGAACATTTGTATGTAGAATGTGAAAACTGAAGTCTGAGAGTAGCGCACTTTTCCGTCTCAGTGTTTTGCTTAGATCTGAGTGTATACTGTAAAGTTTTTGATGAGTGAGCACTTAAAATCTAAGTTAGGAGATAAGGAAGCTATGGCTAAAAGCATTTAGCAAAACGGGTTTTAGATTGGGAGAAATCAACTTAAGAAGTTGACTATGTCGAAGGCGCTACTTCTGAGAGACAGTTATGACATACTTTTGATCTTAATGATCAAATTAAATTTTTGGTGATTAGTTTTGAGAACTAATGACTAGTATGATTGCACAAAGGTATTACGAATACTTGTGCATCATTTACTTGAAGAAATTTGGAGTTTTGTGCAGGTAATGAAGTTGATTTCTGAAGCAGACTTTCTGGAGTAAACATTTCTTCACTCAGAGAAGTGTTGATGAAAGTTTTGGTAAAGAAGAACAATATTTGTGTAAAGTTTGGTTTATAACTGACATAGAAGTGTTCTTAAGTCAGTATAGATCAAACCTTTGGAGATTAAAAGGTCTCCAACAGTGGTATCAGAGCTGAAGGTGAAATACAAGAGAAGAAAAGACAATTGAAGTTCCGATTGGTGCAGATATTGGAGTTCTTCCAAATCAAAGGAGGAGAAGGAAAAATTATTGAAGATAACTTGCAGGAGTTCAAAGCACGAGTTCGAAAAGAATCAAGAAGGACAAAGCTTATATCAAAGGTACACTTTATCTTCATAAACCATAGTAATTGAGATACAGAAGGTCAAGGATGGGAGAAAGCTTGCAGATTGATAAGCTAGATAGGGAGAACTATCCAGCATGGTCCATGAGGATGGAGGCACACCTCATGAGCAAAGACCTGATGGCATTCATTACAGGAGAAGAAGAAAAGCCTGAATTTTCAGATCCTAGTATTCCAACTAGGGAGGAGCTTGCAATTTTGAAGACTTGGATGAGAAAGGATGCTCAAGCAAGGAGTATCATTTACATGGCTGTAAATGATTATCTTTTACCTCACATTAGATGTTTGGAAAGTGCAACAGATGTTTGGAATGCTTTGGAAGAGCATTTCCAGAATACAACCAAGTCAAGGAAGTCCTCACTATGGGCTGAGTTCACAACCTTCAAGAAGAAGAGCTCACAATCAATTTCTGATTATGTGGCAAGGATGAAGGATATTGCAGATAGCTTGGGAGCAGTGGATGAAGACATTGAAGAGGAAAAGTTGGTAAGACAAATACTTACAGGTTTGAGAGGAGATGAGAAGTGGAAGCCTTTCATATTGTCCATAGAGTTGTCACTTGATCACTTTACTCCTGATCTTAATCAATTGCTAGGACACATGCTAATTTTTGAGCAGGACATTAAAGGAGACAATGATAGAAGTGCAAGCCAAGCTATGTACTCCAAGGACAAGAAAAAGAATGGCAAGGGAAAGCAATCGACTGATGATGAAGGGACTTCAAGTCAAGCTAACTTCACAAAAGGGAAGATGAATTTCAGAGGTAAAGGAAGAGGAGGTAAGAACAAAGATAATGCTAAAGCTTGTTGGATTTGTGGCAGAACAAATCATTTGGCAAATGATTGTTGGTATAACAATCAAAATGGTGGAAGCAATAATCAGAATTATAATCAAAGAGGTAGAGGAGGCAGAAACCAAAGAGGCAATTTCAGAGGAAGAGCTGGTAGGACATCATATGGTAGAGGAGGTGGAAGAAACTTCCAATCTCAGTCCTATAACAACAATTATTATAATTATGCAACAGATCAGAAGGATGACATGACTCTTATCCTGAATGCAACTCATGAATCAGTGGGAGAAGATCAAAGAGTGTTTTATATTGACTCAGGGTGTAGCAACCATCTGAGTGGGAATCTATCCTTGATGATTGATATGGAAGCAAAGGTGAATGGACATACAGTTCAAACAGGTGATAATACCAAACATAAAGTGGAGAGCATTGGATCAGTGAAGACAAAGAGTGGAAGTACACTTTTGAGTAAGGTACTTTATGTTCCTACTATTCCTAAAAATTTGATAAGTATAGGGCAAATTGTGGAGAAAGGATATGAGGTAAGATTCACAAATGAAGGTGTTTATGTGCAAGATCCAAATCAGGGATATAGAAACATAATTGCAGGAAAAAAGGAAGGAAGATTTTTTACCCTCAAAGTCCAAGGTAATGTGGGACATGCATTATTTACTTATGGAAGTCAAAAGGTTTCTGAATTAGACCTATGGCATAAAAGGCTAGGTCATTTCAATGAGAGAGCTATAAAAGTAATGTCAAAGAATCAGGTGGTGCTTGGATTACCGAATGTTGAAGGACAACATATGGTGTACAAGTGTGAAGCTTGTCAATTAGGTAAAGCACATAAAGGTTCTTACAACAAATCAGGGTACAAGTATTCAAATATGCTTGAATTGGTTCATACAGATGTATGGGGTCCCTCAAGGGACTATAGTATAAATGGATCCAGATATTATGTGTTGTTTGTTGATGATGCAACCAGGTGGATTACTTTATATGTAATCAAGGATAAATCAAAAGTTTTCAAGACATTCAAACATTTTCATGCTTATGCAGAAAGGATCACAGGGCAAAAGCTCAAGAGGTTAAGATCAGATGGAGGGGGAGAGTATTTCTCTAAAGAGTTTGATGATTATTTGTCGAATGCAGGCATCAAAAGAGAAGTAACTTGCAGGTACTCCCCTCAACAGAATGGAGTAGCAGAAAGGAGAAATAGGACTCTTGTAGAATTTGCAAGAGCCATGATGAAGGAAAAGAATTGTCCAAATTACTTATGGGCAGAAGCCATTAACACTGCAACATATCTTGTGAATAGGTTACCTTGCAAAGCTTTGGATGGAGGAGCCCCTTATGAAGCATGGTGGGGTAAGAAACCTACTCTTGATCATTGTAAAGTGTTTGGATGTGTTGCATATGCTTATGTTCCTTCACAATTAAGACATAAGCTAGAACCAAAAGCAGAGAAGTATGTGTTTATTGGATATGATGATAGACAGATGGGTTACAGGTTGTGGAGTCCATCCACAAAGCAATTTCTTGTTACCAAAGATGTGACATTTGATGAGCAAAATACATGGTATACAGGATCAACAAATGATTTTGCAGGTGTTGAAGAGATACAAAGAAAAGGAAAGGCAAAAGTAAAAGTGTATGAAGAAAGTATTGATGATGTTGACTCTAGAAGTAGATTGCAGGATCATGTAGAAGAAGGGCCAAGGTTTGATCCAGAATCAAATGAAGCTGAAACTTCGAGAAGTGCAGATATCAGAAGATCTACAAGGGAAAGGAAAGAGCCTATAAGGTATAGTTATGATACATCTTTTCTAACAACAAAAGATTATGCTTACATTGTGAAGACAGAAGAAGATCCAACCACTTATGAAGAAGCCAAAGGTAAACAGAATTGGGAGAAGGCAATGCAGGAAGAGTATGATGCTCTACTTGAAAATGAAACTTGGGAATTAGTACCAAGACCAAAGAATCAGAAAGTCATTGGATGTAAGTGGGTATATAAAACAAAAAGGTTTGCAGATGGTAAGGTGTCTAGATACAAGGCTAGACTTGTGGTCAAAGGTTATGCCCAAACTTATGGGGTAGATTATGATGAAACCTTTAGTCCTGTTGCTAAAATGTCTACAATTAGAACATTGATTGCTATTGCTGCTTGTAAAGGATGGAAGTTGTCACAATTAGATGTGAAAAATGCATTTCTAAATGGATACATTGCAGATGAAGTATACATGGAGCAACTAGAAGGTTTTATGGATTTAATTGGATCAGATTATGTGTGTAAGCTCAAGAGAGCTTTATATGGGTTGAAGCAAGCCCCAAGAGCTTGGAATTACAGATTGGTCAAGTTCTTGAATGAATGTGGATTTCAAGCATCAAAGGCAGATAGTAGCTTGCTAGTGAAGGCAAGTGAAAATGGATACATTTACATGTGCATTTATGTTGATGATATTATTGTCACAGGAACAGATGCTCAAGGAATCAATGAACTCAAAAGGCAAATAGAGAAGGAGTTTAAGATAAGTGATTTGGGAAACTTATCTTATTTTCTAGGAATGCAGATTGTGTATACTCAACATGGAGTATATGTTTCACAAGAAAGGTATTTGAAGAATCTTCTAGTCAAGTTTAACATGGAAGATTGCAAGACTTCAAATACACCATTGGAGGTAAATCATAAATTAAGCAGGTATGGAGGTGAAGAATTCAATGATATGAAGAAATATCAGAGTTTGGTAGGTAGTTTAATCTATGCTACCTTGACAAGGCCGGATTTATCATATGCAGTAGGTGTGTTGTCACAATTTATGCATTGTCCAAAGAAGACTCATTGGATTGCAGCCCAAAGGGTACTCAGATATATCAAAGGAACCCTAGGTGAAGGTTTGTATTATGGTTTCACTTCTGACACAAGAATCAAAGTGTTTAGTGATGCAGATTGGGCAGGTGACTCAGATGATAGAAGGTCTACTCATGGGTATCTCTGTTATGTTGGAGATAAATTATTTTCTTGGTGTTCAAAGAAGCAACATACAGTTGCTTTATCATCCACAGAAGCTGAGTATAAAGGAATGGTAGAAGCTGCAAAAGAAGTAATATGGTTGAAGACCTTGATGAAAAGTTTTGAGACTGACCATAGTACTCCAATTATTTTTGGAGATAATATGAGTTCTTTGTATTTGGCAGCTAACCCTGTTTTTCATGCCAGGAACTAAGCATATAGAGATTCAGTATCATTTTTTGAGGGAGAAGGTACTTGATAAAGAGATTGAAGTGATGTATACTTCAACAAAAGAACAAGTGGCAGATATGATGACAAAGAGCTTGGATGGGCCTAAGCTACAGAGATTCAAAGAGATGGCAGGAGTGAAGAAGAATGGAATAATCACAATTAGTGATTGAGGGGGAGCTGTTGGAACAAGCCAATCACAAATTGGTGATTATACAGATCTTGAAGAAGGCTTATGGTCAGAATGAAGTGAAGGAAGATACTTGAGAAATTGAAGGAGATTTCAGAATGATGCGTTGTACACATATGTACATATATGTGGAAATCCTTGTAATCTGAGTAGAACCAAATCTTAGATGATAAGGAGTAGTGTCATAGACGCGAGATAAGTCTAAAGTCATGTATATATAAGTTAATGATGACAAGAAGTATGTAAGAGAGTCATTTGTAGATGACAAACTCCTGAGAGATGTGTAGAGAGTTTTTTCCCAGAAAATGGCGACGGGTTTTTCTCTGAGTGCTCTCTGTCTGATCACATGGATCAGAATTCCTTTTGTACACATCTAATTGAGAAGCTAATGAAGCTATGTCTAGAGTTTCAGAATCTAATTCCTCTTCTACTGTGAGAATGATCAATAGGAACATTTGTATGTAGAATGTGAAAACTGAAGTCTGAGAGTAGCGCACTTTTCCGTCTCAGTGTTTTGCTTAGATCTGAGTGTATACTGTAAAGTTTTTGATGAGTGAGCACTTAAAATCTAAGTTAGGAGATAAGGAAGCTATGGCTAAAAGCATTTAGCAAAACGGGTTTTAGATTGGGAGAAATCAACTTAAGAAGTTGACTATGTGGAAGGCGCTACTTCTGAGAGACAGTTATGACATACTTTTGATCTTAATGATCAAATTAAATTTTTGGTGATTAGTTTTGAGAACTAATGACTAGTATGATTGCACAAAGGTATTGTGAATACTTGTGCATCATTTACTTGAAGAAATTTGGAGTTTTGTGCAGGTAATGAAGTTGATTTCTGAAGCAGACTTTCTGGAGTAAACATTTCTTCACTCAGAGAAGTGTTGATGAAAGTTTTGGTAAAGAAGAACAATATTTGTGTAAAGTTTGGTTTATAACTGACATAGAAGTGTTCTTAAGTCAGTATAGATCAAACCTTTGGAGATTAAAAGGTCTCCAACACTTGTCATAGCTACACAAGAAGCTATGTGGATGAAGACATTATTCAAAGATCTTGGATTGGATTTTGGAACTCCAACTATTTTTTGTGACAACATGAGTTCTATTCATTTAGCTGCTAACGCTATTTTTTATGCAAGGACTAAACACATTGAATTTCATTATCACTATGTAAGAGAGAATGTTCTAAGCAAAGACATTCAAATATCATATGTGTCCACTCATCAACAATGTGCAGATATTCTGACCAAAGCATGGATGGTACAAAACTTTGCAACTGAATTAATCTAGCTCATCTGTTTTGATCTATCTTTTTGAGATTGATCTTCCAAGGTACATAGGGTGTTTAACATATCCATTGGAAAGTAGAAGGTCCCACCACGTACTCCTGGAGTTCATTTGACTGGTGTAGTGCAAGGATTTTGCAGCACCACTTCATCTTCAAGCACATATCTATCCATCTCTTCATAGTTGTGTTCTTGTGTTTTCTTGCAGATCCAACTCCATCTTCATCTGCAATGGACTACACAAGTATGACATAGCCTTTTTCGAGATTTGCACCAACCACCTCGGTTTGTAGTGACAGATTGAAAAGTTTATCATGTTGAATTTCCATCTACACCATTGCAAAGAGCTCCTTAGTGCCATCCTAACATCATAGACACATCAAGAATCAATATATTTTTTTATTCTCTTGTGATAGGCCAAAACCCAACATGCACCTGAATTAATCTATCATGATAGACTGGCTCTGTTGCAAGAAACCATCTTCTTTCGTGACAAACCAACCCTTCACAGACATTGTTTATCGTGAGAACACAGCTAGAATACAACTAAACCAATCGATTAGGTACTCACATCTATAAAGATGGTTTGGGAAGATCAATGATACAATTGAGAAACCCAGAACAACCCTATTGCTTAGATCATTGGATACTGAAATTCTTGACCATACACCCCGCCATTTGCATGAGTGACATGTTCTTTCATTCACCAACTCCATTTTGTTGAGGTGTATACAACACTATACACTGATGTTTTATGCCACATTCAGCTCAAAATGCATTAAAGTCAGAAGACATATATCCCCCCCCCCCCCCCCCCGATCAGAACGGAGGGTGCCTATTTTACATATTGACAAATTTCTAGCCAAAACCAAAAATTTTTTAAAGCACATAAACACTTTGGACTTCGCTTTCAATGCATATACCCATGCATGCCTGGAAAAATCATCAATGAAAGTCACGAAGTAAAGATAGTTTCCAAAAGAGGGTGTCAGGATAGGACCCCAGACATCACTGTGAACAAGCTGCAATTTTTTGGTAGCTCGAACTGAACCATATTTTGGAAATGAGGAATGCTGCATTTTGCCCAAAATGCAGCCCTCACACACATGTTACCAAGTGTCTCAACTTTGGGCAAAGAGGACACCATTTTAGATTTCTACAGGCATAGCAAACTAGCAAAATTCAGATGACCAAAGCATGCATGCCAAAGCTTTGCATCTGATATAGCCTAAGAATCATGTAATGCACATACTAAATCATTCATAGATTTTTAATAGTCTATGAGCTTATACAACCCATGACATAAAATGCCAGAAGGAATAATTACATTGCCATTTGACAGATCATGAATTGTACATCTATCAACAACAAATTTCGCAACTAGCCAATCTTGGCTAAAGGTGAAATTGATAATAAATTCTTCTTAATCCTTGGCACAAATAAAGCATCCAACAATGTAAAAGAAGTACCATCAGTAGTAGTCAGAATGATCTTACCAACTCCCATGATAGGATAAGAGGAGTTGTTGGTGCATGTGAAAGTATTCCCTATAGGGGTAGGCTTGACTGAAGTGAAGAAACTGCAGTGCAAGGTAATATGTTTGGTTGCCCCACTATCAAAGTACCAAACATCTAAGTCTACTGCAGACATAGAAGATGGGTCATAACTGCAAACACTGGTAAATGCCCATTCTTCATTCTGTACAAGATTATCACATTGTGTTTTGGGTGTAGATGCCTCTCCAACAACCATTCAAGCCTCTTTCTTCCTTGCCTCTTTAGTATCCAATTTTGGATAGCTCTTTATGACATGATCATTTCCTTTACAATATTTGCAAAACAATTTCTGCTTTTTTGTTTTCTTCTCATCTATGTGATCGTTCTTTGATTGTGCAGAATTAGCAAATTTTTGCTTACTAGTAGAAGAGCTCCATTTACCTTTGCCCTTCTCACTAGCCAAGAAAGCTTGATCTACAACGTCCATAATGGATTTGTTCTGTCTAGACTGATCTTCATGCAACAGAACAGAGACTCCTCAAATGTTAAGGCATTCGGATTTCCTTTCATCATCAAACAAAGAGTAGAAGCAAAACTCTAATATGAATAAGGAAGACCATTCAGGACAGTCTGCACAAATGAATTGTTAGGCAAGACTTCATCAACAGAAATCAATTGTTCATTCAAATCTTTGACCTTTGTCAAAAAACTATCCATGGAATCTCCTTCATTCATGTGCTCACTCTTCAATTGTTTTTGGAGCTAAGCAACACAAGCCTCATTCCTTGCCTAGTACAAAGTGGTAAGTGTATCCCAAGCATCCTTAGCTATTTTGCAAGAGCGAATGTGAGGAATAATAGCATGTTTGACAAACAAGGGTATCAATGCATGTGCCTGAGCATCTTTGCCATCCCAATGAATTTTATCTAAGTAGGTGAAGCAAGAACCCCAGCACAAACAGGAACATGAAGAATATCATCATCTTCAATGCCATCTACATCACTTTTAGTAACTGTGTTTGCAGGTGTAATAAGACATTTTTCAACACCCTACATAATATTCCATTGTCCTTTTGCAACCAATACATGACGCATCATATAAGCCCATAATGGTACCAACTTATCCTCAACAATGAACATACAGAATACATCACTACTTTTAGCCATGGCCACTGATTGAAATACCCTGATGCACATAAATGATTGTATCTCAAAAATTTGCACAGAACTACCATGTCAAGCTCTACTAAACTTGTGGCAGACTTTAAGATGCTTATACAACCAAACCAAAACCTATATATATCTTTGGCACAAAAGACAAAATAGCCTACACAAGCATTGTGATAGTGCATTTGGAGGCTAAAACGAGTTGAGATCACAATTTTGGCATGACAAAGCAAAGTAGTTTTGAGCTGCTAATCACCCTAATTATGCTCACCAAATTTTGTGTGATTTTGAGATTGTGACCGACGAGATGTCGATGACACCTTAGATGAAGCGACGACCTACTCTGATACCAATCGTTGGAGTTTTAAGTATGCAAAAGCACGTGAACAGCACAAGGAAGAAGAAGAAGCTTGGAGCACAACACACAATGTTGAATGTATTACCACTAGAATGTACAAAGATAACTAGCCCATTAGGGTAATAGTTGTATATACAACCGGGGGGGGACCTCCTAAAGAGGGAAAAATGTGCCCCTGATTGTCCTAATGTGTTTGCACACATCACCGCCTAAATATATCAACATGTGATCCCAATCAAGTATGCAGTGGTACCCTAATATAGCGTTGGTGCCGATGACCCCTTTGGTCTCAAAAAATGACCCTCATGCTCAAAGTTTTGACTACTCCCATGAAGATCGTCCACAAGCTTATTATGCAGAGTCACTCAAGCATAGTGAGACTTATCTGTATCAATATGAGACACTACCTATGGAACCAAATCGGGAGCCCAAATACTCCAATGTCATGTATATGAATCCTAACCCCAAATACTCCAATGTCATCTCACCTTAGAAGAGTTGCTCAAAGTAAAACCTGAGTTGTGGAAACATGTGGTGGATTAGGTTCGAGAACTTGGTTCCAATGTGTCAAAAGCAGGCTCTAGGCAGAAAGTAGCAGAAATGCCTCTAGAAAAAATAGGATACATGAGTGAAGGTGAAGAAGATAATACTTATCTTCCAATCACCTACCAAGGTTACACCACCAAAGCTATCTTAGATTCAGGTGCAGGTGTTACAATTGCTACTTCCTTGTGGAAACAATGCAAAAAACCCACATTAAGACCAACTAGAATGAAGCTTCATATGGCTGATAGTCATATTGAAAGACCTCAAGGATTGCTAGAAGGGATAACTCTAACCACTTGTGAGGTAGAGTTGGAACACATCTTTGCTATATGTGAATTTGGAAAAAATAATCTCTATGAAATTATCCTAGGAAGACCCTTCCTAGGACAATTGCAAATAGTACAAGATTGGGGAACTAACTCCTTGTACTGGTAGCACTTACGGGTCACAAGCAAGGTCAATTTGAAGGATTATACATTCAGAGATGTACCACCCCTATAATGGAATCCTATCCACAAGGCACAAGAAGATTCAATCTCTATGCATTTTGTAACTTCTTTTGAACCAACCTGAATGTATGAAGATACTCACTTGTGGATGTGTAAGCTTGTAGAGAAAGAGGAAAGATGCCTAAAAGCGAGAAAAGAAGGAACTTCTCAAGGAGCCAGGTTGGTTAGAGACCCATCCTACACATCGATGATCTTTCTAGATCAGGAATTTGAGCCTCATTGTAAGGCAGAGATCTGAGCCACCATGGAAATTGTTGTCAATGAGGAACAATGGGTGCCACATTGTGATGAGGAGGGTTATGATGTCTCTATGTTCATCTATGAACCCTTACTAGATGAGTGTGACTCTGATGAGGTCATAAAAGAAGAAGAGGATGATGACAATCTAGAGTCCATTGTGATGGATAGCTGCTTCGACTTAGAGGAGCACTATCTAGAAAATGTAGGAGTATTAGCCCAAAAAGAAGAAGAACCCCTCACAAGCATCAAAACTATAATTTCAAGGGAGGAAAATGAAGGTAGCCAAATGAAAAAGAAAAGAAAAGCAGTGACACAAGCAAAGGAGGAATCATTGTTCAAAGTACTAGAGAATTTCAAGAAATATGAAGTTGCAATTTGGTGTAGTAACCATTGAAGATAACAAAGAACAATGTACGTACATAGGGGAAGCCTAAGTGGAAAAGAAGTAGTAGACCTTGTAGCTTTATGAAGGGAATATAGGGATGTGTTTACATGGACCTATTGAGACCTAAAGGGACTAGATCTGGAAATATTCTCTCATATGATCCCCATGATGGCTGATGCCAAGCCCACCAAATAGAAGACCTACACATATAATGATACTTATGCAGCCAAAATAAAAGAAGAAACTGACATACTAATTGAAGCATCTATGAGATTGAGTATACTGAATGAGTGTCCACATTGTAGTGGTGCCCAAGAAGAACAAAAAGTTGCATGTGTGTATTAACCTTAAAAAAGTTAATGCCGCTATGATCAGAGATAGCTATTCGCTTCCAATCACCAAACATTTAGTGGAGCATGTTGCAGGCAAGGAAGTTTATAGCTTGCTTGCACCTACAACATTTCAAAGGCTCATGTGTCATGTCTTCAAAGAGTTCTTGCAAAAGAGCTTAGAAGTATGTGGATGATTTATTTGATCATTCCCAAAAGAGAAGACACCACATCCCATGACTCAAACAGATCTTCAACAACTGTAGAGAATATCGAGTTTGTCTAAACCTAGAAAAGTGTGTTCATGGTACTTCAAGGTAAAATATTAGGTGATATTGTTTCTAAGAATGGAATATGAAAATATGAGAACAAAGTAAGAGCCATAACGGAGTTCCAGAGTCCAAGGAATGTTAAAGAGGTACAAGCCTTTATGGGCCATTGTAGATATTACTACAGGTTTATCCACATATATGCAATCATAGCTAAACCTCTTTACACTTTGTTGACAAATTTTGAGTGGAACGTCAAATGCAAAAATTCCTTCAATGAGTTGAAGAGATGTTTGTGCACAACACCAATACTCACCACGCCTTACCGGAATAAACCATTTCATGTCCATGTAGATGCATCCAATTATGCAATAGAATGTGTGCTAGCATAACCCACAAGTGAAGGAAATATAGATTTGCCTATAGCATATGCTAGCAGATAGCTAAACACGGTTGAAAAAAACTATACAACAATCAAAAGAGAAGGCTTAGGCATGGTATACATCATGATGAAATTTAGACACTATTTATTGGCCAAGAAGTTCAAGTTTTTCACTGATCATCAAGATTTCTTATATTTGGTCAATAACCTTTGCAATACATGATCCTTAGTAAGATGGTTCCTTGTACTAATGGAATATGATTTTGAAGTGGTTGTTAAGAAAGGTAGGACCCACCTCAGGGTGGATTGTATCACTTCAAGAGAGTCACTGCAAGGAGTGTCTGATGAACTTCCTGATGCTTATCTATTCAATTTAGAAGTTGTTCCTAAATGGGCAAATAAGTTGGTATTTTTCCTAACATTTGGATCTACAAATAGGAATGTAAAAACAAACAAAGATGAAATTGTAAAATCACAAAAACATCAAATAATGGCAAGAAGTATGTACAAATAGGATACAGAGGGTTTATTAGCTTGTTTTGTCGAAGAGGATGAACATAGAAGGTGGTTGCAACAAGACCATGAAGGATTGATAGGAAATCACTATTCTAAACAACTGCAGAATCTAAAATGTTTAGGAGTGTATTCGCCTAGTACGAACAAAGAAATACATGAGTGGATTCAAAATTGTCTAGTGTGCCAGAAGAGACCCCCAATGGAGTATGCTACCCTTTATCATGTGTCATTAATTCGATAATGGACTGCTCCATTGGCAAAATTTATGAAATCGGGAACACTACCCAATGAAGCAAGTCTAGCAAGAAAATGAAGCATGGGGCAAGAGGCTTAGGACTACTCCTTAGTAGGCAACAACCTATACCAAAGAGGCAAGGATGGCTACTTAAGACTATGTGTTCACAAATCAGACTATTTGAAAATCTTAGAAACTACACATAGAGATGTTGTAGGTGGACACTTCGGGCATGACGGAGTAATTAAGAACATCCTATTCTCAGGACTTTGGTGGCCAACTCCTCATATGGATGCACATACCTATGTGAAGAAATGTGACACATGCCAACATGCACAATATCCGAGATGCCTTTGAGGCCAATGATGGGAGGACATGCATTCTCGAAGTGGGGTACAGACTTTGTAGGTCCTATTAACCCCTCAGCTAGAAACTCCCATGCAGAGTACATTATTGTAGCCACAGATTACCTTACAAAGTGGGAGAATTAAAAGCCATGACAAAGAGCGATTTTCAAATTATGGAACAATTCTTATTTGAGAATGTGTTCACTAGATATGGGTTACCAATAGAGTTAATAATTGATAGAGGTATGCGCTTCTTGAACAAAGTCATTGAAAACCTTCTCCAAGAATTCTTAGTGATTCATAAGAAGTCTGCTCCCTATCATCCACAAGCTAACAAACAAGCCGAGATCACAATTAAGATCTTGTGTAATGTTGGTGCAAAATAATCAAGCCTACACATTTGGCTTAGAAGAAATGTTTGTAACTCTCACTTAATGATGCATGTGAACCTTAGCTTGTAATCACTTGGTCATTTACCAATTGTAAAAGATTAAAACCTTGAAGAATCTTTGAAGAACCTATATCTCGTGGAGTTAGGAGGAATATTAGTTATGAGTTTCAAATGATGGAATAACTCCTAAATCAAGGGAGTCATTTTTAGTTGGAGCCAAGTTTGAATTCAAATTCAAACTTAGAAGAAACTTCTTATAAAAAGAGGCTTTTGTAAACCTTGCAATGAAAGTTGCCTCATTTAGAGCTCTCTCCTTGATCATTTGTAGAAATTGAGTGGCTCACACCATAGCTCACTCAGTCCATCATCAATTGAGCATCATTACAATGCCAATGATCTTGTACAATCATGATGTATAATACATATAGTTCATTAAACATCTCTATCTACTTCTCTGCTATGACTACTTAGAAAAGTCAACTTTTTATGGTCATATCTCAATGAATACTCAACCATTTTTTATAATCTTTGGCTTGTTGGAACCATCTTGAAGTCTACTTTGTGCTTCAAAATCGCAAGTCATTTGGTTTAGGAATCTGGGAGAAATCTTTGTCGAAGTGCTCACTAGTCATCTACTGGTTAGTCCCTAAAAAATTGAGGGTAAGCTTTGGATTGCTAAACTTATTTCTTAGAGAATAGTTTATCATTTTAGATGATTCCACTTGCAATCACTAGCTGTCTAAGCCAATTGAATTCCCTCAAAAGGAATTTCATCAATTGTTACTGTATTGTGAGCTCTAAGCAAAAGAACTAGCATGGCTATGGACTAAAATAGCAAGTTTTGTGACATTGGTTATTCATGAAGTAGTCAATTTTTATTCAATTGTTTCAAGCATCAACTTCAAAGTACATAGGTACTTTCTTGGTTTCATTTGCAATCTAAAAGAGCCTACTATCAAACTCTGAAGTAGATTAGGGCAGGTACAAAGCAGGTTTTAGCAATTCCACCTCACTTCCTTGAGGTATCCATCCATCTCCTCCAATAGTGGTATCAGAGCAAGTTGAGGTAAAATGGGAGATGGTTTCCCTTCTTTTATTGATAAATTGGATAGGAATAATTATCCAGCATGGTCTTTGAGGATGAAGACCTATGTACAAGGAAGGAGTCTCTATGGATACATATCAAGAGATGAGGAGATGCCCATATTCAGAAGGAAAGATCAACCTACAAGAGAGGAGCAAGAAAGACTCAACTCATGGTGTGCCAAAGATGCTCTAGCCAGGTCATATCTACTTAACTCTATTTCTGACTTCCTTCTTCCTCATATTAGGAATTGCAAAACTTCCCAAGAGACTTGGGATACTATCTTCATATTTTTCCTCCAATACAAGAGCTAGGAAAAATCAATTGTGGATGGAGTTTACTACTCAAAGGAAGCAACCTAAGCAGAATGTTTCAGCCAGGAGATTGAAGAAGAGCAAATAGTGAGACAGATAATCAATGGCATCAAGGCAGATGATAAGTGGGAATCTTTCACAACTGCAATGGATCTTTATATGGATATGCAAATCCCTGATCTAACTACTCTCATGGGGCAACGCTTCACTCATGAGGCCAAGCTCAACAAAAATGGTGAACCATCAAGAGATAACATCTGACCTCTATACAGATAAAGGAAAGTCTAAGGATAAAGGAAAGAGCAAGAAAGTTGAAGTTGAAGGTATTAATTCTCAAGCTAACTATGCAGGGAGAGGTAGGAATTCAAAAGGAAGGGGCAGAGGAGGTAAACAAGGTAGGGTGAGACCTTTCAACCCTTCCCCATGCAATATATGTGGACTATCTAATCAGACAATAGATGAATGCTATAGGAACTTCAAGAACCACAGAGGAAGAGGATTTCAAGGACGTGGCTACTCACAATCAAGAGGAAGATTCAACCATAATCAAGGTTACAACCATGCCTACAACAACAATTATCAAGGAGGATACAAATCAAGAAAAGATTTCAATAACTATACAGAGGATCAAGAGGATTCTCTTCTCATTATGAACATGACTTCAAAACAAGGTATGAATGATGAGCACCTCTTCTATATTGATTCAGGTTGTTCAAACCATGTAGTAGACAATGTAGCTCTCCTTTCTAATCTTGAAGAGCCCAAGGGAAAGCATCAAGTGCAGACAGGTGATGATACCAAGCATTCAGTCGTCAAGGTAGGAAATGTCAAAGCTTGTGATGGGAATAGGAATTCGTTGAGTAGAGTTCTTTATGTACCTACTATCACAAAAAATTTTATGAGTGTTGGATAGATAGTGGAAAAGGGTTTGCAGGTTAGGTTCAATAAATTTGGAGCTTTTGTGGAGGACCCCCAACATGGATTCAAAAGAATTTCAAAGGGAGAGAAAATAGGTAGATTGTTTACATTTGAGCTTGAGGACACTAGAAACATTGCACTTTACAATGATAAGGATCAAACCTTGTCTGAGTTAGAGATATGGCACAAAAGATTAGGGCACATTGGTGAGACAACATTGAAGAAAATATGTAGAGATCAATGTGTACTTGGGATACCTAATGTATCCAAGAAACATATGATCTATAAATGTGGTGCATGTCAATTTGGTAAATCACACAGGTTACCCTTTACAAAGAAAAGTTATATGCATGACGATTATTTGGAACTTGTCCACACAGATGTGTGGGGACCAAGCAAGGACCCTTCAATTTCAGGCTCAAGGTACTATGTGTCATTTATTGATGATTTCAATAGGTGGACTGTCTTGTATTTTATGAAACATAAGGATGAAGTGTTCAGTTGCTTCAAGAAGTATCTTGCACTTGTGGAAAATCAAACAGGAAACAGCTTAAAGAGGATAAGGTCAGATGGAGGAGGTGAGTACTTCTCCAGTGATTTTTGATGCATTTTTGCAGGACAGAGGTATCAAAAGGGAGATCACTACTAGATATACTCCTGAGCAAAATGGAATAGCAGAGAGGAGGAATAGATTGATTGTGGAAACATCTAGATCTATGCTAAATGAAGAGAAGTTGCCTAATTACTTGTAGGCATAGAGTGTTTCTACTGCCACTTATCTTATTAACATGTTAGCTTCTAAGTCCCTTGATGAGATTATTCCCTATGAGGCATGGCATGGTAGGAGACCATCACTTGAACATTGCAGAATATTTGGTTGTGTTGCTTATGTGCATGTTCCATCTCAAATCAGAGGTAATTTAGACCCTAAGGCAAAGAAATGCATCCTCATAGGGTATGATATAAATAAAAAATGATACAGGTTTTATAATCCATCCAACAAAGGATTTATGATCAGTAGAGATGTTGTGTTTGATGAGAATGATTCTTGGTTTGAAAGTGAATGCAGGAAGGTCAAACTACCATATGGCTTGGAAGAAAAATTTCCAAGCCTCACCAAGGAGGAGCCAAGCACAATTGAAGACATCAAATCAAATGATGAGGACACCATCAACTTGGAAGAGTTCAAAGCATTGAAATCAAAAGGCAAGGTCAAGATAAAGAGGTTGGAGTACATACCTAAGTCATCCAACCAAGCATTAAGGAGATCACAAAGAGAGAGTAAGAAGACAATCAAATATGGGTATGATACTTCATTATTCACTAAGCATTCTATTTATCTTGCTAAGGATTCATCACTTGAAGAACCTTCTTCTTATGAAGAAGCAAGTACCAAAGTAGAATGGAAGGAAGCTATGGATGAAGAAATAGAAGCACTCCAAGAGAATGATACTTGGGAGCTAGTACCCAAGAAAGCATCAATGAAGGTAATTGATTCTAGGTGGATTTAGAAAATCAAAAGGAACTCAAATGGATCCATAAATAGGTATAAAGCTAGGCTTGTGGCTAAGGGTTTTGCATAAACCCAAGGAGTAGATTATGAAGAAACTTTTTCACCTATGGCTAAGATTCCAACCATCAGAGTGTTGGTAAGTGTAGCTGCATCTAGAAATTGGAATATGTATCAACTAGATGTAAAAAATGTTTTTCTCAATGGGTGGATTTTAGAGGAGGTTTACATGGCTCAACCTCTTGGCTATGAAGATCCAAACAAGCTAAACCATGTATGCAAATTGAAGAAATCTCTTTATGGTTTGAAGCAGGCACCTAGGGCATGGAACCATAGGTTAACAACCTATCTTCAAGATCAAGGATTCATGATGAGCAAGGCAGATTCTTCTCTGTTTGTCAAGAGGAGTAATTCAAAAATGATCTATTTATATGTATATGTGGATGACATTATTCTTATAGGTATTGATGCCAATGGCATCAAACAAATCACAAACCAGATGATGCACGAGTTCAAGATCATGTTGGAAAACAATGTCACATCAGTCCAAAATCCATTTAGGGCATAAATCCTAATTTTGGTACTTAAGTCATTTTTGGCACAAAAATGGGTAAAATTTTTATGGGCCTATCTTGTAGAACTTGAAGAGACCTCTCTAATGGTATATGACATGCTATCATTAGAGATCAGATTTGGGAGAAAACCCTAACCCTAATTTTCTACTTATTTAGGGTTTTGACCTCATATGATAGCTCTCGGCATGAGGATCATAAAAATGTTATCAGATCATTCATCAGCTAGTCAGAAGTGTGAAAAAGCAGGTCAAGAAGCTATTTTTAAAGTTAGCTAAAAGCAACTTTAAAAATAAAAAAAACTCACTTAAAATAAAGCTAAAAACATGCGATCCAGCTTTTGGGAACGAAAAACATCTTTATTCATGGAGATTTTTTGCATGAGGCTTGTGGCCTATATAAGAAGCACTTTGGGGTCACTTTGACTCATCCTAGACCAATTGGCAATGCCAATTTTTGGTCCCTCGGTAGAGGTGGTGCTCTAGCACACATGGGGCAGCCATGGTGCACTCTAGGAGCATGTTGAAGAGCAGCTATGGAGTTCTTCTTGGAGAAGAGTATGCTCACACTCTTGATTATGGAGAGGACATACCCATCAGCAGCTTGGTGGTGTGGATCAGCCATCTACATAATGTATTTGAAGATTGTCTTCTACATGAAGATTATGGAGTACTTCAAAGAAATTGGATGGAGCTTAACATAAGATTTGCATCTTATGTTAACTATTCAGGTACATATTCTTTATGCACACAGGTACTACTTGGAGCTTATGGAGGTGGTGGCATCCATATTTGGAGGAGTCCTATTCAGCATACATGGAGGCAGTGGCATCCATAAAGGAGAACCAGTACATGCATGCTACATGCATTCGGATGAGGTGTTAGAGAAGGTGTGTTCACATGAGTATGAGGATTTCTGGCAGCAACATGTTAGCATTCTATGCTAAGTCTGTAAGTATCTGATCTTTCACACACACATCTGATTTAGGATCTTCCATAGCCTAAAATCATATTAGGGTTTGCTGAATATCACTTTCGAACTGATCTTTCCTCTTTCAGTCACTCATATACACTCTTCTACAACCTATCAGGTCACACATCTCATACATATTCTGATTTCTGTCCCTACATCTGAATATTCTTGTAAATTTTGTACATACAATCTTCCATCTATTTTTGTTCACATAGAGTGCTTGAGAGTTTTGCTCCCACATTGTAAATTGATATTTGTATATATGATAGTGTGAGTAAGTAGTGGCTTACGTAACACTTTACACATGTTGTCTAATCTCTCTCTATCTTTGTCTCATCATTTGTATGATTAAGTGTGGTATGTTCATGTTTTGTCAATATTGGAAGATTGTTGGAATCTGTGTTGTAGATCTTGGACTTATGGAACTATGGACCTGTGGTATTAGTTATGGGCCTACTAAATTTCCAACGTTTGGTATCAGAGCATTCAGGTTCTCAGATTCCTAGGTTCCCAAAATCCCAGGTTTACAACATATGATTGAAGACCATCTTCTAACATTTGACATATAACATACACACTTAATCTAGATGAGTAGAGATTTGAGAATTAGACAATTCAATCAGATGTTTATTGATCAATGTGGAAGTATGAAGTTGATGATCTATTAGCAGCCAAATACTTTTGGAAGAGTATGAAAATACTTTACAGAAGTATTGTTTGAAGACCAAGACTTGATGAAGAGAAGGCTACTTCAAATTCAAGGAAAAACAATGGTTTGGAGAAAATGAAGGAACCAGATCAACATCAAATCACAGGTGTTGGTTTCTACTATAAGATTATCATTTGCAGGTCATATCTTAGAAGAGCAGTTATGAAGAGATTTGAAGGATTTAGAAAGTTAAAGCATTAGCTACATCAAAACTCTCAAGAACAAGGAGATTAGATGAGTTTTGATAAATCTCTTTCATGGCAAGAAAGCTCATCTAAGAAGACAAGTTTGGAAGTTGGTTGGAAGTTTTTTATCTAGGTACAGAATCTGATCTAGGTAACTAGAGAGGTAATTCAACATTCGGCCAAAAGATTGGTGAATTCAGTCATCTCAGTCACATTTGAAGCAGATTTTTTGAATCAGAGATATGAGGAGATGGTAAAACATGATTCTATATTCACTTCCATTTGTATACCATGTTTGTTTTGTCTCTTATTCTTAGCACTAGAGGAAGAGAAAAATTCATTTGAAGAAGTCAAGAGTGCTTGCAACTTCAAGATGAAGAGAACAAAAGGTATGGAAGAGAAGTTTGAAGATGTTGACATCATCAGGTGGAAGAAAGATGCAAAAGAAGAAAGTCCAACATTTCCAAAGGGAAAGTAAGACTTCCTTTTCTCTTATATTTTCCATATACTTTTCCTACTTTATCCTCTACATCCAAAGACAAGTCTACAAGAACATCTTGTGTGAAGAAAGTCTAAAGAAGAAGCATTTCTTGTTTTGCACTATAGTTGGTCATGTTTTAGTAGATTTTGACAAAGAATTGCATTGAGAGAAAGAAAGGAAGCTTATATGTTTTGACTCATATGTCTATGAGTTATGTATAAGTTGAAGATTTTGACCAGGCAGCTATATGTTCCCTCAAAGAATTCTTGGAGTATCAAGTCAGAGCTACTTGGTAATATGACAAGTTGCAGAGATTCTTCTTGACCTAACTCTTGAGGTAAAAGAGTATTTGTAGCAGATGTTGGAGACTTGAAGTGAGGTTTTTGTTTGGAAAAGGTACCTCATATTTTGTATATTCAAAAAATTTAGAGTTTTTTTAGGATAAAAATTTAGAAAAAATAGTATTTTTGGAATTTTAGTATTTTTAGAAAATTCAGAATTTTAGAATTTGCAGGAAAATTATGAAATTTCAGTATTTTCAAAAACCCCAGTATTTTCAAAAAATTTCAAGAATTTTAATATTTTGAGAAAATTCCAAAAATTCAAAAAATTCAAAAAATTCAAAAAATTCAAAAAATTCAAAAAATTCAAACAATTCAAAAAATTCAAAAAATTCAAAAAATTAAAGTAGATTCTTCATCTGACTTGTACTTCACAAAAATCTGAATTTTCCTGAATTTTCTTGAATTTTTTGATTGTCTAGGTTTTTGTATACATGCTTGTATTCAAAAAAGGTGCTCCATCAAATCCTATCACTTGATTGAGAAGTGGAGTTAGCCAAAAGAAAGTCAAGCAGATACTATCACATTTCACCCGGGTAGAATATGAAAAGATGAAGTATTAACTTGCAGCTTTTGGAGTTATCAAGGTGAGAGTTTGTCCACTTATGTTCCAGTAGGAGTTGCAGATTCTTGAGAAGGATTTGGTTAAAAACAAGTTTTACAACTTTGTGAGAAGCATGGACACTTAGAGGCATTCAGATAGCAAATCAAACATTCAGTCATGAAGGTTTGATGAGAGCAGATTGACACAGGTATTTTGTTAGAGAGATCATAGATCTTGAATGATCTTGAAGTATTTATGAGTCAATTGTCTATCCTTTGTTTGAAAATTTCTTAGCATTAGAAGAAGTAAGTCAAAGATTCAGATTCTATCAGATTTGTGTTGCAGAGAAAAAAAAAAGATACTTGTTATGTTGCAGAAGATTATGGATCCTAAAATTTTGTTTCAGATATAGGTATTGATTATTGAAGATCAGATATATTGAAAGAAGGAAAACATTCCAGATTTCATAAAGTCTGATATAATTTGAAGAATTTTGGATACTAGTGTTAAATCATCCAGGGGGGTGATGAAACATGAAGACTTATTTTCAGCCATATGTAAAAGAATGCAGAGTCATACCTACAGGTGTATTCCTATAGGCTATATCAGGTATTCCAATATTTCCTTTGTCAGTTTCTATTTATGTTCCAGCTTTGAAAGAAGAAGAAAGAAGGAGAATGTCTGGAGAAAGTTCCTGTTAGGTGTTCCTGTTCAGGAGAAAGTTCCAAAATTCTATTAAAGGGAAATCAGAGAGGTATGTTTCAGAGGTGCGTGCAAATATGTGGATCCTAGTGTATGTTTACAGGTTTGAGAAGATAGGAGAAAGCATGTTCAGAGTCAGTTTATGCTACATATGTTGTCAAGCAGTGATTGCTTGATGTATACACTATTGGATATCTAGTTTGCATTTTTTCTCAGGTATTATGGTTCATATTCAACAAGTTCATATTTTTGAAGTTTGAAGGTCAATTCGGGAGTACAAGTTTGAAGCTGATGAGAGTTTATAGATGAATGAAGTTGTATATCCAGTTCAGTTTGTACCAATATGACATTGCATTGGAAAACAATGTCACATCAATCCAAAATCCATTTAGGGAAAAAACCCTAATTTTGGTACTTAGTCATTTTTGGCACAAAAATGGGTAAAATGTTTATGAGCCTGTCTTGTAGAGCTTGAAGAGATCTTTCTAATGGTATATGACATGTAGTCATTAGAGATCAGATTTGGGAGAAAACCCTAACCCTAATTTTCTACTTATTTAGGGTTTTGACCTCATATGATAGCTCTTGGCATGAGGATCATAAAAATGTTGTCAGATCATTCATCAGATAGTCAAAAGTGTGAAAAAGTAGGTCAAGAAGCTATTTTTAAAGTTAACTAAAAGCAACTTTAAAAATAAAGCAAACTCACTTAAAATAAAGCTAAAAACATGCGATCCAACTTTTGGCAACAAAAAACAGCTTTATTCATGGAGATTTTTCACATGAGGCTTGTGGCCTATATAAGAAGCACTTTGGGGTCACTTTAAGTCATCCTACACCAATTGGCAATGCCAGTTTTTGGTCCCTCAGTAGAGGTGGTGCTCTAGCACACATGGGGCAGCCATGGTGCACTCTAGGAGCATGTTGAGGAGCAGCTATGGAGTTCTTCTTGGAGAAAAGTGTGCTCACTCTCTTGATTATGGAGAGGACATACCCATCAGTAGCTTGCTGGTGTGGATCAGCCATCTACATAATGTATTTGAAGCTGATTGTCTTCTACATGAAGATTATGGAGTACTTCAAAGACATTGGATGGAGCTTAACATAAGATTTTCATCTTATGTTAACTATTCAGGTACGTATCCTCTTTATGCACATAGGTACTACTTGGAGCTTATGGAGGCGGTGGCATCCATATTTGGAGGAGTCCTATTCGGCATACATGGAGGCAGGGGCATCCATAAAGGAGAATTAGTGATGCATGCTACATGCATTCAGATAAGGTGTTAGAGAAGGTGTGTTCACATGAGTATGAGGATTTCTGGCAGCAACATGTTAGCATTCTATGCTAAGTATGTAAGTATCTGATATTTCACACACACATCTGATTTAGGATCTTCCATAGCCTAAAATCAGATTAGAATATCAGTTTTGAACTGACCTTTCCTCTTTCAGTCACTCATATACACTCTTCTACAACCTATTAGGTCACACATCTCATACATATTCATATTTTTGTCCCTACATCTGAATATTCTTGTAAATTATGTACATACACTCTTCCATCTATTTCTGTTCACATAGAGTGCTTGAGACTTTTGCTCCCACATTGTAAATTGATATTTGTATATATGATAGTGTGAGAAAGCAATGGCTTACGTAACACTTTACACATGTTGTCTAATCTCTCTCTATCTTTCTCTCATCATTTGTATTATTAAGTGTGGTATGTTCATGTTTTGTCAATATTAGAAGATTGCTGGAATCTGTGTTGTAGATCCTGGACTTATGGAACTATGGACCTGTGGTATTATTTATGGGCCTACTAAATTTCCAATAGATCAATGACCTAGGGTTTCTGAAATATTTTCTTGGACTTGAGTTGGTATACACTGGCTCTAAAGTCTACATTACTCAAATGAAATATGTGCAGGACATGTTGAAGAAATTCCACTTGGAGGATGCAAAAGTAGCTAGCACCCCTATGGAGGTAAATCAGAAATTGAGTGCTCATGAAGGTGATTTTCTTGAAGACATTGCAGGTTATCAAAGCATAGTTGGAAGTCTAAACTATGCAACATTAACAAGGATCAACATATGTTATGGAGTAAGTGTTCTGAGTCAATTCATGCATAAACCTAGAGCACCTCACTTGGAAGCTGCTAAAAGAATTTTGAAGTACCTCAAGGGTACTCAAAATCGAGGTCTTTACTTCCCATACACATCAGACTTGGATATAAAATTGTACTCGGATGCGGATTGGGCAGGATGTAAGGATGACAGAAGAAGTACTTCTGGATATCTATCTTTTGCAGGTGATAAGCCCATCTCATGGTCTTCTAAAAAGCAACCAATTGTTGCTCTATCTTCAACAGAGGCTGAACACAGGGGATTAGCAAATGCTACACAAGAAGCTATTTGGATTAGATTGCTCTACTTAGATTTGGGACTCATTCACCAATGATCTTTGGTGATAACACTAGTTCTTTGCATCTTGCAGCCAATCCTATTTATCATGCAAGAACCAAGCATATACAAGTGCACTATCACTATGTTAGAGAGAAACTCTTGAGCAAAGAGATTCAACTAGCATATGTATCTACAAATATGCAATGTGATGATTTCTTCTTATAAAAAGAGGCTTTTGTAAATCTTGCGGTGGAAGTGGCCTCATTCAGAGCTCTCTCCTTGATCATTTGTAGAAACTAAGTTTCTCACACCATAGCTCACTCAGTCCATCATCATTGAACATCATTACAATGCCAATGACCTTGTACAATCATGATGTATAATACATATAGTTCATTAAACATCTTTGTCTATTTCTCTGCTATGACCACTCAGAACAGTCAACTTTCTCTGGTCATATCTCAGTGAATACTCAACCTTTCTTATAATCTTTGTTGGAACCACCTTGAAATCTACTTTGTGCTGTCGAAATCTCAAGTCATTTGGTTCGGGAATTTGGGAGAAATAATCATCGAAGTGCTAGCTGGTCATCTACTGGTTAGTCCCTAAAAAATCGGGGGTAAGCTTTGGATTTCTAAACTTATTTTCCAGAGCATAGTTTATCATTTTAGATGATTCCACTTGAAGTCACTAGCTATCTAAGCTTTCCCTCAAAAGGAATTTCATCAATTGTTACTATATTGTGAGCTCTGAGCAAAAGAACCATCAAGTGTATGGACTAAAATAGCAAGTTTTGTGACACTAGCTATTCATGAAGTAGTCTATTTTGATTCAATTTTTTCAAGTATCAACTCCAAAGTACATAGGTACTTTCTTGGTGTCATTTTGAAGATAAAAGGGCCTACTATCAAACTCTGAAGTATATTAGGGCAAGTACAAAGCAAGTTTTAGCAGTACCACCTCACTTCCTTGAGGTATCCATCCATCTCCTCCAACATGTAATGTATTGACAAAATTGGTAAATAATAAATGCTCTAATTGGGATAAACAACTTCATTATGTTGTTTGGGCTTATCGAGTTGCCTATAAAATGGTACTCAATGCCACCCCATTTCAGATGGTCTTTGGGTAGAATATTGTGTTACCATTAGACTTCTTGATCCCGACTTTAAAATTAGCACAAAGCATGACTGGAATGTCCTCTAGGATATTTGATTTAGAATGTTTAGGTGAGACCAAGCTACGAGTGACAATAGGCATCTATGCTGCAAAGAAAAGAAAAAAGACATACTTTGATGCACACATCAAGGATAAATGATTGAAAGAGGGAGAACTAGTGTTTGTTTATACACTAAAGCAACATGCCCATAAATTGGAAAAAGGAGGATATGGACCCATTATCATTAATAGAATTTATACTAGTGATGCTATTCAATTGGACACTCTAGAAGTTGACATCTTGCCAAACTATATAAGTGGATGTTGAGTCTCAAGCTATATCAAGAACATCTTACAATAGGTATGCTAATGAGACTTAACACTGCTAAGAGGTGAAAAGAAGAAGATTCAACGGTTAGAGAAGAAGCACAAGGAGAGTCTAGAGAGTGCATTAGGTGAAATAAGTTAAGGCAACACCTAGATGTCAATCTCAATGCCCCAAGATATCACATGGCCATGTGCTAAACATCGGGTGTAATTGCTCCTCAAATAACCAATCAATGTCTCTTTGTGACCATAGACTCTCATACTACCAAGACCTGCAATTGGACATCGATTCCATAGAAGCCTATCCCATAGGATTGGGAGGTGTGGAAACACCTTGTTTGGGTGAGGTGGAGCTTCCCATCTACCTTCAAGATGTCCCAATGATGGTCAAAATGCTAGTATGTCAAGATGATGACCTTATAGAACCACTTGTCTTAGTTCAAGATTTGATCTACGACCATAGTCAACTTAAACATAAGAAGTCAACTTCTTCAAGTTTGGGTACATGAAAAATGCATTACATTATAATTAGAGAATCGCATGATCACAAATCCGAGTATCACACATTCTCTTAGTTCTTCTAAGAATAATCTTGGAGAAAAAGATGTTGTATGTGTCAAAAGATTCATGATGCAGAAGGACTCAATCATGGAAGAACAGACTTGAAGGTGAGTGGATTTTCTTCTTTTTCAAAGACTAATGCAGCCAAAGTAGTTCAACCACAGAGGCATGCAAAATAGTACAGGAAAACTACTATACCAAATAGAGAAACAACATTCCAAAAGAAAGTAGTTCCAGGCATGATGCGGATCTGTCTATGAAAGGGAAAGTAGGCAATCACACCATTGCAATCAACCTCGTTATCAGAGAACAACAAAGATCTCTATCTCAAAGAGTACTCCAAATTTGGGTAGCAAAGCAGTCAATGAAGGCCCACCACAATAATGTACAAATTTGGGTGCCTACAAAATTAGTTGCAACTCAACAAGGGAGATTACACATGTGGGTACCCAAGGAACTCTTACATGCACAAAACCCTATGTTCTTCCTCATGAGAAAATTCTCAACAAAGAAGCCATGAAGAGGCAAGGGTCAGAACCAAGCACAAAGATGAAAAGATTATCAACTCACCTCTTCAGCAATAGTAAGAAGACAATCAATAATGGTATGGGTTCTGAAGCCGAAAGCACCAGTAGCCACCACAAAACCAAAGATCCAACCACAAGGGATACAAAATTTAAGAAACTATCCAGAGATGAAGATGCCAAAGGTGATTTGTACGTAGTCGAACACTATTCTAAAATGGATCCCTAAAAGGAGGAATGATCAGCTGTCATTCAACCATCGATTGATTGCATCATTTTGAGATCCAATTGATACCTCCAAACAAAGATTGCATCAAGTATGCAAGTAACATTAGAAGCCTTGATTTGCGAAAACCATGTTCCCTTGGCATAACCCCATCTTTTGCACCATTCAGTTCATGCATTCCCACATTATGCATTAATATAGGGCCACATTACAAGTTCGTGCATAGACACAATTAATAGTGCCAAGCACATGAGACACATTTGACATATGTAAACTATTTTATCGATACTAACATCTTTCTTCTTGTTTTATGACACTGTTCAAAGAGAGAGAGAGAGAGAGCGAGAGAGAGAGAGAAGGAGAAAAAAGGAAAAGAGAAGGGATAGGAACATGCATGTGAAGAATCCCATCAGTGAACCATCAACAATGATATCCATCAACAATGATATCCATCAACAATGAAGGACAAGCCAATGGTCAATCACCATGATGGGAGCATAACATGAAGAGATAAACATCAACCAGCCATTCACTAGG
Organism: Ceratopteris richardii; assembly: GCA_020310875.1. NCBI lineage: Eukaryota > Viridiplantae > Streptophyta > Polypodiopsida > Polypodiales > Pteridaceae > Ceratopteris > Ceratopteris richardii. The sequence goes on from CM035416.1 coordinate 31,916,770, forward strand.
GTAAGAATCTCCTACTTTGGCAATACTATAACAATGTTAGATAAGAAAACCTCGTCATTGGCATATCCTTGAGCACTTAGCTGAAGACCCAATTTTTGCACCATACTTCTTACAATGCATTCTCCAAGTAAGCATGCATAAGGCCATATTACAAGGCCATGCACAAGTCACATATTTTCTTCAACCCATGCACTAGCACACTTACCCATCAGTCATTATGGGTTAGAAGTACTTGGCATGATAACTATGAAACCCATTATGGAAAGATCCAGAGGACATCAAGGTTACAACATAAATAGCTATGATGCAATTCACAGCCGATAGATGGTCGAAATCAACATTGACAACCTCTTTTGAGCAATTAACCATTTTTAAAATATATCTCACAAATAAACCATCATGTTGGAATGCAAGGAAGAAGTACATCCAAAGGGACTAAAACTTGCAAAGGCTAGTAGTGACATAATGAAGAACCGAACAACCGACCCTGCTACATTTGGAAGATAGATTGCTCGTGTTGATACATGATGGACACTAACTCCAAAAGTACTACATGGAACACCCATTACGACATGAAAGACTCGAGAGGGGGGGGGGAGTGTTGGCACTTAAGGTCAAGCACAAGGTGCGGGAACACATCAAAGAAGTCGACACACAAGAAGAGGGAGCATGTAGGGAACTCCAAGAAGTATATGTCGAATTTTTAGAAGAAATCCCTATACAAACAGTGGTCAAGCACAAGGTGTGGGAACGCATCAAAGAAGTGGAAACACAAGAAGAGGGAGCATGTCGGGAACTCCAAGAAGTATATGTCAAATTTTCAAAAGAAATCCCTATAAAAACAGTTATTTTGATTACTAAAAACCATTGTAAATATCATTTCACATTTTTTCAACTCCTTTTTGTTCAAGCCAAGGAGTTTGTGAGCTTGAGGAGTGCTAGAAGTACCTACGCACCAATTTTCATGATTTTTAGATTCCGTTCGAGCCTTCAAATAAGCCCTAGAACCTAATTTTTAACTAGGTTGGAAACTAGGTCTAGACAAGGCCAAAACTAGTCAAAAATTATAAAAAGAGCTAGAGAGCTCATTGTTTAGGTTAGTTTGTTAGAGATTCAAGCTTTTGTAAGAGAGTTATTTTGTAATAGAAATCTTTCCATTGTTCCTCTCTTTGTTCTTACCTTGTGTGTGTGTATGTGTGTGCATGCTTGTGTGCTTCTCACTCACACACTTGTGCGTTCACCTGATCATGGTCTCCATACCTATACTCACATCTCTGTGGATTGACATTTATGAGGTGGATCTCCTCACGTTGGTATTCACCATTGTGCTAGAGTGACAACAAGACATATTCGAATTACAATGTGCTTCATGGATAAAACAAATAGATGAACTTGAGAAAACCCAATCTGCTTAGGTGGAAGTCCAACAAGCAGAACTAGCCCTGTCAAAGATCATGTTTTGCACTTGAAATACTACCATCTATTGGCTCCCCATCACTAGATTGTCACATATGATCTTCAATATTTCTTGCTCTTTGTACTTCTTGAAGAATACAAAGCACATGTGGAATGTGTAGTCTGAAAATGGCCTACATTTGCCACCCAGTTTGAGCATGATGACCTTCTTGTGGCTGCAAGTGAGGCACCATGTTTCAACGCAATTGGCATGCCCAATTATTATGTGAATATCGAGAAATGCTTCAAACTTGGAGCAAGGCCCCTTTCCATATGCTCTACAACCCGTTTGTCACTCTAGCACAATGGCAAGTACCAACGTGAGGAGATCCACCTCATAAATGTCAATCTGCAGAGATGTGAGGACTAATATGATGACTCTGAGCAAGTGAAGGCACAAGTCCATGAGTGAAAGGCACACGAGCATGCACACACATACACACACGCGCGCACACAAGGCAAGAAAAAAAGTGGAACAATGGGATCTTCTACTAGCAAGCTCCAAGAAAGTATACAAAGTTCAAAACTAGCTTCAACCTCCAACTAGCTAACCCCAAAAATGAGCTCTCTAGCTCTTTTTATAGTTTTTTACTAGATTTTGGCCCTGTCCATACCTAGTGTCTGGCTTAATTAAAAATTAGGTTCCTAAGCTATTTTGGAGGCTCAAACAAGCTTTAAAAATTATGAAAATTGGTACATAGATACTTCCAATATTCCTCAAGTTCAAGGACTCCTTGGCTTGCAGAAAATGGAGTAGTAATAGTGGAAAATGGTATTTACAATGGTGTGAAGTGACTAAAATCACTGTTTGGGAAATATTTCTCCATGAAAAATTATGTGGCCTACTTGTCGAATCTATGTTGATTGATTTCCTTTCTTAATCCTACTTGGATCTCCCTTTGTTCTGACTCCCTTTAGTGGCTCCCTGTCTCGTAAGGCCTTGACAGCCCTGACTGCTACCAACATCCCCCCTCTCTCACGTCTGTCATCCCTAACAGACCCTTGTTGTGGAGAGTGCTTAATGTAATATGCGATAACATTAGTGATGAGGTGATGTTCTTCGATGTGTAGTCCTCTTGCCAAGTCTATCGTCATCTGATGTCAAACAATTGGAACTAGAATGTCTAGATGTGGCAAGCATAAATGATCTGCATGTATGGCTTGTCCACCAAAAAGAGATGTAACAAATGTGTTCTTCTGGGAATGAAAATTTCGGAATGATATTCCTAGAACTTGATAGAGAACATTTCTTCAAAAGTTTTCTTGTAGCAAGCAAGTAGATACTTGATTCGTGCATGCCATGCATATATTGTGTTGATGGAGGGAGTTCGGCTCATGTCATATACCAAATCTTGGTTGCCTTCAGAAAATCCAAGGGTTGAAATGTATGGAGATTGAATCTCTCGAAAGGTCTTGAATACTACTGTCATGAGCTTGAAGATCTTCATACACATTTTTGTTGCAATGTCAGGTACATTCTTTAATCGAGCTGACCAGTATAATATGGTCAAGATTATGTAGGTTATAGTGGGTGGAGCAAAATACGGGTAGTTGACCCAATCTGAACACCCTTTGTTGTTGTAGACTTTGGTGGCAAAAGCTTGCCAGGATCTGCAACGGACCACTAGAAAATAGCATGGGCTATATTTGATATAGAGTGGAATGGCAGCCCATGTGCGCATCGTCTCAGGGTACTCCGTTAGCAATCACTTATGCCAAGTAGGTTGAAAAATTGATCCTGCTCGTGCATCTTCTAGTAAGTCATCAAGCTCGAACTGAGTGGCGACGGTTGGCTCTTTCCCTATGTGCCTCTTAATATCTGCATTATAGTCATCTAGTAATACAAAGTAAGGCATATATTGAGTTTTTGATGTGGTAATTAGCCATTGATGGGATAGGTTCTGAAAATAAGAAGATTTTAGAACATTTTCTTCCAAATTAGAAAGTGGTTGGATATGCACAACATTGCGATCATCATGGGTTTGTCCTATTTGCTCTACCCTCTTTAGCCAATATGGGACCTCTATCTCAAAGGTGTCTTGTCCCTCTTCAGTGACATGCCCGCCAAGTACTAGCATCGGCTCATATGGTTCTTCAAAACTCTCTTCGACTGGAATCTCCACCACTGTTTTGGGTTCTAGTTCTTCAATTGGAGAGGGTGGTCTCTCATATGGTAATAGGAGTTCTTTTAGTTCTGCCTCCTACTTCCTAAGGGCTTCTAGTTCTTCTATAGATTGTTGAGGGATGGCGGGCTCTGGTTGAGCTGTGTTGATCATGGCTAGCTACTTCTTGAGATCTGCACATTCTATTTCCAGCTTTTCATAGGACTCTAAAAAATTTGCATGTCCATCTAGTAATACTCTGATATCTTCTGAGGGAACAACACAATACTTTGTAGGACCAATCTCTACTCCTCGGGCTCCTTCCATAGGTACTTCAAGATTTTCCTAGTTTTGCTACTGAAGTCACTTGTTCTCTTGCAATTTCGTAGACATGTGCATCCTGAGAAGCCCTAGATTTCTTTATAGTTTGGCACTAGCGAAAGTTTGCACCTAGAGCAGGTTCTCCAATTCTTTGACCTCTTGGGCATCCACATTTGACATTTTGGACTCCTTTTCTATGTGAGCCTATTGTAAGGTGGTGTATTCTGCTAGGAGTGTTTGGTTGTTGGCCTCCAGGGCGGTGACTCTTGCTTGTATTCTCTACATCTCTACCTAGAAGGCAGCATTGCACTCTTCCAATCATTGGTAATCTTGTTGTAGTTGATATGCACACTGAATGATTGTATTGAATGTATTATTTACAGTATGAGATGCAAGGGAGATGGGTTGGAATGTAGGGGGAATGGGAATGGTGGATGTAGTGTTGAACAAAGAGGTGGGTGTAGGTGAAGTTGGTGGTAAGGGAATGGGGGATGGTGGAATCATGGGGGGAGGGGGAGGTGTTGTGGGTGGTGATATGTCCATGGGGTTAGATAGTGTGGTGCATGTAGGAGCTAACATGTATGGGGGTATGGTAGGTGAAGTGAGTGTGGTGTTTGTGTATAATGCAGTGGTTGTGAGTGTTTGTGAACCTAGCATCTGAGTATAAGGAGCATGAATGAATTGTTCCATGAATGATAAGTAAGGGCATGGCACGATGGTGGTGATTGAGGTATAGGGGAGCATGGATAAGGTGGATGGGAAGTATGGGTCCCTTGAAAGGGTAATGCGTGAATATGGGTAAGCAGGGAAACCTAGACTACCTTCTCTGGGTCGAGGCTATATTTCTATACTAGGGAGAAGGGGGTGTCGAAAGGTTGGCTCTACAGACAAAATGATGAAGTAAAAAGAGGGTTGGTAATGGAAGAAAAGAGGGTGGCCTGAGATGTTGGTTCATGAAAAGAAAAGGATGTTGATGAACCTGGGGTTTGGGTCATGATTGTTATTGCTATAGTGGTTTTGTTAGTGGTTGGTGGCAGAGGTGGGGGTGAGGGAGGAGAGGGAGGAGATGGGGGTTGTTGGGGTGAAATTGGGGATGTTTGTACAAACGTTTCTGAGGTAAGATCTATGGTTGTTGTAGAGGTAGCAGTTGGCTTGATGGTTGCTTCGGGATTGGATACAAGTATTCGTATGTTCTTGCCTGCCCTTGGTCTTGTATCCACTGTATGTTTGTCATACCAGATTGATTGCTTAATTTTTGTGTGGATGGCCTCTTGAACTCCCAAGGGTTTTGATGGTAAGTTGAAGGTAGTGATGAAATGAGGGTCCACTCCTTCCTCGGTGAGCATCTGTTCTATCAGGGCTTGGCATGATGCGAATGACATTCTATGCCTTTCTTGCACTGCCTTGATTGTGTTGTATAACCTTTGTAATTGGGATGTGTACATGGGGGCATCTACAAGTTCTGGTACTTCTTGCTGCCCATCTTGATTTCTTTCTTCATGCCCCTCCTTGCCTTCATCAGATTCTTCATCTTCCTCGTCATCTTTGTCCTATTCTTCATCCACATCAACAGTGGTAACGGGTACTTGTGATGTTGTTGCTTGCAGTTGAGCACCTTCCACTTGTTGTTCTTCTTCCACCTCAAGATTCACTTCTTTTAAAATCTGCTCAAAATCCTCAGTAGTGACCTCTTCAAAATGTACTCTACCGAGGAATTTGAGGTCTATGGGGATTGGTGGAAATATCAAGTTGGCACCTTCGATGATGCATCTTGGGAGGCATAGTGTAAATGGCAGACATGGTGAGGTGGGGGAGTGACATCTGGGGTTAACATGACTCCGCGTGGTTGAGCACATGGTGGTTGCACTAGTCCTCTCATCCTCTTGGAAGGGGGTCTTGTGGATGTTTGGCCCTTGAATTGATGTACTCTATTCCACATGAGAGCTCTCTAGATTGGAATTTTGTAAGCTAAACATCTATAAATGATCCTCGTCAATGCAAAACACCCATACAAAACTAACTTATGTGGCCATCGCTTGTGTGCCAAGTGTATCTGATCAATGATCCAATGAGGCAAGTTAATTGTTAAGTTTTGAGTCATTGAAAGATACAAGTTGAACCATGTCTTCTTGGGTGGCATAGCAAATCTATCTTGGGCAGGGAAGGCAAAGTGTTGCATGCACATCCTCAAGTGAATGGCAATGTTTGGCATCATGGCCACCATGTCCTTGAGCTTGGTAAGGTTTCGATTCTTCATGTTGTCTGGAACTAGAATCTCCTTTTCTATGGATATGTGCATTCCTCGCATTTCCAAGGCCTCTTGCACTAAGTTATTGGTTAACTTAAACCTCTTCAACTCATTTCCCCTTGCTAGAGATGGGATCACAAAAGCGCTTGATGCTTGGGGGTGCATGCTAGTAGTCAGGGTGTCGATGAGATAATAGCATCTCATGAAATCGGGTTTTGGGAGCTGAGCACTAAAATATGCATCTAATCCTGCTCTTGCCCGAGTAGTTGATTTGGTGCCTCGTTTGGGTACAGTCTCTCGAGCATGGGGATGTTCACCCTTGTAGATCCAAGCTTGCTTCACCGTTTGAGTCATCTTGCTTCGGTCACTCCATTGACTATGAGCATAGAACATATGCTTACTTTGTTTCTTGTACTCCTTGGTTGGTTTTTCTCATTCAATTTTGGAAAAGAAGAGAGTTCTATCAGATCCTTGACTCCTTTGTTGAGAACCTCCTCCTTTTGCATCACAGAGTTTTGGACAAGAACAACATCTTTATTTACATGTGTAATCCTGGAAGGACCAGGATTTGGTGCCTTTCCTTGCTCCTTGAGTGCATGATTTTTTAGCTCAATTGTGATGCAGTTTTGACACACCTAGACCTGAAGAAGCCCACTTCTTAGGTTCAGGTTGACTGCATGATCATAGATCCAACCTTGACCCAAGACAAGAGGTTCTATGAGATCCTCATCTTGGCACACTCGCACCTTCACTATCATAAGAACATCTTGGATGTAGATGGGAAGTTCCACCTCACCTATGCAAGGGGTTTCCACACCTCCCAATCCTATGAGATATGCTTTTATAGGATTGATACTTAATTGCACTTCTTGACAGTAAGAAAGTCTAACTAGACTAGTGGTTCAATCAAAACTCTTATAGTCCTCGCACTCTCTCCTTAGCCTACCTCTAGGGTCACAAAGGGTCCTCGGTCAACTATTCTATGGGAACATACACCTGATGCTTTGCACATGGCCATGTGATATCTTGGGGCTTCATAATCATCTGACCTAGGCTGATCTCTACCCTATCTTCTCAATTTCATTCATTGGATGTGTTCTAAAGCATCTGCTTGCGCTTCTTCTCAAACTCGTTTTTCCTCTTCCTTATGTTTCTTGGCAGTGTTGAGTCGTTTTAGCATTTCCTCCATGAGGGGTTCTTGATAAAATTTGACTCTGCATCCACTAATGTAACTAGGTAGAATGTTGCCTTCTAGGGTAGCTAATTGAACCGTTCCACTTGTGGAGATCCTATTGATGATCATAGGTCCATAGCCTCGCTTTTCCAATTTGTTGGTGCATTTTTCCAAGCCTAGTGCTTGATTAAAATCATTTGTGTAATGACCTTTTATGAACTCAATGAGAGAAGCCATAAAACCATTCTCTTGTAAAAGTAGAAACTTAGAATCTTCAAATATAAAAAGGGAAAAAGGAATCCCGTGACCTTGGTAGGTACAAATCATGAAATCCAAGTAGGAGGAGTCAATTTGATATGATTTCCTAGAATGGAGTAACTTTTAGGTGGAATCCCCACCAAATTTGAATTCAAAAATTCCTATAAAAGCTCATGAGGAAAGTCGCGGGGTAGAGCAGTCCTTTAGAGGAGATTAGAATCAAGATTTGGATCATCATTGAAGCACACATTGCGCTCCTCCTTCCCATGTTTCATTCCTTGAGCATACTTGGAGTTCTCTACAACTGCTCTCTCAGGTTTACTCTATGTTTTTTAGTCAACTTTGATCAATGATTTCTCTCAATGTACTTATTCTTTTGAAGTGGTTTAAATTTCCATAGATAAATTGATAATTCTATTTGCTTCACCTCAATTTTCATTCCATTTAGATCTTTATTCTATGAGCTACATCAATTTGAAGTGACCTGTGTATGTAGGCAGTTTACTCCTGAAAAGTCGGGATGACACCCCAATGTTCCTAAATTGATTCCTCTCATTATAGTCCATTAAAATTCATCAAATTCGTTGCTTTAGATTCATCATATATTCAATTGAATGCGCAAAGTTTCTCTCCTCAATTTTTAGCAGACTGTGAGCTCTAAGTAAAATACGAGAGTGCTCTTCAACTCAAAATAGCAAGTTTTTTATCATCTCTTTTATGTTGGGTTATCTGTTTTGATGAATCAACTGGAGAATGATCTTTCAAAGTACTAAGAAGATTTTATTGCATCATTAGCAAGCTCAAATTTTCTATTAAGCATTCTTGGAGTGAAACTTGGTAGGTGTAGAGCAGGTTATTGAAGCACCAGCATCATCTTTGGAGTGTATCACCATCTCTTCTTAGAGTGGTATCAGAGCTTTGTCAAATCAACATGGGAGATGGTTTTCCTTCTACCATTGACAAATTGGATAGAAACAACTATCGAGCATGGTCTTTGAGGATGGAGGCTTACCTTCAAGGAAGAAATCTCTTTGGATACATATCTGAACATGAAGTCATGCCAACTATGAGAAGCAAAGGGAAACCATCACTTGAAGAGCAAGAAAGACTCACAACTTGGTGTTCAAAGAATGCATTAGCAAGGTCATACATTCTAAACTCAATATCTAATTTTCTTTTACCTCATGTGAAAGGATGCAAGACCTCAAGGGAGACCGGGAATGCACTTGCTGCGTTCTTTTCTTCAAACACTAGAGCAAGGAAGCATCAGTTGTGGATGGATTTTACAACATTGAAGAAAAGCACCAAACAAAGTGTGACTGAATATGTCACAAAGATGGACATTTTTTATCAATTAGGAAGCACTGGAGAGGTGATTGAAGAAGATCAAATCATAAGGCAAATTATCAATGGCATTAAAGCCAATGACAAGTGGGAATCCTTCACAACTTGCATGGATCTTTACATGGACATGCAGGTACCACATCTTAATACTCTAATGGGCCAACACTTCACACATGAAGCAAAGCTGAACAAAAATGATGAATCCTCAAGAGGTAATCAATCTTTTGCCTTGTACTCTGATAAAGCTAAAGTTAAGGATAAATCAAAGTCGAAGAAGAATGAAGATGAAGGAAGTTCTTTTCAAGCTTACTTTACAAGAATAGGAAAATCTAGAGGCAGAGGCTGAGGTGGAAAGCAAGGCAGGGGGAGACATCAACCATCTCAATCTTGCAACATATGTTGTTATTCTAATCACACTACTGAAGAGACTTACAGGAACCCAAGGAACTCAAGAGGAAGAGGATTCAACAGAGGTGACTATGGATCAAATAGAGGCAGATATAATGGAGGATACAACAACAACAACAACAACTATCACAACAACAACAACAACAACAACAACTACCAAAATGGATATAGAGGAAGGAAGGATTACAACAACTACACTAAGGATCAAAGTCAACAAGACTCACTTCTTCTCATGAACCTATCACTGAAGCATGGTAAGGATGATGATCATGTCTTTTACATTGATTCAGGATGCTCCAATCATGTATCAGGAAATGTAGCATTACTCTCTGACTTGGAAGATCCCAAGAACAAACATGAAGCACAGAGAGGAGATGATACAAGGCACTCAGTAGAAAAGATAGGTAATGTCAAGAAATTAGATGGGAACATGAACATTCAAAGTAAGGTATTTTATGTACCTACAATAACCAAGAACTTGATAAGTGTTGGACAAATTGTGGAAAAAGGATTGCAGGTCAGATTTACAAGACATGGAGCCTATGTGGAAGACCCAAAGCAAGGATTCAAAGGGATAACTAAAGGAGAAAAGATAGGAAGGCTCTTCACATTTGAAGTGGAAGATACCAAGAACATAGCATTGTTTAGCTATGGATCTCAAACTCTCTCTGAATTAGAGGTATGGCATAAAAGACTTGCTCATATTGGTGAAAGGACTTTAAAACAAATATGCAGGGACCAAAGTGTACTTGGATTGCCCAACATCAGAAAGCAACATATGATCTACAAGTGTGGAGCCTGTCAATTTTGCAAGGCACATAGACAACCCTTCAATAAGAAAGGCTATATACATCAAGAGCTATTGGAGCTTGTACACATAGATGTGTGGGGTCCAAGCAAAGAACCATCCATCTCAGGTTCCAAATATTATGTAGCTTTTATTGATGATTGCAATAGGTGGACAATCTTATACTTCATGAAACATAAAGATGAAGTTTTCAATTGTTTTAAAAGAAATCTTGCACTTGTAGAAAATCAAACAGGTATATGTCTCAAGAGACTCAGATCAGATGGTGGTGCAGAATATTTTTCAAAGGATTTTGATGATTTTCTTCAAGAAACAGGCATCAAAAGGGAGATAACAACTAGGTATACCCCTGAACTCAATGGAGTAGCAGAAAGGAGGAACAGAATCATAGTTGAAGCAGCTAGATCTATGATCAATGAGAAGAACCTACCTAATTACCTTTGGGTAGAGGCTGTATCAACAGCCACATACCTTGTAAATAGACTCCCATCTAAATCATTAGATGGTATGAGTCCATATGAAGTATGGCATGGAAGGAGACCAAGCCTAGAACATTGCGAAATCTTTGGATGTTTAGCCTATGTTCACATTCCTTCTCAAGTAAGAGGGAAATTGGATCCCAAAGCATAGAAATGTGTGTTTATTGGATATGATCAAAATCAAAAGGGCTACAGATTGTACAATCCCACTAACAAAGGTTTTCTAGTTAGTAGGGATGTAGTCTTTGATGAGAATAAATCTTGGTTTGATGATGATATGAAATTGAAGCTACCATATGAATTGGAAGATGACTTTCCATCTCTTCCAACAAAGGAGTCAAAGCAACTTGAAGATAGTGAGTCTGAAGATGACATCACAAAGTTGAAGAAATTGAAGCTATGGGAGAACAAAGGCAAAGCTAAAATGGATGAATTAAATCAAGGACCAAAAAGCTCTCTACAACCAATCAGAAGGTCAATGAGAGAAAAGAAGAAACCAGAAAGATATGGATTTGACACATCCTTAGTTATAAAGCATTCAATCTACATGGCCAAGGATCTCAACCTTGAAGAACCTACATCCTATGAAGAAGCTCAAAGCACGAAAGAATGGAGAGAAGCAATGGATGAAGAAATGGAAGCTCTCATGGATAATGACACATGGGAACTTATTCCAAGCAAACCATCAATGAAGGTAATTGGTTCAAGATGGATTTAAAAAGTTAAGAAGAATCCAGATGGTAGTATCAATATGCATAAGGCAAGGTCAGTAGCTAAAGGGTTTGCTCAAACCCATGGGATAGACTATGAAGAAACTTTCTCACCTATAGCTAAAATGCCCACCATTAGAGTGCTTGTTAGCATTGCTGCATCTAAGAATTGGAAGTTATATCAATTAGATGTAAAAAATGCATTTTTGAATGGCTGGATTTCAGAGGAAGTCTATATGGCACAACCTCCTGGTTATGAAGATGCACATCATCCTAATTATGTGTGCAAATTGAGGAAAGCTTTGTACGGATTGAAACAAGCTCCAAGAGCTTGGAATCATATGTTGGTTTGCAGGACCAAGGCTTCAAGGCTAGCAAGGCAGATACATCATTGTTCATAAAAAGAAATGGATCAAAAGTTATATATCTATGTGTATATGTAGATGATATGGTAATTACAAGGAATGACATCAATGGAATCAAGCAGGTAAATGTTGGAATGAAAGATGAATTCAAGTTCAGTTGATATGGGCCCTCTAACATATTTCCTTGGACTTGAACTCATTTATACAGATTCTGGCATCTACATCACTCAGAGGAAGTATATACTTGACATGCTCTCCAAATTCAAAATGGAAAACACTAAGTGTGTAGGTACACCCATGGAGATGAACCATAAGCTAAGTGCTTATGAAGGAGAATTCATTGAGGAAATCACAAGCTATCAAAGCTTAGTGGGAAGCTTGAACTATGCTATTCTCACAAGGGTGGATATATGCTATAGTGTAAGCATACTCAGTCAATGTATGCATAAGAGAAGGAAGCCACATATGGAATCAGCCAAGAGGGTGCTCAAATACTTGAAGGGCACAATTAATGAGGGATTATTTTATCCTTATACCTCAAAAATTGATCTCAAAATTTACTCAAATTCAAATTGGGTTGAATCTAAGGATGATAAGAAGAGTACATCAGGATATTTGTCTTTTGCAGGTTCAAAACTAATCTCATGGTCTTCAAAGAAGCAAACAACTATTGCTTTATCATCAATTGAAGCTGAATACAAAGGATTGGCCAATGCAACACAAGAAGCAATGTGGTTGAAATGTTTATACTCAGAATTCGGGTTGCATACCTTAACACCTCGCATCTTTGGTGATAATACTAGCTCTCTTCACTTAGCAGCTAATCATGTTTACCATGCTAGAACTAAGCATATTGAATTTCATTACCATTATGTTAGAGAAAAATTATTGAGCAAGGACATTCAACTGTCCTATGTTTCCACTAATCTTCAATGTGCAGATATGTTGACAAAGCCATTGGATGGTATCAAGCTAAGTAGATTCAAAGGAATGATTGGACTAATGGAAATCAGTGAGGAATGAAGACTCAAGCATGCTAGGCTTGAGTTGGAGCTGTTGGTGCATTTTTCCAATCCTAGTGCTTGATTAAAATCATTTGTGTAATGACCTTTTATGAACTCTCAATGAGAGAAGCCATAAAACCATTCTCTTGTAAAAGTAGAAACTTAGAATCTTCAAATGTGAAAAGGGAAAAAGGAATCCCGTGACCTTGGTAGGTGCAAATCATGAAATCCAAGTAGGAGGAATCAATTTGATATGATTTCCTAGAATGGAGTAACTTTTAGGTGGAATCCCCACCAAATTTGAATTAAAAAATTCCTATAAAAGCTCATGAGGAAAGATGCGAGGTACAACAGTCCTTTAGAGGAGATTAGAATCGAGATTTGGATCATCACTGAAGCACACATTGTGCTCCTCCTTCCTATGCTTCATTCCCATCAATTTCATGTATCATATGTGTAATAGAAATTGATTTCCTTGATCATACTTGGAGTTCTCTACAACTGCTATCTCAGGTTTACTATATGTTTTCTAGTCAACTTTGATCATTGCTTTCTCTCAATGTACTTATTCTTTTGAAGTGATTTAAATTGCTATAGGTAAAGTGATAAGTCTATTTGGTTGATCTCAATTTTCATTCCATTTGGATCTCTATTCTATGATCTACATCAATTTGAAGTGACCTATGTATGCAGGTAGTTTACTCCTAAAAAGTCGGGATGACACCCCAATGTTCCTAAATTGATTTCTCTCAGTATAGTCCATTAAAATTCATCAAATTTGTTGCTTTAGATTCATCATATATTCAATTGAATGTGTGAAAAGTTTATCTGGTCAATTTTTAGTAGATTGTGAGCTCTAAGTAAAATACCAGAGTGCTCTTCATCCCAAAATAGCAGGTTTTTTATCATCTATTTTATGTTGGGTTATCTATTTTGATGAATCAATTGGAGAATGATCTTTCAAAGTACTAAGAAGGCTTTATTGCATCATTAGCAATCTCAAAGTGTCTATTAAGCATTCCCGGAGTGAAACTTGGCAGTTGTAGAGCAAGTTATTGCAACACCAACATCATCTTTGGAGCGTATCACCATCTCTTCTCACACAATTTTCGTGCATGTTGTTTCAATGTGTATATCAAGACTAAGTCTCCTGCTTTCAAGCCTTTATCCTTCACATGGGCATCAAAATATTTCTTTTTCCTTTTCTTAGTTGCATAAATTCCTGCTGTTGTGCCCAATCTTGTTTCGCCTAAGCATTCGAGATCAAAGATTCTAGAAGGGGAATGTGGTCCATTGATGCTCTTGTGCTACTCTTAGTGTTGGTATCAGAAAGTCTAATGGAAGCACTGCATTCTAGCCAAACACCATCTGGAAGGGTGTGGCTTGGAGTACCATTTTATAGGTGACTCGATATGCCCAAACAACATGGTGTAGCTATTTGTCCCAATCAAAGCATTTATTATTCACCAATTTTGTCAATACATTATAGAGTATCTTATTCGTGCTTTCAGACTGGCCATTGGCTTGTGAATGATATGGAGCCAAATTCTTGTGAACCACCATAAATTCTTGTAACAAGTGTTCAATGACCTCATTCAAGAAGTGGGTGCCAGATCACTCACCAATTCTATAGGCAAACCATATCTGGTAAGTACATTCTCAAATAGGAACTTGGTTGTGGTATGTGCATCGTTCTTTCTTGTTGCCTTCACTTCCACCCATTTAGTCAGATAATCGGTGGCCACAATGATGTATTTAGCATGTGAACCCTTAACTGGGGGATTAATGGGACCAAAAAAGTATATTCCCCACTTAGAGAATGCACGTCCTCCTATCATGGGTTTCAATAGCATCTCGTCTTTGTGCATCAGATACTGAGTTCGCTGACAAATATCACACCTCTTCACGTAGGTATGTGCATCCATGTGAAGGGTTGGCCACCAAAGACCTACAAATAGTATAGCTTTGATCACCCTATCTGGTCCAATGTCCTCATACCACACCTTGGTGAGCAGTTTCCAAGATCTTAAGATATTCACTCTCGTGGACACATAGGCTTAGGTATCCATCCTTTCCACGCTTGTATAAGTTATCTCCAATGGGTGAATAATCTAGTGCTTCCTACTCTAAGCTCTTTCATCTTGCCAATGTCATCTCTTGAGGGAATGTTTTCTTCCTCAAGAATTCTACCAAAAGTTCACTCCAATTTCGCACCAACGACACCTGATAGAGAGTGGAATGTTCCACTGGTGTTGTAGTAGCACACATGGGGCATTCCTTGCACATCCTATGGACATCTGCTTCCATTGTTTGCCACTTTACCCCTAAGCTTTGCAAAATTTGTAGAGTTCGATGTTTGGAGTGGTGTTGCTGAAGTGCACCTACATGTGCTATTTGCAACCACTTTGCATGTACATCTTCATCTACACAACAAGCCAATATGCTTTGATTGGTGTGCTTATACATGCTGTCTACCATAATGTGGTATTTCTAAGATCTGACTACTTCCTTGTCTTTAGTTCTCAATACAGGATGTTTAGGTCCAAAGATGAGAATAGGAACTATACGTTTAGCCCAATTAGGCACTACTTCTAGATTGAACAAATAGGCATCAGGAAGGTCATCTGACACTCTTTGAGGGGACTCTCCTGAAGTTAGTCTAGAAAGGTGATCCACCCTAGGGTGAGTCCTACCTTTCCTAACCACAACTTCAAAGTCATATTCGATTAATAAGAGGAACCAGCTTACTAATCTGTCAGTATTACAAGGCTTGTTCACAAGATAGAGCAATGCTTGATGGTCTGTAAAAAATTAAACTTATTTCCAAGCAAATAATGTCTAAACTTCTTAACCGCATACACCATGCCTAATCCTTCTTGCTCGATCATGGTATAATTTCGTTCAACTACATTCAATTGTCAACTCGCATAGGCAATGGGAATCCATATTACCTTCACCAGTAGGTTGTGTCAACACACACCCAATAGCATAATTGGATGCATCCACATGAACATGAAATGGTTTGTTCCAATATGGTGTAGTTAAGATTGATGCTAAACACAATCTTCTCTTGAGCTCATTAAAGGAGTTTTCACATTTGTCCGTCCACTCAAATTTAGTCAAAAGGGAGTACAGAGGCTTTGCAATGATTGCATACATGTGAATGAAGCACTGGTAGTATCCGCAATGCCCCATGAATGCTTGTACCTCCTTGACATTCTTTGGCCTAGGTAGCTCTGCAATAGCTCTAACTTTCTCCTCATCTATGGATATGCCATTCTTTGACACGATGTGTCCTAGAATTTTGCCTTGCCTGACCATGAAAACACACTTTTCTAGGTTCAAGCAGACCTGATATTCTCTACATTTGTCAAAGATTTGTCTAAGTTTAGGTATATGTGTTTGTCTAAATTTGGAATGAGCACAGAGATCATCAATATAGACTTCCAATTTTTTCCTCAATAACTCTTTAATGACATGACACATCAACCTCTGAAACATAGGTGGTGCATTGGTAAGCCCAAATGGCATTACCCAAAATGCGAATATGCCCCACTCTATGGCAAAAGACATCTTATACTGATCTTTTGGGGCAATGGCCACTTGATTGTAGCCAGAGAACCCATCAAGGAAGTTGTATACTTCCTTGCCTGCCACTCTTTCTAGTAGATGCTCCGTAATAGGAAGCGGATAGCTATCTCTAATTGTGGTTGTGTTAACCTTCTTCAAGTTAATGCAAACACATAATTTTCCATTCTTTTTGGGCAGCATTACAATGGGTGATACCCATTCGTCCTTGATCTTGGCTACATAGTTATCGTTATATGTGTATGGCTTCTACTTAGAGGGTTTGGATTCTGAGGTCATGTGAATCGTATGTGAGCATATGTTAGGATCTACTCCTTTTAAGTCCTTATAAATCCATGCAAAAACATCTTTGTATTCTCTTAGCAAGTCTATCAGCTCTTGCTCCTCATCCCCTGTCAAATCATGTCCTATGTAAGTACATCATTCTTCTCCTTCTTCTATGGTCACTATGATTTTCTTAGTTGTCTCCTTGTTATCATAGGCCACTCCTACTAGTGCTTCACGTTTAGGCATCCTTATCATGACTTTTCTATCTTCTATCTCATACTTCTTAGAGTTTTCAAGGACCTCAAATAAAGATTCTTCCTCTTCTCATGGGAGTTCTCTCTTCTTTCTTTTCTTGCCTTCACTCTTGGTGGTTAACTGTGTGGCGAACCTTACCTCGTTCATAAGCTATTCTTGTCCTTGAGGATGAGCTTCTACTTTGTACAGGTATTCTTCTTTTGATGCCCAAAAAGGATCCATAATAATTGACTCTAAATCTTAGTCACTCTCTAGCTTTAGTTCTTCCATGCTAGGCTCACCTTCTTCAAGAACTGAATCACACATGATTGGTTCTATCATTAAAACCAAAATGTTGTAGCCATCTTCATCATAATGTGGTGTCCATTGTTCTTCATTGATGGTTACATCCATCATGGCTAGGATTTCTTCCCAACCATGAGGTTCAAACTCTTCGTCTGGAAATACTATAGGTGCATAGGTTGGGTCTCGAATCGATCTTTGAGTTTCCTTCGCACGTACCTCTCTAGTGTTCTCTCTTCTTCTTCTACAACTTTACACAATAAGTGAGATTCTTCATGCATTCATGAGGATCTTGATCCTATGGAGTGCACTAACTTCATGTCATATGTGGCTCTATGGATGGGATTCCATTGTATAGGGGCCACCTCTTTATGAGAATAATCCTTGATATTGACTTTGGTTGTAACTCCTAAGTTTTGCAAATACAAGCAATTGGTTCCCCAATCTTGTACTACTTGCAACTGTCTCATGAATGGTCTTCCCAAAATCATCTCATAGGCTTGGTTTTTTGCTAAAGTCACATATGGCAAAAGTATGCTCAAACTCTACACCACATGTAGTGAGAGTTATCCCTTCTAGAAGCCCTAAAGGTCTCTCTATGTGATCATCGACCATTTGCAATTTCATTCTCATTGGCCTAAGTGTTGGTTTACCCCAACACTTCCATAGGGAAGTGGTAGCAATTGCAACTCCTGCACCTGAGTCCAAAATAGCCTTGGTTGTGTAACCCTAATGAGTGATAGGGAGATAGGTGTTTCCTTCTTCTCCTTCACTCATGTCTCCTATCTTGTCCAAAGGTATTTCAGGCATTGTCTTATGTGATCCTACCTTGGAATGGGTTTTGGCCACTTTTGGTACATGATTGGCTACATGTTTCCATAATTCTGGCTTAACCTTGAGTAGCTCCTCTAAAGTGAGATTGCATTGCACTTTAATGTTCTTTACTACCTTTGTATTCCTAGGTGTGATTGAGTCCTCATTCCTTATCATGACCATGGGTGCTCTCATACATGTAGACTTTGCCTCCCATGGGCCTGTGAAATGTGAAAGTTCTTGTAAGGAATTAGACTCAAAGTCTAATCATTCACTTGACTAGGCATCCTCCTATTCAGTCTCACTAACCTCATAACCTTTTTCGTGAACTAAGACTTGGTTTTGTCGTAATGCCTGAGCTCTTGTGACCACTTGCACTGGGGCAGTGGATGTCACACTTCACGTAGAATCGACTAATAGCCCAATCACATTGATAGGAGTGATCTTTAGCCCATTGTTTGGCTTCTTAGGACAATCTCATAAAAGATGCTGCTTCCCACAATCTGGACAAAAACCTTGAATTATCACTAATTGGGGTTATATCGGTGCAAGTATAGGGAAATCACGAATGAAGTGATCACCTTGGCATCTGTAGCACGGTCCTTTAGGTGCTTGGGGTCTGATCTATCTAGGTTGGAGCCTAGAATGAGGATTTACATACATGATATTAGCATATTTTGGCTCCCCACGAGATTCACTAGGGTCTTTGTAATAGTATGTTTCATTATGCTCAGATGACTGCATATAGTAAGCATGTGGATTGTCAATATGAGTGGAGTCAAAACTATGATCATTTGGGTCAGTTTCTGAAAGCAATGGTGATACTCGCACCAAGGCTCTATTCAAATTTTCTTCAGCAGCTGCATACTTCACTAGGATCACATTGGTTGGAGGTGGAGGTTGTTGCTACGGTGGGTACTGGTTTTGGTATCTCCCTTGTGGATATGGTTGTGGATAATTTTTTCTAATAGCTTGCTTGTTGTAAGGTCAATCATGTGCGGTGTGATTAGTGTACCTCCTTTCTATGGTGCAGTATTGGCTATTAGGGTTGGCTTGGGGTTGAACCATAACAGGACACACATTAGCCATATGGTCACCTCCACAGGTATAGCATCGTTTCACTAGGGCAAATCTAGGTATCTATTTGCTCGAGACTCCTAATTTCTGAGCTACCTTCTTTGCAAGTTCCTCGATAGATGTAGATGGTTTGGAAGTGAGGCTTGTAGCACTATCCGAATGTTATAGATTTTTGAAAGCTCTAATTCTTCCCCTAGATTATCCTCAATGTCTATGCACATGCGTACACACTCTTCTATGGGTCTAGGATCCTTTAAGTACACATAAGATCTCAATTTGGTACTTAACAATCCATCTAGAAATAAGGCCACTTGTTTGGCTGGCATGGATAGCTCAGGCACAGAGCATCTCTCTAGGTATTTCCCAAATCTTCTTCTTGCAAGTCTCACTATCTTTTGAGGTGTTTGTTTGAAGCTGTGTATCAGGGAAGAGGTGTTGTGTTTGATGCACTTTTGGAGAATTCAGTAATAAATGCTTCTAGCAACTGGTCTATATTCCTAAACTGGCCTTGATGTAGTGGTTGAAACCACGTTAAGGTAGTGTTCTTGAGAGTTAGACCAAAGGCATTGTATTGAGTGAATAAGTCTTTGACTTGTTCAGCTCTCAACACTTGTCTAAACTCTACTACATGATCGTATGGATCTCAGTGCCATCAAAGCAATACTTCATGGATTTAACCAATTGTGTAGGTCTCAAGATCCTAGGGTGTTCTCTAGGGCTTGGTAGAGGGAATTGATCTCCAATTCTTTGATTTCTTGGGTCTCTATGTCTCTCGTTTTCTAATCTATCTGTCTGTGTTCCCATTCTTTCTCTTCCTATTAGGTTAACAAAAGCTTACCTCGGGTCTGTCTCTACTCCTGTCCCTTTGAGTTCCATGAGCTTGGGATGTTCTAGTTCCTTGCTGACCATAAGAGACATTGGATCTTGGTTGGCGAAAAACAAATTCACCCTTCCAAGTGTAGGCATGTCTAGCATTCTCTGAGACCACAAGGACCCTCTCTGAAGTGTTGTCTAAGTAGGTCATTTTGCCTAGTGTATCAGGATCTTTGAATTTGTATATTGTAAGCATTCCTACTTCATTAGGTTGGTCGGGTTTATACCTCGAAAAAGCCTCGTTTGTCTCTCGATTTAAGATTAAATCTATGCTCCTATTGTCTTGGGAAACCCACTCTCGATTGATTATTCTAGTTAGTACTAATTTGCCTCGAGGTGTTCTTGGCTCTCTCCCTAAGTTCCCTTGCTCTATGTCACATATTTCAGCCTCTGAGATTATGTTGCCAAAATTTTCTGTCTTGTCTGGCTGAGTAGTGACTACATACATTGTTCCTTCTTTATCTATGTATGCACCATTTTCAAATTTGACTACTGGATGTTCTCGTCCAATGGGTTGATCCGAGTTTTTAATTTGGACCACAGATCTTCTCAGACCGTCCTCATAGATGCGAGCACCTAATCGGTTGGTCTTGATGTATTCCAGTTGAGTCTTGTAAGGTCCTTCTGGTTTTTCTAGGTATGCCATTCTTGAGCTACCTATGGGTCTCTCCATGCTAAATGACATCTCAGAGTCACTCGTTTCTAAACTTAAAGCATATGGATAATCACTCCACTGCTGGGCCCAAGACCTAGCTATATGATTGGCACTAGCTTCAGGTGATCTGAGGCTTTTTCTATCTCGTCCTAGATATCTTCTTGACCTAAGGTTCATAAGCCTTGGTGGTTATCCCAATTTTTCCCAGTACAACCTCATTGCAGAGTCCTTTTGTAATAGTCACTTGTTCTTTTTATCTTCCTTAGGCTAACCAACACCCAAATCAGCCATAAGGCGTCTGAGCCACACACACTCAACAGTCGCTGCGAAAGCTGCCCTATACTCAGCCTCACAACTCGAAGTGGCCATAGTAGGCTGCTTCTTGCTCAACCAAGATATACATGAGCTACCAAGCATGAAGCAAAAGCCACTAGTGGACACATGAGTGTCATAGCAACCAGCTCAATTAGAGTCAAAAAAAGCATGCAAGTCTGGCAGAAGTGATCCCCCCTTGGGATAAAACAACCCAAGTAGCCGAGTACCACTCAAGTAGCGAAAGATACGCTTAACTGCCTGCCAATGCTTGACTCCTGGGCAATGCATAAACCTACTCATCTGTGAGACAGTAAATTGAATATCTAGCCGAGTAATGCATAAGTAAATCAAGCATCCAATAGCTTGCTGATAGTGAACAGCATCAAATGCATCTCCAGCATCATGAAGACTCAATCGTAAACCTGTCTCCATAGGAGTGGCAATAGACTTACAGTTTTCAAGGTCAAAATGCTGCAATAATGTGTCAATATATTTCATTTGACACAAAACCATTCCAACATCAACATGCATAAATTGAATGCCCAAATAATGATGCAAATGCCCCAAATCAGAAATCTCAAATGAGGCATGCAAATCAGCCTTAAAATCAGCAATATGCCTCTCATGAGGACCAGTGAGCAGCATGTCATCAACATAAACCACAATGATCAGAAGTACATCATTAGGATGCTTAACATATAAGGTGCTTTCAGTTGGACTGTTCTCAAAACCATGTGCAATCAGATAGACATGTATCTTTTCATACCAAGCACGTGGTGCTTGCTTTAAACCATATAATGCCTTCTTTAACCTGCACACCTCGTTCTCATGCCCTTTTTGCACAAAGCCACAGGGCTGAAAAACATACACTTCTTCATGCAAGTCACCATTCAGAAATGCAATTTTAATGTCCAACTGATGTACATTCCAACCATGATGGGCTGCAAGTGCATAGATGCTCCGAACAGTAGTCATACGGCATGTAGGTGCAAAGGTCTCATCAAAATCAATGCCTCTTTCCTATGCATAACCCTTTGCAACAAGCCTAGTCTTATACTTGTCAACTGTACCATCAAGTTTACGCTTTAGCTTGTATAACCACTTAGTGCCAATGGCCTTCTTGCCAGGAGGCAAATCACATAAAGACCAAGTACCATTCTTCATTATTGCATCATATTCAGATTGCATAGCAGCGACCCAATTTTTTGAATTTTGTGCTTCATCAAATGAAACGGGCTCAGTCTCATCATAGAGACTAAATGCATCCATAGCATAGCAATCTGATGCAAAAGAGGCACTATGAGAGCTGATCGAGTACGATATGACAGAGGTGCATCTAATTTGCTGTCACGCAAAGTCTACACCAGCCATTTTGGCATAGTTCTTGCCTGCTCAATATTAGCTCTCTCATCAATAAGTGCATCATGTAAATCTGCATCAGAAATGGAATGATCTGCATCATCACATGAAACCTGCAAAGGCTGAGACGTTGCCTCACTAGGACCAGCACTAGACTGTCCACCTGTAAAAAGAGGCAGCAAAGTATCATACATGTCTTTGGAGCTAACATATGTCTCCTTAGTACATGAAAGCAATGGCTGAATAGCATCCTCCACAAAAACAACATCACGGCTAACCAAAATGAGTTTAGTCTATGGATGATACAGACGATAGCCTTTACTTTCAGAATTGTACCCAACAAAAATACATTTTACTGCTTTATCATCCAATTTTCTACGATGTTGTTCAGGCACTAATGCATATGCCAAACAACCAAAAACAGACAGATGAGCAACAGATGGCTTGTGATCATACCAAGCCTCATATGGAGTGATAGACTGCAGCGCTTTAGTGGGACACCTGTTCAGTACATATGCTACACACATGACAGCCTCAAGCCAGAAACTATGTGGTAAAGCCTGACTCTTGACCATACACCTCGCCATCTCCATGAGTGACATGTTCTTTTGTTCAGCAACTGCATTCTGCTGAGGTGTATACGGCACTGTACACTGGTGTTTTATCCCACGTTCAGCCAGAAATGCATTAAAATCAGAAGACATATACTCCCCCCTCGATCAGAATAGAGGGTGCCTATTTTACATGCTAACAGATTTTCAGCCAAAACCAAAAACTGTTTGAAGCACATGAACACTTCGGACTTTGCCTTCAATGGATATACCCATGCATGCCTGGAAAAATCATCGATGAAAGTCACGAAGTAAAGATAATTCCCAAAAGAAGGTATCTGCTTAGGACCACAAAAATCAGCAGAAATCAATTGTTCCTTCAAGTCTTTGATCTTTGTTAGGAAACTGTCCATAGAATCACCTTCATTCATGTGCTCACTCTCCAACTGTTTTCGGAGGTAAGCAACACGAGCCTCATTCCTAGCTTGGTACAATGTGCTAAGTGTATCCCAAGCATCCTTAGCTATTCTGCAAGAGCGAATGTGAGGAATAAGGGCACATTTGATAGACAAAGCTATCAATGCATGTGCATGGGCATCTCTGCCATCCCAAAAAATCTGCTCTGCAGTAGGTGTAGCAGAAATCGCAGCACGAACAGGAATATGCAGAATATCATCATCTTCGACACCTTCTGCATCAGCTTCAGTACCTACAGTTGTAACAGTTGCAGGTGTGATAGGATGTTTTTCGACACCCTGTACAATGTTCCACAATCCTTTTGCAACCAACACATGTCGCATCATATAAGCCCATAATGGGTAGTTGGTACCATCCAACTTATCCTCAACAGCCAACATACGGAATACATCACTGCTTTCAGCCATGGCCGGTGACTAAAAATACCTTGATGCAGAAAATTGATTGTATCTCAAAAAGTTGAACAAAACTACCCAGATGAATTTTGCTAGACCTGTAGCAGACTTTGAGGCGCTTAGACTGGCGAACAGAAACTGGTATATACCTTTGGCACAAAAAGATGAAATAGCAATCACTGCGATAGTGCGTTCGGAGGCGAAACGAGCTCAGATCGCGATTTCGTGTGAATCTGAGACTGCAAACAAAGGAGTGTCGATGGCGTCCTAGATGAAGTGACGACCTGCTATGATACCAATTGTTGGAGATAGACGTCTGCGGAAGCATGCGAACAGCACAAGGAAGGAGAAGAAGCTTGGAGCACAACACACAATACTGAATGTATTACTAGAGAATGTAGAAAGATAAGTAGCCCTTTAGGGCAATAGGTGTATATACAAGCCGGGGGAAAAAACCTCCTAAAGAGAGAAAAAAGTGCCCCGACGGTCCTAGAGTGTTCACATACATCACTACCTAAATATATCAACAACTTCCCCAAGAGGAATTAAGCTAATTGTTGCTGTGCTCAGAGAATTATGCAAAACACTGGACAAGTTTATGAACCAAAATAGCAAATTCTTCACCTCTGAGCTAACTCCAACTTATCTGTTTTGATCTATCTTTTTGAGAGTGATCTTCCAAGGTACATAGGGTGTATAATACATCCCTTGGCAAGCTAAAAGGGCCCACAACATATACTCCTGGAGTTCATTTGGCTGGTGTAGATCAAGGATTTTGCAACACCTCTTCATCTTCAAGCACATACCTATCCATCTCTTCACAGTGGTATCAGAGCAAGGTTGGACAACATGGCAGATGGATTTCCTTCATCAATTGACAAATTGGACAGAGGTAACTACTCAGCTTGGTCATTAAGAATGGAAGCTTATCTCCAAGGTAGAAGTTTATATGGTTATGTGGTTGGAGATGAAGTTATGCCAAGTTTGAGGAAGAAAAGCCAACCAACACAAGAAGAGCAAGAAAGATTGAGCACATGGTGCTCCAAGGATGCACTCGCAAGGTCTTATCTCCTCAACTCTATCTCAGATTTTTTCTTGCCTCACATTAGAAGTTGTAAGACATCTCACGAAGTGTGGGATGCACTTAAAGCCTTCTTCTCTTCAAGTACCAAATCTAGGAAGCATCAACTATGGTTGGATTTCACAACTCTCAAGAAAGCTCCCAAACAAATGTGACTGATTTTGTCACAAAGCTCAAGGACATAGCAGATCAGTTGGGAAGCATTGGAGAGGTAATAGATGAAGAGAAAATTGTAAGGCATGTCATCAATGGCTTGAAGGCAGATGACAAGTGGGAAGCACTCACCAGATTTGTACGTGGACATGCATGTACCTGATTTCAATACACTCATTGGATAACTACTTACTCAAGAGGCAAAGCTTATCAAAAATGGAGAAAGCTCTAAAGGTAATCAATCTTCAGCTTTATACACTGATAAAAGCAATTCCAAAGATAACAAAGGAAAGGCAAAGAAAGTGGATGATGAAGCAGATACATATCAAGCTAACTATGCAGGTAGAGGAAGACATGGCAGAGGTAGAGGAAGAGGAGGTAGACAAGGCAGGGGGAGATCCCAAGACTCCAACTCATGTTCTATTTGTGGATTAACTAATCATACAATTGAAAATTTCTTTAGGAATTCCAGGAATCAAAGAGGCAGAGGATACAATAGAGGAAGTTATGGCTACTCAAGAGGAAGGTTCAACAATTATCATGGCAACTACAACAACTACAATCATTCAAACTATCAAGGAGGCTACAAAGGAAGGAGAGACTTCAATAATTCCATAGAAGACTCAAACAAAGAGGATTCATTATTGATCATGAACATGGATATGCCACAAGGTAAATCTAATGAGCATGTTTTCTACATAGATTCAGGTTGTTCAAATCATGTGGCAGGAAATGTGGCACTTCTATCAGATTTAGAAGATCCAAGGAACAAGCATGAGGTACAAACAGGAGATGGTACAAGACAGCTTGTGGAGAAAATAGGAAATGTCAAAGCACCTGATGGAAACATCAACCTGCTCAGTAAGGTACTCTATGTCCCTACCATTACAAAGAATTTGATAAGTATTGGGTAGATAGTAGAGAAATGGTTGCAAGTCAGGTTCACAAAAGCAAGAGCATTTGTTGAAGATCCAAGTCAAGGATTCAGAAGAATTGCAAAAGGTGAAAAGACAGGTAGATTGTTCACATTTGAATTACAAGACACTAGAAACATTGCTCTCTTTAATTATGGTAGTCAGACACTCACAGAATTGGACGTATGGCACAAAAGATTAGCACATATTGGTGAAAGGTCATTAAAGCAAATTTATAGGGACCAAAGTGTACTTGGACTCCCTAATTTGTCAAAACAACATATGACTTATAAGTGTAGTGCATGTCAATTTGGAAAGTCTCACAGGTTACCATTCATGAAGAAAGGTTATATGCATGGAGATCTCTTGGATTTGGTTCATATAGATGTATGAGGACCTAAGGAAGCTTCAATATCTGGATCAAGGTATTATGTCTCCTTTATTGATGATTGCAACAGATGGACTATCCTATTCTTTATGAAACACAAAGATGAAGTTTTTTCATGTTTCAAAAAATATTTGGCTCTTATGGAGAATCAAACAAGTAAATCAGTAAAAAGGCTAAGGTAGATGGAGGGGGAGAATACTTCTCCCATGAGTTTGATTCTTTTCTTCAAGAAAGAGGAATCAAAAGAGAGGTAACTACAAGGTACACTCCTGAGCAAAATGGAGTGGCAGAAAGGAGGAATAGGACAATTTTTGAAGCTGCAAAGTCCATCTTAAATGAAAAGCATTTTCCTAATTATCTATGGGCTGAGGCTGTATCTACAGCCACTTACTTGATTAACAGGTTTCCTTCAAAATCCCTTGATGGGATGACTCCATATGAGGCTTGGAATGGAAGAAGACCTAGCTTAGATCATTGTAAGATTTTTGGATGTATTGTTTTTGCTCATGTTCCTTCACAGGTTAGAGGCAAGATGGATCTAAAGGCAGAAAGGTGTGTATTTATCGGATATGACAACACTCAAAAGGGCTACAGGTTATACAACCCTACCAACAAAGGATTCTTGGTAAGCAGAGATGTAGTTTTTTATGAGAACAATTCATGGTATGAAGATTCATGCAGGAAGGTCAATTTACCATATGATCTTGAAGAAGATTTTCCAAAGCTTGGTAGAGAAAAACCAAAGATTGAAGAACAAGACACCTCAGAGGATGATGAAGAATCTCAGATGGAAAAGATCAAAGCATGGAAGTCTAAAGGTAAAGCAAAATTGCAGGAACTTGGACATGAGGCAGAATCATCACATCATGGCCTAAGAAGATCTATGAGGGAAAAGAAAAAACCAGAAAGGTATGGATTTGACACCTCATTAGTAACTAAACATTCTATCTACATAGCACAGGATATAAATCAAGAGGAGCCATCATCATTTGAAGAGGCCAAAGCAAAAACAGAATGGAAGCATGCAATGAAGGAAGAGATTAAAGCACTTGAGGAAAACAACACTTGGGATTTGGTGCCCAAGACTTCATCCATGAAGGTAATAGGCTCAAGATGGGTCTATAAACTCAAGAAGAATTCTGATGGTTCCATTAACAGGTATAAGGCAAGGCTTGTAGCAAAAGGCTTTGCACAAACTCAGGGAATTGATTATGAGGAGACCTTCTCTCCTGTGGCAAAGAATTGGAAGATACTTCAACTAGATGTAAAGAATGCATTCTTGAATGGTTGGATAACAGAAGAGGTATATATGGCATAACCACCTGGTTTTGAGAATCAAGTTTATCTTGATTAAGTGTGTAAACTTAACAAAGCATTGTATGGTCTCAAGCAAGCTCCAAGAGCTTGGAATTTCAGGCTTGTTTCATTCTTGCAGGACAAAGGCTTTCAACCAAGCAAGGCAGATCCTTCACTATTTATAAAAAAGAGTAATTATGAGATCATCTACCTATGTGTATATGTAGATGATATTATATTGACAGAGAATGATGCAGATGGTATGAAGAAGATCAAAGATCAGATGAGAGAAGAGTTCAAGATAAGTGATTTGGGTTCACTTACCTACTTCCTAGGTTTGGAATTTGTCTACAAAGATCATGGTTTGTTTCTCACTCAAAGAAAGTACATTAAGGACATGCTGGCAAAATTCAACATGCAAGATTGTAAGATTGCAGGTACTCCAATGGAGGTCAATCACAAATTTAGCTCACATGAAGGTGAACTCATAGAGGACATCACATCATATCAAAGTCTAGTGGGTAGTCTCAATTATGCCACATTGACAAGAGTAGATATATGTTACAGTGTGAGTGTGCTAAGTCAATTCATGCACACACCAAGGAAACCACACACGAATGCTGCTAAAAGGATACTCAAATATCTCAAAGGAACCATATGAAGGACACTATTATCCTTATGTATCTGATTTAGGGTTGAAGCTATTTTCTGATGCAGATTGGACTGGCTCCAAAGAAGATAGAAGGAGTACTTCAGGTTATCTTACCTTTGCAGGTTCAAAGCTTATTTCATGGTCATCCAAGAAGCAACCCACAGTTGCTCTCTCTTCTACTGAAGCTGAATATAGAGGTCTTGCCATAGCTACACAAGAAGCTATGTGGATAAAGACATTATTCAAAGATCTTCGATTGGAGTTTGGAACTCCAACTATTTTTAGTGACAATATGAGTTCTATTCATTTGGCTGCTAATCCTATTTTTCATGCAAGGGCAAAACATATTGAAGTTCATTATCACTATGTACGAGAGAAGGTTCTAAGCAAAGAGATTCTAATATCATATGTGTCCACTCATCAACAATGTGCAGATATTCTAACCAAAGCATTGGATGGTACAAAGATCTGCAAGTTCAAAGCCATGATTGGTTTGCAGGTAATCTTGGAAGATTGAAGGCCTCAAGCATACTTGGCTTGAGGGGGAGCTGTTGGAGCAAGTCTATGACAAGCCTAAGTATTGTCTTGAGTCCCACAAAGTGATAGAAGAAGCCTTAAAGTGAAGACAATGTAAAGTTCACTTGTGAACTACCTCTTGTAACTTTTGAAGACTTTACTTAATGTAAGAATGAAAGAATCTTAAGTGGTTTATTCCACTTGATCAAAAAGGGAAAGAGGAGCCATGAATTCGTGATTTGTGGTAGATAGAGAATCAAATCAATCACTAATTGATTGGAGAGTGATTGAGGGGAGTTAGCCTCCCAAGATCAACTATAAATACATGGTAGTCTTAGTCGTGGTGATGTGAAGACCTCCAAGAGCTGAGCTTTATGCCATATCAAGGTGTGATTCCAAGGCACACATATGTATCAGTAAGTCCATTGTATTGTACAATCAATATACTTTCATTTTCATGATCATTTGAGTTCATATTTCCATGTTCTTGTGAAGTGTACTAGTCATTGCCATATCTCTCAGTTTTCTCAGTCAGATTGCAGAGATGGTTTCTCTGAGCTTGATGCATCATTTTTGGTGATTTAACTTGGTAAAGCTAGCTATATAAGTCTACTATATGCTCACAAATTTTCATTTCATTTGGGTGTTTCAATCTTCAGTTATGTTCAGTTGAAGTCAACCCTATCTATTCATTTTCACTTCTCTATCAGGTACCCGACTTTTTTACTTATCTTGTCAGAGTTGTTTCTCAGTGTGTACTTACCCAAATTCAATGATTCAAAGCTTTTTGGATTTAACATACGGTCTACTATAAGCACACAAATTTTCATAATCATTGGGTTCTTAAATCTGGAGTTATGTTTATTTTTCTGCTCATCGGTCTCATTATTGTAGTAACCCGTGAAAATCGAGATGATATCATCACTTGTTAAACATCATTCTCAGTGTGTGGCTCATTATTTTTTATGAGATTAATCTTGAAAGTTAGCTCTTTAAGTTAACTAGACTTCCCCAAGAGGAATTAAGCTAATTGTTGTTGTGCTTAGAGAAGTATGCAAAACACTGGACAGGCATATGAACCAAAATAGCAAATTCTTCACCTCTGAGCTAACTCCAACTTATCTATTTTGATCTATCTTTTTGAGAGTGATCTTCCAAGGTAAATAGGGTGTCTAATACGTCCCTTAGAAAGCTAAAAGGGCCCACAACATATACTCCTGGAGTTCATTTGGCTGGTGTAGATCAAGGATTTTGCAAGACCTCTTCATCTTCAAGCACATACCTATCCATCTCTTCACAAAGGTTTAGAGACTCAATAAATTGTTTGTCGACCCCTTCTTCTGCTAACATTTGACTTATTAGCATCTTCCCTGTTTCCAGTAACAATTTGTGATGCTCTTGTACTCTTTTCATAGTCTCATACAATCTTTTTATCTGCGCAGTATAAGTTGGGGCACCCGCTATTTTTGAAGTTTCTTCATGCTCTTGGTCATGTTCCTTGTCTGCTTCCTCTTCCGTCTCTTCTTCATCTTCGTCTATTTCCACTACTTCAGGTTGGGTAGGAGCAGAAGTCCATGTGGTTGATTGTGGTCCTCAGGTCTGAGCTTCCTCCGTCTCAAGATTAGCCTCATCAATCATCCTGGCTATTTCTTCATCTGTTAAATCATCCAGAGTGTAGCCTTGTGGGAACTCCAAGTCGGAGGGGATAGGAGGGAAAACAAGACTAGGCCCTTCTGCACTTAGCTTGGGTAAATGAATAGTAAATAGACGGACACGTCTTTTTTGAGGTGGCGTCACCTCTGGTGTGAGGGTGGCACCCCTTGTCGGTGCACATGGTAGTTGGACTTCTCCTCTCATTTTCTTAGATGGTGGCCCTATTGTTGATGGCCTTCTCTGGAATTCCTGAGCTCTGGACCACACTACTACCCTTTGAATGGGCACATCATAAGCTAGGCACCTATAAATGATTCTTGTTAGCGTGCAGCATCCATGAAGCACATTCTTATGTTTATTATTCCAACGCTGATGTGCTAAGTGGATTTGATGAATGATCCAGTGGGGTAGATTGATTGTGAGATTTTGTCTCCGCCAAGTACAAGCTAAACCAAATTCTTTTGGGTGGCATGGTGAAGCATTCCTGAGCTGGGAAGGTGAAGTGCTGCATGATTGTGCGTAAGTGGAGGGCGATGGTCGGTGTCATAGCTACCATATCCTTTAATTTGTTAAGATCTTTGTGCTTCATTCTTTCCGGAATCAATGTTTCTTTCTCTGTGTGAATGTGCATACCTTTCATGTCCAAGGCCTCCCGTACTAAGTTGAGTGTAAGTTTAAATCTTTTCAATTCATGGCCTGGTGTTAATGAGGGGAGTACAAAAGTACTATCTCCTCCTTTGGCTCTGCTAGGGGTGATAGTGCTGAAAAGGTAGGAGCAGCGCAGAAAATCAGGCTCAGGTAAGAGTGCTCTTAAATAGCTATTCAAGCCCGCCTTTATCCATACAGATCTCATTACTTCTGGATCCTGATACTTCTCAAATTCCCAGGTAAAAAAATGGTACCTTCCCCACTTGCCATTAAATTCTAGTTCAGCTTCCCAAAAGTATGTGCCCTCTCCTAGTGGACCTACGACATCACTGAACCAGTGTGCATGTTTTCCAACTTGTGATGTGTGCCCCTGCGAAGGGTCTTGAATTGGCAGGACATGCACTGCCCTGAGTTCCTAAGGCCTCTTGGTTAGTTGTGGTTCGAGGAGGAGAGTTTCAAAATCCAATATTTGGGCATTGGACCCCGCCTGGGAATTAGTGCCTCCTGCTTCCGCCATGTTTCTGCTTGTCGATTCTACGAGGATATAGAAACACATGTTAACATTGTAGTGGACAAGAGATGATAGTTTGTGTCCCCGTTACAACATTAACATGAGGTCAATGATAGGTTAGTAGGTCAGTGAGTGCTCGGTGATTGTGTGTGTAGTTAGTGAACAAGTAGTCATATGAGCTAAGTGGAAGGATGCAGTGTGAGGATAATGCAGTTAGTAGGTGGAGATGAATTTACAATTTGGGGTCGAGGGGTTTATTACAAGGTTTGGGCTGCCACACACAGTGGATTGCTTTCTCTTTTGATTTTTTGGAGACTCTGGAGGGCTTGATCATAAGGTCTACTTGGAAATGAGGCTTCTTAGGGACCCATTTACAAGTGATTCTGCCCGTGCTCATGGACGAATAGGTGTTTGTGCATGTTGGATAAGAGTGTGTATCACTTGTTCGAGTGCATGTATCATATTGTACATGGTGTGGTTTATGTGTGGCTATTTGAGCCTGCAAGCAAGCCTTAGGCACCTAAATTTGCCGTGATTGTGGGTCAGCCTTCATTGACTTCTTGGGTACCCAAATAGGCTTTACTTCCTTAGAAGGGTTCAGTCATTGATCGCTAGTATGATGTTGAGTCAGTGGTGGTGACTTGACCGCAACAGGATGCTCTCCTTTTCGTACCCATACTTGTTTTGGTGGTTGCGACACCTTGCTTCATACTTCCCTTTGGCTTCGGGCATATGTCATCTGCTTCTTCTGTGTTTGGGACTTCTTTGGTTGTCGTGTCTCTACCATTTTTGGAAGAGAATGGAGTTCCATCGTATCCTTGACTTCCTTGTTGAGAAAAACATCCCTCTGCATCACATAGTTTTGGACAAGAATAGCATTGTCATTTTCATGTGTACTCATGGGAGGACCAGGAGTGTGTACCTTTCCTAGTTCCTTGAGTGCTTCATTTTCTAATTCAATTGTAATGCAATTCTGATTCACCCAAACCTGAAGAAGTCCACTTCTTAGGTTGAGGTTGGCTGTGTGATCATAGATCCAATCTTGACCCAAGACAAGAGACTCAGTGAGGTCCTCATCTTCGCACACTAGCACCTTAACTGTCATGAGAGCATCTTGAATGTAGAGGGAAAGTTCCACCTCGCCCATGCAAGGGGTTTCCACACCTCCCAACCCTATAAGGTATGCTTCTATAGGATTGACACTTAATTTCAGCTCTTGACAGTATTAAAGTCTAACCGCACTAGTAGCTGCACCTGAGTCGATCAAGGCCCATACAGTCCTTGCACTCTTTCCTTGTCCTATCTCTAAGGCTACAAAAGGATGTCGGTCAATTATTTGATGGGAACTTACACTTGAGACTTCACACATAGCCATATGGTATCCTGGAGCGGCATAGGCATCTATCCTATGCTGATCTCTACCCTGTCTTCTCAATTTCATTCGTCGGATGCGTTCTAAAGCTTTTGTCTGTGCTTCTTCTCGAATTCGCTTTTCCTCTTCTTTACGTTTCTTGGCAGTGTTGAGTCGATTGAGCATTTCCTCGGTGAGGGGTTCTTGATATAACTTGACTCGACATCCGCTTATGTAACTAGGGAGAACATCACCTTCAAGTGTAGCTAATTGAATTGCTCCACTTGTTGAGATCCTATTGATAATCATTGGTCCATAGCCTCTCTTCTCTAATTTATGTGCATGCTGCTTCAAAGTGTACACTAAAACTAGATCTCTTGCTTTCAAGACTTTATCCTTAACATGGGCATCAAAGTATGCCTTTTGTCTATTCTTAGCTGCATAAATCCCTACTGCTGCTCTTAGTCTTGTTTCCCCTAACCGTTCAAGATCAAAGATCCTAGAAGAGAGTTCATGACCTATCCAGTCATGTTCTTGTGCTACTTTCAATGTAGGTATCAAGAATTCCAATGGTAGCACTACATTTTGGCCAAATACCATCTGAAAGGGTGTGGCTTGGAGTGCCCTTTTATAGGCAACTCGGTATGCCCAAACAGCATGGTGTAACTATTTGTCCCAATCAGAGCGTTTATTATTAACCAATTTTGTCAATACATTGCACAGAATCTTATTGGTGCTTTCCGCTTGTCCATTAGCTTGTGGGTGATAGGGGGCAGACGTCTTGTGTACTACCAAGAACTCTTGGAGAAGATTTTCAATAACTTCATTCAAGAAGTGAGTGCCTCTATCACTTACTAGCTCGATAGGTAGCCCGTATCTAGTAAACACATTCTCAAATAAGAATTTAGTTGTCGTTTGAGCATCGTTCTTCGTGGTGGCTTTTACTTTTACCCACTTGGTTAGATAGTTTGTGGCCACAATGATATATTCAACATGTGAACCCTTAGCCGGGGGATTAAGAGGACCGACAAAGTCTATTCCTCACTTAGAGAATGCACGTCCACCCATCATAGGTTTCAATGGCATCTCATCCTTACGTATAGGATACTGAGTTCGCTGACAAACCTCACACCTCTTCACATAGGTATGTGCATCCATGTGAAGGGTTGGCCACCAAAGACCTACAAATAATATAGCCTTGATCACCCGGTCTAGACCAAAGTGTCCTCTCGCTACACCTTGGTGAGCAGTTTCCAAGATTTTAAGATATTTGCTCTCATGCACACATAATCTGAGGTAACCATCTTTGCCACACTTGTATAAGTTATTTCCAATGAGTGAGTAGTCTACGGCTTCTTGTTCTAAACTTCTTTTCCTAGCCAAAGTCATGTCTTGAGGGAATGTTTTCGTCCTCAAGAAGGCTACTAGTGGTTCACTCCAATCTAGTACTAGAGACACTTCGTACAGAGTAGCATGCTCCACAGGTGGTCTAATACGACAGACTGGGCATTCCTTACACAACTTATGTACATCTGCTTCCATAGTAGGTCAATGCACTCCGAGTCTCCTTAGTGTCTGTAGGGTTCTTTGCCTCGAGTAGTGTTGCTCTAATGCACCTACATGTGCTAATTGCAACCACTTCACATACTCATCCTCTTCCACACAACAAGCTAATATTCCTAGATTTGTATGCTTGTACATACTCCCTGCCATATCATGGTACTTCTGAGCTTTCACTATCTCCCTATCTTGAGTGTTTATTACTGGGTGCTTAGGCCCGTATGTCAATACCGGCACTAATGTCTTAGCCCATTGAGGTACAACTTGCAAATTAAACATGTAAGCATCAGAGAGGTCATCTGCTACTCCTTGTGGGGCCTCTCCAGATGTGAGTCTAGAGAGATGGTTAGCTCTCAAATGAGTTTTGCCTTTCCTCACTACAACCTCAAAGTTGTATTCCATTAGTAAGAGAAACCATCTTACTAATCTACCTGTATTGCATGGCTTGTTTACCAAGTACAGCAATGCTTGATGATCAGTAAAAAATTTGAACTTATTTGCAAGCAAATAGTGTCTAAACTCTTTGACCGCATATACCATGCCTAATCCTTCTCTTTCAGTAGTGGTATAATTTCGTTCAGCTGCATTTAACTGTCTACTAGCATGGGCAATTGGACCCATATTACCTTCGCCCATAGGTTGTGCAAGCACACATCCAATAGTATAATTGGATGCATCCACATGAACATGAAATGGCTTGTTCCAATCTGGTGTAGTCAAGATTGGTGCTGAACATAATCACCGTTTAAGATCATTGAAAGATTTCTCACATTCATGAGTCCACTCAAAATTTGTCAAAAGTCCATACAGAGGCTTTGCAATAATAGCATACATGTGAATGAATTGGCGATAGTAGCCACAATGCCCCATGAAAGTCTGTACTTCCTTGACATTCCTTGGCCTAGGTAGCTCTGCAATAGCTTTCACTTTCTTCTCATCCGTGGATATGCCATTCTTTGACACTATGTGTCCTAGAATCTTGCCTTGCTTGACCATAAAAACACACTTTTCCGGGTTTAGGTAGACTTGATATTCTCTACATTTGTCAAAGATTTACCTGAGTTCAGGTATATGTGTCTGTCTAATGTTGGAATGAGCATCTAGATCATCCACATAGACTTCTAAATTCTTCCTCAGGAACTCTTTAAATACATGGCATATCAGTCTCTGGAAGGTTGCAGGAGCATTGGTAAGCCCAAATGGCATTACCCTAAAGGCAAATATGCCCCACTCTGTGGCAAAAGTCATCTTATCTTGATCTTCTGGAGCAATGGCTACCAGATTGTAGCCAGAGAATCCATCAAGGACGTTGTATACTTCCTTGCCTGCTACTCGTTCTAGTAGATGCTCGGTAATCAGAAGCGGATAGTTATCTCGAATAGTGGTTGCATTAACCTTCTTCAAGTTAATGCATACATGTAGCTTCCCATTCTTCTTGGGCACCACTACAATGGGGGATACCCACTCAGTGTACTCAATTTCATAGATGAATGCAGCTTCAACCAAGCGATCTATCTCTTCTTTGATCTTGGTAGCATAATTATCATTACATGTGTATGGCTTTTGTTTAGAGGGTTT
Organism: Ceratopteris richardii; assembly: GCA_020310875.1. Classification (NCBI taxonomy): domain Eukaryota; kingdom Viridiplantae; phylum Streptophyta; class Polypodiopsida; order Polypodiales; family Pteridaceae; genus Ceratopteris; species Ceratopteris richardii. The sequence continues at coordinate 31,952,654 of CM035416.1, forward strand.
GGCATCTGAGGTCATGGGGATAGTGTGTGAGCATATGTCAGGGTCTACACCTTTCAAATCCTTATAGCTCCAAGCGAATACATCTCTATACTCTCTTAGCAAAGCTATCAACTCTTGCTCTTCTTCTTTCGTCAAGTCATGTCCTATGTATGTGCATCTTTCTTCTCCTTCTTTTGTGGCTACAACTATTTTCTTAGTGGTTTCTTTGTTATCATAGGCCTCCCCTGATTGTGCCTCACGTTTAAGCATTCTTATCACCACTCTCCTATCATCTATTTCATACTTCTTAAAGTTTTCAAGGACCTCAAACAAAGATTCTTCCTCCTCGGGTGTGACTTCTCTCTTCTTCCTCCTCGGGTGTGACTTCTCTCTTCTTCCTTTTCTTTCCTTCATTCTTAGGGGTCACTTGCGTGGTTAACCTTACATCATTTGTGAGCTCTTCATGTCTCTGAGGGTGAACTTCTACTTCATAGAAGTATTCTTCATTTGATGCAAAAGGTGGGTCCATAATGATTGACTCTAGATCGGAGTCACTTGCATCGTCGAATGCATCAGTGCTAGGTTCACATTCTTCAAGAGCCGAATCACCCATGATTGGCTCTATTGAGAAGACTGAAATGTCATAGCCATCCTCATCACAGTGGGGTGTCCATTGTTCTTCATTGATGGCTACATCCATTGTTGCTAGAATTTCCGCCCAGTCATGAGGTTCAAATTCTTCGTCAGGAAATACCACAGGTGCATAGGTTGGGTCTTGAATTGATCTATGGGTTTCCTTCGCACCTATCTCTCTGGCATTTTCTCTCTTCTCTTCTTCTACTGCTACTTTACACATCCACAAGTGAGTGTCTTCATGCATCCATGAGGATCCTGATCCTATGGAATGTACTGACTCAGTAGCTGGTGCAGCTGTTGGAGATGCTGATTCTTGCAGAAAATCTCAAAAAACACACAAAAGCACAAGCATGCAAACGCTCTCTCGCTCTCTCTCACAAGTGAAATGAGGGGAAATGGTATGGGAAGGATGATATGACCAAAAACTGCAAATGTCGTGATGATGGAGATGGGGTGGGAGATGGTGGTGGTGATGGTGATGGTGATGGTGATGGTGATGGTGATGGTGATGGTGATGGTGATGGTGATGGTGATGGTGATGGTGATGGTGATGGTGATGGTGATGGTGATGAAGATGGTGAAGAAAAAAAAAGTAAATAGATAAAAGTGAAGAAAATACCTATAGCTCTAACGTCTCAATTCTATGTCTTACCATCACACGCGCGTCCTCGAAGCTCGATCCCCGACAGCGGTGCCAAAATTTGGTATAGCTCAGTGATGAGTAGCACCTCCTTTAATGTCAATCCGGGAAGATGTGAGGATGGTATGAAGACCTCGAACAAGTGATGGCACAAATGTGTGAGTGAGAAGCACACTAACATGCACACACATACACACACGCGCACACAGGGCAAGAACAAAGAGAGAGACAATGGAGTAACTTCTATTGCCATTCTCATACAAGTTCAAATCTACAACAAGCTAACCTCAAAAATGAGCTCTCTAACTCTATTTATAGTTTTTGACTATCTTTGGTTTTGTCCAGACCTAGTTGTCTAGCCTAGTTAAAAATTAGGTTCTAGGGCTATTTTGGGGGCTCAAACGAGCTCTGAAAATTATGAAAATTGGTACATAAATACTACTAGTACTCCTCAAGCTTGAGGACTCCTCCGCTTGCACAAAATGGATTAGGAATAATAAAAAATGGTATTTACAATGAAGTGAAGTGACTACAATCACTAGTTGGGAAATATTGTTACATGCAAAGATTATATGCCTATTTGCCAAATCTGCGTTGACTGCATTGCCTGCATGTTCCTTGCTCTGACTCCCTTCTTTGGCTTCCTTGTCTTGTGGGTCCTTGGGTTCCTTGACTACTACTAACACCTCTGTTCTGGTCGAGGGGAGGAATACATGTCTTCTGATTTTAATGCACTTTTGGTTGAATGTGGAATAAAACATCAGTATACAATGTGTATACACATTAACAAAATGGAGTTGTTGAAAGAAAGAATAGGTCTCTCGTGGAGATGGCGAGGTGTATGGTCAAGAGCTAGGCTCTACCAAATAGCCTCTGGCTTGAGGCTATTATGTGTGCAACATATGTACTTAATAGGTGTCCCACCAAAGCAGTTCAGTATATCACTCCATATGAGGCTTGGCATGGTCGCAAGCCATATGTTGCTCATCTATGTGTTTTTGGTTGTCTGGCATATGCATTAGTGCTTGAACAAACAACATAGGAAATTGGATGATAAAGTAATGAAATATACTTTTGTTAGGTATAGTTTTGAAAGGAAAGGTTATCATCTGTATCATCCACATAATAAATGCATTTTGGTTAGTTGATGTTGTTTTTGTAGAAGATGCAATTCAGCCATTACTTTCATGTACCAAGGAGATTTCTATTAGCTCTAGAGCTCTGTATGACACTTTGTTGCCTCTTTTTATAAGGGGACAATCAAGTGCTAGTATGAATGAGGCAATTTCGCAACCTTTGTAGGTTTCATATGATGATGTAGATCATTCCATTTTTTATGCAGATTTACATGATGCACTTGTTGATGAGAGGGCTGATATAGAGGAGACAAAAACTATGCAAAAATGGTTGGTGCAAACTTTGCAAGATAGAAAATTAGATGCACCTCTATCATATCATAATCGTTCATGCTCTCATAGTGCTTCTTTTGCATCAAATTGCTATTCTATGTATGCCTTTGTTCTCTCTGATGAGAATGAGTTTGTTTCTTTTGATGAAGCACAAAAGTCAAAAAATTGGATGGCTACTGATGTTATTATGAAGAATGATACCTGGTCTTTATGTGATTTGCCTCATGGTGAAAAGGCCATTGGCACTAAGTGGGTATACATGCTCAAGTGTAAGTGTGATGGAACAATTGATAGGTATAAGGCTAGGCTTGTTGCAAAAAGGTTATGCTCAATAAAGAGGCATTGATTTTGATGAGACCTTTGCTCCCATATGTCGAATGACTATTGTTCATAGCATTTGTGCACTTGTAGCCCATCATAGTTGAAATGTACATTAGTTGGACATGAAAACTGCCTTTCTAAATAGTGACTTACATGAAGAAGTGTATGTCTGTGAGCCCCGTGGTTTTGTGCAAAAAGGGCATCAAAACAAAGTGTGCAAGTTGAAAAAGGCATTATAAGTCCTATTCAGGAAAAATGGGAATTACACAAGATTTTGAGACAGTTCTTTGTTTCCCAATGTTTTATGTTTTGACTCATTCATACACCACATCATGTTATTATCTCTTGATCAGATTATATTAAATTTACACTTTAATGTTAAGGATAATTTTATTATAAATGGGCTATGAGGGTTGGCCTCAAATTTAACAAGTTAACATAGTCAGTAATATAAATGGGACTAGAATAATTCCCAAATTTCTTGAATAGGCCTTTTATATGGTTTCAAGCAAGAACCACGTGCTTTGCATGAAAAGATACATACCTACTTGATTGCGGATGGTTTTGAGAATAGTCTAACTGAGAGCACCTTATATGTTAAGTGTACAAATGATGTGCTTTTGATCATTGTTGTCTATGTTTATGACATGTTGAATGGTCTTAATGAGAAGCATATTGCTAATTTTAAGGCTGATTTGCATGCCTCATTTGAGATGTCAAATTTGAAGAATTTGCATCATTATTTGGGCACTTAATTTATGATAGTTGATGGTGGAATAGCTCTATGTCAATCAAGATATATTGATACATTATTGCAGCATTTTGGCCTTGAAGACTGCAAACCTATTGCCACTCCTATGGAAACAGGTTTACCATTGAGTATTCATGATGCTAGAGATGCATTTGATATTGTTCTCTATCAGCAAGCTGTTGTATGCTTGATTTACTTACGTAGAATTAGGCATCATACCTGGGTAGTTGGATTGTTTTATCCCAAGGGAGGATCACTTCTGTTAGATTTACATGCTTTTTCTAACTCGAACTGAGCTAGTTTTTATGACACTCATGTGTCTACTAGTGGTTTTGCTTTATGCTTGGTAGCTCATATAAATCTTGGTTGAGCAAGAAGCAGACTACTTTGGCCACTTCTAGTTGTGAAGCTGAGTATAGGTTAGCTTTCACAATGACTATTGAGTGTGTATGGCTCATATGTATTATGACTAATTTGGGTGTTGGTGAGTCTTCTGCCACCACCATCTTCATTGATAGTCAAAGCATATTGTTAGTTGCAAGGAACCCTATGTTCCATGCTTACACAAAGCACATTGAGGTTCATTATCATTATCTCAGGAAGAGGTTCTCTACTGGAGAGATCAATTTGGCATATGTTCCCACACAGGATAACATTGCATATCTTTTCACAAAGGCTCTGCCTTGAGAGAAGTTTAAGCTTTCCACAAAGCTTTGGGCTTACTTCCCTTTGTGGATTGATCTCTTTCCACGTAGCTTGACACTTCCTTATACATGAGTGCTAGCTCCTTGTTCATCGCATCATTGCTAGGGTGATTTGTTGATATATTTTGGTAAAGATGTGTGTGAACACACTAGGACCACCAGGGCACTCTTTTCCCTCTTTAAGAGGTCTTTTTTGCCTTGCTTGTTTAAACACCTATAACCCTAATGGATCACCTATCTTTGTACATTCACTTGGTAATACATTCGGTATTGTGTGTTGTACTCCAAGCTTCTTCTTCTTCTTCTTCTTCTTCTTCTTCTTCTTCTTCTTCTTCTTCTTTGTGTTGTTTGTGTGCTTTTATAGACCATAAACTCCAATATATATAGAAGTCACTTTGAGCTCATTTGTAAAGACTCTTGTTATTTTGAATGAAATAGCTAACTTGAAAGAGGGTAGCCCCATCGCTTCTTTTCTTAGAATCTCTTCACCTTCATCATGTGGTTGTTTATATAGCTATGGCTTGGAATGCATAATCAAAAGTGTTTTATACCCCTTACATACCTTTTTTCATTGGTTTCTTGTTTGTATAAAGTGTAGAGAGTCTCAAAGTGTATGTAGGTGATTCTTGAAACCTATTTATTTGGCCATAACTGCTTAGGAAACTCAAAATGCTTCCATCGGAAGTCACACCTAGTTAATTGGCCATAACCTTGCATAGAAATTTTTGAATCCTTCCATTGAAATTCTTGTTGAGATCTTTGAAAGGAATCCATTATTGACCATATTAGGACATTCGAGCTAATAGAAAACTATGTCTGTGTATAATGTTGTTACAGGTATCATTGTGCAATTCCTAAAGTAGAAGGTGGTTCTCTAAGGTGATTCACACTTAGGACATGTTCATTTTCCCATTGTATGCATCAACCATCATTTATGTGCACTTGATTCTATGCACTTAGCTAGGTAAAATCTTGAATTGACATTTTAATGTGTTAAGTAAAGCCATCATAAGCATACTCATATGACATGTGATAGCTAACTAGGATCACTTGTGGTTTGACATTACACATTTTTGACATTGTTGTTGAGGACAAGGGCCTATGTAAGGTCCCTTTGTGATGGTTATAGTCCACATGTGGAGTACATGTACATGAAAGAGCATTTGTACTAAATACAAGATCATTTCTTTGCACTTCCATCATACCCCATCACCAATGGGTGTGGGGATCAAGTTGATGGATTTAGGATAGGTTAAAATTTCTAGAAGATAGGGTTATCACTTTGAGGATGTTAAGTCTAAGTTTTTCTAAAAAGGTTAGAATTTTTTTTATTATTACATCACTTAGGGCACATAACCCCCAAGCATCACACTTGTTCCTCATTTGTGTGTATGTAGCTGAGAGAGAGAGAGAGATAAAGAGATAGAGAGAGAAAGAGAAAGCAATGTCTTGTTGTGTGGTGTACTATTTGAGCTAAAAAACAAAAAGGAAAAAAGACCATCGAGGTATGCTCTACAAAGTTATAAAATAAGCTTTGGAAAAACCACACTAGGGGGATAAACGACATCACCCAAGTGTCTTGATTTATCTGTTTGAGTTTGCAAGGTCTATTTTTGGTATCCAAGCTGATAGGGCGTAGAGCAGAGTGAGATGAGCACAAAATCACATCAAAACTTGATCTCACATTAAAAATGTCCAACTTTCATGATACTTAGGTTCATGCAAGTGTTACTGACACTTTATTTCTTGAGTATTATCAACATTTGGCCAATGTTGTTGAAACCCCAATGGTGTTGCAACACTTGTTAGGTATCACTAATACTTATTAGGTATCATCGAGAGCTTTGATGCATCATCAACACCTGATGCACCGATATGTGGGTATCATGGACACTTATGAGGTGTTGCAACATTTGGAGGGTATCATGACACCTTGACATCATGGGTCATATATCATTGAAACTAACCAAGTGTTGTGGTGTCACTCACATTTACCTAACACTCAAATATCATCTATCATGTGTTGTCTAATTAAGTGTTGTGTTTCATGCACCATCTTGCCTTAGGGGTCACTGGCACCTTCTAGGTATCATGTGTCATGAAGGTAGTGTGATTGACATTTGCACAATGTTGGAACACTTGAGTCATGATTTTGGTGTTGCCAATGCTTGTTTGGTGTCAAGATACTTGGTCAATGAGGTGGTGGTGATGTTGAAACCTAGGTATTCGGTATTGTGTGTTATCTAGGGTAGGAGTCATCGAGAAATTGGCACTTGGTGAAGATAAAGAGAAAAAAATAAGAGGCTTATTTTGAGCTATAATCGAGAACATATAAAGCCTCCTAGGAGTCTATACAAGCCATTATAAGTGCTATAGTGAGAGGAATCAAACTAAAGTTTTGGAAAAAAATCATATGATGCATACCTAGGGCAATAGAGAGTCAACTACAACTTATTTTGAAGGGCACTTTAAAGTTTTCTTAAACAGGGATCTTCAAGAGAGGTACATGTGGAACAACCTGAAGGTTTCCAAATCGAAGGTAAATAAGATCATGTCTACAAGTTACACAAAGCACTCTATGGACTCAAGCAAGCTCCACAGGCTTGATATGAGAAAATTCACAAGTTTTTTGAACACGAAGGATTCCATTGAATTTATGCCAACACCAATCTCTACATCTATTAACAAGAGTCTTTATTTGTCATCATTGTTCTCTATATTGATGAATTAATCTTGATAGGATCAAATGACGGTCGCATTTAGTTTACCATTCAATAGTTTCACCTCAAATAATCTATGATCGGTCTTGGTTTTCTACACTACTTCCTTGGCATGGAAATTTGGTAGTTAAAAATAGGCATTTTTCTATCTTTGAATAAGGATCTCTACTTTCTAGATAAAACATTGAAGAGTATTGCTCAATCTCTACACCTCTTGATCCTAATATTAAGCTCACACTTGTGAATACATCACTCCTTGTGGACGTGCATGATTATTAATAGCTAATTGGCTTCCTGCTAGACCTAGCTAACACTCGACTTGAAATCGCATATGCAATTGGTGTTCTTAGCGAGATCGCCCATCAACCTCATCAAACACACTAAAAAGATACTTAGAGATTACTTTGCTATCTTTCCCTCACATATCCCCATGGTCTTTGGTATAGAAGGGACATTGATCGCACCAGATATTCGGATTCAAATTGGATTGGTGATCTTGTCTCGACGTTCCACCTCTTGGTATATTCTTGCTTGGCTCAGGACCTCTCTTGAGCAAATAAGAAGCAACCTACAATTGATCTTTCATCTAGCCGAGTACTGACCATCCTATTTTGTAGTATATGAATCCATGGCTTCTACTATTATTATCTCATATTGGTAATTTATAAGATATCCCTACATGCATCTACACCAAAATTCCATCAACCTTGGTCGTCACCAAGAATCTAGTCTTCTATGATCGGATCGACCACATTTAGATCTAGTATCACTTCATTTGTGAGAATCTTAGATCACTCTAGAATATTGTATTGCTCAAAAGGACTTGGCAAACATGTTCAAGAAGGCTCTATCACCAGTCTTGCTCTAATGCTTGGTGGATATGCAACATTCAACCTCTCCAAAATGGAGCTACAAAGGGGGTGTTGACAACATGATTCCATCTATTTCCATTCCCTATCATATTCATATGCGTGCATCTCCATTTTGTATCTATGAGACACTTGGGCACCTTTCCATTTGCTTCTACCTTTTATTTATTCTCTTTCAAGGGGAATTATCCCACATATGATATATCTTGAGAGCCTCCTCCAAAATGTACATAAGGAGGGTCTATCTGCCACTTTGAACTTGGTTAGAAGCTTGAAGAACCTACTTCATGCTCTTGGTAAGCTCACTCTCATCCATGTAAGTTTTCCCTTTTCATGGTCTATTCACTTTTCAATCTCACACTCGTTTCCATTTTGTGAGTACATTGTTTATTTCATTTTGCTTATGTGTGTGTACTTTCTAGATTGTTTATTTCATTTTACTTACATGTTTGTACTCTCTACAATACCTTGCAAGATATCAAACAACTGTGAAATGATCTTAGTTTACTTGGATTGGTTTAGAAATTCATTCTTCAAAACTTTATAGTTCGTAAAATGATTAGAGTCAAATTCTATTAACAATTTCGCACCTTCCCTAATTAGGATGGCCTATAAAACTCTATGCTTATGAACTAGATCTCTATTTCCATCCAAAATGATAAAATGATTTTTGAAAATTCAAATATATATGTCAAGATATCATTGTAATGGATACCAAATTTAGTATAGTGCAATCCAATGATATGGCTTTGAAGGGTATTGGGGGATTCTTGTATAAAAAAGGATTTGAGTATTTGTAGGAGAAAAGGAAAAGATAAGAGGAAAGATACGCACTAGAAGCCTTTGTCGATTGATTATGAGAAGACAAATACAATGGTGATGCACAATACAATCCAATGCATCTGTGCAAAATCCCACAGAGTGCACAATCACAAAATACAAAATACCCAAGGTTCTTGTTGCTGCCGGCCTTCTCTGCACTAGACCCCACCTTCTCCAAGCCTGCACTTATGCACATCTTGCACCAAGCTTCCAATAAGGGAGAGAGATGGACACCTTCTGTTAGCATACGCACAACTTCAATGGGACCTTGGGATCTTTGGTTATAAGCTTAGCACTTCTCCACACACTTTTTAGTCACTCTTCATGCACACCTTGCACTTCACTTCTCTGCGTCGCACACTATGTCCCCTGCCCTTCTCTCTCTTGCCTACCTTAGGCTATGCTGACCTTACTTAGTCCTTCAAGAATAGTTCTTGCCTTGATTTGAGTGTCCGTTCACGTATGCTCCTAACTGCAAGAGTATCTTGGTGCTCACTTTGATGTCCCAATATTATCTCCAAAAGTGTGCAGCCAACAAATCCCTGTTTTGTCTTGTAGTGATTTTAAACTAAAACAAAAATTTTAATTGGAGGCCATACTTTCACTTCTGCGTACGCTGCCGCTTCACATACCTTCTCATTTTGCCTTTTAATTCTCCACTTGTGCACCTAAGAGAGGGTTCACCTGAACATTCCAAATACTTTTAAAAACACTTTGAACCTCAGAGAAATTACAGAAAGACACTCTGCAACCTGTCATCCACTTTCTGCAAAATACAACCTTTGTGAACAATTACTTGTGCACTACCTGTGCACTTTGACACCTGAACTTTGCACACTTTGACTTTGATATTGACCTAGTTGACTTTGACTTGTTTGACTTTAACGATGATTGACTTTGACCAATATGACTTTTATGGGCTCAACAATTGCCCACCACCTAATGTGCTCTCCGTTCGAAGAGCCACAGCTAAAACTCTAAGCAGATATGACACCATGATTCTTGAGCTGCAAAATCTTCAAAAGGACACTTGAGTAGCTACCAACTCCACCAGGATGAGCAAGAGAGAACAAACACCAGAGAAGAACCAAAAGTGTAAATTCTGTATGGAAAAGCAAAGGAGGGCAATGGGAGGGTAGAAAGAAGGGGGAAGGGAGGGCTGAGGGGATTGAGATGGATAGGGCAGGGAGGGGTAAGGATGGGGCTGGGCAGAAGGGTAAAGGGAGGGTGAGGGAGTAGAAGTTGGGTTTTAGAGAGGGCCGAAATAATAAAACAAGATAGCTACTGCGGATGCAAATGTGAAAATGTGCAACATATGGTAAAATGAGGTACGAATAAATCATGTGGACCATGTTTGGAATGAAAAACACGTGAGAAATATGCTCAAAACATGTGAGGTTTGAACAAAAGTCAAAGAAAATGTGGGATTTTGAAAAATGAAACGCAAAAAATGAGTCAAGAGGTGCCAACATACATGAAAATGACTCCAAGTTTGAAAAAAAATTGCCATCCAAGATGCAATCCAGGGCTAAAGGCTTTGGACCATGAAAAATAAAAAAATACATATATATTTTTTAATTATTATAAATAAAAAAGAAAATATTTCTCCCTCTTTTTTTTTGAACGTGCATGGTTTGGCAAAGCTGAAAATAAAAAATAAAACTAAAAATTAAATTAAATTAAATTAAAATAAATAAATAAATAATAAAATAACCAAAATACAAAATAAAATATTTAAAAAAATTTTAAAATTAGGAGGAGAGGGGGGAAGGGGGGGTGGGGGAGAGAGAGGGGAGGGTGGGAAGAGGGGGGAGGGGCAGGGAGAGGGGGGGCCGGGAGGGGGGGCAAGGGGCAGGGGGGCAGGGGAGGAGGGGAGGGAGGGGCGAGCGAAGGGGGGCAGGTTAGGGGGGGGAGGAGAGCGGGGGCGGGCAAGGGGAAGAGAGAGATGGGGGGGAGAGAGGAGGCAGGGGGAGGGGGAGGGAGGACGAGGGGGAGGGGGAGGCGAAGAGAGAGAGAGAGAGAGAGAGAGAGAGAGAAAGAGAGAGAGAGAGAGAGAGAGAGAGAGAGAGAGAGTTTTTTCAAAATTTTTCTTTCCCCTTTTTTTTTGAAAAAATAAAATCCATGGGAAGCCTTTTTTTGTGAAAATACCCTAAAATTGGAGAAAAATGCAAAAAAAAATCCAAAAAATGCTCAAAAAATTCCCCACAGGTCTAAGCTAATTTTTTCACTCAAAATCAAAAAGAGCTTCCTTTATTCCTCCAATTTAGCAAGAAAATGACATTTGAAAAGGAGGAAAAAATGCTAGAAAAACTTATGTATATGCATATAACCTTACCATTTCACTAATCTTTGTACATTCACTTGGTAGCACAATTAGTCTTGTGTTATTATCCAAGCTTCTTGTTTGTGTTGTTTGTGTGCTTTTTTAGTCCTCGAACTTCAACAATTGATATCAAAGTAGTCATCACTTTCTTTAGGGCATCATTGCCACCCTTCCAATCTTAATCTCAAAATTACACAAAAATTGATGAGCATACTAAGAATGATTAGATGTTCAAATTAGATTTTCTATGTCAAGTTGAAATTTTTATTTGAGCTCATTTTGGCCTTGAAATTTTGTCCTTTCGTATCAAACATATAAATCTCAAAGTCTACTACAAGTTTATTAGACCTCAATTAGGTATCTTTATTCAACTTTTTAGAGATTCAATCAATTTTTTGCATCAAAGTAATTAGTCACTAGCCATGATTGAAAGCAATTGAAATTTTGATTTGATCTCATTTTGACCTTGACATGCACTATGCAAGCAATTTTGTCCTTTTGTGCCAAACATATATACAGCTTTTGCTTGCTTATACAAAAATCTCAAAGCCTACAAGTTTAGTGGACCTCAATTGGGCATTTTTATTCAGCTTTTATGAAAATCAACATATTTGGTCACTGGCCATGGTTAAAAGCAATGATGTATTTCATGTGTCGACTTTTGAGGATAAGTTGGATGGTTTTAATTACCCACAAAACTTTGGCATGCATGCATTGGTCATTTGAATTTTGCTAGTTTGCTTCACCTATAGAAATCTAGAATGGTGTCCTCTCTACCCAAGTTTGAGGCACATTCTAAGCATGTGGAGGGTTTCATTTTGGTAAAATACAAAGTTCTTCCTTCCCCAAAGATGGTTTCCTTAGAGCTGCACATAAATTGTAGCTTGTTCATAGTGATGTCTATAGATGGGACAAGACAGAAAAATGGTAGGAGATCTCAAATAACTGAATCTATAATCCTAGACTGAAAAATAGTAAGAGTGCTCATATAACTGAATGTATAATCCTAAACTGCCCTCAAATTAAACTGAAAATTGTACTAAATCTGTGATAAAACATTACCATAATTTTCCAATAACCTGTATGACTTTTAGACGTGGGTTCAGACACTGTCGTACCTATGCCAATCAAAGTTCATATCAAACTCTTCTCACTTCATGCATAGCTTATCAGCAATATTCATACTCGGTCCTCATCCCAATGCTCATCAGAAATTAGGCAACCGTTCATGCCAAATACTCTGTTCATAAGAACATGTAGCTCCAATCGAATTGAGAAAATTTTCGTTTCATCAAGGACATCTGCAAATGTTGACTTTCTTCTCCTTCCCATGTGTATCTCTCACACTTGAAATGTCCCAAAAAACAAAAACAGGACCCTAACTCGTTTCAAATTGGTTGAAATCGGTTGATCGACTATAGCAAGAAATTGTTAATGTATGTATATTCATGTCTTAACTGAAAACATGAATGCACACTCTAAAAGCAAGTAGACATCAATTAGCGGAAAACCTGATTAGAGAGAGGCATTCATATGTATGTGCGGGCAAAGACCAAAAGGTTCAGAAAAGTAGTACACGTCACAGTGATGACCCTACATGAAGTGTATGGCTTATTATACCAGGACCTCATACATTAAAGTGGGGCCAAAGAAAAAGAACCAAGAACTGAAATGGTAATGTGCGAAAGCTGAGGCACAAAACAAAAGCCTATCTACAAATATGTGTTTTTCCAAATCATTAAAATATTGGTACATGCCTCATAAATCCATGACTTGCCTGAAAACAGGAATCTTGGAATAAAATCAGCTGTGCACCAACTAGATGAAAACCTCTTAAAATCATTCATGCTTGCGACTGGGCAAAATCCAAATGGTTGAAGAGTAATACATGTAACAATCATGGTTCTGGATGTCATGAGTATTTTTAAGTATAACAGGACATGACACATTAAAGATGAAAATGAAAAAAGGCAACCAAAAGAAGCTGCATTGGTATTCCCAAGTGACTCATTAACCACACTCTATACGAGGGTCAAGAATCTTAGAAGAAAATCCCTTTGAGGCGTTCTCAGAACTTTGACATTCATCATGAAAGCAAACTGAAATTAGAGTGGATACCTCACACGAAGGACCAAGGCTTAAAACATTTGCAATCATGGAAAATAAAAGGTGGTGCTTATCACTGATGGTAATAAATAAAGATGGATTAACAATGGTCAAATAGAAGAGGAATAGAATATTTATTAAAAAAATACATTCCTTTTATGTACATAAAACCTACCTAATTCAGAACAGATGATAGATGAATCTGAATCATCATAAAAAAAATTTCGAGTAGAATACATCTCATCTGCAGAAAGTGCTAAGAATGAAGAAAACATTGGAAATTTACATCCTTTCAGGAAAACAGACATTGCTTGGTTCCCTGTCTGCAACAAACAGAAGACCTAATACCCCTTATTAACACCCCCCCCCCCCCCGTATTGCTCTTATGTGCTTTCATTTGACAAAATGGCCAGAAAGGCGCATATGGAGAAAAAAAAAGGCTGCACCGTGCTGATAACTTGATCAATCACAAGTTCACAAGAAAACATGCTATGGGATTCCCCTGACCTTGGGCTGCTGTAAAGCCTCTAAACATTCCTTCGCTCTCTGAACTTTAGATTGCAGATAGAAACTTCCGGACTTGGCATTCCTTTGAAAAAGATTATCATATTTCTTTTGAGCAAACAAGATGAACAGTATGTTAGCTGCTAGTATGTTATTAAATTCACTCAAAATGAGTCCATAATAAGTGCATCATCCTATTACCACTGACTCAAAACTCACCTGCAGCATCTCCTCCACTGTTGTATTCTCACTTATGCCTAGTATCATTCTTGCTTCCTCTTCCGTCATTGTCTTGTTGTACGAAATCATTCTCCTCACTGTTCCTTCGGACCATTCTAATTTTGATGCATCTATGAGCAATGACAGTCAACCCTGTCAGGCTTCAGCAAACTCTGACGACCACCAAACCACCCATTCAAAATCTAGAAACCACACTCATACTTTGGCGATAAGCTTGAGAAAAGAATCTGAATCTTAGTCCTGAACTCGACATGATCACAGTCCTAAAAGCTGTTGCTGCCTGCAACCATCATCTCTCTCTCTCTCTCTCTCTCTCTCTCTCTCTCTCTCTCTCTCTCTCTCTCTCTCTCTCTCTCTCTCTCTCTCGAAGACGAAGAAAGATAGTGTCCGGCTGATTCAACGGTTCGATGGAGTCGATTCATATACCTTCGAGCGCGTCTCGTAAACAAACTATGTGTAAGAAATAACACAGATGAGAGGCATAAGCTTACCATTGCATGCCCTCGTCAGCAAAGCGCAGATTACAAGCCCTAGCCGCCACTCAGCTTCGTTCTGATACTATTCGTGAAACAGAAAAAATCACAGTCAGCAAAGCGCAATGTCGCTACTTATGAATCGTGTTGTTTTTCTACGCTTTTATGAGATGGAATTATTGTAGCTCAAAGCGAGATTTAGGAAACAATGGGCTTCCAAACCATTCTCAATGAAGGATCTATGGAAGCCGGTTGATTTAGCATTGATATATCCACTAGTTTTTTATGCCAAGGCCCCTTGTTTGGCATTCAAAAACCATCTTTGCCCCACTTGTATCATAGTCCAATGCTTCAAGGTTCAGAATTTCATTAATTTTTGGTTCCAAGGTGCATTAATTTGAGACTCTAAAACCATATTGGCTCCACTTATATCAAAGTCGATTGATTTAAGGTTGAGATTTTTTATCCCAAGGTCAATTTGAGACTAGAAAACCATCTTTTCCCTTGACTCAAAGGTTCAATAAACGATAGGCCCATTAGATGATGATGATGATGATGACGATTTAGAAGGCCAACGAACTCATATTAAGGGAGATTCTTGAACACACAACCTCTAATTAATAGTTCATGGCCCATTCTAGTTGTTGGTGCAATTAAACCCAAGCCCACATACTTGTTCAATTAGCTTATGCTTGATTTATTGGCATAACATATGCAAGGCTTCATATGATCAACCTCTTGTAAAAATACTTCACATTTGTCCTTGTAAAAGTGATTCACATCCACATGGTGTTAGACAGCTCTAAAATCACGAATCATTTGGTTGTTGAGTGATGATGGAATCTATCCTATACTTTTAGGATTCACCTTTTAGATAAAAGTTTGAATTTGAATTCAAACTTTGGCTGAAACCATAACTATAAGAAGAGGATCAAGAAGACCCGTGTGTGTCTAGAGCCTAGGAGATCATTTTGAAGGATATTCATTGTGAAGTGAGAGCTTATCTCATAGCTCATTCACCTCTCACACGTTGAGCAATGTATGATTGCCAATGACATTGTATTTGTACATGTTTTAATACATATATGATCATTGCATTCTCATTTCACTTCTATGTTGTAACTCCATCAAAACAATGATCTTCTCAGAGCTCGTTCTCAGTGTGTAGTCAATCATTTGCCATGATTTAAAGCATTTTAGATTCATCATACTCTCTATTATACACTTACAAAATTTCATTAGCATTGCTTCTCGGGATCATGAGATATTACCATATCTTTGCTTACTGGTATGTTAACTGTTGCAGCCTGTGAATGTCGGGATGATGCTATGATTTTCTAAACATCTTTCTCTACATGTAGTCCACCATTTTTTATGAAATCACTCATCATTGATAGCTTACTAAATTTATTAGAGTTTCCCAAAAGGAATTAAGTCAATTGTTGTTGTGCTTAGAGAACTATTCAAAACATTGAACAGGTGTAAAAGAAAAAATAGCAAGTTTTTGTTCTTGGATTAACTTCCTACCTATTTATTTTGATCCATCAATTAGTGGATCATATTCCAAGCAATATATATGATTATTTATGGTCATTAGCTAGCTAA
This sequence comes from Ceratopteris richardii, assembly GCA_020310875.1. Taxonomy (NCBI): domain Eukaryota; kingdom Viridiplantae; phylum Streptophyta; class Polypodiopsida; order Polypodiales; family Pteridaceae; genus Ceratopteris; species Ceratopteris richardii. The sequence continues at coordinate 31,968,756 of CM035416.1, forward strand.
AGAGGTCCATTACATTCTCCAGCCATCATTCTTAGCAGGTGTGAAGCAGGATCTAGCAACACCACTTCATCTCTTGTGACTATCCACCATCTCCTCAATAGTGGTATCAGAGCAACGATAAGCAAGATGGGAGATGGGTTTCCATCCTTCATTGACAAATTGGATAGGAACAACTACTCAGCATGGTCGCTTATGATGCAAGCCTACCTTCAAGGGAGAAGTCTATATGGATACATCTTAGGAGATGAAGAGATGCCAATCTTGAAGAGCAAGCAACAACCTACAAGGGAAGAGCAAGAAAGGTTGACCACATTGTGTGCAAAGCATGCTCTTGCCAGGTCATATCTACTAAACTCAATCTCTGATTTCTTGTTATCACATGTTAGAAATAGCAAGGCCTCCCAAGAGACTTGGGAAGTGCTTTCATCATATTTCTCCTCAAATACAAGAGCTAGGAAGAATCAGTTATGGATGGAATTTACAACTCTAAAGAAGAAGAACACATAGTGAGGCAGATCATTAATGGAATCAAGGTTGATGACAAGTGAGAATAATTTACCACAACAATGGACCTCTACATGGATATGCAAATACCTAACCTCAACACCTTGATGGGACAACTCTTCACCCATGAGACAAAGCTCAACAAGAATGGTGACAAATCTAGAGGTAACCAATCTTCTGCCCTTTATACAAATAAGAATAAAGCTAAGGATAAAGGTAAAAGCAAGAAGCATGAAGAAGAGGCTAGTACCTCTCAAGCTAATTATGTAGGAAGAGGAAGAGGTCGTAGAGGAAGGGGCAGATGAGGAAAACAAGGCAGGGGGAGACCTCACAACAATTCACCTTGCAACATTTGTGGTCTTAACAACCACACCACAGAAGAATGCTTCAAAAATACAAGGAATCAAAGCGAAAGAGGCTTCCAGAGAGGTAGCTATGGGCAATCAAGAGGCAGGTACAACAATGGTGGAGGCAACTACAACCATAACTATAATCAAGGCTACAACAACAATAATTATCAAGGAGGTTTTAGAGGAAGAAGGGACTACAACAACTATACTGAAGACCAAGAAGACTCATTACTCATCATGAACATGAACTCCAAGTGAGGTAAAGATGATAAGCATCTTTTCTATATTGATTCAAGTTGTTCCAATCATGTGGCTAGAAATGTAGCTCTATTATCTGATCTTGAAGAATCCAAAGGGAAGCATGAAGTACGAACAGATGATGATACTAAACATTCAATCAAGCAAATCAGAAATATCAAAACATCTGATGGTAGCATGAACCTTTTGAATAAAGTTCTATATGTGCCAACTATAACCAAAAACCTAATTAGTGTTGGGTAGATTATTGAGAAAGGTTTATAGTTCAGATTCACTAAGCATGGAGAATATGTGGAAGACCCCCAACAAGGCTTCAAGAGGATTGCTAAAGGTGAGAAGTCTGGTATATTATTCACATTTGAGATTGAAGACACACGGAACATAACACTCTTCAAGTATAGAGATCAAACCTTATTTGAGTTAGAAATATGGCACAAAAGGCTAGGACACACAGGAGAAAGAACTCTGAAGCAAATATGCAGGGATCAAAGTGTGGTTGGCATTCCCAATGTGACCAAGCAACATATGATATACAAATGTGGAGCATGCCAATTGGACAAAGCTCACAAGAAACCATTCAACAGGAGAGGATACATTCATGAAGAATATTTGGAGCTTGTACACACTGATGTGTGGGGTAGTCCTAGCAAAGATCCATCAATCTTAGGTTCAAGGTACTATGTTTCATTTATTGATTATTATAGTAGATGGGCAGTGCGTTATTTCTTGAAGCATAAGGATGAGGTATTTACATGTTTCAAAAAGTACTTGGCACTAGTTGAAAACCAAACAGGAAAGAGCTTGAAGAGGATCAGATCTGATGGAGGTGATGAGTATTTTTCACATGAATTTGATTTATTTATATAGGATATAGGCATAAAGAGGGAAGTAACAACAAGGTACACTCCTTAATTGAATGGAGTGGCAAAGAGAAGGAACATGTTAAATGCTGAAGCTGCTAGGTTCATGTTAAATGAGAAATAGTTACCTAATTACCTATGGGCAGAGGTTGTTTCCACAGCCATATACTTGGTCAACAGGCTTCCATCCAAATCATTGGATGGTATGACACCCTATGAAGCATGGAATGGCAGGAAACCCTTATTGAACCATTGCAAAATATTTGGGTGCATTGCTTATGCACACATCCCCTCACAAATAAGAGGAAAGCTTGACCCTAAAGCTGAGAAATGTATACTTATTGGGCATGATCAGAACCAAAAGGGGTATATGTTGTACAATCCCACTAACAAATCATTTATAGTTAGTAGGGATGTAGTGTTTGATGGTGAAGATGATTGCAGGAAAGTCAAGTTATCATATGATTTGGAAAATGATTTTCCAACCCTCACTCAAGAAGATCAACACTTAGCAGAAGATATCAACTCAGAGGATGAAGAACAGATTGACTTCAAGGCTTGGAAGTCAAGAGGCAAGATCAAACTCAAGCAATTAGAAGACATACCAGAGTCTTCAAATCAAGCACTAAGGAGATCACAAAGAGAAAGCAAGAAGTCCATACGGTATAGATATGATACATCTTTAGTCACCAAGCACTCTATGTATATCACTAAAGACTCTATAACAAAAGAGCCTTCTTCATTTAAAGAGGCTAGGAAGAAGAAAGAATGGAGAGAAGCTATGCAGGAAGAAGTGGAAGCACTACAAGAAAATCATACTTGGGATCTAGTTCCCAAGAAGCCAGGCATGAAGGTAATTGGATCCAGGTGGATATACAAAATAAAAAAGAACTCAGATGGCTCTATAAACAGGTACAAGGCAAGGTTAGTGGCAAAAGGATTTGCCCAAACTCATGGAGTGGACTATGAAGAAACCTTTTCACTTGTGGCAAAGATGCCAACAATTAGGTTTTTGGTAAGTGTTGCTCCTTCTAAAAATTGGAATCTATATCAGTTAGATGTCAAGAATGCATTCTTAAATGGATGGATATCAGAAGAAGTATATATGGCACAACCACCAGGTTTTGAAGATGAAGATACAAAAGGTTATGTATGAAAGCTAAGGAAGGCACTCTATGGTCTCAAGCAAGTTCCTAGAGCTTGGAGCCATAGACTTGTTACCTATTGACAGGACTAAGGCTTTGTGGAAAGCAAGGTAGATTCTTCTTTATTTGTCAAGAAGAACGAATCAGAAGTTATCTACTTATGTGTCTATGTAGATGAAATCATTATTATAGGGAATGATGCTAATGGCATCAAGCAGGTAAAGGCTCAATTAATGAAGGAATCTAAAATCAATGATCTTGGTTTATTAACCTACTTTCTTGGCTTAGAGCTTTTGTATACAGATCTGGTATATTTATCACCCAAAGGAAGTACATACATGATATGTTGGTAAAGTTTTAGATGGAGAACACTAAAATTGCAGGTACTCGTATGGAACTCAACCATAAACTGAGTTCTCATGAAGGTGAACCACTTGATGATGTTACCGATTATCAACAACTTGTGGGAAGTCTAAATTATGCTACTCTAACAAGAGTAGACATTGCCTATGGATTGAGTACATTGAGTCAGTTTATGCATGCACCAAGGAAGCCTCATATGGAAGCTCAAAGAGGGTACTTAAGTATCTAAAGGGTACAATGAATGAAGCGTTGTTCTATCCTTTCACCTGTGACATAGATATAAAGATGTATTCTGATGCAAATTGCGTTTTTAAGGTTTTTTAATTTTCAAATTTTGGCAAATATTGAGCATAAATTCCAAGTGATAGGAACATAGTGAGGCCCCAAGCAAATCATGCAAGAAATCATGTTTGCCTGTTTGCCTATTTTAACCCCCAGAACCCTAAACAGACATAACTTTCTCATACGAAATCGGATAGGAGTGATCTTGAGCTCGTTGGAAAGATCTTTTTGAATCCCACAGAAATATTGATATGTTTTTGTAAAACTAATATGTTGAGTCATAGATATGGTAGTTTGAAGTTTACCTTCCACAAGGGTGAGAAAGTTGAGGGATCTCTAAGGGAATTTTCATAAAGACAAAGCAAAATTGGCTCTGTGAATTACATGAATGGACATGGTTTGTTATGACAATTGAATTTAAATCTTGATCTAACTTTGGGACTTTTATAGGTCCATTGAGAGCATTGAAGGGCATCCAAAGCATGAGAGTACTACAAGCTTGAGAATGGCTTGTCTTGAGAATGGATAAGCAACTTGAGGTTGGATCATTCTTAACCCCTCTGTCAATTCCTAGCTTAGGCTAAGTACGGATATAGCATAGTCTATGAGCTTACTTCTTCTAGACTGATCTTCCTACAACAAAACAAAGACTAACTCCTCAAATGTTGAGGCATTTGGATTCCCTTTCATCATCAACCGAAGAGAAGAAGCAAAAATCTAATATCTAGAAGATCATTTAGAACAGTCTACAAAAGCGAACTATCAGATATAACTTCATCAGAAGAAATCAACTCGTCCTTCAAATCTTTGATCCTTTTCAAAAAATTGTCCATAGAATCTCCTTCATTCATATGCTTACTCTCCAATTGTTTTCGGAGGTAAGCAACATGAGCCTCATTTCTTGCTTGATACAAAGTGATAAATTTATCCCAAGCACCCTTCGCTATTTTGCAAGAGCAAATGTGAGGAATAAAAGCACATTTGAGAGACAAAGCTATCAATGAATATGCTTGAGCATTTCTACCATCCCAACAAAGTTGCTCTATAGTAGGTGCAACACGAATCACAACAGGAACATGAATTTGAAGATCTTCATTATCAACACCATCTGCATCACCTTTTATAACTGTATTTGTAGGTGTAATAAGTCATTTTTCAACACCCTGCACAATATTCCATAGTCCTTTTGCAACCAATACATGATGCATAATATATGCCCATAATGGGTAATTAGTACCATCCAATCTATCCTCAACGGCCAACATACGCAATGCATCATTGCTTTCAACATAGCCACTGACTAAAATACCTTGATGCAAAAAAATTATTGTATCTCGAAAAGTTGAATAGAACTACACTGTTGAGCAATACATCCACAACACTAGAGTTTAGTTGCAAGCTGAAATTACATTAAATATGTGAAGACCAAAATGTTGTGAAGAAAGAAGAATAACATATAAATTCAACACATGCAAGGATCAAGAATTGGTGAAAGAATGAAGCACTCCACATAAAGTTGAAGGAATCACAAACGAGAATGAAATGAAGTAAAACATAGAATTGATGGAGACCACTCACCCACACTGTGCATCTAGTATTTTGAAGGATGAGAAGAACTAAGAGAGGGGAGTTCTACATTAAGTGGCATCCACATAAAAATTTTCTACATTGTATCCACAAACTTTGTAAATAGAAGAATTCTAGAAAGATGAGGACTTGAATTTTATAGATTTTTTAAAATAAGGAAGAGTCTTCTCTCAAAGATCCACAAAAAAAAGCAAATTTCAGTAGGTTTGTCCATATATTTAGTGTTTTAAAAAAGAGTAAGGTTTGGAGATTTCTCAAGTTACTATTTCTCATGGATGATGTGGATTCTAAGCAACCTTTATTGATTGATGTTTCTTGCTACTCACTTCCATATGTGTCTACTGCCTTGAAGCTAAGTGTTTTTGGTTTTATATAGTGATTTCAATTTTGGTGTATATTAATAGACCATAACTGATTTCATCTTTGTATAGAGTTCTAAATGGTATTTTTTTGCACTTTTGCCTAATGCAACTTGTAAATGTTCTTAAAACGAGTAATCATGCACTCAATTTAACAAGTAACAAGGGTGATATGGCCATTATGTTGACTAGCCATCTTCTTTTGATCGTATATGTAAGGCCTACCTTGAAGATGAAGATGATGATGGGTTGAATCTTTTATCAAATGCAAAGCTTTGGCATGCATGCTTTGTTCATCTAAATTTTGCTAGCATGATTCACCTACAAAAATCTAAAATGGTGTCCTCTTTTCCCAAACTTGAGGCACCTTGTAAACATGTTTGAAAGATATATTTTGGGAAAAATGTAACGTCCCTCCTTCCCAAAAGATGGTTGAATTTGATGTGATCATAAATTACAACTTGTTCATACTGATGTCTATGGTCCTATGCAAACACCGTCATTTGTGAACTACCTTTACTTCATGACTTTCATTGATGACTTCTCTAGGCATGCATGGGTGTATCCATTGAAAGCAAATTCCTAAGTGTTTATGTGCTTAAAAAATTTATTGGTTATGGACGAAAATCTATTAACATGTAAATGGGCATCCTCCATTCTAATCGGGGGGGAGGGGGGATGGATGTCTTCTAATAATGCCTTTTTGGCTGAGCATGGGATAAAACATCAGTGTATAGTGCCATATACACCTCAATAAAATGGCTTTTTTGAAATAAAGAACATGTCTCTCATGGAGATGGCGAGGTGTATGGTCAAAAGTCATGCTTTATTACATATCTTTTGGCTTGAGGGTGTTATGTGTGCAACATATGTGCGTAATGGGTGTCCCACCAAAGCACTACAATGGATCGCTCCATATGAGGCTTGGCATGGTCACATGCCATCTGTGGCTCATGTGCATGTCTTTGGTTTTTTGTCATATGCATTAGTGCATGAACAACAATGTAGGAAATTGGACGATAAAGCAGTGAAATGTACTTTTGTTGGGTAGAGTTTTGAAAGCAAAGGCTATCATCTATATCATCCATAAACTAAATGCATTTTGGTTAGCCATGATGTTGATTTTGTGGAAGATGCAATTCATCTATTAATTTCATGTACCAAGGAGACACCATTTAGCTCTAAAGATGTGTATGACACTTTGTTGCCTCTTTTTACAAGTGGACAATCAAGTGCTCGTCCAAATGAGGCAATTTCACAACTTTTACATGATGCACTTGTTGATGATAGGACTGACATAAAGGAGGCAAAAACTATGCCTAAATGGTTGGTGCAGACCTTGAGAGGTAGCAAGTTAGATGCATCGTTGATATATCGTACTCATTTAGTCTCTCATAGTTCTTTCTTTGCATCGAATTGCTATGCAATGGTTGTATCTAGTCTTTTTTATAAGAATGAGCTTGCTTCTTTTGGTGAAGCACAAAGTTCAAAAATTGGATGGTTGCTATGCAATCAAAATATGATGCTATTTTGAAGAATTGTACTTGGTCTTTATGTGATTTTCCTCAAGGCAGAAAACCCATTGACTAAATGGGTATACAAGTTGAAACTTAAGCGAGATGGAACAGTTGACATGCATAAGTTGAGGCTTGTTGTCAAAGGTTATGCTTAAGAGAGAGGCATTGTTTTTTATCAGAACTTTGCTCTCACATGCCGAATGACCACCATCCATAGCATTTGTGCACGTGTAACTCATCATGGTTGGAATGTGAATTAGTTGCACATTAAAATCCCATTCCTTATTGGTGAAATGAACCCCATGGTTTTGTGCACAAAGGGCATGAAAACAAAGTGTGCAAGTTGGAAAAGGCATTACATGGTTTTAAGCAAGCACCACATGTTTGATATGAAAACATACATGCCTACTTGATTGCACATGGTTTTGAGAACAATCCAACTCAAAGAACCTTATATGTTAAGCATACAAATGATGTACTTCTGATCATTGTTGCATATGTTGATGACATGTTACTCACTGGTCCTAATTGAGTAGCATGTTATTGAATTTAAGGCTAATTTCAATGTCCTTTTGAGATGTCACATTTGGGGCATTTCCATCATTATTTAGGCATTCAATTTATGCAAGTTGATAGAGGAATAGCTTTGTTTCAAGCAGATATATTAACAATTATTGCAACGTTTTAGCCTTGAAGATTGCTAACCTATTTCCATTCCCATGGAGAAAGGTTTATGATTGATTCTTCATGATGGTGGAGATGCATTTGATCTTGTTCTCTATCAACAAGCTATTGGATGCTTGATTTACTTGTGCATAATGTAGCCATATCTTTTTTTTTGTTGTCTCTCATATGAGAGATTTCATGCATTGCCTAGGTTGCAAGCATTGGTAGGAAAGCAAGCACATCTTTTGATACTTGAGGCCGTACCCAACTATTCGGATTGTTTTATCCCAAGGAGGGATCATGATTGCTACATTTACATGATTTTTTGACTCAGACTAGAGTGATTGCTATGGCACTTGCATTTCCAACAGCTTCATGCTTGATATCTCACATATCTTGGTTGAGCAAGAAGTAGCCTACTATAGCCACTTCTAGTTATTTGACTGAGTATAGGAAACTTTCATAGAGGTTGTTGAGTGTGTGTGGCTTAGATGCCTTTTGGGGTTCCATGCTGGCACAAATCACATTGAGGTGCACTATCATTAAGTCGGGGAGAGGTTCTCTGCTAGAAAGATGAGTTTGGCTTATGTGCCCACACAAGATAATCTTGTAGACCTTTTTAGAAAGGCTCTACCTAGGTGAAGTTAGAGGCTTCTCACAAAGATTTAGGTTTACCTCCTCTTGTGGATTTATCTCTTTCCACATAGCTTGACACTTCCTTACATATAAGTGCAAGCTCCTTGTTCATAGCATCACTCGCAGGGGGATTTTTTGATATATTTCCATAGTGATGTGTGTGAACACACTTAGGACCACAAGGGAATCTTTTTCCCTCTTTAGTAGGTTTTTTCCGTGGCTTGTATATATGCTTATAAACCTAATTGGTTATTTATCTTTGTACATTCACTTGGTAATACATTCACTGTTGTGTTGTGCTCCAAGATTCTTCTTCTTCCTTGTGTTACTCGTGTGCTTGTGCAGACCTCAAACTCCAACAACCATTTGGCTTAAGAAATTCCCCTACAACTTTCCAAAGGCTGATGTTTCTTGTTTTTAGAGAATTTATTAGGAATTATTGGGAGGTCCATGTGGATGACGTGTGCATATTTTGAACAGTGATCTCAACTTATCCCTATGTTTAAGAAGTTATTTTCTAAATTTGGGCAATATAGAGTCTCTCTCAGTCCTAAAAAATCGTTTTCATGGTGAGTCGAGGAAACATTTTGGGACACATTGTCTCAAAAAATGAAATATCTATAGATGAAAAAAATCAAAGAAATATTAAGTCTATTAAGCCTAAAAATTAGAAAGAAGTTCAAGCTTTGATGGGTCACTGAAGGTATTATCGTAGATTTATAAACATGTATGGAGAAATTGCATGACCATTTTATGCTTTGATCACTAAATTTGAATGGATAGAACAATGCAAAAAATCATTTAGAAATATGAAGTAGAAGCTATTCACAACTCCTATTCTAAAGTTTCCAGGTTTGAAAAAGGTTTTCCATGTGCATGTTGATGGTTTGAATTATGTGATAGTTTTATTTTAGTGCATCTTGCAATGACTATCACACAACCTTAAAGTGGTGACATGTAATACATGACATGCTCATACACCTTTAATTTGTCAAATCCACATAGATTAGAGCTCTACTTAGTTGTAGAGGTTGCAAACAAACAAAATGAATATATTTTTTTGCTAAGATTTCTTGTATTCAACTACCAAATTCCATAATCATCCAAATATGAACACCCAAATTTGTGTTAAAATGATCAACCATGATGAAATCCAAGATAAAATATTGGGTGATCATGATAAAAGTTAGGAAATCATGAAAAATCATGGAGGATCATAATAATTGGGTGGTAAAATCTACACGACGAATCCAAAAATCCATATCCACGACCAAAACTACCATGTTCATGGTCAAAAGCTCCACAATCAAATCTAGGATGTTATTCATCAACAATAAAAATTTCTCTAAAGAAACGTATCCTTCAATATTTACCAAAATCATAGTTTCACCACTGTAGGTTAGTTTTATCCCTTTGACAACAATCATGTCAACATTCATTTGAAAACTAGCTTCTTGCATAGCCCAAGCTAATTACATACATATCAAATTCTTAGATATGTTTGAGTCTATGTGGGCCATTGTCCCTTCTTTTGAATTCTAGCCCCTACATGGCATGTAACCATGGTGTCTCTTCCATTGGTTTCTCATCTATCACTCTCAATGTGAATACTTGAATCAGATTGTTAGGAAGAGGGTCATAAATCTCTTGCATCAATCACTTACGACAAAGGATCCTTTGCCTAGATTCTTCTTGAGCTTCATCTCTAATTTTCATTTCCTCAACCTTTCTATCTTGTTGAGATATCAAGCTCAATATGTGATGATCAAGTATGGCACGTTCCACTTTTTTCTTCTTTGACATGTATAGTGGTTACACCGATATATGTCATGGATACTTTCACTAAGCTTCACCAGATTTGTCTAATGAGAATGATGGTATATTTTTTCTTCTCAACACACTCATTTGTGCACATTAGGGTTTTCTTTATGTACCACTCTTTATATTTTGTATTAGTTCTATTGTTGTATTATTTCATTCTTGTACATTCTGTTTATGTAATAGAAGTAGAAGAAGATTATTCTTCCTCACCTCAATCTATGTGTGCTTCTCTCTTTGAGCATGAGAGTGTGTGAGAACTCTCTTTCTTATCTCCTTGGTAACAAAGCCAATGTGGTTGTAGAGAGCCCATGAAGAAGGCCAATTGTGAAGAGTCCATGAGCATGCATGGAGAACATGTGTTTCATGAACGATCTCAGATTGCTACAAAATTTGTTGTGCAAGTAGAAGCTTCTAAATTATTTTCAAGATTTAACCCCACGTTTCACAAATGATCTCAGATTGCTACAAACTTTGTTGTGTAGGTAGAAACTGCCAAATTACTTTCACCTAAAAGCCCTCATTTATATCAATTAATGAAGGAGCAATCACTTTTAACTCTCACTGGATGTCATCCTAATTTTTCAGGGATGTGCAGACAATGACCCAGAGAATCTAAAAACTCCGATTTCTCTAACATTTCTAAACCAAATGACTTGAAAATTTTTATATGTTAACTAGACAGTTATATCTTTCCAATGAGTTCTTATAGACTTGATTTGGATCTCTGTAGAGAGAGAAGGAATCTCAACAAGTTGACTGAGTCGAAGGAAGGAGCTGAGAATAGAAGTGGCACCCAGCAATGATCAAAGAGTATATGTATTGCTTCAAATCAACACTCTACTTAATGTTTTTGGAGTCTTTATATATACTATTGAGGATATGACCACGCCTTTTCTTCATGAATTTGAATTCAAAATTAGGCGGATTTGCAGCTTTAGATTGATTGGAATGTTTTCCTACAATCTAGGAAAAGAGAAAGTTGAAGTCATATCTACTTCTTGAATGATTGATTGAGAGTCAATCCCAACTACTTCTAACTCCTGGCTTTTAGGCCTTTTACTCTTTCCTTTTACAAAGGTAAATACCTTGAACCTTACAAGAAATGATCATAAGTGATCAACCAATTAATACAAAGAAATAATGTGCACATAAGTGCTATTCTTCAAGGTACATATATGACACCATCCAAATGATGAATTTGATGTAGAGCATATCCACCTCAAGCATAATGCAAGCTTGATGTTCCAATAGCTCCCTGCTTGATGTTCCAATAGCTCCCCCTTAAGCTAAAGTATGCTTGAGTCTTCATTCCCTTATAGGTTGAATATGTGCCATAGCTTTGAATCTACAAAGCTTTATCCCATCAAGTGCCTTTGTCATCATGTTTGCTATTTGCTTCTCAGTGTTGATATATTTAGGTACTGATATATGTGATCAATCTAGGACCATCGGGGCACTTTTTTCATCATTAGAAGGGTTTTTTTCCCCTCAGCTTGCATATACACCTATAACCCTAACGGATCATATATCTTTGTACATTCTAGTGGTAATACATTCAGTATTGTGTATTGTGCTCCAAGATTCTTCTTGTTCCTTGTGTTGCTCGGGTGCTTTCGTGTTGGTGCAAGTCAACCACCAATTGATGTTTATAGATACACACATACATAATAAATACATGCACACATATGCACACATACATCCACATATACATACATACATGTCAGAATGTCTATTTGTGTATATGTGAATATGTGTGTATGTGTAAATGTGTATATGTGAATGTGTATGTATGTAAATAATCATATTATTGATATCTAGTACCTTTTTTCCCTTTGATCAATTAGAAGGAACTCCACCACCATCTCCTAATCGTGCAAGGACTACTTATTGTAAGTATATCAAGCTTTTGATTCTAATATTTGATAGCTACATACATGAATGATATATGTGTTTTTATTGTTATATTATAATTAGATTTTGATCAATCAGAGGGTATTCCACCACCTCCTATCCATGCAACGACGTCTTCGCATGTCCTCCGATAGGAATTATGATGATTTTTACTATTAAGAGCATATTATATGTTGGTGTAATTTTTGCTATGGTATGTATCGAAGACCACAATTGGAATGTATTGAACATGAGGTAGAGTATGGTAGTTTCGAGTGTGCACCACCTCCTAATCAATGTGACAAACCTTGGGTATATGTTGATTCTATAAATTAATGTCATTATTTTAATTGAAAATCATATACACAATCAAATTATACTTAATATACAGGAATATTTGCTCGATGATGATGATGATGATGATGATTCTTCTACTAATAATGCTAATATACCTCATACACATCATGGACTTGCCGTTTATCAATTATGAGCAAAGGTTTCTCAAAATCCTCTACCTCCTAGTTTACAAATTGAAATGTCTGAAGATTATCCATTGCCAACTCGTGATCGTCCTTTAGTACAAACATATGATAGAAGAAGCTATGGAGGATGGAATAGAGGACCACTTCCTTTAGATGGAGAGGTTTTAAATTTTGGGGTAATTGCTATATGATTATTCCCTCCACTATTATTGGTGTTGGTCATGGTCTCTTTATTGTAGAGGATTTGTATGTGCCTCCAAACTCTGAAGTCACTCTTATGTCATTTTATGGTCCTATATATGGATGGGGAGATTGGCATCGACTTACAAATTACGTTCAAAGCATGACTACTTATGGATTATGCCTGAATGCAACTTCTCTTGCTAATAGAGGGATTAGACATGCCAAAAATGAAAGATTATATATTGATGGAAGACCTTAGATGCATGGAAATATAGCATGTTTAATAAACAATAGTCGAGGATATAATAGTTCAATGACTAATTGCACGTTTAAGGAGCATGAAAATAGTCGTGAATCACCATACATGAGTAGAAATATAGCAAGATACATAGTTGTCAATGCTATTACTTCATTACATGCTGGTGATGAATTATTAGTGAATTATGGATGGCATAGACCTCCAAGAGCACCTTTTCGATAGAGAGCAATGAAGACTTTCTATCCACCTATCTTGTGTTGCATTGAAAACTCTAATTGATTGAAACTCTTTTCAAATTAACTTACATATTTAAATTTATGTGTAAAGTTTACTTTTCATTCATTTATGGAATACCAATGATTTTTATTCATGTGTGTAGATTCCTATGTATGGCACACAAAATTCACAACCAAACTGATCTTGGTTAATGTTAAAATTGATAATAGATTTTTTTTTATCCCTAGCATAAATAAAGCATCCAAAAATGTAAATGAACTACCATCAGCAATAATCAGAATGATCTTACCAACTCCCATAAGAGGATAAGAGGAGTTTTTGGCGCGTGTGACAATATTCCCTATAGGGGAAGTCTCAAGTGAAGTGAAGAAATTGTGCTACAAGGTCATATGTTTTGTTGCCCCATTGTCAAAGTACTAAACATCTTAGTGTACTATAGACATACTCTATTCATGAGAAGATGGGTCATAACTGCAAATAGTGGTAAATGCCCATTCTTCATTTTGCACAAGATTAGCAGACTCTATTTTGGGTGTAGAGTCCTCTACAACAACCATTCTAGCCTCTTTCTTCTTTGCCTCTTTTGCAGCCAGTTTTGGACACTTATTTATGAAATGATCATTTCCTTTAGAGTATTTTCAAAGAGCAGGAACCAAAGCACGAATAGGAACCTGAAGAATATCACCATCTTCAATACCATTTCAATCACCTTCGGTAACTATATTTGCAAGCATAATAAGACATTTTTCAACACCTTGCATAATATTCCATAGTCCTTTTGCAACCAATGCATGATGCATCATATAAGCCCATAATGGTTAAATGGTACCATCGAACTTATCCTCCACAACCAACATATGGAAAACATCATTGCTTTCAGCCATGGCCACTAACTAAAATACCCTGATGCAGAAAAATTATTGTATCTCAGAAAGTTGAGCAGAACTACCCTATCGAGTTCTACTAAATGTATAGTAGACTTTGAGGTGCTTATATTGGAAAACCGAAACCTGTATATATCTTTGGCACAAAAAGATGAAATTGCATGCACAGGCATTATGATAGTGCATTCAGAGCCCTGAGTATGCTCACCAAATTTCGTGTGATTCCGAGACTATGACTGAAGGGGTGTCCACAACACCCTAGATGAAGCATCGGCCTACTTTGATACCAATTGATGGAGTTTGAGGTCTACGAAAGCACACAAACAATACAAGGAAGGGGAAGAATTTTGTCGCACAACACATAATACTAAATGTATTACCAAGAGAATGTACAAAGATAAGTGATCTATTAGGGTTATAGGCATATATACAAGCTGGGGAAAAAACCTCCTAAATAGGGAAAAAAGTGCCCCGATGGTCCTAGTGTGTTCACACACATCACTACCAAAATATATCAACATTGCTTACCTCCAAAAAAATTGGAGAGTGAGCATATGAATGAAGAAGATTCTATGGATAATTTTTTGATAAAGATCAAAGATTTGAAGGAGTAATTGATTTTTGTTCATGAAGTCTTGCTAGATAGATCACTTGTGTAGACTGTTCTTAATGGTATTCCATATCATATTAGGGTTTTTCTTCTCCTCTTTGATTGATGATGCAAGGCAATCCAAATGCCTTAAAATTTGAGGATTTAGTCTCTATTTTGTTGTAGGAAGATCTTTCTAGGCATAACAAATAAATTATGTGTGTTACAGATCAAGCTTTCTTAGCTAGTCATAAGGCAAAGGTGAATGTAGCTCATATACTAGTAAGAAAAATTCTTATAATGCTACACAGTCAAAGAAGGAAGACAAAGATGAGAAGAAAACAGAAAAGTAGATACAATTTTGCAAATACTCTAAGGTGAATGATCATGACATAAAGAGTTTTACTAAACTAGTTGAAAAAGAGGCAAAGAAAAAAGAGGTTGGAATGTTTTTTGCAAAGGCCTCTACACCTAAAGCAAAGTTTGTTGATCCATCTTCTCATGATCAATCTATATCTATAGTAGACTCATATTTTTGGTACTTTGATAGTGGGGCAACCAACACATTACCTCATGCGTAGTTTATTTAGTTCACTAGAGCCTAACCATACAAGGAATATTTTCACGTGCTAAAAACTCCTCTTATCCCATAATGGGAGTTGGTAGGATCATTCTAACTACTACTAGTGATAGTTCTTTCATATTTTTTTATGCTTTATATGTGCCAAGGATCAATAAATATTTTTTGTTAGTTTTAGTATTAGCCAATATTTTCTTGGTTGTTGAATTTGTTGATGGCAGATGTAGGGTTCACGATCTCTCAAATGGTGATGTTATTATTGCTTTTGACATTTTATGTCGTGGGCTATATAGGCTCATAGACTATGAAAAATTTGTGAATGATTCAAGATATATACTTCAAGATTCTCAAGCTATCTCATATGCAAATCTTTGGCATGCATGCTTTGGTCATTTGAATTTTACTAGTTTGCTTCATCTACAAAAATATGAAATGGTGTCCTCTCTACCCAAACTTGAGGCACATTATAAACATGTCTCTGAAGGCTATATTTTGAGCAAAATGCATTATTTATCCTTCCCAAAAGATGATTTAGTTTGAGATACTCATAAACTGCAGCTTGTTCATATTAATGTCTATGGTCCTATGCAGACACCTTCATTTGGGAGCTACCTTTACTTAATGACTTTTATTGATGACTTCTCCAAGCATGCATGGGTGTATCCATTGAAAGAAAATTCCAAAGTGTTTATATGCTTCAAACAATTCCTAATTATGACTGAGAGTTTGTCAACATGTAAATTGGGCACCCTCCATTTTGATCAAGGGGGATACATGTCTTCTGATTTTAATGCATTTCTCTCTCGGCATGGGATAAAACATCAATGTACAATGTTGTATACACCTGAACAAAATGGAGTTGCCAAAAGAAAGAACATGCCTCTTATGGAAATGGGGAAGAGTATGGTCAAAATTCAAGCTTAACGACATAGCCTTTGGCTTGAGGTTGTTATGTGTGTATCATATGTACTTAAAAGGTGTCCCATTAAAGCACTACAATGTATCACTCCATATGAGGATTGGCATGTCTGCAAGCCATATGTTTCTCATTTGTGTCTCTTTAGTTTTCTGCCATATGCATTAGTGCTTGACGAACAACACAGAAAGCTAGATGATAAAGTACTGAAATGTATTTTTGTTGGGTACAATTCTAAAATCAAAGGCTATCGTCTCTATCATCCAAACACTAAACACATTTTGGTTAGCTATGATATTATTTTTGTGGAAGATGCAATTGGGACATTACTTTCATGTACCAAGGAGACATTAGTTAGCCCTAAAGATGTGTATGACACTTTTTTGCCTCTTTTTATAGGTGGACAATCAACTGCTATTCCAAATGAGGAAACTTCTTAGCCTTTACATGTTTCAAACAATGATGCAAATCATTCCATTTCTGATGCAAATTTACATGATGCACATTAATGAGAAGAAAAACATAGAGGAGGCAAAGACTATGTCTAAATGGTTGGTGTAGACCTTGAGAGACCAAAAAATTGATGCACCATTGAAATATCATACCCATTCACGCTTTCATAGTGCCTCCTCTGCATCAGATTTGTATGCAATGCTTGTCTCTAGTCTTTGTGATGAGAATGAGCCTATTTCTTTTGATGAAGCACAAATTTCAAAAATTGGATGGTTGCTATGCAATCAGACTATGATGCTATTATGAAGAATGGTACTTATGTGATTTGGGTCCATGCAAAAAGGCCATTGGCACTAAATGGGTACACAAGCTGAAATGTAAGCCCAATGGAACAATTGATAGTTATAAGGAGAGGCTTGTTTCCAAAGATTATTCTTAGGAGAGAGGCATTGATTTTGATGAGACCTTTGCTCCCACATGTCAAATGACCATTGTTCATAGCATTTGTGCACTTGCAGCTCATCAAGGTTGTAATTTACATCAATTGGACATTAAAACTACATTTTTGAATGGTGACTTACATGAAGAAGTGTATGTATTTCAATCTTATGGTTTTATGCAGAAAGGGAATGAAAACAAAGTATGCAGGTTGAAATAGGCATTATATGGTTTGAAGCAAGCACCATGTGCTTGGTATGAAAAGATACATGCCTACTTGATTGCACATGGTTTTGAGAACAGCATAGCTGAGAGCACCTTATATGTTAAGCATGAAAATGATGTACTTCTGATCATTGTTGTATATGTTGATGACATGTTCATTGGTCCTAATGAGAAGCATATTGCTGAATTTAAGGCTGATTTGCATGCCTCTTTTGAGATAGATTTGGGGCATTTGCATCATTATTTGGGCATTCATTCTATACAAGCTAATATAGGAATAGCTTTGTGTCAAACAAAATATTTTGACACATTACTGCAATATTTTGGTCGTGAAGATTGCAAAACTATTGTCATTCCCATGGAAACAAGTTTACAATTGAGTCTTCATGATGCTCGAGATGCATTTGGTTTTGTTCTCTATCAGCAAGCTATTGGATGGTTGATTTACTTATGCATGACTCGGCCTGATATTCAATTTTTTGTCTCTCATATGAGCACGTTTATGCATTGTTGAGGTGTCAAGCTTTGGTAGGTAGTTAAGAGGATATTTCGCTACTTGAATGCTATTCGTCTACTTGAATTGTTTTATCCCATGGGGTACCATTACTACCAAATTTACATGCTTTTTTTTAATCAAAATGTGTTGGTTTCTATGACACTTGTGTGCCCACCAATGGTTTTTGCTTCATTCTTGGTACATCGTACATATCTTAGTTGAGCAAGAAGCAGCCTATGGCCACTTCTAGTTTTGAGGCTGAGTAGCTAGATGACAAATGTATTAATTGATTAGAACTATTATAGTAGTGGAAAAGGATATAATATACAAACTACACCTCCCACTTGATGGGCATGTTACACAATATACAAGTAATTGTGTAAGATCATGGATCAAATAACCCCCATCAAGTGATAACAGTGTTGAAAGTTGTCCTATGGTAGAGCTTTAGTCAAAGCATTTGTAACATTATCTTGAGTATGAACCTTCTCAAGAATAATGCACTCAGTGGCTAAGCAGTCTCTAACAAAGTGATTCCGCACCTCAATGTGCCTGGATTTTGCATGATAGATTGGATTCTTAGTCAATGTAATGGAAATCTAACTATCATTGAGCAAACAAGGTACACGCTGAGGTAGATCTATATCACAAGCAAGAAGGGAAAGCCACAATGCTTCCTTACGTGCCTCACTTGCTACAACATACTCTGTTTCTATAGTGGAAACAATTGTACATTCTTGAAGATGAGATCTCCAAGAGGTAACACCTCTAGCAAAATGAAAAATGTACCCTGATCTAGACTTACGATTCTCTATACAACTAGCATAAACAGAATCTGTGTAACAATGGATGATTTCCCTCTACGCAAGCATGGACACTTATCCTTAGTGCCACTCAGATGTCTCAAAATCATTTTGATCGCTTCCCAATGCTTCTTGCCAAGATTAGGTATGGTCTTGTAGTTACCATAGCAAACATGAGACTATCAACAACACACTGATAAGGAATTTTGGTTATGAATTCATTTTCCTCATCTGATTTGGGGCAATCATCCTTGCTCAATTCCACGTGTGGGTAAAGGTGTAAATGCCTTTCCACCTTGCATATTGAACCTATGAAGTACCTTGCATATGTATTCACTTTGAGACAGATATATGCAACTTTTACTCCTCTTACGAGTAATGTGCATGCCAAGAATATATCTAGCATTCCCCAAATCCTTCATATCAAATGTCTTACTCAACTTCTTTATGAGAATTGACAAGTCATAAGAGGACTTCCCAACAATCAACATAGCATTGACATAAAGTATCAAGCATATCAACCTACCATAAAGCATCTCTTTGTGTAGAGAAAATGATCCTCATTGCTTTGAGAATAGCCTTGAGACTTCATAAAAGCATCAAACTTTTGATACCATTGTCTAGGGGACTATTTAATTCCATATAAGCTCTTCTTCAACTTACAAACTAGAATTTCTTTGCCAAGTACTACATAACCCTTTGGTTGTTCCATATAGATCTCATATGTAAGATCTCCCTGCAAGAAATCAGTTTTCACATCCATTTGGACTAGCTCTAAGTCCTCCATTGTAATGAATCCAAGAAAAATTCAAAGGGTAGTCATCTTGACCACTAGAGAGAAGATTTCTTCGAAATCAACACCTTGTTGTTGCTTAAAACCCTTTGCAACAAGTTGTGCTTTATACTTTGGAGAAACACTATCTAATGTGAATTTGAGCTTATATAACCATTTACATGGTAAAGGTTTCCTGCCCTTTGGCAATGGTAGTAAATCCCAAGTACCATTCTTGTGAATAAAATCCAACTCGCTCTTCATGACATGCTCCCACTTGACATGATCCTTTGTCTCCATGGCCGCTTTGCAGCAAGAAGGCTCACCATCATCTGTTAGCATAACAAAATCCAAACCTGTAACATATATATCAGGTGGATGTGAGACACGTGCAGAGCGTCTTAATGGTTGTTAAACAAGATCATTTGCATACCAATATGTTTGGAGATTCTCTTGAACATCTCTATGTGCAACATTTTTATGCATGCTAACTAAAGGACTAATATCCTCAAACACCACTCTTCCCACTTCAACCTCCTTAATGGGTTGTTTATGCATCTTAGACTCATTGGAAATGACATCACTACTTTTGATCACTGACTGTGTTTTAGGATCCGATACATGATATCTAAATTGTTCTTCTCAACCATATCCAAGAAAAATGCATTTCTTTGACTTATGGTCCAACTTTTGTCTAAGATTCTTGGGTATATGAACATATGCATCGCATCCAAAAACTCAAATATGATCATAATATGGTGGCTTCCCTGTCCATAACTCTTGTGCCACTTTTAGACCTTTGGCAGCACTAGGTGAAAGTTAATCACATGAACTACAATCAATCGTGCTTCTGCCCAAAAGCCTTATGAAAGGTTTGCATGATGCACCATAGAAACGACTCTATCCTGAATAGTTCTATTCATCCTTTCAAATACATCATTCTATACTGGGGTATAAGGAACTATAAACTCTCTATGAATTCCTCTAGATTGACAGAAAAGGTTGAATTCATGTGAGGTATAGTCACCCACATTATCTGAACGTAAATCTTTGAGCTTAGTTCCTTTTTCCATGTCAACTAAAACAAGCCATTTTTTGAAGGTAGGGAATACCTCATCCTTTGATTTGATAGGATATACCTAGACCCTTCTAGTAGAATCATCTATTAAAGTGAAAAAGTAAAGAGAACCACCTAATGACCTTGTGAGCATTGGACCACAAACATCTGTATGAAGGAGATCTAAAGGCAAAATTGAAGAGTCAATGTGCATTTTATGCACATTGTTAGTTTGCTTTCCATATTGACAATGCTCACAAAATGAAAAATCAAAGAAAGATAACACAAGTAATTAGCCATAAGAAGAAAGATTTTCCATTCCACTACGAAATATGTGTCCCAAATGGCCATGCCAAATACAAGTCATAGGCTATTCAGTAACAGCTAACAAGTGTTCTTTCTATGATACAAATAAAGGATAAAGTGAGCCAACTTTGCTTCCTTTTGCAATAACCATATTGCCCTTTGATATG
Source organism: Ceratopteris richardii (assembly GCA_020310875.1). Taxonomy (NCBI): domain Eukaryota; kingdom Viridiplantae; phylum Streptophyta; class Polypodiopsida; order Polypodiales; family Pteridaceae; genus Ceratopteris; species Ceratopteris richardii. The sequence goes on from CM035416.1 coordinate 31,989,841, forward strand.
CAAAAGGATCGAGCCTAGAAAACCACCTTGTAACCAAGTTCATCAAGTTGACCAACTGACATCAAACTACATGATAACTGAGGTACATGTCATACATTATGCATAGTAAATATTGAACCATCAATGAACTGCACAACCACATCTCCAATCCCGACAATGTCACACTGATAAGAGTCACCAAGTCTCACAGTACCAAGAGACTTTACTGTGTAAGTAAAGAACCATTCTCTATGTGGTGTCACATGGAAAGAAGCACCAGAATCTAGCAACCATGTGTGGGAAAGAGAATTAACCATAAGAGCCTCAATAGGCACAATACTGTCAAGTGTCAAGACATTAGCATCATCAAAAATAACATTGATTTCTTCAATCTTCACGATTGAATTAGATGGTGCAAGTAATTATCGAACATAGACCAGTTTATCACCGATTGCACTATTGCTAATAGTTATGCAAAACTTATCCCATGATGATGGCAAGGTGCATAAAAACAAGAATGCTTTCATTTCGTTATCCATGTCCATTTTTTGAGCCTATAACTGGGAGAATATAGCATTAAACTCATTTAGATGAGTAGCAACTCTATCTGTGTCCTTCATGCAAAGGTCATATAACTTTCTCATCAGATACACTTTATTTGATGTCGTTTCTTTTTCATATTTATTGCATAACCTCTTCTAAAGCTCCTCTACACTTTTAAAGTCCAATACTATAAAGTAAACATTATCTGCTAGGTGCAAAGACCTAGCCATTTCATCAACTCATCCCAATCATCTTCATCCATGTCGCCAAGATTCTAAGATTCCATTTACTGGCTTCCATTGGCTCCTCTGAATCAAATCATCTTTGATTTGATTCTTCCATAGAAAAAAGTTTGTGCCATCAAATTTTCGGATCTCAAAATGGTCTTTGCCCTACAAGTTATAGATCCTCCTCGCAACACTAGCATTAGACCTTGATCCACCAGATGTGCTTGAGACCTCTGATGCCGTGATGATAGAGAACTGAATAGAATGATAATGGAGCTAGAAGAGTCCAAATACCACCAAGGCTCAAAAAGGATGACCACGTGTCAGATTCTAAGAAAAAAATCAGCAAAATCTTCCCAGAAAAATGAATTAATGAACAATAATGACCAACCAAAAGGATTATGTAAGAATAGATGTTCTCACAACAATAAGTGTATCAAGAAGTAAATTGACCACTATATAGTTGATAAAACCAAAAAACCTAAAAAAATTTCCTAGAGTATCCTCTCCAAAATGAGCATATGACTAGTGTCAAAATCTCATAAAATTGCAAGTACTGACATGTTAGCCTGCATATAGAGGAGTATCCATCAAAGATCATACATAGTTGATGCTCTCAATATCTAAACAAAGAGCTTGCACACAACCAATTTCTCTCACCAAATTTTCAAGCCAAAATAAACCTCCAAAAGCAATTAGGGTTCTTATGGTGAAAATTTGATGCTATGTATTTTTCTATTTAAGTGTTGATAAGCTCTGAATCTCAATTTTTCGTCTTCATCAAACTTAAGGAACTTTATCTTTGCTACGGAATGACACTTAAAAAACTCAATCAAAGTTGTGTAACTCAAGATACAAGCAAAGCACATATGTGCTCTCATTATCATCTTGACGTGCAGCCCTATCTCTCTATATTTTTTAGTTTCAGTGACTTAGATCTCTGAATTTGCATCTCTCTTCTTGTACAAACTAGTAGGTTCTTTTTTGAATTAGGAAAATAATTCTTTTTGAATCCAAAATTCCAAGCTCAATTTATGACCCAAATATAGACTTGTTGTCAAGAGGATGCCAACCTATAGATTCACCTCTCGTGTGCTAATTTTTCATTGAAGCTCCTTGCACCTCAACCTTCAACAAGCTCTGATACTAGTGAAGGCCTTTGGCAAATTGCACAAGAAGAGCGAGGAGGAGATGGAGGGAGAGAGACAGAGAGAGAGAGAGAGAGAGAGAGAGAGAGAGAGAGAGAGAGACAGAGAGAGAGAGAAAGAGAGAGAGAGAGAAGAAGAAGAAGAAGAAGAAGAAGAAGAAGAAGAAGAAGAAGAAGAAGAAAGACATGGAGACTTGTGTGGGAACCTCAAAACCCACATAATGAAGATGTATGCCACTTCAAATCCAACTTAAAATGTATTCAAATCACCTCTAGTATGCTTTACCATACACCACCTCACACATCCATTGTAGCACCCATATCATCAACCTAAACCCATCCTTAACACATTGACAATCAAAATGATTGAGATTATGCAATGCCTTAAACAATATGCTTGATAACATCATGATTACAAAATCAAAGCTCAAGAATTTGATCTAGCATTGATGGGCAAAGACAAACAGATATAAAACCTAAAACAAGAGTTTATTAGGAAATGTGAGAGTTGTTTTGTACTTAGTCAATTATGCTCTAAGCAATAAAAGGAAGCATTATTGGTCAACACATACACTATTTAAGAACACTTTTACAAAAAGCAAATGAAGATTCAAGATGACAAAGTTCCCCTATTGTTAAGAAACATGCATACATGTTAGAAAAGTTCAAGGGTGACAACTTATTAGATATATACTTCACACACACCACATTACACCATAGGCACATTGAAGATTCAAGCAAAATATGAAGAACGGTTACGAGCTCAAAAGGCAAAGTTTACAAGGAATAAGAAATGGTGCATTAATTAGAAGAAATAAGGGCACAAAATGATCCACAATTGTTACAAGAGGCAAGTCTTGGAGGTCATAAAGTTTCTCAAATGCAAGCTTTGATATATGAATTACAAGACTCCATATATACATGTATGAAATTGAATAACTCCCTTAAAGAAAAAAGGAAGTAGAGAAGACCTAGCAGAAATACCCCATTGATTTTGTAAAGATCTAATCTTGAGACATTCATGTCCTTATTCCCTAGTTGTAGTCTTCCTCCCATAGAGATTCAAACACAAGTAGAAAAAAAAGAGGCAAAGTTCATGATTCCAAAAATCCAAAGAACCAAATTGAGACCATACAAGAATTTTGAAGTATGAACAAAGGATCAGTGCAGTCAGATCATGGAGGATAGCTTAACAATTGTATTGGACCCCCTAATAATTCAATCAAGCTTGTCTATCCAGTCGAGCACCATATGTTCTCATGAAGGCATATCAATGGATTCCATTATTGCACATGGTCAAGACAGAGCCAAAACAAGACCAGTTTATGAACGTGCCCATCTTCAATAGATATGGAACATCATGGAAAGAGACATTCCTAAGTGTTATGACTAAGTTCTATCAATTCTTTGAATTCCTTCAGTATGGAACCATTCAAGATTTTCTCTAATCCCATGGCATCGCAATCACATGGAGTTCTTTCACCTATAGTGTGAGTAACGTAGTTAGCAAAACTCTACTCAACCACCTTCAACTCCTTGCCACAAAGAATGATAATTCATCCCATCCATATATTCTCATAGTGATCAGATATGTTGCCAAGATGCCAATAATCCCATATATTATTATTTGAATGACAAAAGGGATCCTTAACATGATAGAAGTGTGGTATAGTGTTTGAGAACATATTAGCTATGAATATTGAAGCCACAGGTTTTCAAAATAGTCTAGAGTGCTTCGCTTTTGACTTATCAATGGTACCAAGAGTACCATGCCTCTCCACATGTGATTCAAGATTAATCTTCCTTTGATCTTTCTACATGTAAAGATTTGAAGAGGCATCTGTAATTGGTTTCTTTGAGAAACACACTAAGATTCTTTTGTCGACACCAAGAGCACTTGCTGCTAGACTAAGTGCATATGCAGTCAACATGAAGACAAGGCAAAAAGTGCCACAAAATAGATACAAGCACAAGGATTAACTTAATGCCGCTTGAGAGAATCTAATGCAAGATAGGTCAAAATCCCTTTGCTTAAAGAGCAAAGAATGGAGACTCTAGATCCTCACTAAATTATGAGAGATTCTTCTTGCACATAATCTCTCTAAAATAATGGCATCCCTAGAGCATCCGAGTACACATCGAGCTACTAGAAAAAGAAAATGAATGGATAAAAATAGTAATACTTTAGATGTATTTATGATGTCCATTATACACGATGTCATTGAATCAATATCAATATGCTTACCAAGGTACCTTGGATACAATTTTGCCTCATCACTACTTCTAATGTTGTTCTCCAATCTTCATACATCAACTACACTAACAAATGACAATGATCTATAGAGATGTGATGTCTCAAAACCACTCATCCAGTTGACTCAGATAGGTTTTGTCAAGGATGACAATTGATATATTTAGGTAGTGATGTTTGTGAACACTCTAGGACCATCCGGGCACCTTTTTCCCTCTTTAGGAGGTTTTTTTCCCCTGGCTTGTATATATTCCCATAGCCCTAACGGGTCACATATCTTTGTGCATTGTAATGGTAATACATTCAATATTGTGTGTTGTGCTCCAAGCTTCTTCTTCTTCCTTATGATATATGTGTGCTTCAGTAGATCTCGAACTCCAACAATTGGTATTAGAGCAGGTCGCCGCTTCATCTAGGGCATCGTCAACACTCCTTTGGTCACATTCTCAAAATCACAAAAATTGCGATATAAGCTAAGCTAAATAAGCGAAAGGGTTCGGACCTTCCCCCAGTGGATTAGTAGGTTTTGACATAGGGTGTCTTATTGCATTATCTAGAAGCTTATGAGGTGAGTAAAGTCTCAAATAGTGAAAGAGAAAGACTTGTGGTGGTTAGGTGAACCAAACTTGAACATCGTCAACATCAGATTTCTACTCTATTCTCTTCTCTAAGAGCTCTTAGTTGTATCATAGCCATATCAAAATGGGTGATGGTTTTCCTTCAATGATTCAGAAGCTTTAAAGCAAAAACTATGCTACTTGGCAAATCAGAATGGAAGCTTACTTACATACAAAGTAGAAATCTTTATGGAATTGTAGAAGGTGATGAAGTTATGCCTACTCCAAGATCCAAAGGAGGACCTACACAAGAAGAGACTGAGAAGCTTACATCATGGTGTACAGAGATGCTAAACGAGGTCTTTTATCTTAAAATCCATCATTGATTTCTTGCTTCCACACAATACAAGCTGCAAAACATCAAAAGAAACGTGGGATGCACTAGAGACATTCTTCTCTACTAGAAGCAAAGCTAGGAAGAATCACTTATAGAATGTGTTCAACCAAATGAAGAAGATACCAAACACACAGCTTTTCACTTAAGTCAAGGAGGTTGCAAATCAATTAGATTCAATTGGAGAATTGATTGAAGAATAAGAAAACATGAGGCAAATCCTAAATGGTATTAGGGTAGACAAGCAATGGCAATCATTTAAAACTACTTATGACCTCATCATGGATGTGAAGACATCTAACTTCAACATATTCCTTAGACAAATATTCAACCAAGAAGCTAACAATAATACAAAGGAAGGTAAATCTTTCCAAGGTAACTCTACAACTACCCTTTATGCAGATAAGAAGGATAAGAAGAATAAAGGAAAGAAGGAGGATGATGATGAAGAAATTTCCCAAGCCAACTATGTAGGCAAGCTTGCAAATGGAAAGGGAAGAAGAAAGGCACAAAGCAGGAAAAAAAGGACAACAAAGTTAACCTTATGCCATCTGCAGCAAGACCAACCATACCACTCAAAATTGTTGGTTCAATTGAAGAACACAGAAAGGAGGAGGTAGAAGTGGATCTGGCAACACAAGAGGTAGGGATGGAAAAAAATACAATAATAATAATAGAAATCATAACAAAAGGATTACAACAACTACTGAGAGGATCAATCACATTAAAATTCATTACTTCTAATGAATTCAAGTCATAAAGAAGGTATGGAAGATGAGCATTTTTTCTGCATAGATTCTCATTGTTCAAAGCATGTTGTAGGAAATGTTTCTCTTCTAATAAAATTGGAGAAACCCAAGCATAAGCATGAAGTACAAACATGGGATGATACCAAACACAATGTGGAAATGATTGGAAATGTCAAAGCCTCCAATGGCATAAGAAACATTTTGAGTAAGGTTCTCTATGTACCCGCTATTACTAGAAACCTAATACGTGTAGGCCAAATAGTTGAAAAAGATTTGCAAGTTAGGTTCAGTGAAAATGGAGTTTATGTGGAAGATCCATGCCAAGGCTTCAAGAAGATAGCCAGAGGTGAGAAGCATGGTAAACTCTTCACATTTGAAGTGGGATGAACCAGAAATGTAGATCCATTCAACTTTGTCACAAACCCTAAGTGAGCTAGAAGTGTGGCATAAGATACTTGCTCATGTGAATAAAAGAACTTTGAAGGATATATGTAGGGATCAAAGTGTTCTAGGAATTCCAAACATCTCAAAGCAACATATAATCAATAGGTGTGATACTTGTCGAATTAGAAAGGCACAAAGACAAACTTTCAACCACAAATGATACATCCACAACAATCTCTTGGATTTAGTACACACATATGTGTGGGGACCAAGTCAAGAACCTTCATTAGTAGGTTGAAGATATTATATGTCTTTTGTTGATGATCACAATAGATGGGCAATTCTATACTTTATAAAAAATAAGAATGAAGTTTTTGATTGCTTCGAGAAGTACCGAGCACATGTGGAAAAATATATAGGTAGATCATTGAAGAAGCTCAGATCTAATGGAGAGGGAGAATACTTCTCCAAATATTTTGATGAGTACTTGCATGATAAAGGTATCAAAGAGAAATCACGGCTAGGTACTCTCCTCAACATAATGGTGTTTCAAAAAGAGGGAACAAAACCCTAATTGGATCAGCATGGACTATGCTTGAAGAAAAGAAGCTACCACATTATCTTGGGCAGAAGCTATATCTGTTGCAATGTATCTTGTAAATAGACAAATATCTTCATTCCTTATAAAGCTTGGAATGGTAGAAAACCAAGTCTAGGTCATTGCAAAGTTTTTAGTTGTTTAACATATGTACATGTGCCTTCACAAATTAGAGGGAAAATGGATGAAAGGGCAACCAAGGCTGTGTTTATTGGCTATGACTCGACAAAAATGAGCTATATATTCTACAATCCAACCACAAAGAAATTTACAACAAGCATGAATGTTGCATTTGAAGAACATAGGTCATCGTATGAAGAAGATAAACAAAAGTTAAAAGTACTCTATAATCATGATTTAGATATTCACCCATTAGATAGAAAGCATGATGCACAAGTGCATGACTCTAGAAGTGAATCAAAAGATGAAAAAGATGAGAAAAAAACAAACTACAAGCTTTGAAAATCAAGAAGGAAGTCCAAAATGCAAGAATGTGGAGAATGCTCCAAACTCACCCCTAGAAGATCAAGAAGGGAAAGAGGGCAACCTAAAAGGTATGGTTATGACTCTACTTTTGTAACCAAACATACCACCTATTTGGCAAAAGAACCAGTTTCAAAAGAACCCTCAACTTATGAAGAAGAAAAATGTAACCCTAATTGGGGGAAAGCCATGAAGGAATAAATTGAAGCTCTTAAAGAGATGGATACATGGGATTTGGTTCCTGCGCAAACCAACACAAAGATAACAAGTTACAGATGGGTCTATAAATTGTAAAGGAATTCAGATGGATCAATTTGTAGGTACAAAGCTAGGTTGGTTTCTAAAGGATGTGCTCAAACTCAGGGCATAGACTATGAAGAAACTTTCTCACGAGTTGCCAAGACGACCACCATTAGGACTTTGTTAAGTGTTGCAGTTGCAAGGAATTGGAAGCTACTTCATACCACTTTCCCATTGATGTCATTTTCGAGTCATAGATAAGGGATGATTGAGCTCCTTGGATTCACATTAAGCCCATCATTTCATTGCCTTCGATGTAATGGGGAATTGAGAATGCTTGGCTAGAGCCTTTCCAATGTAATCCTTCCCTACTCATTATTGGAGTCAATTGGTGAAGTTCACTCAAAAGATCTTATAAAGAGCATACAATGATAAGAAAAGGAAGGAGAGAAACTCTTCAACAAGGTTACCCATCTAGAAGTAGAACAAAGGAACAACTAACTATCAATGTACAACACATAACACATTCATAGACATTCAATATGACGAATTCCCAAAGAGTAGTCTTATACCCAGTTGCAATGGAAAGAAATAAGTAGATGTGATGCGTAAATGTATTGCCAAGCTCCCTTACAGCCACCTACATACAACTCCTATCATCCGAATATGAACACCCAAAAAGATCAACCTTGATGTAACCAACCATAATAAAATCAAGGGTGATAAATCAAACCATGATCAACCTTGATCAAAGGAGAATGATCAGTCTCCTCAAGACCACTGATGATCTCATCACTCTTGATAACGATCATTGGATCAATGCTGACAAAATTGGTGGGGAAAAAGTCCAGAAGGTCAAATTGGATTAAAAAAATCCCAATAAATCTAGGGTGATAAAATTATCCATGATAAATCAAACATGATAAAATGAAGGGTGAGCAACCCATTATCATATCTATGCTAAAGGTTGGGACAATGGGAAAAAGACCACTACTTGATAAATAGCCATATCGCCATTGTTACTTGTCCATATTGACGTTATGATGGCTAATCTTGAAGTTACCAAGAAGTGGGCACATATGCCAAACTGATGTCTCCAGCAGAGAACCTCTCCTTGACATAATGATAATGCACCTCAATGTGCTTAAAGCAAGCATAGAACACAAGGTTCTTCGTAACTGCCAATGTGCTCTGACTGTCAGTGGATGGTGGTGGTAGAAGATTAACCAACACCCAAATCAGCCATAAGGCATTTGAGCCACACATATTGAGCAGTCGCTATGAAACGTTGTCGTCGAGATTTGCTCTCCTCTCTCACTTGTGAAGGCCTACAAAAAACATATTTGGCGAAGGTAGCCAGAATTCCCCGAGAAGTCCAGGATGCATCTCGGGTTCAAATGTGGAGGTGATCGCAATCCGGGTGGATCGGGTCCGGTCGTGGCACACACAGGGTGTATGAAGCTAATGAATGTTGGAAGGTTTAAAGATGTGAAGGTGAAATTAATGTTGAGTATGGAGAAGAGAGAGATGTTGAAATAATTATGGGAATGGGAATGTAGGTGTGCAAGTTAGATTGATGACATGAATGATAAGAATGAAAGAGAACCATACACACGAATCAAATTTGGAAGGAAGAATGGTCCATTGGAGGAGCTTCTTAAACACTTCCTAATTCTAATCCATATGTATAGCCTTCTTTGGATGATATGTATGCATGATGAGAATAGATGGAATCCTTACACATAAATCAGTTTCGAAAGGAAGAATGGTCCAAAATTGGAGCTTCTTATACACTTTCAAAAACTAATAAATATGTATGGATTTGTATGGATTATATGCATGCAAGTGAATTATGATGATGGATTTTACTCACAAGCTCAAAGAAACATCCTCACTGGTTCAACGCAATACTGCGGAGCCTTCTCACACATAGAAGAAATAGAAGACATGTAAAAATACTTAAGAGACTGAGAGAGGTGACAAGAGACAAGTGACAAGTGACATGAATTAAAAGAATTTGAATTAAGTTACATGTAAAAGATCGTCGTGGTACGTCATGCTAAGCAGTCTACTGATCAAAGGTGGTTCCGACCCTCAAACCATGACAGTTCAACCGAATGTCACACGTAAGAAGGTGAGTTCCACTCCAGTGACCCTATGTCTGTCTAGGCTCGTAACGTCTAACTAAAGAAGTCTAAGACTCATTAAAATCAGCTCTAACTCACTCACACGCTCCACCGAGGGTGAGTCAAGATAGAGATGCTGGTTTCAAGAGCCTATCCTAAATTGGAGTTCTAACTTAAATTTGAAACTAGGTTCTATACTCATACTAGCTCACCTTGGATCCTCACTCGCTCAACCGAGGGTGATCCTCTCAAGGAAACCGTAAGCTAGCATGAGCCCTATGGATGCCTAACAATGATGCTCTAGGAGTTTGGAGGGGGGTTTATATAGTTTTTTGAATGAATTTGGGCCCTTAGATCTAGAGAAATCAACTCTCAACTCTAGGATCACTACTTTTGATTACAACCATTTGATTAATCAAATCAATGGCTTGGAATTGTTCTTTCTATCAAATCTAATGTAAAGGAGTGAAATTTAGGCGCCCTCATTCTCCACCATTGGATCTGGGGATGATCTGGACCGTCGGATCAGTGCTGACATCAACTCGGATAAGATAAGCCACTATTTTTGGAGAAAAGCTGCATTATTGATCTTTGATTGTCAAAAATTATCTTCTTTTATGAAAAAACTCGTGGATCCTCCTTGCTTTAAGCATAAGTGCATCTCCACCCTTGAATATGAGCTCATCTTGATCGTACAACATGGCTCAATCAGCTTTCGCCATGTGGTGGCCCTTCAACCCTTCAATTTGCTTAAACTAGAAAGCTGCGGTGATCCTGAAAACTGGACTTTGTGCTCTTTGACCCTCCAAATAGGCTTTGATGAAGATGAAACTTTGTAGGACTATGTTTCCAAAGATCTCCTTCAGGAATATGCAGAAATAACTCCCATCTGAATCTCCCTTGTACAAGTTTGACTACATTTGGAAGCTTGCAAGGTGGCATTAAGGTCTCTAGGAAGCTCTGATGGCCTTGAAAATTTGTACAAATATGTAGCCACATATGATCTTTATACATGCCAAACCATATGGCTAACATAAATTTCTATACAAGAATTTGTAGGGTCAAACTAGAAAAATTACATTTTTACAAAATGAACATAGCATATCAATGTGCTACAAAATCCATTTTCTGCTGAAATTTGGGCTATAGACTGCCTTTGACAATCTTTACAAGTATATGGATTTTCATCTAATTTGGTGACAATGAAATTTTTGCCCTAATTTCCCAACTTTGACCAGCTTTGACCAGCTTTGACCGCTACCATGGACTTTCTTGATTTCTTTGAAACTTTGTATGTGACCTTCCTTTGACATCCTTGATGCATCCTGGACTTCTCGGGGAATTCCGGCTACCTTCACCAAATATGTTTTTTGTAGGCCTTCACAAGTGAGAGAGGAGAGCAAATCTCGACGACATTCGCCCCCACTAAACCTGCGATTCCTCCGGAAGCGCCACTCTAGCATCTGTGAAAAAAAAATGTTCCAGGCATCAAATTCTTTTATAGGCAACATAAGAAACATGGAAGGAAAATTGATTATATGCATGAATCAGTAGATAACATGACATGAAGCAAAATTTGCATGAAAGAAAGAATTGAAACAGGCAACATGAATATGCATGAACAAATAGGCAACATATATGCAAATGAACAAGCAACATTGGCAACAAGAAAGAAAAAAAACAAGCATCAATATGAAGTGGAAGTGGATGTATTGAGTCGTTTTAAGCATCAGTTCCTCTCATCTTGAAGAAAATTTTGTACCTTTTTCATAAAGCAATCTACCTTAAATATGATTATAAACAAAGATTTAGGATTTTCAAGAGACATCTTTCATCTTTAGCTTATTTTAGATCAACTCCTTTCCTACATAAATATGAATATGCTCTTTCTCTAATAACATGCAAGGAAATCTAACTAAACTCCACTAATGCATAAATCTGCCTACATAGCCCGTGATTTATTCTACTATGCCTCTTTATCCTCCTTTGGCTAGCTCTTTTTTTTTTTTTTTTTTTTTTTAATTTATGATGATGATGATGATGATGATTCGGCAACTTTATGGTTACGATCACTTTTTTGGGGTGGAAGAAAGTGTAAACTTCTTGGTAACATGTAGCAACTTTTTTTTTTTTGATGACGGGGAAAAATTAAACCCCGATACAAGATACAACCATTTTTTATGACAGAGAACAGTCGTTTAAACTCCGATACAAGTGCTGTGAGATGGACTAAGGATGTAGAAACATGCAGTAGCAGGAGCTAGGATTTCAACAATTATGCTTTCGATACAGGATACATATGCATGTTTATATATGAAAGTCTTGTCACCAAAATAAACCTCCAAATCTACATGCCCTATCTTTCCACAATCCTAGATTATAATCAATATCTTAGTAGATAAGTTACTACTTAAGATACAATTTTACACAAGTAGAGAAATCATCATTTGCCCTTTTTTGACTCAAGTGATGTGGATATGCAATGCAATGCAAAGACTGAAAAAAACATGCATGAAACAAGCATGGAAAAAAAATAGAATGAACTTGAAAAAAAAAACAAAGCAACATGAACTTGAAAATTAATGATGTTTTTTTTTTTTTTTTTTAATAACATGGATACTCCTGTTTATGAATCGGCCTCATTGTCATCTTCTTCAATGTCCTCATCCAAAATGTACTCGTCATTATCACACTTCTTGAATAACTTTATCCTTTTACCTACAATCAAAGCTTTTAGTGCAACACCATTTAATTCACAAAGAGCATACATACCATTGTTGTTGACTTTTGATACTATGTATGGCCCAAACCACCGTTGAGTGAGCTTTTTGCGTGCATCATATTGAGAGTCGAATGTACTATCATAAATGAGCACCCAATCTCCTACTTCAATTGGCTTAGGACGCAATCGATGAGTTTTATCAAAATAATGCTTGTTCTTCATTCTAGATTCTCTTAATTTTTCAACAGCATCATCAAGTCTTAATTTACCTTGTTCTAACTGTTTAATACGCAAATTCAAAAAATCATCAGTAGACATGTTTTCAGACCAAGGCAAATTTGACCATGCAGGAATATGAGACTGAATTGGAAACAATGGTTTTTGACAGTACATGAGTTCAGCAGGCATATATCCAGTAGTACGTGTGCATGTCATTCTATCTGCCCAAAGTGCAAAAGGTAAGAATTTAGGCCATTGTTTGATGTCACCATTACATGCTTAAGATATGGCTTTCACAATAGGTGGATGCCCTCTCTCTATTTTACCATTGGCCTCTGGGTTATATGCAGTAGTGAGAGACAAACGAATACCGTGACGCTCAAAGAACTCTTTAGCTTCTCTCGCATTTAACTCTCCACGATCGGAAACTACTTTCTCTATGTACCCAAAGCGACTTATGACATCTTCAAGCAAGAATTTGCAAACATTGTAAGTGGTCTTAGATCGTAGTGCACGTCCCTCTACATGATTAGTTAAGTCTTCTCTTGCAAGTACAATGTAACGCATTTTGTCAATACCTTTACGCATAGTTACAAGATCTACTACCCACTTGTAGTGAATACAAGGTGGATAAGTAGGATGCAACGGATCTCTATGTTTGACTGATGAATGAAGTTGACAAGTAGAACATGTAGAAACATAGCTACTAATGTCAACATACATTCTAGGCCAATAATAGGTACTTCTAATTTTTTCATATGTTCCAAAAAATCCTTTATGACCGGCCCATAATGTCTCATGCATTTCCTTCATTACTTGCAATTGAAGACCTCTTTTTCCTAGGACTCGTTGTGGATTCTTAACCTTACCCTTAGCATGTCTCCAAAGATAACCATTACATAGGAAAAAGTTATAAGCTCGTTTCCTAATGTTACGGAATCTATTTGTAGTCCAACTAGGTAATGGTTGTAGTGTACTGAGATACTTTCCTATGTCTCTCCATTCATCTTCGTACTCAGACTCATGAAATTTCTCATACTCATATATATGTGGAACATAGTCAACTAAATTCACATTCTTTATTAGATCACTTTCAAGATCATCATCAAATCTAGCTCTCGATAACATATCAGCAACTGAGTTTGACTTACCTGAAATATGAACTAACTCAGGATTTATGAACTTAATATATGAGATCCATCTAAGCATGGCTATATCAGGAGATGAACAATTGGCTATCATTCCAATGAGAGGCAAACAATCAGTCTCAACTTTGACATTTGCACCAATGAAATATTCTTTGTCTGTTTTCAAAGCTATTACCATACCCCATAGTTCTCGTTTGATTTGTGGATATTTTCGTTGTGTTTCATGTAGAATTTTGGCACCAAACCTAATTGCATATCTATTCCCTTCACTATCATCTTGACTTATGACCCAACCTATACCAATAGGACTAGTATCAACAGTCAATATAATAGGTTTGTTAGCAGAATAGTCTACACGCTTAAGGATTGGAGCTTTAAGCAATAATTTCTTCAATTTATGCATAGCTTGAGTGTGTTTGTCAGTCCAAATAAATTTTCGTTTCTTCCTCAACAAGTCATAAAAACAATCAGCAACATGAGCAAAGTGAGGGATCCAAATAACATAAAAGATGCAAGCACCAAGAAATCTACGTACCTCACTCACGTTGTTACATGTTTCAGAAATCTTGGTAATGGCATCAACTTTTTGTGGGTATGGCTTTCGACCATAATGGCCACATAAATGTCCAACAATAAGTACCTCGTTGACACCAAAAACAGATTTCTCTATGGAAAATGTGAGACCTACCTCTTCAAATCGTTGAAATATTCTTTCACAATAAGAGATATGGTCAAGAACAAATTTACGACATCCCGATGAATCTAAAGTAATGTCCTTTACACGTTCCTCACTCCCTTTAATTGGAATATCATCAATGAATGGCATAGTTATATGAGGGATAAAGTCATGTAAGACCATATTCATAGCACTCATCATATGAGCCACAGAATTAGTCGCTCCTTGAGGTAAAGTACACATTCGCACTAAGCCTAAAGGAGTTTTCATTGTGGTTATGTCACGACTATCAATTGCTAATTGGAATTGGTCATATCCAGAATATAGATCACCCATTGAATAGATAGAATGTCCTGAAAATGATTCAGCAAACTCATCTACAATGGGTCCTGTTCCTACATTCCTTATGGTGACTTTATTGACGGGTTGGAGATCTTGAATAAAACGTAGTTTCCCATTCTTTTTAGGCACAGTGAACCATCGATTTGAGTAAGGCGCAAAAGATGGCTCTAAAATTCTCATGTTTATCTTCTCCTTAAGTAGTTTCATTAGCTCAGGTAAGTGAGCCTTTGGAACAGGTATAGGACGAAGATTCCATGGAATATGTGGAATAGTAAAGATTATCATGGGTGCAACTAGCTTAGGATCTACATAACCAATCTCATGAGGATACATAGTAAAGGCTTTTCCATGGCGCCGTATAACTCTCTCAAATTTATCTCTCTCTGCTGGCAAAAGAAAGTCATCATCTCTACCAATTTTCACCTGTTTGATTGTCTCATCCGTGAATGTATGTCCTATGTTTTTCTTATCCCGAAGAATTGAATCATTTTTCACATCAATAATTTTTTCATTACTTCCTTGAGGTAATGATTGAGCTATGGGTTTGATTTTTTTGTCTACAGTTTTGTACTTTGTTTCAACTAAGGCATCATGTGTTTGGTTAAATTTTGAGCACTTGTCAACATTGAGAGCATACTCTTGGATTAGAGCATACTCATCAAGGGAAGAAATAAGAATAATATGGGAATTAGAATTTTGTTGAAGACATAACTCTAACTCCTCAAGAGTAGAGAAACAATGAGATGTCTCAATCACATGCTCAATGTTCTCATCATGTTCCATGATTTTGTTGTTTTTATAATTTTTTTGGCTTTTTTGGATAAAAGACTTGGACAATTGACTCTTATGAAGAAAATCTAATCTAGAATGTGGAAAACAAAGTGACAAACTATTGTACATGTTGGTTGGATGCGAGATGTCAAACCAATATCCACTGTTGTCCCGCTCAACAATGGATTCTATCCGAAATTTTGATCATATGTAGCTCCAAACATGAATCGAGGTGCACAATCACTACAAGCATGCTCATGACCCTGAGTAACAATAGGTTTCTTTCTAATTGACAATCAATTCCTAGGATGATTCACTCCTACTGTCATGACTTGAAGTGATTGCATTCCATCCTTAGACTTGAATCTAGCATAGGTAGACCCATCATCCATGGCTTTAGTTTCCATACGACTCTCACAAATAAAGGGTTGACCTAAGAGAACTTCATAGGAGCAATTATCTTGAATAAAAAAGTGAAACTCTTCTGTGATTCCTCCTATGGATATGGGCACACTAGCACAAGCTCCATACAGGGT
Organism: Ceratopteris richardii; assembly: GCA_020310875.1. NCBI lineage: Eukaryota > Viridiplantae > Streptophyta > Polypodiopsida > Polypodiales > Pteridaceae > Ceratopteris > Ceratopteris richardii. Next base: position 32,005,933 of record CM035416.1, read on the forward strand.
ACCTACACCATTATCTGCAGTTCTCATACGCCATCCACAATCTTTATCTATGGGCCATCGAAACTTATCATAGACTTCTCTTGAAATCACATTGATTTCAGAGCCGGAATCTACTAATGCATTTACAGTGATAGTGTTCTTATCATTTCCTATTTTAACATGCATATCTGATGTACCTCTAGACCAAAATGTTCTTTTAAAGTGACTTTCAGGATTGTTTTCATGGTTTTCACGTCGGGTTCAAATGTGGAGGTGATCGCAATCCGGGTGGATCGGGTCCGATCGTGGCACACACAGGGTGTATGAAGCTAATGAATGTTGGAAGGTTTAAAGATGTGAAGGTGAAATTAATGTTGAGTATGGAGAAGAGAGAGATGTTGAAATAATTATGGGAATGGGAATGTAGGTGTGCAAGTTAGATTGATGACATGAATGATAAGAATGAAAGAGAACCATACACACGAATCAAATTTGGAAGGAAGAATGGTCCATTGGAGGAGTTTCTTAAACACTTCCTAATTCTAATCCATATGTATAGCCTTCTTTGGATGATATGTATGCATGATGAGAATAGATGGAATCCTTACACATAAATCAGTTTCGAAAGGAAGAATGGTCCAATATTGGAGCTTCTTATACACTTTCAGAAACTAATAAATATGTATGGATTTGTATGGATTATATGCATGCAAGTGAATTATGATGATGGATTTTACTCACAAGCTCAAAGAAACATCCTCACTGGTTCAACGCAATACTGCGGAGCCTCCTCACACATAGAAGAAATAGAAGACATGTAAAAATACTTAAGAGACTGAGAGAGGTGACAAGACACAAGTGACAAGTGACATGAATTAAAAGAATTTGAATTAAGTTACATGTAAAAGATCGTCGTGGTACGTCATGCTAAGCAGTCTACTGATCAAAGGTGGTTCCGACCCTCAAACCATGACAGTTCAACCTAATGTCACACGTAAGAAGGTGAGTTCCACTCCAGTGACCCTATGTCTGTCTAGGCTCGTAACGTCTAACTAAAGAAGTCTAAGACTCATTAAAATCAGCTCTAACTCACTCACACGCTCCACCGAGGGTGAGTCAAGATAGAGATGCTGGTTTCAAGAGCCTATCCTAGATTGGAGTTCTAACTTAAATTTGAAACTAGGTTCTATACTCATACTAGCTCACCTTGGATCCTCACTCGCTCAACCGAGGGTGATCGTCTCAAGGAAACCGTAAGCTAGCATGAGCCCTATGGATGCCTAACAATGATGCTCTAGGAGTTTGGAGGGGGGTTTATATAGTTTTTTGAATGAATTTGGGCCCTTGGATCTAGAGAAATCAACTCTCAACTCTAGGATCACTACTTTCGATTACAACCATTTGATTAATCAAATCAATGGCTTGGAATTGTTCTTTCTATCAAATCTAGTGTAAAGGAGTGAAATTTAGGCGCCCTCATTCTCCACCATTGGATCTGGGGATGATCTGGACCGTCGGATCAGTACTGACATCAATTCGGATAAGATAAGCCACTATTTTTGGAGAAACTTTGCATTATTGATCTTTAACTGTCAACAGAGTCTTCTTTTATGGAAAAAATTCGTGGATCCTCCTTCCTTTATGCTTTAGTGCATCTCCACCCTTGAATAGGAGCTCATCTTGACCGTACACCATGGTTCAATCATATTTTGACATGTGGCAGCCCTTCAAGCCTTCAATTTTCTTATTCTAGAAAACTGCGGTGACCTTGAAAACTGGACTTTGTGCTCTTTGACCCTCCAAAAAGACTTTGATGAAGATGAAACTTTGTAGGACTATGTTTCCAAAGATCTCCTTCAGGAATATGCAGGAAAAACTCCCATCTGAATCTCCCTTGTACAAGTTTGACTACATTTGGAAGCTTGCAAGGTGGCATTAAGGTGTCTAGGAAGCTCTGATAGCCTTGAAAATTTGTACAAATATGTAGCCACATATGATCTTTATACATGCCAAACCATATGGCTAACATAATTTTCTATACAAGAATTTGTAGGGTCAAACTAGAAAAATTACATTTTTACAAAATGAACATAGCATATCAATGTGCTACAAAATCCATTTTCTACTGAAATTTGGGCTATAGACTGCCTTTGACAATCTTTACAAGTATATGGATTTTCATCTAATTTGGTGACAATGAAATTTTCGCCCTAATTTCCCAACTTTGACCAGCTTTGACCAGCTTTGACCGCTACCATGGACTTTCTTGATTTCTTTGAAACTTTGTATGTGACCTTCCTTTGACATCCTTGATGCATCCTGGACTTCTCAGGGAATTCTAGCTACCTTCACCAAATATGTTTTTTGTAGGCCTTCACAAGTGAGAGAGGAGAGCAAATCTCGACGACATTCGCCCCCACTAAACCTGCGATTCCTCCGGAAGCGCCACTCTAGCATCTGTGAAAAACAAAATGTTCCAGGCATCAAATTCTTTTATAGGCAACATAAGAAAGATGGAAGGAAAATTGATTATATGCATGAATAAGTAGGTAACGTGACATGAAGCAAAATTTGCATGAAAGAAATAATTGAAACAGGCAACATGAATATGCATGAACAAATAGGCAACATATATGCAAATGAACAAGCAACATTGGCAACAAGAAAGAAAAAAAAAACAAGCATCAATATGAAGTGGAAGTGGATGTATTGAGTCGTTTTAAGCATCAGTTCCTCTCATCTTGAAGAAAATTTTGTACCTTTTTCATAAAGCAATCTACCTTAAATATGATTATAAACAAAGATTTAGGATTTTCAAGAGACATCTTTCATCTTTAGCTTATTTTAGATCAACTCCTTTCCTACATAAATATGAATATGCTCTTTCTCTAATAACATGCAAGGAAATCTAACTAAACTCCACTAATGCATAAATCTGCCTATATAGCCCGTGATTTATTCTACTATGCCTCTTTATCCTCCTTTGGCTTGCTCTTTTTTTTTTTTTTTGATGATGATGATGATTCGGCAACTTTATGGTTACGATCACTTTTTTGGGGTGGAAGAAAGTATAAACTTCTTGGTAACATGTAGCAACTTTTTTTTTTTTTTGATGACGGGGAAAAATTAAACCCCGATACAAGGTACAACCATTTTTGATGACGGAGAACAGTCGTTTAAACTCCGATACAAGTGCTGTGAGATGGACTAAGGATGTAGAAACATGCAGTAGCAGGAGCTAGGATTTCAACAATTATGCTTTCGATATACGATACATATGCATGTTTATATATGAAAGTCTTGTCACCAAAATAAACCTCCAAATCTACATGCCCTATCTTTCCACAATCCTAGATTATAAACAATTTCTTGGTAGATAAGTTACTACTTAAGATAAAATTTTACACAAGTAGAGAAATCATCATTTGCCCTTTTTGACTCAAGTGATGTGGATATGCAGTGCAATGCAAAGACTGAAAAAAAACATGCATGAAACAAGCATGGAAAAAAAAAAAAAATAGAATGAACTTGAAAAAAACAAAGCAACATGAACTTGAAAAATTAATGATATTTTTATATGTTTTTTTTTATTTTTTTTTCCTTTTTTTATTTATATTTTTATTTTTTTATAGCATGGATACTCCTGTTTATGAATCGGCCTCATTGTTGTCATCTTCTTCAATGTCCTCATCCAAAATGTACTCGTCATTATCACGTTTCTTGAATAGCTTTATCCTTTTACCTGCAATCAAAGTTTTTAGTGCAACACCATTTAATTCACAAAGAGCATACGTACCATTGTTGTTGACTTTTGATACAATGTATGGCCCAAACCACCGTTGAGTGAGCTTTTTGCGTGCATCATATTGAGAGTCGAATGTACTATCATAAATGAGCACCCAATCTCCTACTTCAATTGGCTTAGGACGCAATCGATGAGTTTTATCAAAATAATGCTTGTTCTTCATTCTAGATTCTCTTAATTTTTCAACAGCATCATCAAGTCTTAATTTACCTTGTTCTAACTGTTTAATACGCAAATTCAAAAAATCATCAGTAGACATGTTTTCAGACCAAGGCAAATTTGACCATGCAGGAATATGAGACTGAATTGGAAACAATGGTTTTTGACAGTACATGAGTTCAGCAGGCATATATCCAGTAGTACGTGTGCATGTCATTCTATCTGCCCAAAGTGCAAAAGGTAAGAATTTAGGCCATTGTTTGATGTCACCATTACATGCTTTAGATATGGCTTTCACAATAGGTGGATGCCCTCTCTCTATTTTACCATTGGCCTCTGGGTTATATGCAGTAGTGAGAGACAAACGAATACCGTGACGCTCAAAGAACTCTTTAGCTTCTCTCGCATTTAACTCTCCACGATCGGCAATTACTTTCTCTATGTACCCAAAGCGACTTATGACATCTTCAAGCAAGAATTTGCAAACATTGTAAGTGGTCTTAGATCGTAGTGCACGTCCCTCTACATGATTAGTTAAGTCTTCTCTTGCAAGTACAATGTAACGCATTTTGTCGATACCTTTAGGCATAGTTACAAGATCTACTACCCACTTGTAGTGAATACAAGGTGGATAAGTAGGATGCAATGGATCTCTATGTTTGACTGATGAATGAAGTTGACAAGTAGAACATGTAGAAACATAGCTACTAATGTCAACATACATCCTATGCCAATAATAGGTACTTCTAATTTTTTCATATGTTCCAAAAAATCCTTTATGACCGGCCCATAATGTCTCATGCATTTCCTTCATTACTTGCAATTGAAGACCTCTTTTTCCTAGGACTCGTTGTGGATTCTTAACCTTACCCTTAGCATGTCTCCAAAGATAACCATTACATAGGAAAAAGTTATAAGCTCGTTTCCTAATGTTACGGAATCTATTTGTAGTCCAGCTAGGTAATGGTTGTAGTGTACTGAGATACTTTCCTATGTCTCTCCATTCATCTTCGTACTCAGACTCATGAAATTTCTCATACTCATATATATGTGGAACATAGTCAACTAAATTCACATTCTTTATTAGATCACTTTCAAGATCATCATCAAATCTAGCTCTCGATAACATATCAGCAACTGAGTTTGACTTACCTGAAATATGAACTAACTCAGGATTTATGAACTTAATATATGAGATCCATCTAAGCATGGCTATATCAGGAGATGAACAATTGGCTATCATTCCAATGAGAGGCAAACAATCAGTCTCAACTTTGACATTTGCACCAATGAAATATTCTTTGTCTGTTTTCAAAGCTGTTACCATACCCCATAGTTCTCGTTTGATTTGTGGATATTTTCCTACATAAATATGAATATGCTCTTTCTCTAATAACATGCAAGGAAATCTAACTAAACTCCACTAATGCATAAATCTGCCTATATAGCCCGTGATTTATTCTACTATGCCTCTTTATCCTCCTTTGGCTTGCTCTTTTTTTTTTTTTTTTTCGATGATGATGATGATTCGGCAACTTTATGGTTACGATCACTTTTTTGGGGTGGAAGAAAGTGTAAACTTCTTGGTAACATGTTTTTTTTTTTTTTTGACGAGGAAAAATTAAACCCCGATACAAGGTACAACCATTTTTTATGACGGAGAACAGTCGTTTAAACTCCGATACAAGGTACAACCATTTTTTTGAATAGAAACAATCATAGAGCAAGGAGAAACATCACAATCTAAAGATAAAAAACAAGAATCAGAACCCAATGAACAAAAACAAGAGGAGAAACAAAAAGGGAAGAAGACAAAGCAAAGAAAAACAGAACCAAAGCCTTTAGATAAACCAGAACAATCAAAACAAACTGAAGACCAAACACGAGAACATGAACAAAAACAAGATCCTGAGCAAAAACAAAAGAAACCAAAGAGAAAACCTAAAGCCATCTTGATTTCAGAAATTGAGAGAAAAATAGATCCTATGGAAATTTTAGATGACATTTTGCTTAAGAGTCAAGTGACTATGTCTTTAGAACAAGTTTTCTCTATTGCAAAGCCTGTTTTTAAAGATAACTTTATCAGCCTAATTAAAAGGAAGAGGTTTCCGCTTAATCTAGATACTAAGATGCAAGATTCTCTAGATCAAGATCAAGCTATGAATGAAGCCTTAAACTTTGATGAATCTGATGAAGAGAACTTTGATGATGATGAAGTAAATGTTAATAAAAATTTCTTAGGACCTATTCAACCTGACCATGAAAATCATGAAAACAATCCTGAAAGTCACTTTAAAAGAACATTTTGGTCTAGAGATACATCAGAGATGCATGTTAAAATAGGAAATGATAAGAACACTATCACTGTAAATGCATTAGTAGATTCCGGCTCTGAAATCAATGTGATTTCAAGAGAAGTCTATGATAAGTTTCGATGGCCCATAGATAAAGATTGTGGATGGCGTATGAGAACTGCAGATAATGGTGTAGGTACCCTGTATGGAGCTTGTGCTAGTGTGCCCATATCCATAGGAGGAATCACAGAAGAGTTTCACTTTTTTATTCAAGATAATTGCTCCTGTGAAGTTCTCTTAGGTCAACCCTTTATTTGTGAGAGTCGTATGGAAACTAAAGCCATGGATGATGGGTCTACCTATGCTAGATTTAAGTCTAAGGATGGAATGCAATCACTTCAAGTCATGACAGTAGGAGTGAATCATCCTAGGAATCGATTGTCAATTAGAAAGAAACCTATTGTTACTCAGGGTCACGAGCATGCTTGTAGTGATTGTGCACCTCGATTCATGTTTGGAGCTACATATGATCAAAATTTCGGATAGAATCCATTGTTGAGCGGGACAACAGTGGATATTGGTTTGACATCTCGCATCCAACCAACATGTACAATAGTTTGTCACTTTGTTTTCCACATTCTAGATTAGATTTTCTTCATAAGAGTCAATTGTCCAAGTCTTTTATCCAAAAAAGCCAAAAAAATTATAAAAACAACAAAATCATGGAACATGATGAGAACATTGAGCATGTGATTGAGACATCTCATTGTTTCTCTACTCTTGAGGAGTTAGAGTTATGTCTTCAACAAAATTCTAATTCCCATATTATTCTTATTTCTTCCCTTGATGAGTATGCTCTAATCCAAGAGTATGCTCTCAATGTTGACAAGTGCTCGAAATTTAACCAAACACATGCTGCCTTAGTTGAAACAAAGTACAAAACTGCAGACAAAAAAATCAAACCCATAGCTCAACCATTACCTCAAGGAAGTAATGAAAAAATTATTGATGTGAAAAATGATCCAATTCTTCGGGATAAGAAAAACATAGGACATACATTCACGGATGAGACAATCAAACAAGTGAAAATTGGTAGAGATGATGACTTTCTTTTGCCAGCAGAGAGAGATAAATTTGAGAGAGTCATACGTAGCCATGGAAAAGCCTTTACTATGTATCCTCATGAGATTGGTTGTGTAGATCCTAAGCTAGTTGCACCCATGATAATCTTTACTATTCCACATATTCCATGGAATCTTCGTCCTATACCTGTTCCAAAGGCTCACTTACCTGAGCTAATGAAACTACTTAAGGAGAAGATAAACATGAGAATTTTAGAGCCATCTTTTGCACCTTACTCAAACAGATGGTTCACTGTGCCTAAAAAGAATGGGAAACTACGTTTTATTCAAGATCTCCAACCCGTCAATAAAGTCACCATAAGGAATGTAGGAACAGGACCCATTGTATATGAGTTTGCTGAATCATTTTCAGGACATTCTATCTATTCAATGGGTGATTTATATTCTGGATATGACCAATTCCAATTAGCAATTGATAGTCGTGACATAACCACAATGAAAACTCCTTTAGGCTTAGTGCGAATGTGTACTTTACCTCAAGGAGCGACTAATTCTGTGGCTCATATGATGAGTGCTATGAATATGGTCTTACATGACTTTATCCCTCATATAACTATGCCATTCATTGATGATATTCCAATTAAAGGGAGTGAGGAACGTGTAAAGGACATTACTTTAGATTCATCGGGATGTCGTAAATTTGTTCTTGACCATATCTCTGATTGTGAAAGAATATTTCAACGATTTGAAGAGGTAGGTCTCACATTTTCCATAGAGAAATCTGTTTTTGGTGTCAACGAGGTACTTATTGTTGGACATTTATGTGGCCATTATGGTCGAAAGCCATACCCACAAAAAGTTGATGCCATTAGCAAGATTTTTGAAACATGTAACAACGTGAGTGAGGTACGTAGATTTCTTGGTGCTTGCATCTTTTATGTTATTTGGATCCCTCACTTTGCTCATGTTGCTGATTGTCTTTATGACTTGTTGAGGAAGAAACAAAAATTTATTTGGACTGACAAACACACTCAAGCTATGCGTAAATTGAAGAAATTATTGCTTGAAGCTCCCATCCTTAAGCGTGTAGACTATTCTGCTAACAAACCTATTATATTGACTGTTGATACTAGTCCTATTGGTATAGGTTGGGTCATAAGTCAAGATGATAGTGAAGGGAATAGATATGCAATTAGGTTTGGTGCCAAAATTCTACATGAAACACAACGAAAATATCCACAGATCAAACGAGAACTATGGGGTATGGTAACAGCTTTGAAAACAGACAAAGAATATTTCATTGGTGCAAATGTCAAAGTTGAGACTGATTGTTTGCCTCTCATTGGAATGATAGCCAATTGTTCATCTCTTGATATAGCCATGCTTAGATGGATCTCATATATTAAGTTCATAAATCCTGAGTTAGTTCATATTTCAGGTAAGTCAAACTCAGTTGCTGATATGTTATCGAGAGCTAGATTTGATGATGATCTTGAAAGTGATCTAATAAAGAATGTGAATTTAGTTGACTATGTTCCACATATATATGAGTATGAGAAATTTCATGAGTCTGAGTACGAAGATGAATGGAGAGACATAGGAAAGTATCTCAGTACACTACAACCATTACCTAGCTGGACTACGAATAGATTCCGTAACATTAGGAAACGAGCTTATAACTTTTTCCTATGTAATGGTTATCTTTGGAGACATGCTAAGGGTAAGGTTAAGAATCCACAACGAGTCCTAGGAAAAAGAGGTCTTCAATTGCAAGTAATGAAGGAAATGCATGAGACATTATGGGCCGGTCATAAAGGATTTTTTGGAACATATGAAAAAATTAGAAGTACCTATTATTGGCCTGGGATGTATGTTGACATTAGTAGCTATGTTTCTACATGTTCTACTTGTCAACTTCATTCATCAGTCAAACATAGAGATCCGTTGCATCCTACTTATCCACCTTGTATTCACTACAAGTGGGTAGTAGATCTTGTAACTATGCCTAAAGGTATCGACAAAATGCGTTACATTGTACTTGCAAGAGAAGACTTAACTAATCATGTAGAGGGATGTGCACTACGATCTAAGACCACTTACAATGTTTGCAAATTCTTGCTTGAAGATGTCATAAGTCGCTTTGGGTACATAGAGAAAGTAGTTGCCGATCGTGGAGAGTTAAATGCGAGAGAAGCTAAAGAGTTCTTTGAGCGTCACGGTATTCGTTTGTCTCTCACTACTGCATATAACCCAGAGGCCAATGGTAAAATAGAGAGAGGACATCCACCTATTGTGAAAGCCATATCTAAAGCATGTAATGGTGACATCAAACAATGGCCTAAATTCTTACCTTTTGCACTTTGGGCAGATAGAATGACATGCACACGTACTACTGGATATATGCCTGCTGAACTCATGTACTGTCAAAAACCATTGTTTCCAATTCAGTCTCATATTTCTGCATGGTCAAATTTTCCTTGGTCTGAAAACATGTCTACTGATGATTTTTTGAGTTTGCGTATTAAACAGTTAGAACAAGGTAAATTAAGACTTGATGATGCTGTTGAAAAATTAAGAGAATCTAGAATGAAGAACAAGCATTATTTTGATAAAACTCATCGATTGCGTCCTAAGCCAATTGAAGTAGGAGATTGGGTGCTCATTTATGATAGTACATTTGACTCTCAATATGATGCACGCAAAAAGCTCACTCAACGGTGGTTTGGGCCATACATAGTATCAAAAGTCAACAACAATGGTACGTATGCTCTTTGTGAATTAAATGGTGTTGCACTAAAAACTTTGATTGCAGGTAAAAGGATAAAGTTATTCAAGAAGCGTGATAATGACGAGTACATTTTGGATGAGGACATTGAAGAAGATGACAACAATGAGGCCGATTCATAAACAGGAGTATCCATGTTATAAAAAAAAAATATATATATATATATATCATTAATTTTCAAGTTCATGTTGCTTTGTTTTTTTTCAAGTTCATTCTATTTTTTTTCCATGCTTGTTTCATGCATGTTTTTTTTCAGTCTTTGCATTGCATTGCATATCCACATCACTTGACTCAAAAAAGGCAAATGATGATTTCTCTACTTGTGTAAAATTGTATCTTAAGTAGTAACTTATCTACTAAGGAATTGATTATAATCTAGGATTGTGGAAAGATAGGGCATGTAGATTTGGAGGTTTATTTTGGTGACATGACTTTCATATATAAACATGCATATGTATCCTATATCGAAAGCATAATTGTTGAAATCCTAGCTCCTGCTATTGCATGTTTCTACATCCTTAGTCCATCTCACAGCACTTGTATCGGAGTTTAAACGACTGTTCTCCGTCATCAAAAATGGTTGTACCTTGTATCGGGGTTTAATTTTTCCTCGTCAAAAAAAAAAAAAAACATGTTACCAAGAAGTTTACACTTTCTTCCACCCCAAAAAAGTGATCGTAACCATAAAGTTGCCGAATCATCATCATCATCGAAAAAAAAAAAAAAAAGAGCAAGCCAAAGGAGGATAAAGAGGCATAGTAGAATAAATCACGGGCTATATAGGCAGATTTATGCATTAGTGGAGTTTAGTTAGATTTCCTTGCATGTTATTAGAGAAAGAGCATATTCATATTTATGTAGGAAAGGAGTTGATCTAAAATAAGCTAAAGATGAAAGATGTCTCTTGAAAATCCTAAATCTTTGTTTATAATCATATTTAAGGTAGATTGCTTTATGAAAAAGGTACAAAATTTTCTTCAAGATGAGAGGAACTGATGCTTAAAACGACTCAATACATCCACTTCCACTTCATATTGATGCTTGTTTTTTTTCTTTCTTGTTGCCAATGTTGCTTGTTCATTTGCATATATGTTGCCTATTTGTTCATGCATATTCATGTTGCCTGTTTCAATTATTTCTTTCATGCAAATTTTGCTTCATGTCACGTTACCTACTAATTCATGCATATAATCAATTTTCCTTCCATGTTTCTTATGTTGCCTATAAAAGAATTTGATGCCTGGAACATTTTGTTTTTCACAGATGCTAGAGTGGCGCTTCCGGAGGAATCGCAGGTTTAGTGGGGGCGAATGTCGTCGAGATTTGCTCTCCTCTCTCACTTGTGAAGGCCTACAAAAAACATATTTGGCGAAGGTAGCCAGAATTCCCCGAGAAGTCCAGGATGCATCAAGGATGTCAAAGGAAGGTCACATACAAAGTTTCAAAGAAATCAAGAAAGTCCATGGTAGCGGTCAAAGCTGGTCAAAGTTGGGAAATTAGGGCAAAAATTTCATTGTCACCAAATTAGATGAAAATCCATATACTTGTAAAGATTGTCAAAGGCAGTCTATAGCCCAAATATCAGCAGAAAATGGATTTTGTAGCACATTGATATGCTATGTTCATTTTGTAAAAATGTAATTTTTCTAGTTTGACCCTACAAATTCTTGTATAGAAATTTATGTTAGCCATATGGTTTGGCATGTATAAAGATCATATGTGGCTACATATTTGTACAAATTTTCAAGGCTATCAGAGCTTCCTAGACACCTTAATGCCACCTTGCAAGCTTCCAAATGTAGTCAAACTTGTACAAGGGAGATTCAGATGGGAGTTTTTTCTGCATATTCCTGAAGGAGATCTTTGGAAACATAGTCCTACAAAGTTTCATCTTCATCAAAGCCTATTTGGAGGGTCAAAGAGTACAAAGTCCAGTTTTCAAGGTCACCGCAGTTTTCTAGAATAAGAAAATTGAAGGCTTGAAGGGCTACCACATGTCAAAATATGATTGAACCATGTTGTACGGTCAAGATGAGCTCATATTCAAGGGTGGAGATGCACTTAAGCATAAAGGAAGGAGGATCCACGAATTTTTTCATCAAAGAAGACTTTTTTGACAGTTAAAGATCAATAATGCAAAGTTTCTCCAAAAATAGTGGCTTATCTTATCTGAATTGATGTCAGCACTGATCCGATGGTCCAGATCATTCCCAGATCCAATGGTGGAGAATGAGGGCGCCTAAATTTCACTCCTTTACACTAGATTTGATAGAAAGAACAATTCCAAGCCATTGATTTGATTAATCAAATGGTTGTAATCGAAAGTAGTGATCCTAGAGTTGAGAGTTGATTTCTCTAGATCCAAGGGCCCAAATTCATTCAAAAAACTATATAAACCCCCCTCCAAACTCCTAGAGCATCATTGTTAGGCATCCATAGGGCTCATGCTAGCTTACGGTTTCCTTGAGACGATCACCCTCGGTTGAGCGAGTGAGGATCCAAGGTGAGCTAGTATGAGTATAGAACCTAGTTCCAAATTTAAGTTAGAACTCCAATTTAGGATAGGCTCTTGAAACCAGCATCTCTATCTTGACTCACCCTCGGTGGAGCGTGTGAGTGAGTTAGAGCTGATTTTAATGAGTCTTAGACTTCTTTAGTTAGACGTTACGAGCCTAGACAGACATAGGGTCACTGGAGTGAAACTCACCTTCTTACGTGTGACATTCGGTTGAACTGTCATGGTTTGAGGGTCGGAACCACCTTTGATCAGTAGACTGCTTAGCATGACGTACCACGACGATCTTTTACATGTAACTTAATTCAAATTCTTTTAATTCATGTCACTTGTCACTTGTCTCTTGTCACCTCTCTCAGTCTCTTAAGTATTTTTACATGTCTTCTATTTCTTCTATGTGTGAGAAGGCTCCGCAGTATTGCGTTGAACCAGTGAGGATGTTTCTTTGAGCTTGTGAGTAAAATCCATCATCATAATTCACTTGCATGCATATAATCCATACAAATCCATACATATTTATTAGTTTTTGAAAGTGTATAAGAAGCTCCAATATTGGACCATTCTTCCTTTCGAAACTGATTTATGTGTAAGGATTCCATCTATTCTCATCATGCATACATATCATCCAAAGAAGGCTATACATATGGATTAGAATTAGGAAGTGTTTAAGAATCTCCTCCAATGGACCATTCTTCCTTCCAAATTTGATTCGTGTGTATGGTTCTCTTTCATTCTTATCATTCATGTCATCAATCTAACTTGCACACCTACATTCCCATTCCCATAATTATTTCAACATCTCTCTCTTCTCCATACTCAACATTAATTTCACCTTCACATCTTTAAACCTTCCAACATTCATTAGCTTCATACACCCTGTGTGTGCCACGACCGGACCCGATCCACCCGGATTGCGATCACCTCCACAACGTGCCCTATACTCAGCCTCACAATTGGAAGTGGCCATATTAGGCTGCTTCTTGCTCAACCAAGATATGCATGAGCTATTAAGCATGAAGCAAAAACCACTGGTGGACATGGAGTGTCATAGCAACTAGCCCAATGAGAGTAAAAAAAGGCATGTAAATCTGGTGGTAGTGATCCCCCCTAGGATAAAACAATCCAAGTAGCCGAGTACCACTCAAGTAGAGAAAAATGTTCTTAACCGCATGCCAATGCTTGATACCTGGGCAATGCATAAACTTGCTTAGTGATGAGACAAAAAACTGAATATCTAGCCGAGTAATGCATAAGTAAATCAAGCATCCAACAGCCTACAGATAGAGAACAACATCAAATGCATCTCTAGCATCATAAAGACTCAATCGTAAACCTGTCTCCATAGGAGTGGCAATAGGTTTACAGTTTTCAAGGCCAAAATGCTACAATAATGTGTCAATATATTTTGTTTGACACAAAGCTATTTTGCTGTCAAATTGCATAAAATGGATGCCCAAATAATGATGCAAATACCCGAAATTAGACATCTCAAATGAGGCATGAAAATCAGCCTTACAATCAGCAATATGCTTCTCATGAGGACCAGTGAGCAGCATCTCATGAACATACACAACAATGATCAAAAGCACATCATTTGCACTCTTAACATATAAGGTGCTTTTAGTTGGACTATTCTCAAAACCATGTGCAATCATATAGGCATGTATCATGCCTTCTTTAACATGCACACCTTGTTTTCATGCCCTTTCTACACAAAGCCACGAGGCTGAAAAACATACACTTCTTCATGCAAATCACCATTCAAAAATGTAGTTTTAATGTCCAACAAGGTACATTCTAACGATGATGAGGTGGAAGTGCACAGATGCCACGAACAATAGTCATTTGACAAGTAGGAGCAAAGGTCTCATCAAAATCAATGCCTCTTGCCCTTTGCAAAAACCCTAGCCTTATACCTGTCAACTATTTCATCAGGATTATGCTTCAGCTTGTATACCCACTTAGTGCCAACGGCCTTCTTTCCAGGAGGCAAGTCACACAAAGACCAGGTACCATTCTTCATTATGGCATCATATTCAGATTACATAGCAACCATCCAATTTTTTGAATTTTGTGCTTCATCAAATAAAACAGGTTCATTCTCATCACAGAGACTAGAGGCAGCCATAGCATAGAAATCTGATGCAAACGAGGCATTATGAGAGCCTGAACGAGTATGATCTAATAGAGGTGCATCTAATTTGCTGTCATGCAAAGTCTGCACCAACCTTTTGGCATAGTTTTTGCCTCCTCAATATCAGCTCTCTCATCAACAAGTGCATCATGTAAATCTGCATCAGAACCGAAAGATGTATATATCTTTGGCACAAAAAGATGAAATTGCTTGCAACTCAGCCAAGATACGCATGAGCTACCAAGCATGAAGCAAAAACCACTAGTGGACACATGAGTGTCATAGCAACCAGCCTAGTTAGAGTCAGAAAAAGCATGTAAATCTAGCGATAGTGATCCCACCTTGGGATAAAACAATCCAAGTAGTTGGGTACCACTCAAGTAGTGAAAGATGCACTTAACTGCCTCCCAATGCTAGACTCCTAGGCAATGCATAAACTTGCTCATCTGTGAGATAGCAAACTAAATATCTGGCCAAGTAATGCATAAGTAAATCAAGCATCCAATAGCCTGCTGATAGAGAACAACATTAAATGCATCTCCAACATCATGAAGACTCAATTGTAAACCTATCTCCTTAGGAGTGGCTATAGGTTTATATTCTTCAAGGCCAAAATGATGCAATAATATGTCAATATATTTCGTTTGACACAAGTCCATTCCAGCATCAATGTACATAAACTGAATGCCCAAATAATGATGCAAATGCCCCAAATCAGACATCTCAAATGAGGCATGCAAATCACCCTTAAAATCAACAATATGCTTCCCATGAGGACCAGTGACTAGCATGTCATCAACGTACACAACAATGATCAAAAGTACATCATTAGCATGCCTAACATATAAGGTGCTTTCAACTGGACTGTTCTCAAAACCATGTGCAATCAGATAGCCATGTATCTTTTCATACCAAGCACGTGGTGCTTGCTTTAAACCATATAATGCCTTCTTTAACCTATAACATGCACACCTGGTTTTCATGCCCTTTCTCCACAAAGCCACGAGGTTGAAAAACATACACTTCTTCATGCAAGTCACCATTCAGAAATGGTGTTTTAATGTCCAATTGATGTACATTCCAATCATGATGAGATCCAAATGTAAAGATGCTACAAACAATAGACATTCGGCAAGTAGGAGCAAAGGTCTCATCAGAATCAATGCCTCTTTTGTGAGCATAACCCTTTGCAACAAGCTTAGCCTTATACCTGCCAATTGTTCCATCAGGCTTATGCTTAAGCTTGTATACCCACTTAGTGCCAATGGCCTTCTTGCTAGGAGGCAAGTCACATAAAGATCAGGTACCATTTTTCATGATATCATCATATTGAGATTGCATTGCAGCCATCCAATGTTCAGAATTTTGTGCTTCATCAAATGAAACATGCTCAATCTCATCAAAGAGACTAGAGGCAGCCATATCATAGCAATTTGATGAAAAAGAGGCACTATGAGAGCCTAAAAAAGTATGGTATGATAGAGGTGCATCTAATTTGTTATCACACAAAGTCTGCACCAGCCATTTTGGCACAGTTTTTGCCTCCTCAATATCAACTCTCTCATACACAAGTGGATCATGTAAATCTGCATCAGAAATAGAATGATCTGCATCTTCACATGAAAACTATAAAGGCTAAGAAGTTGCCTCATTAGGACCAGCACTGGACTTTCCACGTGTAAAAAGAGACAGGAAAGTATCATACATGTCTTTGGAGCTAACAGATGTCTCTTTAGGACATGAAAGTAAAGGCTGAATAGCATCTCCCACAAAAACAACATCATGCCTAACCAAAATGCATTTATTATGTGGATGATACACATGATAGCCTTTGTTTCAGAATTGTACCCAACAAAAGTACATTTTATTGCTTTATCATCTAATTTCCTGCAATGTTGTTTAGGCACTAATGCATATGCCAAGCAACCAAAAACATATAGATGAGCAACAAATGGCTTGCGACCATACCAAGCCTCATATGGAGTGATAGACTACAGCGCTTTAGTGGACACCTGTTCAGTACATATGTTGCACACATGATAGCCTCAAGCTAGAAACTATGTGGTGAAGCTTGACTCTTGACCATACACCTTGCCATCTCCATGAGTGACTTGTTCTTCTGTTCAACAACTCCATTCTCTTGAGGTGTATACAACACTATACACTGATGTTTTATCCCACGTTTAGCCCGAAATGCATTAACGTTAGGAGACATATATTCCCCCCTCGATCAGAATGGAGGGTATGCATTTTACATGCTGATAGATTTTCAGCGAAAACCAAAAATTGTTTGAAGCACATGAACACTTTGGACTTTTCTTTCAATGGATATGCCCATGCATCCCTAGAAAAATCATCAATGAAAGTCACAAAGTAAAGATAGTTTCCAAAATAGGATGCCTCCATATGACCACACTCATCACTGTGGACAAGCTACAATTTTTGAGTAGCTCAAAATGAACCATCTTTTGGAAAGGAGGAATGCTGCATTTTGCCCAAAATACAGCCTTCACACACATGTTTTTCAAATGCCTCAAGTTTGGGCAAAGAGGACGCCATTTCAATTTTTTTCAGGCATAGAAAACTAGCAAGAATTAGATGACCAAAGTATGCATGCCAAAGCTTTGCATCTGACATAGCCTGAGAGTCATGTACTACACATGCTGAATCATTCATAGATTTTCATAGTCTATGAGCTTATACAGCCCACTACATAAAATGCCAGAAGCAATAATCATGTTGCCATTTCACAGATCATGAATTCTACATCTATCATCAACAAATTTCACAACCAAGCGGATCTTGGAAACTGTTAACAGATTTTTCTTGATCCCTTGCACAAATAAAGCGTCCGACAAAGTGAAAGAACTACCATTACTAGTGGTCAAAATGATCTTACCAACTCCCATGATAGGATAAGAGGAGTTGGCACATGTGACAGTATTCCCTGTAGGGGCAGGCTCAAGTGAAGTGAAGAAATTGCGCTGCAAGGTAATATGTTTGGTTGCCCCACTATCAAAATACCAAACATCTGATTCTACTCAGACATACACTACTCATGAGAAGATGGGTCAAAACTACAAACAATGTAAATGCCCATTCTTCATTCTACACAAGTTTTGCAGACTCTGTTTTGGGTGTAGAGGCCTCTATAACAACCATTCCAGCCTCTTTTTTCTTTGCCTCCTTTGCAGCCAATTTTGGATAGTTCTTTATGATATGATCGTTTACTTTACAGTACTTACAAAAGAATTTCTGCTTTTCTAATTTCTTCTCATATTTGTCTTCCTTCTTCAAATGTGCAGCATTTGTAATTTCTGCTTACTAGTAGATGATCTCCATTTACCTTTGCCCTTTTGACTAGCTAGGAAAGCTTGATCTGCAACACACATAATGGACTTGTTCTGCCTAGACTGATCTTCTTGCAATAGAATAGAGAGTGAATCCTCAAATGCCAAGGCATTTGGATTGCCTTTCATCATCAAACGAAGAGTAGAACCAAAACTCTGATATGAATCAGGAAGACCATTAAGAACGGTTTGCACAAGTGAGCTATCTGGTATAACTTCATCAGCAGAAATCAATTGTTCCTTCAAGTCTTTGATCTTTGTTAGAAACTATCCATAGAATCACCTTCATTCATATGCTCACTATGCTCAGTCTAAATGAATTCGTGATCATTTATGCCCCTTGGATTAAATCTTATGGATGGCGACGATTGAGCTTGCTTTGTCTATCATAAGAGGACAAAAGTTCCTCCAAAGTGTGCACAGTCATTGGCATTCTTGGCCTTTAGATGAAATCTACGCAAACGGTCAAGATTTAAGAGAGAGTGTCTGTCATAAAATGCCAAAATAGGAAGCATTGAATGAGGTGAGAGAGTGTTTGGACTGTCACAAAAAGACAAAATCCGTGGCACAGTTCCGTGGCGGGATCGATTTTGCATCGTCCGATTGTTTGTTGATTGAATGGCCTCAAAGTTTTAAAGCTTCAAAACCACTAGATCAAAAGAGGATCCAATGGATGAAATTCAAAATGACCCAAAAGTCAAAAGAATGGATACCAACCATTCCTTTCTTGTTCCATCCAATGGACAACGCTTGAAGGCGCTTTTTTTATTACATTTCAAACCACACCCTTGGATCCTTGCCACATCCAATAGACAAAATGCTATGCTGACTTTTTTTTGAAATTCAACATGATCCCTTGGATCTTTGAGTTAATACAATGGTTCTGGTTGAAAGTCTAGGCCTTTCAAACCACTTTTCTAGAGGAATTCGTGGTTTTTAGTCATTCATACCACTTTTGACCACAAGGAAACAAGGGAAGCATATGCCTAATCTAGGTGATCATGGGTGTAGACTGTGGCCACCACCCTCTTCTCATTGGTCCATCACTAATCACCTCTTAATCTAAAAGGCCCATGTAGGGTTCATTTTTTTCCCTAATAATTTTGTTTGAACAAATGATACATCAATCTCCTTTGACATGAGTTTTTGTCTAGCGAAATAATATTGAACTTCTATGTGTTTGGTTCTTGCATGGTATACAAGATTTGCTGCTAAATGCGTTGAACTTATGTTGTCTCCAAATATGTGAGGTTTGAAACTCACAAGTCCCATAGGATTCTTGTGTTGTTATGGTCAAACCTTTGTACTCAACTTCAATTGAGGGTAGTGCAAGAGTAGGTTGCCTCTTGGAACTCCAAGACACAATCTTAGATCCCGCAATTGCTAGAAATCTTGATGTATTTCTCCTATCATCCTTGGATACTACACAATCTGCATCTTAATACAATTTGAGATCCAAATTTGATGTATAAGAGTAGAATATACCTTCATTAATTGTGCCTTTGAGATACTTGAGTACTTCTTAGCATCATCCATGTGTGGCTTTCTTGGAGATTGCATGAACTGACTTAGCACTCCTACACTATAGGAAATGTATACATACCCTTGTATGTGTGGAATATATTAGACTACCTACAAGACTTTGATACTCTTTTATGTTTTCAATCTGTTGACCTTCATAAACATCGAGTTTGTGATTCACCTCCATAGGTGTTTGTGTAGGCCTTCCATTATCCATCTTGAATTTAAGAAGTAGATCGTGAATATATCTTCTTTGCGTCAAATACATCCTTTGATTTGTATAGATGACCTGCATACCTAAGAAGAATATGAGTTCTCCAAGATCACCAATCTTTAATTCCTCTTGCATTTCTATTTCATCCTCTATCATAATTATGTCATCTACATAAACACATAAATAGATAACTTCATTGTGAACCTTCTTGATGAACAATGAAGGATCTGCATTGTTTGATTTGAATCCTTCATTTTGTAAATAAATCACCAATATATACTTCTAGGTCTAGGGGCTTGTTTTAAGCCATACAATGCTTTCTTAAGCTTACACATATTAGTAGGATAATTTGGGTTTTCAAACCTTGGGGTTGTGACATATATACCTCCTAAGCATGGTACAAACTTAATGCTCTAAATTATTTCCCTCTTTAGGAGTCCCCCCCAAATTGTAAATATGCATATAACCCTAATAGGCAACTTATCTTTGAATATTGACTTGATAATACAATTAGTGTTGCATTGTTCTCCAAGCTTCTTCTTCTTCCTTTTGCTGTTCATGTGCTTTGTTAGTCCTCGAACTCTAACAGTTGGTATAGGAGCAAGTTGTCACTTTCTTTAGGGCATCATTGTCATCCTTTGGCCCTAGTCTCAAAAGCGCAAAAACATTGATCAACATCCTCGAGATGATTATGATGTCAAAATTGCTTCACTCTCTAGCGTTGAAATTTTGATTTGAGTTGTTTTTGCCTCCAAACACACTATTGTAGTGACTTTGCATGTAGATTTTTCCTTTTGTGATACTCATACATACACTTTTCGCTCACTAGTACAAGCATCTCGTAGTCTACTACATGTATAGCAGAGCTAGATGGGGTATTTATGTACAACGTTTTTGAGATGCAATCAATTTTTTCATTATGGTATTTAATCACTAACCATGGTTGAGAGCAATGATATATTCTATATGTTTGTTGTTCTGGATAAGCTGGAAAAATTAAATCACCCATTATGGGCATACATGATGCATCATGTATTGGTAGAAAAAGGCTTGTGGAATATTATGCACAATGTTGAAAACATCCTCCTACACCCAAAATATAGTGATTGCAAGTTGTGTCGATATGATGAACTTCAATTTCTTGATCCTGTTGCACCTAATGCAAAGAAACTTTGTTTGCATGGTAGAGATTCACAAATACATGTAGTGATAGCTTTGTATGTTAAACTTGCAAATATTCCTCACATTTACTCTTGCAAAACAACAAAAGATGTTTGGGATAATCTAAAAACACTATATCAAGCTAGAAATGAGCCTCAAATTGCTTACACACAAAAACAATTGAAGAATGAGCATATGAATGAAAGAGATTCGATGGAAAATTTTCTAACAAATATATCAAACATTTGAAAAAGTAGTTTTTTGCTAATGAAATCTTATAAGATATTTCACTTAGGTAGACTGTTCTTAATATCTTTGAAATTCGTATCACAATTTTTCTTTTAACTCTCATTGATGATGAAAGAAAATGCAAATGCCTTAACCATTGGGGAGTTAATCTCTATTTTGCTTCCCAAAGATAAAAATCAAGGCAAAACAAGTCAATTATATGCATTGCAAATCAACCTTTCTTAGTTAGTCACAAGGGCAAAGGTAAATGGAGCTCATCTATTAGTGAGTAGTTGTTTGCTTATGTTGCAAAATCAAAGAAGAAAAACAAAGATGACAAGATTAAAAAAAACAATTCGTTTTGCAAATTGTTGTAATGCAAATGTTCCTGTCATTAAGAGTTCTCCTAAACTAGTTGCAAAAGTGGCAAAGAAGAAAACGACCGGAATGGTTGTTACATAGGTCTCTACACCTAAAACAAAATTTACTAACCTTATTCAGAATGAAGAATGGATATTTACCAAATAAGATATGACCCATCCTCTCATAAGCAATGTATATCTATAGTAGACTTGAATATTTGGCACTTTAATAGTGGTGCAACCAAACATATTACATTCAATGTAGTTTATTTGCTTCACTTGAGCTTGCTTACAAGTAATACTATCACATGTACTAATGAATCCCTTTACCTTATCTGGAAGTTTGAAAGATCATTCACCACTATTAATGGTGGTTCTTTCACATGGTCAGATGCCTTATATATGCCAAGGATCAAGAAAAATCTATTATCAATTTCAACACTAGCCAAGATTGGCTTGGTTATTAAATTTCTGGATTACAGATGTGCAGATCATTCTCTCTCAAATGATGATGTTATCATTGCTTCTGGCATTTTATATTGTGGGTTGTATAAGCTCATAGATCATGCAAAATTTGAGAATGACATAGCATGCACGCTTCATGATTTTGAGACTATTTCATATGCAAAAATTTTGCGCACGCACTTTGTTCATCTGAATTTTGTTAGTTTGCTTCATCTTCAGAAATCTGAAATAGTATTCTCTCTAACCTAACTTGAGGCACTTTCTAAACATGTCTATGAGGTCTCTATTTTGAGTAAAATGCAGCATTCTTCCTTCTCTAAAGATGGTTCAAATGCTCATAAATTGCACCTTGTTCATAGTGATATTTGTGGTCCTATGAAAATAACTTCATTTAGGAATTACCTATACGTCATGACTTTCATTGATGACTTTTTTCTTAAGAGAAAGTTCGATAGGGGCCTAGTCTCTCGTGTTAAAATTAATAAAAGAAAAATTCTACAGTGAAGGGAATAGTGCCCTTAGGATCCCCCATATCCCACAAAGCAAGGGTAGAACAGCCTTGAGGTGCAACAATGCCGATGGTCTCAAGCCAGAAAGAGACCTATGATATGGAAGGAGACCAATGATTTAGAGAGAGTTACAAAATAGATTAATGACTTTTTTCGCCCTTATGGCAGTCCAAGATCAAAATCCTATGGTTTTTGAAAGCAGGGGAGTAATTACAATTACACATTATTCTTCCTAAAAAATCGACGAATATTTCAATGGACCATTCTTTCAGATGATCATCAAAGTTGGCCGCACATCTTTTTTTCCATATATTCCAAAGTGTTTCCCCTCTCATTGCATTCCACAAGAAGGGAGTCAATCACTTCTCCAAGTAATGCTTGCTTCCAGTTGGTTTAACTTTGTTAACTCAAAATCTTGGTAAGAGTTTGCCAAACCGAGTGACTTCTTGGGCACAAAAAGAAGAGGTGGCCAAGGCCTTCTTTGCCCTATGCTTACACCAGTGAGGGGCCCCATAGATGCCATTAGCTTAATTCCTCGGTGGATAATTTGCAACATAAGTACAGGATTTTTCTTCTCAATGAGAGGATGCTACAGGTCCTCGAATTTAAATTTCTCATGTTAAGGGAAATATGCAAGTCAAGGTGCTTATGGATCCTCAATGTTTAATCCAATTATTTCCTATTGATCCATCTTAACCCTTGAATCTAATGTAGATCATTCCCAAGAAGGAGAAACACCTTTGAGTTTTCCAAGGAATTGATTATGTGTCTTAATGGACACCAATCTTCATAATCGACTCTCCTAGATGGGTCTATGTCCTCAAATCTCATCCAATGTCCTCTCTCTTATTTCGAGAGATGTTTCCACTTACAAAATCCTTTGTTCCACAGCTTCTTTGCCCTTTGGAGGCTCCCCAAGTCATTTTCTTTGATTCGCTTAATAGGAAACCATATAAAATCATTTTATCTAATCCTCCATGCCCACTTCCAATCTTCATTAACCTTGATGTACATGTTCATCTTCTTCCAAACCTTCCACATGGAGCAGACAAGTTTAGAACCTTTGGGAGTCATAGGAAGTGCAGATAATATCGAGTCCTTTCCACATACGGAATCTCGTTAGCATAAGAGAAGATTTGTTTCTAGGAATCAGTTTTGCCCAAAGCTTCCATATTGCACCACACTTTGATCATCCACTTGGCACGAAATGTATTTACCATTCCTCCAACATCTACAATGCCCAACCCCCAACCCACCATAATTTTTTTGGTTAACACAAATAGCCCTCTTGATTTTCAGCACACCCCTCCTAATGGGATCACTACTCTAGAGTAAATTTCTACAAGTTCTTTCCAACTTCACTAATTCTTTGTCTTTCACTCTCCAACAATCCAAAAAATAGACAATGGATGAAAGGAAGGTGTTGATCATCATGGCGTGCCCCACCAAGTTGAGTTGTATGCCCTTCTAATAAGCAAATCTATTATCCAACTTGGCCACAACCTAGTTCCACTGCTGGCCCACTGAAACATCAAAACCCTTAAATTTCAAGCAGCAGAAGATTCGTCCACTAGGCAGCTCTTGACATCCGTGATTAATCAAGAACTATGGGTAGTTGACAAAATCGCAATCACATCAAGAAACCTTTCATTCACATTCACCAATTGCAATACTCAATAGGATTGATATGATAAGGGATAACATAATCATATAGAAGATAAAACAAGAACACTCTTCAAAATAAAAACATCAACACCAAATTGTTACAAATATTGGGATAGATATTTGAACATGGTGGTAGAAACCATCAAACATTAGGACTACCTCCATAGCTTGGACAAAACTCAAATAGCCTACCCTCCATTTGCTCTTGATGAAGCCCTCCAAGCTCTCCTACTACTTCAATAAAGCACATGTATGTGTATAGTCTATGAGGTTATTGGTTGCATATGGATCTCTTGGGACTCCACAAATAACCTCTTTACCTAGCCTTCTTAGAAGAGATGACTCCACAAATTACCTCTTTACCTAGCCTTCTCACTACCTTTGCAAACCCAAATTATCTAGAATCACTTTAGATAGCTAAGCCATTTGACCTCACTTCCTAGAAGATTTTTTTTTGGTCCTATTCCACCGAGAGCTAAGCCATTTGACCTCACTTCCTAGAAGATTTTTTTTTGGTCCTATTCCACCTCGGTCATATATCAAATGACTAGGGAATGGGATGAAATACATTATCACTATTTAAGGGTAAAGGGTGTGAAATATGACATAATAATGGATGGATTAGTTATCTCGTGCACGTGATCAAGTTCAACAAGAATAGAAGAGCAAACAATGAGTCACTCCTAAGGTTGGAATATGGAGGTCAGCAGTGAATGATTTTTATGACGTGTGAATCCGATGCCAAAAAAGGATAGTTGTTAAGGGTCCAAATGATAAAGATGGCATACAAAGGGATTTTATTGGATTGCAAAGGCTGATATGAACAATAAGATAGGGAGTTTCTATTGATAAGGCCTACTTTGGCCAACCCAAAAGATTCACTAGGTCAACCTGAGTATAGTATTACCTTCCTCCAAGACAAGTGGCCACAATCGAGCAATGGTATGCCAATATATAATCAAAGTGAGAGCAATAGGGAGGAAAAGAAACAAAATCGTATGTGTGGAAATGATTGATAATGCAATCCAAGAAAGAACATAATATGCAAGCCTTTGAGAACAAACATGATGGACTGTATAACAATATCTAATTGTATGGATCTCAAACCAAGAGAGGTTTGATTCCATGTCGCAGTAGAAGTGCTAATTCAATAGGAAGGCCACTAAGTATGAAGTCTTAACTCCCAACAAACTAATTTTTTTGATCAACTTTAGGTCAATCTTGTAATACCAAAAGGTCTACTAAGTCAACTTTGTTAACTATAGCCTCTTATTGGTCAACCTTGCATAATCAAAGGTCCATAAGTGGAT
Organism: Ceratopteris richardii; assembly: GCA_020310875.1. Classification (NCBI taxonomy): domain Eukaryota; kingdom Viridiplantae; phylum Streptophyta; class Polypodiopsida; order Polypodiales; family Pteridaceae; genus Ceratopteris; species Ceratopteris richardii. The sequence goes on from CM035416.1 coordinate 32,031,471, forward strand.
CAGGACATCGAGAGGTGTAACATTAGAAGGGAGAGGAAGTGGAGGCTTGAACAACATCAAAAGAGATTATGCATAATCATAAGAAATGGCTCCTAGAGATTATCCAACAAGAGGTAGGGCAAAGAGATTGAGAAAGATAAAGGGACGGTGGTGAAGATGCTTAGATAGAAAAGAAAATATCACATGCACAAAGACACAATAATAAGATATATATATATATGGAACTCTAACACCTATTGTGATGACAATATGTTATTTATGAAATACTTTTCTATACTCATCTCACTTCTTATGATTTGGATATTTAAATACTCGTAAAAGGGAATAACGTAATAAGAAAAATTATGTATTGAGTAAGAGGAAAGAAATACAATGAAATGACAAGAGTGCAATGGAATTTCATAATGCAAAAAACAACAGCAGTGGACTACAAATGACATGTTAAAAAATGAGACGGCAAGGTGTTATCCAAGGAAATTGACAAGTCATATTGCATTTAAAAATGGTTTGTTCAAAGCAAGGGAATTTTGCCTATCAAAAACAAGTCAGAAGGGCAAAGATAAAATGGAGCTCATCTACTAGTAAACAGGAATCCGCAAATGTTGCACAATCAAAGGAGAAAGACAAAGACGAGAACAAAAAACAAAAAAACAAAAAAAACAAAAGAACAAAAAAACAAAAACAATTCTCCAAATTATGTAAGGGAAATTATCATGTTATGAAGAGTTGTCCAAAACTAGTTGCAAAAGAGGCAAAGAAGAAAGAGGTTGGAATGATTATTTCTGAGGCCTCTACACATAAAACAAAGTATGCTAATTGTGTGCAAAATGAAGATTGGGGGTTTACTATGTTTTAAAGTTATGACCCATCTTCTTATGAGCACTATATGTCTATAGTAAACTCAAATGTTTGGTACTTTGGTAGTGGGGCAACCAAACATATTACCTCGCAGCACAATTCTTTAGTTCACTAGAGCCTACCCCTACACGGAATATTGTCAATGTGCTTGCATATGCATTAGTGCCTGAACAACAATGCAAGAAATTAGATGATAAAGTAGTGAAATGTATTTTTATTGGGTACAGTTTTGAAAGCAAAGGCATTAAAACTACATTTCTAAATGGTGAATTACATGAAGAAGTGTATGTATTCCAGTCGCATGGTTTTGTGCAAAAAGGGCATGAAAAAGAAGTGTGCAACCTTAAAAACGCATTATATGGTTTGAAGCAAGCACCATATACTTGGTATGAAAAAATACATGCCTACTTGATTACACATGGTTTTGAGAACAATCCAACTGAGAGCACCTTATATGTTAAGCGTGTAGACGTACTTCTGATCATCGTTATATATGTTGATGATATATTGCTTACTGACCCTAATGAGAAGCATATTATTGAATTTAAGGATGATTTGCATGCCTCTTTGAAATTTCAGATTTAAGGCATTTGCATCATTATTTGGGCATTCAATGTATGCAAGTTGATAGGGGAATAGTTTTGTGTCAACCCAAATATTGAAACATTCTTGCAACATTTCGGCCTTGAAGATTGCAAACCTATTGCTAGTCCTATGGAAACAGGTTTATGCTTGAGTCTTCATGATTCTGGAGATGCACTTGATATTGTTTTCTATCAGCAAGATGTTCGATGCTTGATTTACTAATGCATAAATCTGCTTTATATTTAGTTTGTCGTTTCTCACATGAGACGGGCTTATGCATTACCAGGATGTCAAGCATTGGCACACGACTAAGCCCATCTGTCGTTGCCTGAGTGTTATCCAGCTACTTGGATTGTTTTATTCCGAGGGGGGATCACTACCGCCAGATTTACATACTTTTTCTTATTCAAAAAAGGTTGGTTGCTATGAAATTTGTGTATCAACCAGTGATTTTTGCTTCATGCTTGGTAGCTCATGCATACCTTGGTTGAGCAAGAAGCAACCTACTATGGCTACTTCTAGTTGTGAGGCTGAGTATAGGGATGCTTTCACGACGACTATTGAGAGTGTCCATGTGTGGCTCAAAGTCCTTCTGGTTGATTCGGATGTTGATCAATCTTCTCCTACCACCATCTTGACTGATGGTAAGAGCGCATTAGTAGTTGTGAGGAACCTTGTCTTCCATGCTTGTACTAATCACATTGACGTGCAATATCATTATATCAAGGAGAGGTTCTTTGCTCGAGAGATCAGTTTGGCATATGTGCCCACATAGGATAATGTAACAAACTTTTTCACAAAGGCTCTGCCTAAGAAGAAGTTAGAAGCTTTCCACAAAGCTTTGGGCTTACTTCCTTTTTTGGATTGATCTTTTCCCACATGGCTTAGCACTTCCTTACGCTAGCTCCTTATTCATTGCATCACTCCCAAGGGGGATTTGTTGATATATCACAGTAGTGATGTATGTGAACACACTTAGGACTACCAGGGCAGTTTTTTCTCTCTTTAAGAGGTTTCCCCTCCCCCCCCCCCCCCCCCAACCCCCCCCAAAACTATAACCCTAATGAGTCACTTATCTTTGTACATTCTCTTGATAATACATTCAATATTGTGTTGTGCTCCAAGCTTCTTCTTCTTCCTTGTGCTGTTCACTCCAACTCCAACAATGCAATCAAGATAATTACATGCCAGCTTCCATCTTAGTACCACAAAACATTAGAAAAATCCCATCGCAGCACTATACTGTTTCATAGCCTTTGTGCCTGCCATGTTTAGACAACTGAAAGAATGATCACAGCACTCGAAGAAAAAGTCAAACACCATTCCATGGTACTCAAATGTATATGAGCATTTTCCAACAATTACTTATGCAAACCCTTATTTACACCTAGAAATGCTCTTCCCTGTGTTGCCATCATTCTCATATGCCCAGGATTATGTCTTCATAACTATATTGATTGAACTTCTCATACCAACAGCCTCTTGGTATTAAATTTTAATAAGTAACACCCCATATATTTGAAATTAGCAGTTATACTTGTCTTAAATATTTTCTTTTCCCTAATCAGTTCCCTCAGATATGGAATTGCTCTAAAAAAGCATAAATTATCAAGTGCTTCCTGATTATGTTCACACTTGAGGTTCTGTTTGAAGGAGCCAGTACAAATCCATACTTACGTTTCCTATTGCAACACTCACGAAAATGACACAGGCCTTAAGATGCTGCTAGCTTCATGCTAAAACATACTGATCATTCTTCAAGGTAACGTTCGACTCCCTTTTCGGGAAGCTGGACATACTGGAGTTGTCTAATGTTAATGGAACTCCAACTTCATATACTCCACAATCTTCTTGAAATATTGAGATAGTCCCTCTGAATAATGAAGTACAAACCGATTTATTTCTAGTTCATAGTTTCTCCCAGTGAAATCACTGTGATTGCTTCTTCAGGATTTCAGTATGCCATCCAATTACTTACAAATGACTTACAGGCTATGGACCTTTCATGCACATTGGGGTCCCAAAGCTACTCATAACGGCATAGAAGGCAAAAAACCATGGAAGCGAATGTAAATGTCTAACCACTTTCTCCCCCCCCCCCCCCCCCCTGGAGGGAGCGAGGGAGGGGGAAAAAAAGGGGGGGGGGGGAGAGAGAGAGAGAGAGAGAGAGAGAGAGAGAGAGAGAGAGAGAGAGAGAGAGAGAGAGAGAGAGAGAGAGAGAGAGAGAGAGAGAGAGAGACTAGCTAGGAACTTTCCTCAACAATATTATCCAAATAGAGAGAATTGAAGACTAGCTAGGAACTTTCCTCAACAATATTATCCAAATATGTAACATGGGATCAAATACCAAAGTCTTATCATTCCATCAGCAGTAAAGAAACTTGTTAAAGAATGTGTAATATTTCATCAAGGCTCAGAAAAACAAAGGACCCAAATATGCCCCCAAATTCCACTCTAATTGGAGTCCAAGATGCACTTAAGAGCATTTGTCATCTCGCATGTTCAATGGAATTCCGAATCTATACAATTTACTTTCTCAGACATATAGGCATCCAGACTTCCATCATTGGGTGTTCATTCATATACAACATCTTGATGCATCTTATAAGTTCCAATCTTCTACAATTCCTAGATTAACTGATAAATTACACTGCATATAGTGCATTTCACCCTGCATTATCGGGGAACAGATCAGGCTCTGACAAAGCTAATAAGGTTAAGTGTCTACCTGTTTTAGTTAGCCCTGGATACTAACTGGTTCATGCCCAGTGAAACAGAGGCTTAACACATGACATTGATGCAGAAAATGTTCAGAGGGATGATTCCATGTTTTTGCTCTTCAAACATGTGCCTGAACAAGAAAAGCTTACTCTTCTCATTGAGGCATTATACATACATGTAAAGCATATTGATAAAACCTATTTGTACCTTCATCGCTTCCTTTTCTTCAACCGT